>OZ004709.1:79125551-79852520 GCA_963924515.1 Vespertilio murinus | reverse complement strand
GGTTGGCAAACCGCGGCTCGCGAGCCGCATGCAGCTCTTTGACTCCATGAGTGTGGCTCTTCCACAAAATACCACGGCCGGGGCAAGTCTATTTTGAGGAAGTGGCGTCAGGAGAAGTTTAAGTTTAAAAAATGTGGCTCTCAACAGAAATATCAGTCATTGTACTGTTGATATTTGGCTCTGTTGACTAATGTTTGCCGACCACTGCCCTAAGCCAACCCTGCAAAGTTCTGGCTCAAATGCCACCTCTTCCAAGAAGTCTTCCCAGATGCTGCCAGTCAGAAGCCATTTCTTCCAGATCTTTTCTCATCACGCACGACTGTATCTCTGTAACAGCGGTTGCAGCAAACTGCTTTCCATGTGCTGCCTTCTAGCATTCCGGGAAACGGCACCATTCCCATCAAGTTGCTCAAGCCCCAAGCCAGGCATTCTTCCGGACGCCCTGCTCTTCATCACCCTTTGAAACTATCCATTTTGCCAATCTCAGTCCACTCTTTATTTTATTTTTCCATCACCGTTGATGCCCCCTGTATCCAGCCCACTCACCACAGAGGCCATTCCAAAATGCAAACCTTTATTGCCATTGTATGCTTCAAACCTTCAGTGGCTCCCGTTAGTCTGAGGTTGAAGATAAAAGCTCCCAAGCAGGGGCCACAGTGCCTTGTGTGGCTGGCTATCTGTTCTGCTTCATCTTTTCGTTTTGTTTTGTTTGAGGTATAATTTAAATGCCATAAAAACCACCCTTTAAAGTGTACAGTTCAGTGGTTTTAAATATGTTAAGGGAGCTGTACAGCTGTCACCACTGTTTCATGCCAGAATATTCTCATCACCCCCAAAAGAAGCTCCGTACCCATTAACAGTCACCGTCCATTTGCCCCTCCCCCACCCCTCTGGCCCCAGCCCCTGGCAACTAGGCGTCTGCTTTCTGTCTCCATGGATTTGCCTATTCTGGACATTTCGCCTAAATGCAATCTGCAGTAGACCTCTGTGTCTGGCTCCTTCCACTTTGGATAATGTTTTCAAGATTCATCGGCATCGTAGCACGTGTTAAAAACAAAGGAAGCCTCATTTGAGATGGAGTTGGGGAGCCCTGAAGGGGGAGCTCTCCACGCTGCCCCCCGGACCCCCAGAGGAGGACGTACACGGCAGGAGGAAGGAGGACTTCTCCTTGTCCAGCCACCTGGACCTCTTCAGCTGGCTGCCTTCAGGTGGGGCTCATGGCTAAGGCCCCGCTGGTGAATAGCTGACACACTGGGCCAACGGGAAGCCGTGACCACCCTGAGCTCTCCAGAAACAGCTCGCCCAGCTGCCCCCTTCTCCCTGGCACAAGCATATATATTTTAAGTAAATATATTATATATTTAAAGAGTCAATTATATTGACTCTGCACCCAACCTATTGGGGATCAAGCTGCAACCTGGGCATGTACCCTGTCCAGGAATTGAACCATGGCCCTTTGGTTCATAGGTCGATGCTCAGCCACTGAGCCATAACAGCCTGGTTTGATTCTTATTTTTTTAAAGAATATATTTTATTAATTTTTTACAGAGAGGAAGAGAGAGGGATAGAGAGTCAGAAATATCCATGAGAGAGAAACATCGATCAGCTGCCTCCCGCACACCTCCCACTGGTGATATACATGTCCTTGACTGGAATCGAACCTGGGACCTTTCATTCTGCAGGCCGATGCTTTATCCACTGAGCCAAACTGGTTAGGGCTGACTCTTATTTTTTAAGGTCAACACATGTATCAGCATTTTACTCCTTTGTATGGAGTATCCCAATGTGTGGCTGTACCACACTTTGCTTATGCACTTACCAGCTGATGAACATTTGGGTTGTTTCTCCTTTTTGGATTAGGAATACTGCTGCTGAGAACTTGTGCTCATGCTCTGCTGGTCTCACGTGGGTGGGCTCCCTCGGGTGGCTGCCGGCATCTGGCAATTGGACCCGGGCTGGAGGGTCCAGGTGCCCCTCGCACACGCCCAGCAGTGGCCTGGCTGTCGGCCGAGGGGCGGAGGTTCCCTTCCATACTGTCCTCCAGCTTCCGGCTCAGGCTCCTTGAGGTTGCAAGAAAGTGAAAGTGAAGACAGGAAGTGCAGGGAGAAGGTCCTGAGGCTGGCGACCCATCCCTTCCAGCTCGTTCTGTGGGTCAGAGCAAGTCACAGCCCCGAAGGGGTGGACATCCAGGCTCTCCCTCCCACGGGAGGAGCAGGGTCAGCCCATTGCGGAGACCATGGGTCTGGGAAAGCACATTCACGGGGGCCCATATTATGACGACCCCCTCAGCAATCTCTCCGGGGTGCACCCGGAGATCCTTGTTGTGGAACCCAAAGGGCAGCTCTGGGTTGTGCTTATGGATGGAGAGTCCCCGGAGCCCCGAGTCTCCTCTCGGAACTGGACCTCTCTTATCTGGGCCCGGAGATGGAGGTGGAGAAGGCTGAGGAGATGAATATGTTCTCCCATTTTCCTTTGGTTTAATCTGGGGAGCGGGACCTCCTTTTTGCTTTGGTTAAGTCATGATTTCATTTTACTTTCTTGCTATTGTCTTGCTTCTCTTCCAATCTGGCTACCATGAAAAGTCCAGTTAGTCAAGCATCCCGGCTAGATCTTACTTCAGAAAGCACCTAAGGATGGAGAACGTCGATTCTAGAACAAGACTCCTGAGTCAGAATCCTGGCCCTGTCCACTGCTCGCCGTGGACTTCGGGGAAGGACTTCCCTTTCCTTTACGGCCATTTCCTCCTCTCTGGCTCCGGGACCCTGATTCCTTTATGGCCATTTCCTCCTCTCTGGCTCCGGGACCCTGATGCCTGGGACAGTGGGGGAGGAGGGAGGGCCGGAGTCAGTGGGAACCTCTCAGGACGGGGCACAGGACAGGCACCACCCAGGCAGCGAGGAAGGAGCCGTAGCAGGCCATTGGGCCAAGGGCCGGGCCGTGGGGAGGGGCGGAGAAGAAGGGGCTTTACTCAACAGCAGCGCCTGGCCCCCCTCAGTGCGCCCACTGCAGAGCGAGCCTCCATGCGCAGTGGCTCCTGCTCAGAACAGCATCTCGCTCTGGCCCTGTGGCAAGGCATTTGTGCTTTTGGTATAAATTATAAACCTAAACATATGCAGGGTTTGTTTTCCCCCCAAAGCAGATTCCAACAGGCACAAAACCGGCCAAGACAAATACATGGTGCGCGTCAGCCCATTGTCTCCGGGCCCGCGTGCGCGGGTGAGCGGCAGGGAATCCGGAGAATGGCTTTGAAGGGGACGCCCATTTGCGCTCCTGGCACCAGGGCCCAATTTAAGAGGCACATATCTTGAAGCGTTTCCTAGAAATTTGTGGCGAAGAAAGAAAGACAGGCGTGGGGCAGGGGCGCAGAGGGCTCTTATCAAATGATACAGGATGCATTTGGGGTGGGGGCAGGGGCGGGTGGGGGTTGTCATCAAAGCACTCTATAGACCAACGGTCCTGAACTGAACTGAAGGAGGATCGCAGAATTCCTCAGCGGGGGAGGGGGGGGCAGTCATCCCCGGAATGCAAAGCTCGCTCTGCGTGTTATGCTTGTAAGGAAAGGACTGTCGCCGCGTGGAGAATGTCAGGTCCTCCGAGAAGCCCCCTGAGCATTCACATGCAGGAAACTATTTACTTAACTGGGGCTGGTTCTGAAAATATTTGACTCCGGAGGGCCCCGAGGGAGGGGGGACGGTGTCTGGATTTTCTTTCAGGTCAGGACGAGGCCTCTAATAGTCCCTCCAACTGATAAGGGGGTTGCAGGGCAGGTTCGTTCTCTGCTGAATGGAGGTTTATGGCCCCGGGGTCCAGGCCGAGGCCAGCGCAGGGAGCCTGTCATCCCAGACGCCTCCCTAGCTCCCCAGAGCGCATGTCTATCTGATGGGTGAGCAGAGGTGCCGGCAGAGGCTGGGGCTGGGTAGGAGTGCAGGGGCAAGAAGCCTGGAAGGATGGATGGAGATGTTTCTCTCCAGGGAGAATCCAGCACGCTGACGCTGACACCCCTGTCAGTGCTGAGGGCTGACAGAGGCGGCGGGGGGGGGGGGGGGGGGGGGGATAGCAGCGGAGGGTTCTGCTGCCACCATCTGCAGGAGAATGATGGGTTGTGCCAAGTCGGGGTGGGTTTGGGAGACTGTTCCTCTTGTGAAAAGCACCTCACCCCTCCCTCACCCTCTTCCCAAGCAGGAGACAGGAAGGGGGCTGTGTGGGACTAGACAGCGAGGCTCTGGCCCCGAAGGGCAGGCAGCAAAGACTGTGGGACTGGCCTTCCCCCAAGGGCCTGGGAATGGAGGTGTTCCAGAAAGATCACGTAACCTTTCTGTTTCCTCATCCTTCCCTGGTGACACACTTCCCTGGGGCTTCCCCTCCATTCTCAAAGGCAGCGGCCCCTCCCCTCTGCTCTGACGACAGCACTTACCACCTGGGCCGCGTGCAGGTGGCCCGACAGGCCTGTGCACACGGAACACTTCCTCTCCGCTGGTCTCTGTCGCCAAACACCAGCCTGGCCGAGTGGGGCGATGACACCTGCCCTGCTCACCTCACGAGGGAAGTCGTCTGGGAGTGTTAGAAACGCAGTGTGGTTCGGACGTGTGTGCCGGAGGGGCCGCTGTGGTGAGGGTGGCCGCTCGGGGCCCAGAGAGGTCACCTGGAGTCGTCACGGATCCACCTCGTTGCCAGGCACCTCTTCGCCTGAAGTGCCAGCAGCTCAGCCGCCACCTGGCCAACGTCACCTGCCACCTGGGCTCTTACGTACTTAATATTTCTCTTTAGATTGATTTCCTTCTTCTGCTAGCTTTTTGTTTGGACAAATTTCTAACCTGCTGGGAAGTTGAGATAATAGCGCCACGAACAGCCAAATATCTCTCACCTAGATTCACCAGTTGTTAATGTTTTTGACACATTTGCTTTCTCTCTCTATTTCTCTCCACATACACATTAAACAACAACAACATGGGCCCTAGCCAGTTTGGCTCAGTGGATAGCGTCGGCCTGTAGGCTGAAGGGGTTAGATTCTGGTCAAGGGTCTGTATCTTGGTTGTGGGCTCCTCCCCGACCCAGGCCCTGGTTGAGGCGCCTGCAGGAGGCAACCAATCGACGTGTTTTTCTTACATAGGTATTTCCCTCTCTCTCACTCGCTCTAGATATCAATGGGAAAATATCCTCAGGGGAGGATTAACAAAACAGAACAATAACATGGAATTATTTGTTTTCTAGGTCTTTAAAATGTTTAAATAAACTTTCACTTTTAGAACCATTTTAGATTTAAAGAAAAGTTACAAAGAGTGTACAGAGAATTTTTACATGATGTGTCTCCAGTTTCTCACTATCTCCCTTACTGCTGACATCTTACATGTTATGGAGCATTTGTTACGATGAAAGCAACAATACTGATACACTAGAGGCCAGTGGGGTCCCTTGTCCTGGCCTGTGGGATGGGGCCAAAACTGGCTCCCCAGCATCCCCCGAGGGGTCCCAGATTGTGGGAGGCGGCAGGCCAGGCCGAGGGACCCCACTGGTGCTTGATTGGGGCCGGGGAGGGATACAGAAAGTTGGCCAGCCAGGGAGGGATTGCAGGAGGGCTCCAGGGCATGTCCGGCCCATTTCGCTCAATCCCAATCGGCTGGACCCCAGCAGTAAACTAACCAATTGCTCAAAGCTTCTGCCCCCTGGTGGTCAGTGAACATCATAGCAACTGGTTGACCGATCAACTTTCTGCCCCCTGGTGGTCAGTGCATATTAGAGCGAGCAGTTGAGCAGCCTTAGCCTATCGTTAGCATACTACTCTTTGATTAGTTGAATGGACAAAGGGACGGGCACTTAGCATATTAGGCTTTTATTATATAGGATTATCATGAACTAAACTCCATGTTTTGTTAGTTTTTCCTTATCTGGTAAAGTCACGTTTAAACTTTAAAAATGTAAAGATTGGAACGTGCCCATGGGAAACCACAATTCTAGCTGGAGGCCATTGGCTGCTGAGTGAAGAAAGCCTGAGGCCGGCTTTCTTTTGGCTAAGAAGACAGGTTAGTAAATGGTGGAGGTGTTTGAGGCAGAGGCTAGGTGGAACTGGAAGAGGATTGTCCCAGGTTTAACATGATGTTCCCACTATATCTGGTGCCCAGTCTGCGTGTCACTAAGTCCTGTCGGGTACCACCTGTGTGAGCCTGGGAAGCGGCAGTCTGGCTAGGTGAGGTCTTCAGACGGCTGGAAACCAGCCGACCGACCGACTTCCAAACCGGGGCTTTCTTCTGCCCTGGAGGATGGAGGCGGGGCAGGGAGGGAGGAACACGCCCCTACTAGCTCAGGGCTATGGGGAATGTCATTTGTCCTCTCCCCAGCAACACCCCTCCGGATAAAACCGCCTCTGGACAAGCAAAGCACACAGAGAACGTGCCGGAGAATTCCACCCTTAGCGCATAAGAATGCACCCTGTGTAGGATACAAGGTCTGCTGGCCCCTCGTGGTGCTCCGTGCAGCCAGGAAGGGGGAGGAACGTGGCTCCGTCGATACGGTGCTTTCTCAGTAGCCCTTTGTCTGAACTTGTTCAAATGTATTCCTTTAAAGGCCCTCAGAAAGGGTTTCATGTTTTATACGTTAGAGTAGTGACTCGGTTTCCTGAGACGAAGCCATCCCTCTCCAGTCCTTTCCTTTCAAGTGCGGATCTGCTGTCCTTGCCAGGAGGCCGGGCCGCTGCGGGGGGACCGGACAGCTCCCTGCTCCTGAGGAATTTCACTCTGACAAGTCACTGTTGGCTCAAGGGGTCCCAGCATCAAACCGAGGTGATCCCACTGGAGCGTTTACAGAATGTCTGGGTTCACGCCTTAGGCCGGCTGTTTATTTCCCCGCTGGCAGGGTGCAGAATTCTGTGAGTTGGTCCAAGGGGGCAATAGGGGGGGGTGGTGGGGGAGAGGGGTATGAGGTTTTCTCCTTGTGTGAGGTGCAGTGTCCCCAGAGAAGGAGGCTGGCTGGGATGTAACTGGCAAATCCATTTTTCCTTCTTCGAAATGAAGCTAATACAGGTCGGAGCATCGCCCTAGAACCTTTTGCCGCCCCCTCTCCCAGCGGTAATGAGTCAGTTTGGTTTGTATTCTTCCAGACTGTTTTCCTGGCTTCCTATGTGTTTCCATAGTGTTTCATTTTATGTGTGTGTGTGTATGTGTGTGTGTGTGGGGGGGGAGGGTCACACAATCAGGATTATAAAATGTTCCATCCTGACCCCCGTGTCCCTCAATAATACATCTTGGAGACGCATCTCTGTTGTTACAAACAGACACCCCTCAGTCTTCTTAAGCCACAGTCCCACTCTCCTGCGCTCTCTTCAACAGCCCTTGTTTGATGGATATCTATGTCGGATCCTTTTCCGGGACAAACCATTGTTTTCTAGCAAACCTCTCCGTGTGTGCCTCCCCATGCACAAGCGCAAGTGACGTCTGGGCGCAAGTGACGTCTGGGCGCAAGTGACGTCTGGGCGCACCCTCCACTCACTTTCGGCTTTCAAAGCTCTTGCCCCGTCACCCCTCGGGGTGTGCGTGTCGGGGGAGTGGGGCGGGAGGTGTCCATTTCTGTTCTGGGGGGCTGTTTGGCCCTGGCTTCTTGTCTGCCGCGGCTGCAGCGTGGAAAGGAGCCAAGGCGAGGCGGAGAGAAATCCGTCTCTAGGTGTTAGAGGCCGGGAGGCCCCGCAGGGCGGCCTCCCCTCAATGGGGACTTTGTTCCTGGTTGCATCCCTGAGCAGAATCCAAAAGCAAGATGCATGAGGTGACCGGAGGAGCCTGGGACCCCACCCCTTGACTCAGAGACACCACGTTTCTGGGAGTCTCACACGCACAAATGTAACAGGGGAGGGAGGGTGTGTGTGCAGGGAGGGAGAGGAGGAGGGACGGCCCAAACCCTGAAATAATTAGGTTGTAAAAAAGGGAAAAGGTAATAAAAGAAGCTGACTACTAACTATAAAGATGTAAAGGGGGAAAAGCCAAGCCAACTCGCATCCTAGGAGGCGGGGGAGGTACAGAGGGGACGCTGGGGTTTGGGGGAAACCCAGGAGCGGAGGAAGGGGTGAGTGGAGGATCAGATCCCAGTCAGAGGAGGGGACCCATGGCAAAGAGGGAAGAAAGGAGAAAGCGGGAGGAGAAGGTGGCGAGGTAAGGAGAGAAAGAGGGGAGGGGGGGTAAGGAGAGGAAGGGGGGGGGGTAAGGAGAGAAAAGGGGGAGGGGGCGGAGAGGCTGCGTCCCTGTCTGTTTGTGATTAGCTCGCAGCCCCGCAGGACGGAGTAAACAGAACCGTCTAGGCGCCCCCACACCCCCTCCGAGGCGGAGCAGCGATCAGACGCTCCAGCATTAATCGCCAAGAGTTCAGGACACGACCACGGGCGCTGCGTGGACCTGAAGCTTGCTGCCTTTCCCCAGGCGCCTGGCCAGGATGGGGGTGGCGGGTGGGACGTGAAGGGCCGGGGGCCCCGCCTGCTGGGGCCACACGGAGTCCTCCCTCCGGGCCGCGCTCCGAGTGACACTGACGGCAAATCGGCTGCGCGCAGAGCGGCGGCGGCATCCGGGGGCGCGGGCCGCTGGGGGCGCCCCAGGCCGGCTTCCTGGAACCGGCCCCGCGGCTGCCGGCACCCTGGCTGGGCCAGATAAGAGCCGGCGGCGCTATCGGAGCCCGCAGCGCTCGGCCGCGAAGACCACTGAGACCGCGGGGACAGCGGGGACAGCGGGCTCCCGGGAGGAGGCGGCGAGTCCTGGCCGGGGTCCTGCCGCGAATGGGAACCCGCTGGCCCCAGCGGCCAACCAGGCTGCTCCCAGCAGGATGGTGACCGGGCGCTAACGGTGCAGACCTGCTGACGGTGAGTGCGAAGTGGCCGCTCCAGGTGCGGCTGGGGGGAGGGGAAGGATGGGGGGGACCAGGCCCGGGAGGGAGGAGGTGTGTGGGGGGGGCAGCAGGTCCTCACCTCCGGCCTAGAGCTCCCGAAGCCGGGGAGGGAGCCGCGCTGGAGCAGAGATGGCAGTGCAGGGTCTCGCTGTGTGGCACCAGGCAAGTTCCTCGCCCTCTCTGGGCCTCCGTTTGTCCTTCTCTAAAACCGAGTGGCTGAGGGAGGCGGTCTCTAAGGGGGTCTTGCTATGATGGCTGTTTCTTGTGTGTCTGCTTGTGTACCCGGCACTGTGCTGTGCATTTGGAAACTTTAGCTTGGGGAATCCCCACAGTCCCCCAGAGAGGAGGTGGTGGTGTTATTATTATTCTCTTCATTGTACGCCGAGCAAGCAGAGGCTCAGAGAGGGGGAATAACTTGCCCAAGGACACACAGCCTGTCCCTGGCCGAGATGAGAACGGGTTTTCCCAACTTGACGTTCACTAACGTTTCCCCCGCCAGTATTCATTCCCGGTCCTGAGTCTGTGATGATCACCTCAGGAGGCCGGGGTGGAGGAGGAGGGAGCGTTGTCGGGAGGAGGGAGGCAGAGACGTGGACAGAGGAAGAAGCAACCGGCTGGGCAGCCTTTAGCTCCTTGGATGTATGTCAGCCCCGGGAAGGGGCACTCTGTCCTGGGGTGGGATGGGCAGGGCTCCCGGTGTGAATGAAGCGCGCCTGCCCTGCCCGCCCGAGTCATTGGCCGTGTTTGCTGCTCCGTTGCAGGAGAGAAGAGGGTTAATCTTAGGCAGGGTGGGGAGGGCTGGGTGTGGAAAGAGTGGCATATGTCTCTACTAGGTTTTGTTCCAGTTTTATTTTGCCTTTTCAAAATGTGTTTCAAATCACTCCGGGCCCCCTCTGCTCCTCTGTAGAAAGGGAATTGTGAAACACAAACAGTGCTTTCCACATGCACCCCCCCCCCTTCCCACATTAATATCACCACAGGCGATTTGCATATGCGGCCCTACAGCTTGGCCAGCAGCAGCCAAGAGATAAGAAATACTCAGCAGGGCCGTGGCAGGTGGGAAATCCCTCGGGTGGCAGGCACCTGGACGGAGCTGGAGGTCCTGGCACCCAGATGTGGCCTCCTGTTTTCTCTTCCCTGGAAAATTCCACCCCTCAGCCGCTCTGCACTGACTCAGACCTCCTGTCCTTTCAGGAACTGGCTCGGCCTTAGGCTCACGCCCAGACCGGGGTGGTGGTCCCAGCTCCAGGGTGATTGGCTGGTCCTAGAAGCCCCCTCGGTCCCTGGCAAGCGAGGACCTTGGCACCCATGATGTTTCCTGTGTTCCTGAGGCTGTTTCCATCCAGGGTGGCTGTCTGGTGGGAATACTACCGCCGTGGCTGTGTGCGTCTCTTAACTTCATTGTTAGCGATGGCAGGTTGGCAGCCTGATACTGATCGTGCTGGGAGTGCTTACATTTTGGAATTGGCAAGTGAGTGTGATGCAGGGTTTGATTTGTTGTTCTGTTCATTGTCTAGATTTGAGAAGGTGAGGGAGAGAGTTAACGATGCAGATTAAACATAAAAGCCTGCTGCCTCTCTAGCTGTTACACTGTGAATAGCACCGAATATCGAGCAAGTTGCTCATGTCATTGGAAAAAGGGGTTAAGCTCCACTGCCTTTGTTGTATCATGGTGGTCTTACTCCTTACGGTGAAATTAAATATCAATCACCATTCCTGAAGAACTATGGTCGTTCATCCATTATAGCCATAGGTTGACTACAGATGCAAGAATAGAGGGGGGAAAAAAATCAATGAAAATGTTCTGTGTGAAACAATGGATGATATGAAATATACAAAAAAGGGCATTGTAAATTTTGTTTTTATTTGTAAATTGTGTGCTACACATCCTTTATGTCAATACAATGTATAATAACCCTAAGTATATGTATGTATGTGTATGTGTGCATGTGTGTGTATGTGCATATACACAGTATTTGTATGTATACACATGTGTGCACACACAGAGACGCATTTTATCCTGGTGAGCTGTGGTTAACCCTTTACCTGCCCACCACTGGCCCACAGCATCTCAGAAGCCCTGGGGTGGACTGTCCACAGCCCTCATCCAGAAGGATTCAAACTCCAGGCGCTGGGCCTTGGAACCCTTCCCTCAACTTCCTCTTCTCAGCTGCACTGCCAAACTGCTCTCCCTGCCTGATCTCTGAGATGGAAGTAAGGGCTGGGATGGATGCAGAGCCTGGAATGGGTGCAGGGGCTGGGATGGGTGCAGGGGCTGGAATGGGTGCAGGGGCTGGGATGGGTGCAAGGGCTGGGATGGGTGCAGGGGCTGGGATGGGTGCAGGGGCTGGGATGGGTGCAGGGGCTGGGATGGATGAAGGGGCTGGGATGGGTGCAGGGGCTGGGATGGGTGCAGGGGCTGGGATGGGTGCAGGGGCTGGGATGGGTACAAGGGCTGGGATGGGTGCAGGGGCTGGGATGGGTGCAGGGGCTGGGATGGGTACAAGGGCTGGGATGGGTGCAGGGGCTGGGATGGGTGCAGGGGCTGGGATGGATGCAGGGGCTGGGATGGATGCAGGGCCTGGGATGGGTGCAGGGGCTGGGATGGGTGCAAGGGCTGGGATGGGTGCAGGGGCTGGGATGGGTACAAGGGCTGGGATGGGTGCAGGGGCTGGGATGGGTGCAGGGGCTGGGATGGGTACAAGGGCTGGGATGGGTTCAGGGGCTGGGATGGGTGCAGGGGCTGGGATGGGTACAAGGGCTGGGATGGGTGCAGGGGCTGGGATGGGTGCAGGGGCTGGGATGGGTGCAGGGGCTGGGATGGGTACAAGGGCTGGGATGGGTGCAGGGGCTGGGATGGGTGCGGGGGCTGGGGTGGGTGCAGGGGCTGATGGGGTAGGAGTCATCGTCCCCACTGGTAGCATCTCTGGCGGCCCCTCCGTGGCAGCTGGCGCTCATTCCATCCGCTGCAGGTCTTGCCCTGCCAGCCTGTATTTTCACACAGAGCGACCAATTCTCTAACACAAACGGCATCTTGGCACAAGTAGAAGGAAGGGCTAAGCCAAAACTATAGGAAAGTTAAGACAACTTTCTATTTTTAGAAACTTTAGGAGCCAGGTGGGCTCTTTCCAGCTCTCCCAAGTCAGCACGCACGAGAGGAAAATATTTCTCCTCTCCAAGTTCCGCCTCCCTGCAGTCCGGGCCGAGGAGGGGCCCAGGAGGGACACGGCTAAGAGAAGTGTGTTGTGATGGCAGAGGGCAGCCACAGCAGTTTCATTTAAAAAATATATTTGTATTGATTTCAGAGAGGAAGGGAGAGGGCGCGGGAGAGAGGGGTGGAAACATCAATGAGGAGAGGAAACCACTGATCGGCTGCCTCCTGCACACTCCTTAGTGGGGATCAAGCCTGCAACCCGGGCCTGTGCCCTGATCGGGAATTGAACCGTAGGTCAATGCTGAGCCGGCCGGGCCACAGCAACTTCAAAAATAACTAAAAACAGGGTTTATTATCATTTTATTTTGTGTGGCAGGAAGGGCAATCTCAAGTTTAAATCTTCACTCCAGGTAACTAAGGGCCAGGTGTGCCTGTTCTCCCAGACCCATGGTCGGCAAACTGTGACTGGAGAGCCCCATTCGGCTCTTTGGCCCTTTGAGTGTGGCTCTTCCACAAAATACCATGGCCTGGGAGAGTCTATTTCGAAGAAGTGGCGTTATAAGAAATTTAAGTTTAAAACATTTGGCTCTCAAAAGAAATTTCAATCATTGTCCTGTTGATGTTTGGCTCTGTTGACTAGCGAGCTTGCCAACCACCGGCCTAAACCATTCCTTTCAATGCCGGCACGACAGGAGCCCCAGGCGGCTGTACGAAGCACACCCTTTGGATAACCACGTCTCTACTTGCTAACCAGGTCTCCAACTTTCCCGATCCCAAAACACACGAGTAGAGCCTGGCTGCATCCGCTCTTCCTTAAAAAGAGTCTGACCGGCTCTACCCGCCTCCTGTCACTGCCACCGATCTGCCTGCAAAGTGGCACCATCTTTCTCTGGACCATTCCAGCTGCCTCCTCCCCGGGCCGCTGCTCCTCCCCTGCCGCTCCGACAGTCTGTTCTCCACCTGCAGCCAGGCAGGTCCTGTTAGAAGGAAGTCAGATCCTGTCCTTCCTCTGCTCAGTACCCCATCATCCTGGCTCCCGCCTCACCCAGAGTAGGAGGCAAAGTCCTCGCCATGGCAACAGGTGCTGCAGGATCTGGAGCTCATCTCCCTCCCCTCCCGGTCGCTGCACTCGCTGTTTTCAGTTGTGCCAGGCCGAGTCCTGCCTCAGCACCGGGCCCTTGCGTTCCCCTCTGCCTGGGGCACTCATTGTCCAGATCTCCACGGGCTCACTCTTCACTACGTATCACCCATCATCCAATATACTATATGCTTTTATTTTCTTCAATGTCCCCTAAAACGTAAGCTTCCTGAGGGCAGGGATTCTTTTTTTTAATTTTTTATTGGGGACTGTTTATTCAATGCTATAGCCCAGTGGTCAGCAAACTCATTAGTCATCAGAGCCAAATATCCACAGTACCTTGATTGAAATTTCTTTTGAGAGCCGAAAACCAACTTCTGCGCATGGGCCTCGAAGTTTCAATCGCACTGTACATGTGCTCCCGCACATGGTATTTTGTGGAAGAGCCACACTCAAGGGCCAAAGAGCTGCTTGTGGCTCGTGAGCCGCAGTTTGCCGACCACTGCTATAGCCCATACTAGGCCCTCAGTATATACTTGTGGACATATTTGCTTTGCTGTGTTGCCAAGGGTGACAAGGCAGCCAGACTTTTTGGGAGAATCCTGAATTAGAGTCCTAAGGAGCCTCTAGCCCAGGGGTGGGCAAACTTTTTGACTCGAGGGCCACAATGGGTTCTTAAACTGGACCGGAGGGCCGGAACAAAAGCATGGATGGAGTGTTTGTGTGAGTTAATATAAATTCAAAGTAAACATCATTACATAAAAGGGTACGGCCCGCTCTTTCGGCTCCGCACTGGCCAGATAGAACAGCCGAATGGGTATAGTGGCCATAGTTTTCCCACTGTTGCTCTAGCCGCATGCCTGTATTTCACTCACGTGTACACCGCCCACCCATCGAGTGGCCCTCAGTTGCACCGCAGTGGGGGTCAGTGTCTGTCTCAGGTGGGCTGGAGGGCCCTGGAAACAGCACCTTCTTCCTCATCTGAGTCCCGATAAACCCAGGAGCAGGCAGGTGATGGGACTTGGATTCTGGGGTGTCAGACCCCCCACCCCGTGCTGCAGGAAGCCCTCCTCTGAGGGCCAGGCCCACGGAGGGGCGGGGAGACCCTGCAGGTGGAAGGGGGCCTGCGATTCCTCCAAACATGCCTTTGGGCGCTTCCACCCACCCGGGACCACAGAGGGAACAGCCTCACGTCTTTTGCTCACTTATTCAGGGAGAGGGGTCCCTGTAGATCCCCGATCCCCAAATCCAGGACCGAGAGCTTTCCTCAAGACGTGTGTGTGTGTGTGTGTGTGTGTGTGTGTGTGTGTGTGTTTAATACATTTTATTGATTTTTTTCAGAGAGGAAGGGAGAGGGCTAGAGCGTTAGAAACATTGATGAGAGAGAAACATCGATCAGCTGCCTCCTGCACACCCCCCACTGGGGATGTGCCCGGAACCAAGGTACATGCCTTTGACTGGAATAGAACCTGGAACCCTTGAGTCCGCAAGCACTCTATCCCCCGAGACAAACTGGTTTTGGCTTTCCCCAAGACTTTAAAACATGGACCTCAGGTCCACAATTGAACTAATCGTTGTCTCATCACATGACACGGAGAAGGGCGCCTGACCGGCCCCCTTTACGCTTCCCTCCAAGTCTCACCATATCCAGTTGTAAAATAAAGACACCTGTACACCCGCCGCCCACTGAGAACTGGAGAGCTGACATTATTCATGTGCATTTATGTCCTCCGCCCCTCGGCAGGAGCTGCTGTCCTGAATTTTGCGCGACCGCCTCTCTGCACCTCTAAAACGGCAGAGCTCCCCTCCCCACAACCCCACAAGCCTCGTTCAGTGTGTCTCCCCCGCCCCATGCCTATTGTTTCTCGAGGTGTGTGCCCGTTCCTGAAACAGCCCTGGAGCACGCTCCTCTGAGGCGGAAGCCCGCCAGGCAGTCCCCAAAGCTGGGCAGGCGGGGGGTGGGGTGGGGGTAGGGCAGGGGGGCGGTCAACTCCACCAAACCAGTGTCTGGGGGGCCCCAGAGCCAGCTGCTATTCCTGGAGGAGGGACGTGATGCCGGGCAAGAGGCGAGCCATGTCCACTCCGGCTGCCCTGGTTCGGGCTGCTGACCGACGTGAGCATCTTCAGTGCCGACAGGCCGGCCTGGGGGAATGGTGAGCAGCCGGGCCCCTTTGGCCTCATCAGCTGAGGCCACCGGCCGCATTCGGGTCGCTGCACACAACATGTCTGGAATACCTATTCCGCGGGGTAATTCCCAGGGATAAAGCATGTTTATCCTTTTTGGGGGAAAATTCCATTTCTGTTGCCAATTAGTTCTGCTTGAGAACAGCTTTCCTCAACACCGACATGTTGGCCGCCCGGCCTTGAGTTCTCTTGATGAGCTCAACGTGGGGAAAAACTGGTTTTTCCTTCCTTCCTCCACCCCCACCATGGAACCTGGCTGCTGGTGGTGAAAGGGCTCCGGCGCTCGTTTCGTTTTCCTTGTCCCGGCTCCAGGAAAGGCTATACAGTCAATCAGTGGGCCCACTGGCCATATGAGTGGAGAGAGAAGCCAGCTCCGGCAGCGTCGGAGCTATCACAGTCCTTTGTCAGGCCGGCGCAGCACGGGAGTGCGAAGGTTGTCCGTCCGAGTGTTTCTCTTCTTTCCCGGATGCCGGGGTGCTCCGGGCGGAGGGGCGAGGCCACGTGGCAGAGTGGTCCTGATCGTGGCTCTGACACTCCCTGCCTGACCGTTTACTTCCGGCCATCTGTCCTGGCGCCAGGGACTCGACCTCTCCACGCCTCAGCTTCCTCATTTTAAAGTGATGACCACGCTCCCGCCCCTGAGGTGGATGTAAGGATTAGCACGCGTGGACGAGGCCCTGCCCATGTGCATGCAAAGTCCTCCCCAGACGTCAGCTGTTGGTGTCCTCACGCCCCTCCCACTCCTCCTCAGCTGACCCCTGAGTGGTATGTGGCTGTGCCTGAGCGTCTTCCTCCAGTTTCCTGCTGATGGACGTGCGATTGGGTCCAGTCTTTTGTGATCGCAAATAAACGCTGCACTGAACAACCTGTGCTTTGTGTACCCAGCCCTCCCCTAAGGTATGCGAGCCCCAAGATAACCTTGGCTCTGGACCTCCTTCCTGAGGCCCGAGGGACGGAGCGGAGAGAGGTGCACGGGGCGCAGGGCCAGCCCTGCCTGGCATGCGGACAGGCCTGTGCCGCGGGGGCGGGCGGGGTGGGGGGCAGGAGGGCATTCCTCCTGTGTCCCTTGGGGGAATGAGGTGCCAGGGGCTATGTTTCAGAAGGGTGGGGCTGGGGCCTTCCAGCTCCCAGGTTCCTGGCAAATGCCCTCAGGTGTCTGCAGAGAGGAACTGTGTGCCTGGCAGGTTCTGCCCATCCTGTGTGAGCCCCTTCCTCCAGGAAGCCCCCTAGGATCTCTTCCCTAACACCCTGGCTGTCTGCATGGATTTAGCACCCATGGTATGCAGCCCCATTTGGAAAAGGGTGGGGGCAAAACCTTAGCTGTGGAGTCAGAAAGGCCAGCTTTTGCTCCTGGCTTATTCGTGCCACCATCCCTGTCACCGCCTGGGCCTCGATACATCTGTACAATCAGGATAATAATGATGATGGCTTCTCAGAAAGGCTTTATGGGGTCTCAGCAATGTAAGGCATATGGATTGTTTGACCCGGTGTCGGGCATTAGGAATACAAGCTTGTGTGAGGAATGTCACGTCTATGGGGGGTCTGGTCTCACCGCAGCCGCCCCCTGGGCCCTGGGTACGTGCAGGCAGCAGGGTCTGCTTTGGAGGCAGAGTTGAAAGGGAGTCCAACTGACCTGTGGGGCCTGGAGCAGGTTACTCCGCTGAACGGAGTTCTCCCTGGAAAATGACGCGCGAGTCTCGCAGGTTTATTGTGAGAGTTAACTGAGCAAAGCACACAGCGATGCTCAGTACGTGGTGGCTCCTGCTGGTATTGCTCAGCATCAGTGTTCACAGCTATAAATAACCTCCCAGCGCCCAGCCGGCGTGGCTCAGTGGTTGAGTGTCGACCTATGAACCAGGAGGTCACAGTTCAATTCCCGGTCAGGGCACATGCCCAGTTGCAGGCTTGATCCCCAGTAGGGGGTATGCAGGAGGCAGCCGACCAATAATTCTCTCTCATCGTTGATGTTTCTCTCTCTCTTTCCCTTCCTCTCTGAATCAATAAAAATATTTTTAAAAAATAACCTCCTAGAAACTGGCATGGCATGGAGCTCGCAGTGGGCGCTCCGTGGACACAAGTGGATTTGCCCACAGCCAAGCCCCCGCTTTGTCACGTAGGGTCTGGGGAGGCACTGAGAGAGGCCTGGTTCTCACACTGCTGACCCCTTAGGGGGGACAGAGGAAAACAGCCCTGTACGACCGGCTCCAGTTTAATCTGTGAGAGGACAACCAGGCTGTCCCACCCGCAGTTTACAGCTAAGGGACATCCCTACCCCCCCCCCCCCCCCCCGTGCACCCCTCAGCAAGCACATGGCCCAGCAGGAGCCAACCCACGTCCTGCCTCTCCGGCCAGTGGTCCTCACCCCGACCCTCGGCCGGTGCAGGAAACGGACCATGCGGGAGGGCAAGATCGTGTCCCTCAGGCCAGAGGGGGGACATTTCTGACATTTTTGCGTCTTGGGACAAAGGGTGAAGAAACTCAGATGAACTGTTCTGGTTTCCGGGTGGAAAAACACTCCTGACCCAGGAGGGGATCTTTGCTGTTGGGTTACATTGCAGGGTGGTTTTGCCTGTATCTTGCTACTTTCTCCCCATTCTACTGCTGAGCGCAGCAATTGCATGAAACCAGATAGGGTAAATGCAGGGATGACCCCGGAATCATTTGGGGGCACCGATCGGGCCAGAGGGCTCCCTGCTCCCCTGATGTGGCTGGGCCCCGCCGGTCTGCTGCTGGGCTTTTTCTGAAGGAGAGAGCAGGTGAGTGAGCAGCTGCTCGCTCCCTCACAGGCCTTCCTCCTGTCCTCCCCTCCTCCCCCAGGACACAGCATTGGGTGGGGGCCACCTCGCCCAGTACGGCCTCATTTAACCAGTCACATCTGCAGAGACTCTATTTCCAAAGGCTCTAAGACTCTAAGATTCCAAGGAGACATGCCTATTTGGGGAGACACTGCTCAATTCACAAAACCCCCTAATAAAGATGAGCTGTTATTAACACTCTCCTTACCACAGGATCCCTGAAGAATATTCTAAGCTCCTTTTTCTTCTTCTCCCATTTAGCCCCCTCCACAACCCGGGAAGGGGGTGCTATGATTACTTATTTGAGGCCCAGAGAGGTGAAATGACTTGCTCAAGGTCACACAGCTTGCCCAAGGTCACACAGCTGGTAAATAGCAAATCCAGCGTTCAGACCCTTTTCTTTCTGACTCCAAAGCTGGTAAGGGTCTCAGGCCCTCCAGCCTCATTCCATGAGCATGAAGTTCCACACTTTCTGTCTCAGAATCCCAGCCATGTGAGTGAGACATGCTTCTGGGCTGGACCTCTCCAGACGCATATCCCCCAAAGAGGCTGTAACAAGGTTGGGGGAGGAATCTTGTCTTTTTCTTTTTCTTAAAAAAAAAAAAAAATTATTTCAGAGAGGCAGGGAGAGGGAGAGAGAGAAACATCTATGATGAGAGACAATCATTGGTCGGCTGCCTCCTACATGCCCCACCCTGGGGGTTGAGCCCACAACCCGGTCGTGTGCTCTGACCAGGAATTGAACTGTGACCTTGTGGTTCACAGGTCGATGCTCAACCACTGAGCCACTGCCGGTGCAGTGGCAAACACGAAGCTGCGTTTTGCCTCAGATCAGACCTGTGCCCACTCTCCCACGGGTAGGAAGCCACGTGCCAGAGGCACACATCTCCCCGACAGCTGGGAACGCTTTAGGAGTCTTGACTTTGGGCTACAAATTGGAAACTGGTCCCTGAAGGTGTGATTTATCCGACATTGAGACAAGGCTGTTAGATGCTCACGTCGTGGTGTGCTCTGTGGGGTCCTCGGACCCTGAGTCCTAGGGCCAGGTCTGGCCGAGCCCCTCACAGGCTGACAGCGAGGGAGGGGGTCTGGCGGGGCCCGGCAGAGACAAACGAGCTTGCTGCCGCCTGGTGCTCGGCCGTTTACATTTTAACACGCCTGGGCCGTGGCCATGGAAAGAACTTGCTCTGGATAACGGGGGACGTGCGCTTTAGGAGCCTCTTGGAGCCGCGAGCTGGGAGTCAGGAAGGAAGGATTGTAATTTCCAACAACTGCGGCGTCGGGGCCAAGACACAGCTGCTGTGTCAGCAGGCCGAGCCTGGAGCTGCCCGGTCAGCGAGTGGGCTGGAGGCCTCTGGGGGGTCGGGGGTTCCCGAAGGGCAAAGCCAGCTTGCAGGGCTTGGCCGGGGGTGGATGACCAGCATGGAGGAGCCAGCCACATCGCAGGGGACACTGCCTCCATGCCAGGCTTCCGGGTTCAAGCCCAGCCTCCTCCACTGACCAGCGGGGCCTTAGCCCGCCCCTGTGCCCAATTGGGGTTAACACATACCCTACTTGCAGGCTGGGGTTTGTGGGGATCCCTGAGCTAGTGGCACAGAGGGTTTCATTAAACCCCCAAACCCCAACCTGTCTCCATCCCTGTGGACATCCAGGGTCTGATTCGCATCCCCAACGTGGGAGGGAGGGAGGGACAGACGATGGCCACGTGGCCCCTGTGGCCCTTCTGCTCCAGTGGCTCCAGCCCCAGACGAGACGGGGAACAGACGTGCGCCTCTCTGGGCAGTCAAGCCTGGTTCAACATGGGGGGGGGGGCAGGCTCAGGTTTGGGGGTCACACAGACCCTGGCAGGGAGTGTGGGCAGCGTATTTGTTAAGGCTCCCGGGCCCCGTGATGTGTACCCAGGGCTGCGTTTATTCTCCTGACTCCGGCGGGCATCTGTGACCACGTGAAGGCGGAAGTCTGAGCCCTCCCCTCCGTCCTGTCACCGCCAGGACTGACTGCCCGGGAGCCGCGGCCAGGCCGCGGGACTCACGCCAGCTGGCTGCGGCTCTCCCACGAGGGTCAGGTTCTGGGGCTATCAGATGCTGTGGCTATCGGCTTGTTTGTCTCCGTGGCGCCAAGCCCGGCCAGTTTTTGGGCAACAGCAGCCCCGTGGGGAACATAATCCATGAGGAAGGGACAGCAGATCTCCGTGTGCGGGTGTCCGAGGATGCTGAGCATCCCGGCGGCTCCGGGCACTGGTCCTCGAGCCCCAGGAAGGACGGCTGGTGAAGTGCGGATGGAGGTAGGGGTTCCCCGTGGTGAGGGGCCCTCCCCAAGGTACGGGCGTGGCCTTGTGGCAGCTGCTCAGTGAGAGCTCCATCCTGCCCCTGCGGGCTTCTTGCCTGAATCTGTAATCCAACCAGTGGTCCCGTCCTTCCATCCGTTTACTCATCTTCTTGGTCTTTGCCATGAATCCATAGGTGGAAAGGTGTGGTTACTGTGCCCCCTCTTAGATGAGGGTACACACATCAGGATTAGGTGACTGGTCCCTGGGTGCAGAGCTGGACCCCAAAACCTAGCGGCTTCTTGGCCTGCTGAACGGACGGGGCTGTTCACTCACACTGTCACGTGCGTGTGTGGAGAGAAATGTCTTCTCTTCATTTCCTGTAATTGATCTGAGTTTTCTCACCAGCCCCAGTCCCAGGGCAACAAGGAAACACACCAGATTTAGTGCAATCTGGTCAATTTGATCTGACCCAGCACTTCGGCCTTTAGGTGCTGCTCAGCTCAGATGTCCCCCGCTGCCCCCTCAGCCTCTCTCTAGGGGGCACCATCGGGTCGGGGTGGCCAGAGGTGTGCTGACCATGAGACTCCCCAGCCGTGTCCGATGCCCCCGGTCACTGCTTGCCTTCCTGGCGTCTGTGGCTGAGGCTGGAGGAGCTGGGCCTGGAGCCCCGCCTGGCCCACTTGTCTCCACCGTGGCTCTGAACCCTCGTCTCACCGTGGCTCTGAACCCTCGTCTCCACTGCGTCTGGCCCCAACCCTGGCTGTCACCGCCAGCCCCTGCTGCAGTCACCGGGGCCCTCACCCTAACAGTGCGTCCACACCAGAGTGGGCATGTGTGGAGCCCCATCCTGACCGGGGGGGGGGGGGCGGGGGGGGGGAGAGAGGGAAGGAGGACCCTGGTAGCCAGGGAAAGCGGAACATCAGAGCTTCCTGCCTTTCAGCCTGCTGCAGTTCCGGGGCCCCACCCTACACTGGTGGCTGGTGGTCTCAGTGCGGCTTCCCCCTCGAGCCCTGGAGGGGAGTGCTCTCCCGGCCTTTGGAGCTGACTCTACGTGTATAAAAAACACAAATACACAGAAACGGCAGACACGTAGAATGCTTCTTATCCACCAAAGCCCATTCTAAGAACCTCACACATCAACTCATTTAATACTCACAGCAATTCTTTGAGGAAATCTGCTTAGTCACACTTTACAGATGGGAAAACTGAGGTACAGAGAAGCAAAAATAACTTGCTCATGGTGACACAGCTAATAAATGGTAGAGCTGGGATTTGAACCCAGGTAACCCCAAGTCCATATTCTTCACCACCACCCTCCTCCATGCTCCCCTCCTTTGTGGCCGAGGCCAAGGACAGAGAGATGTCCTGCCTTCTACGCATGGACTCCTGCCCGAGGTATTGAAGGAAGACCTTTCTACTTTCTCAATTTGCGGGAAAATTCTATGCCTTTGCCATGCTAATTGGGATCTAATGGACTTAAATTTTTTAAAATGGAATTTTTAGAGAATAGAAAGAGAGAGAAACATCAATTTGTTTGTTCACTTATTTATGCACTCCCTGGTTGATTCCTGTATGTGCCCTGACCAGGGATTGAACCAGCAACCTTGGCATAATGGGATGACACTCTAACCAACTGAGCTACTTGGCCAAGGCACTAATGGACTTTTAAAAACAGTTTTCTCAAAAAAGCCACAACAATTATGCCCAGTCACTGCTTGCCTCCCTGGCACCAGTTTTCTCACAGGGTGGCTTTTGGGTCCACTGTCTGCTCGGGCACGAGGAACTGCGTGCTGCGTGGTGCGCTCTGCGGGCCTCGGTGCATCGCCCAGTCTTCCAGGTGGGGCAACGCCTGCGGACCAGGCAGGGAGGGCTGCGGAAGGCAAGGCAAAGGAAATCGCAGTGAGATCCTCCTAACTGTTACCTGTCCCTGAAGCGATCGCACACGGAATCGGGGGCGGGTGTGTTCACTGTGCGGACAGAGAGACAGAGAAGAGCAGTGAGGGCTGTTCAGGCGCCTGTGACAAAGTCCGCAGACCCGGTGGCCAGAGCTCCTGCCACGGCTTAGACTTTGCCAATGGACTCCGGGAGCTGGGCCAGGGCCCAGCCTCAGTTTCCCCCCCGGGTGCGGGGGGAAGGGGGAGAAAGAGATCAGTCAGTCTTCAGAAAGGATAAAGCAGACAGCTCTCCAGGGCTGACCTGGCGGGCTGGAAAGGGTGAGTCTCAAACTAGAGGGGCTGGGGAGGTTGTGGCCCACCCCCAAGGTAGAATGATGCAGAAGCTCTCAGGATGTCCCAAACACCTCTCTCTCTCTCTCTCTCAATCCCCTCCCCCCCCCCCGTCCTCCTTCCTTCCTGCCCTTGTCTAAGCAGATCAAAATGAGAAGGACATGAACATTACTACTGCAACTACCATTTGCTACTAAATCAGGCGCAGTGCAAGCACTGTTAACATCGAACTCTCAGAAACAGCCCTTCGTGGGTGGCATTATCCCATTTTGCAGGAAGGAAAACTGAGGCTCGGACAGGTGGAGCACCTTGTCCGTGGTGACACAGCGGTATGCATTAGGCTAGGATTCGTCCCAGGTCTATGTGACCCTACAGCCTTCACTTTTCTCCCACCGCTGCTGTGCCCCTCAGGTTCCGGGGTGGTGGTGGGCGGGGGGTGAAGGGGGGGCGGGGTGCAGAGAAGAATTTGCTCCAGAGAAAACTTCCGGAGCCAGACTCCAGAAATGTCCAGAGCTGTTAGTTCCACATCGTGGTCCCCTCACCGCGAAGGAGCCAGGCCAGCGCGCTGGGCCTGGATGAGGCGGCTACGTCAAGAACTTACGCAGGAACCCGGTTTTGAAATGTTCCAGGACGAGGCAGGGACGTTTCCTCTGGGGATGGGGTGGAGGTTCCAGGCCATTTAGCTGGAGGAGACGGGGGTGCAGGGAGATTAACTTCGCTGGTTGCTGGTTAATGGTCCCTCTCAAGGGTGTTTATGATTTATGTCAGTGTTTTTAAACAGACTTTAACCACGCCAGATTCAGTGCCCCAGGAAGCGAAGGAAAAAGCATTCGTGAAAACTTTGTTTTGCGGGGAACAGAAGGATGTTCCAGACAATTTGCCCTCTTTTTGACTCTCCGCATCCAAAGCAGGGGCCCTCGTATCCCACAGACCCCTCAGGATGACGCGTCTCCCGGGCTTCTACATTTGAAGAAACTGGTCTCCTTTTCCCTCATTCTAGGCCTCTTGTCCAGCCTGGATGTAAAAAAAAAAAAGAAAGAAAAGAAAAACAAAGCCCCAGATGTTCTCACTGTCATGCTAGCCAAACCCTCTTTGGTGCCCATTCTGGGCCTGCCTGGGGGAAAAGGAGGAACTTGCACATGGGGACTCTGAGTTACAAGTGATGAAACGCTGATTAATACTGGCTTAAGCAAAAAAGACCACGTACTGGCTCTCAGAATGTGAACGTGCGGGATCAGGTTTAGCTTCAGGTCTGGCTGGATCCATGGGGGTGGGAGCTCTTAGGGCTGATTTCCAGTGACCCGGCCCCGAGATTTCCTGGCCGAGCCGGGCACGGAGGCTGTGCGACGTGGGGGTCTGGACGGGCCTCCACAGTGTGCGCTGAAGCGTGGGGCTGGGTCCCTGCCCAGGAGAAACCTGGGTGCTGTTAGAACAAAGGTCAGCGCCACCGAGAGAGCTGACATTCTGTGTGATCCACTGAAACCGAAAGAGTCGGAGCCACTTCACAATTTGAGGAGCCTGTAGTGCTTCTGGGTTGGGGTGGCAAGTGTGTGACATCAGACAGACTCTTCTTTTCTTTTCTTTTTTTATTAAGGTATTATGTGTGTACATACCTTACCAATCCCCACCCCACCGCCACTCCCGTACATGCCCTCACCCCCCCCGAGTTTTGCATCCATTGGTTATGCTTATATGCATGCATACAAGTCTTTCGGTTGATCTCTTATCTCCCCCAGATCTCCCTACCCTCCCCGCTGTAATTTGACATTCTGTTTGATGCTTTACTGTCTCTGTATCTATCTTTTTGTTCATCAGTTTATAATGTTCTTTATTATCCATAAATGAGTGAGATCATGTGCTATTTTTCTCTCGTTGACTGGCTTATTTTACTTAGCATGATGTTCTCCAATTCCATCCACACTGCTGCAAATGATAAAACTCCTTTTTTAAATTTTTTTATAGCAGCAGAGTATTCCGTTGTGTAGATATACCACAATTTTCTGATCTAATCATCTGCTGATGGGCACCTAGGCTGTTTCCAAATCCTAGCTATTGTAAATTGTGCTGCTATGAACATAGGGGTGCATATATCCTTTCTGATTGGTGTTGCTAGTGTCTTCGGATGTATTCCTAGGAGTGGGATTACTGGGTCAAATGGGAGTTCGGATTCTTCTTGCCCATCCTTCAGCTCCTGGCAGACATTGACAATCACAGCACCCTCTCCCAGGAAGCAAAACAGCCTCAGGATCCACCTCGACGCTTCATCAAAGCAGCCCGTACCCACCAGGGGTGTCAGAACACAAGCCCACACCAGTGTGTAAGCTCCGGTCTAAGCTGAGGGACATACGGAGACCAAGCTCTGAGAGCCGGCGGGATTTGCCTAGTGTCACACAGGAACTCAGACCGGACCCTCCCGGTGTTCCTGCGGGATTCTGCCTGACTGGAGCATCGAGAGGAGGTCTGTCCTTCAGGGGAGACTCACTCCAGACGGCTGCTGCCCCTGGACCAGAAAGACCCCGTGGTCAAGGTTAGCCAGGAAGCTCGGCCGCTGACCTGGCTCTGTCAGTGTGGCCAGGGCTGCGGCAGGCTCGGGACCCCACCCTCAAACCATTGGTCCGGCCACAGAGACCTCCGTGGGCTTTTGTTGCCCCACCTTAAATATCGTAAGAGCCAGTCACAGGCCCTGCCAAACACCCATTCCCAAAAGGAGGTGATGCTGGGGACAGGGGTTAGGGCTGTCCTGGAGGTGGCAGCCAGCCCAAGGAGCCAGAGAGTAGATTTTAACCCTTTGATATCCTTTACTCTCCCAGCTCAACCCCAGCCAACCAACCAGTCACCAAGTCGGTGCCCACGACCCGGCTGCTGGTTCGGCGGTGGGGAGGCACCGAGGGCTGTCCTGGCCTCGAGGAGCCTGTTGTATGAGGGCTCACCATGTGCTTCCCACACAGCCGAGAGCGTGGCATGGCTCTATCTCAGTGCACATTCACAGGCCGGCCCTCTGAGGTCGTGGAGCGACTCTCTACGGCGGACGCTGAAGCAGAGGCTTGGGAGGCAGCCGCCCGGGAGTCAGGACGGACCGGGTTGTCCGACCCTCGTTCTGACCGAGCCACCTCCTGGCTGGCAGACACGCACAGGGAGCCCGAGCCACTGAGCCAGTGAGCAGGCTCGCCCAGCGGTAGCTCCGAGCGAGGGGCGGGTGGGATCAGAGAAGCACGTGGCAGTCCCCAGAAAGGACGGGGTGTACCCCTCGCGTGGGATTCAGTCAGTTGAGCTCACAGCCCACAGACAGGCGCCATCAGCCGTTTGAAAACGCCTGGTCTAGCACGAGCCCCCCATTGTACAGGTGAGAAAACTGAGGCTCAGGGAGGAGCACGGACTTACCCCAGGTCACGCAGCCAGTGAACGTGGGACGAGGACGCAAATCCGGATCGGGGTTCCGGTTCAGCTGTCTCCCCCGGGGCCCCTGGGAAAAGGCAGGGAGCCAATGGGGGGAGCGGTGCTGGGCAGGGCAGCGGAGAGGAGGGTCCTGGAGGGGGGCCCTGGAGGATGAACCGCCTCCAGCAGCTCCCCGGGCACAGCCCTGCAGCCGCTCCGGCGGCTCCTGAGTGCCCAGCACCTGGGCTCACACGCAGGCCCGGGCCTGGCTCTGAGGGCCCAGCTTCGCAGATGTGGCCAATTCTCACTGCTTGTTTATTTCCTCTGGAAGTTTACTTTTCATTCTTTTTGGCTTTCCCCTTCTTTGGGGGATCTGTCTGACGACCAAAGCAGACGTCCCCAGGTAGGTGGACACACCCACGCCTCCGGTGGGTCTGGCGGCGGCTGGAGGGAGAGGCCGGTTTGTGGCGAATCCTTTTCCTCATCAGCAGCGAGCTCCTCGGCCACTGAGGGAGGGACGTCTGGAGGGGCTGCTGATTGCAGAACCAGCTGGAGGGGAAGTCCGAGGGCAGATAGTGGAAAAGGTGCCACACTTGGAGCCCATCAGACGCAGGTTCAAATCCCAGAGCCACCACTCACCTCGATGACACTCGGTTTACCCCCTCTTCCCCCCCCCCTTCCCCACCCCCAGTACTGGGTCACCGCCTGTCGAGTGAATGCTATTCGTCCCCATTGCCAGCTAACCTCACTGTGGACAACAGCTGTGCTGCAAGGGCCCAAGGGAAACAAAAGACACATTTCCGCTCCCTCGTAGCCTGCCCCTCTCTCCCAGGCCCCGGCCCTGCCCTGCAGCCTCAGGAGTTCCTGGCTTCACCCTTTGTCCAACCTCCAGAGAGTCTGATACCAGCAGTTCCGAGGCTGAAAGGGTCGGCGTGAGGACAGCGTGTTCCTGCAGCAAAGTCCCAACCTCTTTCTCCCTCCTCCAAGGGCCTCAGACGGGAAAAGGAAGCTTGTCGCTGGGACCTGCAGGGACACTGCTTTGTGTCCTAAACGCTCCCAAAGGCTTCTGCCTGCAGGGTGTGCTCTGTGTGGGTTCTGTGGATGATCAATTTTCGGTAAAAAGGGGTGCATTGGAAGGTTATAGAGATGTTCCTTTTGGTTATTAAAAAAATACATCAAGCCCGGCCAGCATCTCAGTGGTTGAGTGTCGATCTATAAACCAGGAGATCACAGTTCGAGTCCCGGTTAGGGCACATGCCCAGGTTTTGGACTCGATCCTTGGTGTGGAGCATGCAGGAAGCAGCCAATCAAGGATTCTGTCTCATCAATGATGTTTCTATCTCTCTCTCTCTCTCCCCCTCCCTTCCTCTCTGAAATCAATACAAATATATTTAAAAAACACAAACACCAAAGCCCAGGAAATCTAATACAATGAATGTGAAAAGCCCAGTGGTCGGGTGGGTTTCAGGTGAAGTTTGATCCAGCCAGCGCCTGCGCCGCTTCCACGTACATCTGTGTGCCTGTGCCCCCAGAATGGCCATTCCCGCTCCATAGTCCATGACCGTCGTCAGCTCTAGTATCGGCACCAATTACGACATCCTGTATCTCTTATTTGCATCCCCGAGGGAGGCAATATGATGCCGAGGCTCATCCTTTTGGGCCAAGCACCAGAAGGTGCGTGTTTCTGGGCAGTGAGGGGTGGTCCCTCCTGGGTCCAGCGTCCAGGGCTTGTTCAGTCACTGGTGGCCAGACCACGAGGGCCACAGGCCCACGCCACCTCAGTGGGGGCAGCCTCTCTGAGAAGGGGTAATGGACCAGTCAGCACTCACCTCCCACCCCCAGCATCTTCCCAGAGAAGTGGGGACTCGGCCTGGGAGTCCCCAAAGACTCTGCTGTTTCTCCCTGGCCTGGAGAATATTTAAACTTTAGATTCTAAAGAGTCCCATTTTGTCTTACTTAGTAATTTTAGGAAAATCTTATTATTGGTTCAGGTTAGAAGCTTTTGCCCTGCTATTCCCGGAGGGTCTGTTTCGGGCCCACTCAGGAGGAGAAATTCAGACTTGGTTTAGGAAACGGTTTTTTAATCCCTCGAAATCAGTGAACAGCCACATGTGTCCACCACCAGCGAGCCCAGGCTCATTCCAGATGGCTGCTAACAGAATGCTCTCCAAACAAACTCGCATCATTTTATGATTTTCATAGCAGGAAAAGGGTTTTGATCTTCAAAACAGCGCACCCACGTCATTGATTAGGCTGGAAGGACTAGTTTGGCCATATTTAGAACCCACAGGGAGGTTGGAGAATAAATTTAGACCTGCACTCTGAACTCGCAGGGCCAGCAGCTCCGGAGTCTGGCACTGTGTCTTGCTAACTCCACAGGCTACCTTCGGTTGGGTTGAATTTTACCTCTGACTCCTGCATCCACAAAGTTCTCGTAGGATAATGTGGCCTTCAAGGGTATGACCTAGCATCCTAGCCTGTCACTATGTATAGGCTGAGTGACTCTGGGAATGTGTTCAATCTCTCTAAGCAGTAGTTTTGTAATTTTTTATTTATTTAAACATATTTTTATTTTTAAAATATATTTATTTTATTTTATTTTAGAGAGCGAGGAAGGGAGAAGAGAGAGAAACGGTGATTGGCTGTCTCCTGCATGCCCCCCCCCCTCCCCCCGCTGAGGATCAAACCTACAATCCGGATATGTGCCCTGGGTGGGAATCTAACCCGCAAAATCTCCGTGCGTGGGATAATGCTCAACCAACTGAGCCACCAGGCCAGGGCAGCTTCATCATCTTTTAAAGAAGGTGTGTGTGTGTGTGTGTGTGTGTGTGTGTGTGTGTGTGTAATAACGTGTACTGTGATTAAGAACATGGAGACTGATTAAGATATTTTTTCGTTGTGGTAAAATCTACATAACACTAAATTGACCACTTTAACCATTTTACGGCCCTGTGGCGCTGTGTGCAGTCACACTGTGTTCGACCATCACCCCGTTCATCCTCAGAACCTTTCCTTCGCCCCAACTGACAGGCGGTGCCCATTTCCCCTCCCCTCGGCCGCAGTAACCGCCGTTCTCACGTCTGCCCCTGTGAAGGGGACTGTCGTAGGAACCTCGTGCCAGAGGAATCGGACCACCCTTGTCCTTTGTGCTGGCGCACTTCCCTCAGCACCTCTCCAAGGCTCATCCACGCCCCAGCACGTGTGCGAAGGACACTTGGGTCGCTCCCACCGTTTGGCCACGGGGAGCAACGCTGCTAGGAACACAGGCGCGCACGTGCCTGCTGCGGACCCTGCTTCCACCTCCCACCCAGAGCGCGATGCGGGGAGTGTGCAAAGACCCTAAGCCCATGCGTGGCCTGTAGTGCGCGTCCAACGAGTTGTTGCTAATAAAATCAGTACGAGAAGCAGAGTGAGTAAAATTTTTAAAAATGGAAATTAAAGAATCGAGATGACGTTTGGCCTGTCAAATTAGCAACAACTAAAAGGCAATTACCCTCCTCAGTGCAGCTGGGCTGTGGGGAGATGGAATCTCTCAGACACGTCCATCTCTCTGGAAAGCAGCTCCCTGTGCTAAATATGATATATTGCGGTTCTTGGAAGTGTTCATACCATTTGACTAAATAATTCCACTTCTGAGAATTCATCCTATTCATCCTAGAGACAGAACCTCGAATGCAGACCAAGATTTGAGTCTGGAGAAGTTTGTCCCAGCGATTTTTGTAATACTGTGGAAGCAGCCTCTATATCCACCCACAGGGAACAGTTAAAAAAAAAAAATGTCTGGGCCCTAGCTGGTTTAGCTCAGTGGATAGAGCATCAGCCGATGGACTGAAGGGTCTCGGGTTCGATTCCAGTCAAGGGCACTTGCTTGGGTTGCAGGCTCCATTCTTAGTAGAGGGCGTGCCAATCAATGATTCTCTTTCTCCCTCTTCCTTCTTCTCTGAACTCAATAAAAATATATTTTAAAAAATAATGTTTTGTGTAGCCCTGCAATAGAATATTTTGCAGTTATTAAAAAATGCTTATTAGGACAGTGAAAAGGGAAAAAGAACGTATGAAAACTATATATATATGCATCCTATAAATATAGCTACCCTTTAGTGAGCATTATTATGTGCTGGAAACTGCTAAGCTCGGTATGTACTTTCTCTTGTTTACTCCTCCCAACACCCCACGGGGGAGGGTATTATTTTTACTCCATTTCACAGATGAGGAAACAGAGGTTCCAGGTGGCGACAGGACTGTCGGGCTCACAGGGCCAGCAGGCGGCAAGGCCAGAATTCACACCTGTAGGCCCCAAAGAGTAGAAAAGAAAGGACTGTGCACAGAAGGCTAATGGTGGCTCCTTGGAAGAGTGAGTTTTACTTTCTTCCTTACAGTTGTCTGTATTTTTCCCCACAAAGTAGGTGGGAAAAGAGCATATTCAATAAAAAGGGAAGAAAAGAAGTAACTGCTTCTTGCAAGCAGGCATCTTTGCAGTTAAAACATCCAGGTCTTATGTCTGTCCCGGTTTGTGTCCTTTTTTTCCTTCTGGGTAAAGTAGAGCAGAGCGTCCTGGCTGTGTCTTATGGCTGATTGCTTAATAATCATGGATACACACACACACACACACACACACATACATACACACGCACATATGCACACTCAGCCCACGCTGCCTGAGACAGGAGAGGAGACAAAAGCCAGCAATAGCCAAAACTCTGCTAGATCGATGCAGATTGCTACAGGCGCAACTTTCCAGAAAGCAGAGCTCGGTGAAATAAATATTTTTCCTGTGAGGAGAGGCTCAAGTCGGCGATCTTAACAACCCCCCAATCCGTTCCAGATCCACGCCGACTGCTGGCGTCCATGTGCCCATCTTGATGTACTTAGGATCACTTAGTGAGCGCAGCGTGCCTGTGTGTCTGGCCGGCTTCTCCCACTCGGCAGCGTGCCTAGGGCGCTGGGCAGGAGGGCAAGTTGGGGACCAACCCTGGCGAATGCTCTCCCCACTCCTCCAGCTCCCCACGACTTCTTGGGGTCCCTGATCCCCCCCCCCCCCATAAGCCATCGCTATTTAAAGTGGAGGCCTGGGAATGCAACCTCTTTTCTTGTCAAAGGCTCTGTTCTTTCAGCCCTGGAGACAGTCTGCAGGAAGAATTTGGAATTTGGGACTTTGAAAACATACAGACACGAGGTCTGGGTTGTCTCAGAAATTGGGAGCTTCACTATCCAGGCAAAACTTCATGGGTGGATTATTCCTTCATTCCCTCTCTCACTCAGCAACTGTTTACCGGGCCACCTCCTAAGTGTAGGATTTGGTGCGAAGCTAGGGTAAGATAGTGCAAGTCGCTGGAGAGCTGAGATTCACTCACTCATCCATTGATCCATCAGTCCGTCCATCCGGGAGATAGTTACCGAGTGCTTCCTAGGTGCCAGGCACTTCCGTGAACCACCGCTTAGAGCTTGCATTCTAGCTGGTGTGACAGGTGATAGGAAAATGTAGCATATAGGCTATCAAATGGCAATCAATACTCAATAAAAATAATTAAGCTGTAAGGGGGTTGGGAAATGGGGGGCAGAGTTGGACCCACAGAGACGAGGGTCCAGAAAACACCTCCTGGGGAGGTGGTCTTTAGTCACCACCTGCAGGAGACGAGGAGAGATGGTTTAGGACAGTGGCCGGCAAACTCACTAGTCAACAGAGCCAAATATCAACAGTACAACGATTGAAATTTCTTTTGAGATCCGAAAACCGACTTCTGCGCATGGGCCACGAAGTTTCAATCGCACTGTACGTGTGCGCCCACACGTGGCATTTTGTGGAAGAGCCACACTCAAGGGGCCAAAGAGCTGCATGTGGTTCTCGAGCCGCAGTTTGCCGACCATTGTTTAGAAGGTACAGGCACTAAATCACAGTGACTCACAGGGTGAGTAAGTCCCTTCCAGTGATCTCTCAGCCTGATTGCGCCAATGAGAAGGCCTGTTTGTGGTTAATGCCTCACTGAGACCCACTGATCGCCCCCCCTGGGATGGCAGAGGCTTCTCGGCAACGGGGCCCACCTGCACTGAGTGGGGTCTTGTGACCAGTGGGACGGCCCGCTTTGTAAATCCTGTTTAAGCTGTTATTGATGGTAAATGACCCTGGCTCTTCATTTACCATCAAGCTTACGTGTCCTTTTAAAATGCACTTATGGTTTTGAAAAGTGAGGTTGACATAAAGGAAAAGATTGAGTAACTTGGATACAGCTGCTATACGAATTCCGGGGGAAACTGGAGGTGATAAATTAATGAAATGTGGGGCACACCAGCTTAAGTCAGGACCCTTGGCATCCGTCGCTCAGAGAGGACCTGGCCCCAGAGATGTGGCCTCATGGTGACCCAGGCTGCAGTCAGCGCCCCTCACCAGGGCCTCTGGAGGGGACAGCATGCCCTCGGGCAGTGGTCAGCAAACTCATTAGTCAACAGAGCCAAATAGCAACAGTACAACGATTTAAATTCCTTTTGAGAGCCACATTTTTTAAACTTAAACTTCTTCTAACACCACTTCTTCAAAATAGACTCGCCCACGCTGTGGTATTTTGCGGAAGAGCCACACTCAAGGGGCCAAAGAGCTGCATGTGGCTCGAGAGCCACAGTTTGCAGACCATGGCCCTAGGGCTCTGCTGGGAACAGGAGAGCTTCCCAGAGGAGGATCTATTGGGGCGCTGGAAGGCAAGGGTGGGCTCTGACCTGCCAGCGGAGGTCATGAGGGCATTCCTGGCAGAGGGAGCAGAGCTTCGGGAGGAGGCAGACCCTGAGAGGCCACCCCGACCTTCTACTCTTCAGTGACTGATCCCAACCTGGATCCTAAAACTCCGCCTATGGAGCACGGCTTTCTTGCATTTGCTTATGTGACCTCAGCAGACCCAGGAGGTAGCACTGTGGTTCAGGTCCTGTTCTAAGGGTGAGGAGCTGGGGGCTCAGGCCAGGTCACCTGTGCCAGGTCCTGCAGCTAGTAACAGAACTTTTTGAAAAATTTGATTTTAAACGTTGAGATGTAACTCACATAAGTCAAGCAGCCACCACCACCATATAATTCCAGAATGTTTTCATCTCACCCAGAAGAAGCACTGTACCTTTGGGAGCCACTCCTATCCTCTCTGTTCCCAGCCCCTGGTGACCACTAATCTACTTCCTGTCTTACGGATTTGCCTGTTCTGGACTTTCATATAAATGGGATAATTTTACATTTGGCTTCTTTCACTCAGCATCATGTTTTTAAGATTCATCCATGTTGTAACATACACTTGAGTGGCCAGATTATTATGCTCTCTGAACACATAATAATCTGGCCACTCAGTGTATATCCTATATAATAAAAGGCTAATATGCAAATTGTCCCCTCAACCAGGAGTTTGACCAGCAGGCTTATGTGACACACACACACACACACACACACACACACACACAAAGTGGCCAGATTATTATGGTATCAGAGATCATAATAATCTGGCCACTCAGTGTATATCCGTACTTCATTCCTTTATATGGCCAGATAACATATCCCATTGTATGGATATACCACATTTTGTTTATCCATTCATCAGCTAGTGACATTTGGGTACTTTTTACATCTTGGTACTTATGAATAATACTGCCAAGAACATTTGTGTACAGGTTTATGTATGTCCATTTCTCTTGGGTGTGTACCAAGGGGCGGAATTGCTGGGTCGGATTTTAACTTTATGCGTAGATTTGAGGCACTGCCAAACTACCTCCCAAAGCAGCTGCACCATCTTACATTTCCACCAGCAGTGTCCACGGCTTCCAGATTCTCCTCATGCTCACAAGGGCAAGGCCTTGCGCTCAGCCTTGAGACAGAGGCTTAGTAGCAGAATCCTAAAAAAATAAATTTTCCTCCTCATATAAGTCAGTGCAGAGGGATCTTAAGGAAGGGTCTACACCCAGGCCTGAGCCAGACTCCACGAGGGAGCTGTGAGCTCTGAGGCCTGGTCTTCGCCCTGCTGTGCCCACTAAGAATGTTATGCACATGCCACCAATTTCCTTCAACGTTGGGGCTTTGGGGGGGTCCTGATTCCCCAAGGGGCCTCTAACTCCCAGGTCAGAGCTCATTCCCATGTTCTTGGTGTGTGGGGCAGGGCTCTGAAGACCACAGGTGATCGCTGTTGGTAGTTGTCAGCGGATTCTAATCATTAGTATATACAATGCTCATGTTTCTTGACCATTTACTACACGCCCTTACGATGTGCTCTATTTTCCACGCCCATTTTACAGATGAGGAAACTGAGACTCTGAGAGGTGAGGGAGAGAGTGTGGCCAAAATCACATAGGTGGTGAGCAGCATAGTCAGGTTTGAACCTTGTCTCTAACCTCTAGGATACACTGCGAGGGCAGGAGCCTTCCATGGCAAGGCTTCCTTTATAGCGTGGGTATGGTTTTCTGTTGCCATGTAACAAATTGCCTCTAACTTAGCAACTTCACACAGTCCCGACTGAGGAGCTCCCAGCCCTGCAGGGCAGCGTCCCGGCGTTGATGGGGCTGGGGTCTCCGCTCAGGGTATCACAAAGCTGAAATTCAAGACACTGGTCAGGAGGGTCAAATCCCCGTCCAAGACCATTCTTGCTGGCGTCACTCCGTCCCACGTGGCTGTGGGTCCTTGCCAGCTGTCAGCCAGGGCCCCTTTCGACTTCTGGGGGCATCCAGCTTCCCTCACCACGTGGCCTCCCGCCTTCAAAGCCAGAAATAAAGAACCTCCCTCACACCGGATCCCTCTCGTGCTTTAAACCTCTTTTGCCTGGAGGAGCCTAATCGGAGGAGTCACATCTCATTATATTCACAGCTTCCACCCACACTCCCGCAGGAGAGGATTATTCAAGGTCAGAGTCACGGGGGGTGCAATGCTCTGCCTACCACAGGAAGTCTTAGGTTCTAATGGTGGCGAGAATGACAGCTACAGGTAGGCTGGTCCTTTCTCTCACTAGGCAGAGCGTGGTGGCGTACAGGGTGATTCCACAAGTCTTTGTGCCCCAACAGGGATGCTGTGAGATGCACGTTTTAGTCCCACTTTTCACAGGAGGGAGAGGCGAAGGCCTAGTTAGCCAGCGGAGTCCAGATCTTCTGACCCCCAGGTCGGGGCTCTTGGCGCCCACAGCACCCCTGCCCCTATTAGAACCTCATTACTGCCTTCGGAAGGGGGAAAGCATCTGTTTCCAGCCGGCCCAGCCCCTCAGGGAGCGCTTGCCTGTAAACTCAGCACATTGGGTCATGGAACTCCGGGATGTTCCAGGGATCGCCACTGGGCTGGGCGAACCTCACCTCATTAAGCAGGAAAACCAATAAAGCCTGAGGGCGCCGAGTCCAAGCAGCTACGTGCAGGAGCTCAGCGCGGCGGGGGCCCAGCCCCAGCGGGGAGGCATCTGCCCCGCTGTGAGGTCCCAGCCCAAAGGGGCACACTCTCCGGAGGGCAGTAAGTTAGGTAGTGGTCCCCCGTCCTGTGTCTCTGTGTGCCGGGCATTCTACTTGGAACTTGACATGGACGCCCAAGCATGTCAGTCCCAAGGCACCCCCACCTTCTGGACCTCTTGTGGGACACCCCTCCCTTTAATATTTAAACCAGGCAGAGACCTCAGCGAGAAGCCCAGGGCCGCCTCCTCCCCGCGCTCTGCACAATCCCCCAGGACGCTCGAGGGGCTTCACATGTCTTCTAGTCACCTTTGTGCCCATATGTTAATTTTTTATCTTTTCCCTTTCATCCCATCTGTCCACTGCTCCACTTCTTTTGTTCTTCCCAAAGCATTGCTGACACAAGGCTTCCGGAACAGCTGACTTGGGAGATATCGGTTGTGAGCTGGTGTAAAAAAATCTGGCCCGCCGATGGGTCCAGAGAACTAGGCCTGCAAATGGGCCTGGCCCAGGGGCTCAGGAGCCCCGGAGGGGTTCCCAGCAGACAGGATGGGAAGCCAGCACGCTCCGTGTCCTGCCTTTTGCAGGGAGGCTGTGTCTGCTTAGCCTGGCACGGGCCTTGTGCCTCTCTTTGGGGAGGGGCCCACGGGGCTCTGGGCCAGTCCCATCAAACCGACAGCAGTGGTTTAGCAAGAACTAAATCCTCCGAAGGAAAATGGGGTGCCATCAGGAAGAAAGTCCACAGAATTTGGGGTCCTGGGACCCAGGGGAGCGCACTTGGAAATAAATTCTAGAATCCCTACCCTTTGCCTGGAGAATTTCATGTGCTGTCCCCTCACCTTCCCCAAAGCCTCCCCCTTCTCCACTGTCAGCCATCTCACACACACTTGCGCGTTTTCCTATAGGGGACAGTCTCGCATCTCTTCCCCCACCCGCCAATGCTCGAGGCCCGCTTCGGCACATCCCAAATCTCATTAAACTGCTGGGCTAACCTAAGGGCTTTCTGTCTGTTATGGGTTGAATGGTATCTTCCAAGACGTACGGTATGTTGAAGTCCTACCCCTTGTGCCAGGGAATGTGACCTGATTTGCAAATAGGGGTTTTGCCGATATAACCAGGTAAGATGAGGTCTTTAGGGTGAGCATTAATCCACTGGCGTCCTTATAACAAGAGGGTAGCGCCCGCGAAGACAGAGGCACGCAGGGCGATGCCACCGAGGCCGAGGCTGGGGTGGTACAGCCAGGAGCCAAGCGTGGTGGCCGCCACCAGGAGCTGGGAGAGAACGACTGTCTCCTCGAGCCTTTAGAGGGGACATGGCCTTCTGGTCTCCAGGACTGTGAGACTGTCCAGTTCTGTGGTTCTAAGCTGTCCACTGTATGATCTTAGTTACAGCAGCCACAGAAAATTAACATACAACCTCACATTCCTAACCTTCGCAGCACAAAGTAGTAGCAAAAAAGCTGGTAATTATAGTTTGGTTTTTTTCCTTTTAGTGAGAAGAATGTATGTCCTCAAAACTGTAAAATAAAGTCATTTCAATGGCTTCCATTTTATAATAAGGAAACGGAAGCTCAGAGGACTTCTCCAGTCCAATACTTAGAAAGAGGTACAGGCTAGACTTGAACTTGGACTTTTTGACCACCCCAGACTCTCACCTCTTGTGCCTCTGTGGATGTGTATCTCACAGGTTACTGCAGAGTCCCCACATCCTAGTCCCCAGGTGTTATTATTATTATTATCATTATTATTATTATTATTAAATGAGCTCAGAACTTAGTACAATCCTTGTCCTTGTCCCTGGGAGAACTACCTGTTTTGGACACGTTTTCTGTAATATGAGCCTCTACAAACCGAGCCCTCTTTCATTACAAAATTTTCATTGCAAAATGTGAGGCTTTCATTACAAAATTGGCAATTTTCATTCCAAAATCGGAGATGCGTTCCCACCAAAACCATCTCCCTGTAGACCCAAGAAAGAATGTTTGGCAAACAGGGGATTAATTGATAAACAGCTTGTCGTACACAAGCTCCGAGTCAGCCTGGAGGTTTTGCAACACTCTTGGAAACTCCAGGATGACAATTCCAGCGCAAGCTGTTTATGTCAGGGGGTTAAGCCGCGTAGATATCCCGCGTGCTTAGGAATCCATGGGCTTCCTCCCCAGGATGAGCCTGGAGCCCCTCTGGCTTTTGTGGGCATTTACCGAGGCTGGTAGAGCAGGGCTGCAATACCCGGGGAGACCAGCAGGGGGTCTTCTTTCCATAGGAAATGGATTTAAGGCTGAAGATTCTAGAAATTCAAGGTTTTGGGTTCTAGAAAGTAAATTTGTTCCTTTGGGAGAAAATCTACTGTCCTTACAATGTGGGTTAACCATCTGGCGTAAAGAAGTGTGAAAAAATCTGACTTTTCCTGCCTCCCTGCCCCAGGGAGACGCTTGAGCTGGGGCCAGGGTGCCTGGGACTGTCTCTCTCTCTCTCTCTCTCTCTCTCTCTCTCTCTCTCTCTCCCTCTCTCTCTCCCTTTCTCTCCCTCTCCCTCCCCCCACCCTTTTCCCCTCTCTTCCTCCCTCTCTCTCCCTCTTCCCCACCTCTCTCTCTCCCTCTCCATCCTGCACCCTGAGGAAAGAGAAACGGCACATCCTCCTGTCGAAAGAAAAACCAGAACAGCAGGCTGGCTTGACTTGTCTCTTGTAAATTGTTTACCTCGGGACGACCAGATGGCTCGTCTCTTGTTGAACCCTTGACCATTTCCCGTGCTAGCAGCCTCTGTTGCAAGCAGCCCCTCTCCACCGGGTCACATGTCCGTGCAGGCCTCTGGGGCCTGCTATTGGGGAGCCTTGGCCATTCCAGGAGTTTGACTCAGTGGGCTATGGACCCTCAGGAGACTCGGGGTGCAGGCTAGGCACCAACCTGCGGGGTGTGGTCGGGATGGGGAGCAACTCCTAATACCCGCTGGGCTTCCCAGTTACGGCCCCAGCCCCTCACCCACTGCAGGCTCCGCCAGTGTGGTCCCTGCTCACCCACCCTCACCTGCCACCACGAAGGGGCTCAGAATATGTCTGAATGCCCAGATCTCCCTGCTGCCCCCGCCTCTACCTGGCCTTGTGAGGATGGAAAAACTGCTTCCCCTCTCTCAACCACAGAACTTCGGCTACCAAAGGGGCGGGGTGGGGTGCTGACACCTCTTCCTGCCTCGCAGGCTGGGTGGGGGTGGGTGGAAAGAGGGTGATGGTGAAGACTCCCTCCCAGCTCCGCCCACACCTGCTCTCACTACAACAAGACCCGGTGGTGACTCGTTTTTGGGGGGTGGGAAGGGGGCGATGGGGTGTGCCTGCCCTCCTGGGCCGTGGGTAGAAGCTCTGGGCTGCCCTGGGGGCCTCCCCGGAGGCGGCGTCTCCTGCAGGGCGGTCAGGGCTGGTGCGGGCGGAGGCTGTAATTCCAGGGTGCAGAGCCGAGCCTGGGCTGGGGTGTGAAGAAGCTAGCTGATGGACGTCTAAAGCTCACTCTGGTTTCCGGGGGAGGGGGGGAGAAGAGCCGGGTGTTTCTGAGAAGTAGGGCAGACAGTGAAGTGTCTTGACTGAGCTCCAGGGAGGAGAGAGAAGCTCTGGAGGCCTTTACAGCCAGGCCGGAGGCGAGGCAGCGTCAGCAGATGAGAAATGTCATCGCAGAGCAGAAGGAGCGGGCTCCACACCCCAGGACAGACCGGGGCTCTACATGTTGGGAGCTTCTCTCTCTCTCTCTCTCTCTCTCTCTCTCTCTCTCTCTCTCTCTCTCTCTCTCACACACACACACACACACACACACACACGTGCGCACGAGTGCTCCATTGAGGATGAGTTAAAAGGTGAGTGAGGGGCTGGGAGAAAACCAAAGAGGACCGCCATCCTGGGCTTAGGACGGCTCCTTCTGATCTAGAAAACGGACAGAGGACGTGTAGGCTGGCAAACCCCAGGAGAGGCTAAAGACAGGAACCAGGGGAATGCAGAGTAGGGGTCAGAGTGAAGGTGGGAAGGGGACTGGGAGGGCAGGCAGATGGGAGAGCTTAAACAGGACTCCTTAACAGGTGTGTGTGTGTGTGTGTGTGTGTGTGTGTGTGTGTCCCTGATCTGGGGAGCACCCCCCTCCAGAGCTGGCCTCACCCTGTTCTCCCCAGGGGTCTCTGCACACTGCCCTCCTCCGCCACCCTCACCAGATTGGGGGTGGGGCTCTCCTGCCATAACGTTACAAACGTGCCTCCGGACTAAGGGTTCTGGCCCACTTTACTGACCTGCCAGCTGAGGCCGGAGGCCTGTGGTTGAGCGGGTGGCCCACAGCCCGGCTGCCCGGACCCGAGCTCCTCAGTTCTGCGGGCCTGGGTGGGACAAAGCAGTGGCGAGGGTCCAGCCTGGCTCTCAGCAGCTCGTCCCCGCCGGGCCAGGTGGCGTGGGGAGCAGGGAGAGTGGGAGGTAAGTGAGCGGCGGGGGTGGGTGGGTCTCTGATCTGCATAAGAAAACGTGGGTGGGAAGGAGCAGGAGAAGGCGCCTGTGGGCGGGAGGGGAGAGCATATGGGTCGGAGGAGGCTGGGACGGGGCCACGGCAGCACCGTGGTGACATCCAGGGCCCCTGAGCACCGTGGCCTCCTGGGACGCTTCATGAAAAAGATTAAATAATGTTTGTTATGGCTGAATTGGTATAAAGATGTACATATATAATGATAGACATTTATCTATATAAGAAAAGCCCATGCAACTGTTTAGGGAGAACCACCAGAACAATTGGGTGCTATGACGGCACTGACCACCAGGGGGCAGATGCTCAATGCAGGAGCTGCCCCTGGTGGTCAGTGTGCTCCCACAGGGGGAGCGCTGCTCAGCCAGAAGCCAGGCTCATGGCTGGCAAGCGCAGTGGTGGTGGCGGGAGCCTCTCCTGCCTCCTGGCAGTGCTAAGGAGCAGCAAGCAGGCGGGCGGTAAGGAGCGAGGGGCCCCGGACTGCAAGGTGGACACCCCCGGAGGGGTCCCCGACTGCGAGAGGGCAGCGGCTAGGCCAGGGGTGGGCAAACTTTTTGACTCGAGGGCCACAATGGGTTCTTAAACTGGACCGGAGGGCCGGAACAAAAGCAACCTGACCATGCTGGCACTCTCATCTTGGGCTGCTGGTGAAGGAGCGGAGGGGAGAGCAAGAGAACCCTCTGCTCTTTTGGCTCCGCGGGCCGGATCCGGCCTGCGGGCCGTAGTTTGCCCACGGCTGGGCTAGGCTGAGGGTCCTCCTCCCCCCTCTCCCTGTGCACGAATGTTGTGTACCAGGCCTGTAATTAATACAGAAATAAGGATATGTCCAATATTATGTAATGAACATCACCCTATACCTATAGGCTCCTGTTTTGTGTTCGAGTTTAAAAGCAATCCAAGCACTTTCGTGGGCCTTTAGCGCGTGGCCCCCGTGGGGGAAGAAGTGGCGGCTCTTCCAGAGACAGCAGCCGGGAGTGGCCGCTCCTCGACCTTCTGGCCGATGTGTGGAGATGCCCCGGGGTCCCGCTGTGGGGGAGGCGCTGCGCCCCGACATCCCGGGGGATTTGGGTGGTTTGTCCGGTGCAGCGCGGCCGCCCGCCTGGTGTGAGTCCCGGCCCTGCTGTGGTGAGCTGCCCACCCAGTGTGCGCTCACCGAGGCCGGGTGTCTGGGGGAAGAGGGTGGAGGTCCTGGGCCCTGCTGAGGGCTGCGGGTGGGGGTGCACGGAAGGCAGGCCTCACCAGAACTCATGTCACAGCAGACAGACCCCGAGGAGGAGTCCAGCCTCCTCTCCAGGTTCAAGCGCCCCGACTCAGGCCCCAGGCGCTTGTCCATGTCCTGTGCACGTGTGTCCACGTGTGCGTATGTGTGGTGTGTGCAGGGCGGGTGGCAGAGGCCCGGGGGAGCTACAGGCCCAGGGCCCCCGCTGAGATGCCAGGCTGCAGGCCCCTCCGCGTCCCACGCCCTCTTCCTGTGAGGGGAAGGAGCCGGACAATATCTGAAGTCAACCGAATAAGGTGTCTTCAGTCTGACTCCTTTCAGCCATGAAAAGGCTCCGTGACACGCATCGTGATAACCCACTGACCTTCTCCCGCACTTGAGAGCTGCCTTTCGCAGCGGTTCCCACCGGAGGCGACAGTGCCCCGGGGGACCCGCAGCGGCGTCTGCAGACGTTCTTGTTGTCACGGCGGAGAGGGGAGAGCTCCTGCCATCAGGCCGGACACGGTAACCACACAGACAGCCCAGCAGCGAAGCGGTCCGGCCCCCGTGTCGGCGGAGCGGAGGCCGAGACCCTGCCGCCCGCTGCTGGCTCAGGGCGTGTGGGCTGTCGTCAGCACGATTGGGGGTTTCCGCCTTTGACATCCAACAGAGGCATCCGGCCTGGATCAGTGACCCGTGGGTGGCCTCACCTGTCCTCCCGAGGGGTCTCTCCGCACTGCCCTCCTCGGTCACCCTCACTTCAGCTTGGTCCCTGGTTCTACAGACCAGGGAGGCGGTGGCTTTTGGGGAGAGTTTCAGCTTTGGCCCCCACCTGTGTCCTTTCCCATCCAGGCTCCATCCTCCCCATCCTCCCATCCTCCCCATCCTCCCATCCTCCCATCCTCCCCATCCTCCCATCCTCCCATCCTCCCATCCTCCCCATCCTCCCATCCTCCCATCCTCCCCATCCTCCCCATCCTCCCATCCTCCCATCCTCCCATCCTCCCCATCCTCCCCATCCTCCCATCCTCCCCATCCTCCCCATCCTCCCCATTCTATCCATCCTCCCCATCCTCCCATCCTCCCCATCCTCTCCATCCTCCCCATCCTCCCCATCCTCCCCATCCTCCCATCCCCCCATCCTCCCCATCCTCCCATCCTCCCCATCCTCCCATCCTCCCATCCTCCCATCCTCCCATCCTCCCCATCCTCCCATCCTCCCCATCCTGCCCATCCTCCCATCCTCCCATCCTCCCCATCCTATAGCTACACACACTCCCACCCCAAAGCCTCTCAGGACGCTCCTGCCCCAGAGGAGCTGTCTCTTCCATTTGAGTCCGTGGCGATCAGGGCAGCAAGAAGGCCATTTAAATTAAAAGGCCCTCTGGGTATTCCGCAGAAATCATGAGCCATCTCTGTCTCAGAAAACCCTCTGTAGAGACTGGCCAGCGAGGCTCAGTCAACCTATGAACCTGGAGGTCATGGTTCAGTTCCTGAGCAGGGCACATGCCCGGGTTGCAGGCTCCATCCCCAGTGGAGATCATTGATGTATCTGTCTCTCTCTCCCTCTCCCTTTCCTCTCTCTGAAATCAATAAAAACTAACTAATAAATAAAAACCAACCAAACAAACAAACAAAAGACGCCGGCAGTTGGGTGGGGTGAGGACGGTATTTATGAACAGTGAGCAATGTTGGAAGAGGAGAGCCGCTCTGGCCCGGGCTCCCCATGGAGGGCAGTGGTCTCCAGGCAAAAGGACCTGCAGTCAGGTCTCGGCCTAATTACTGCGCGAGCAAAGATGGCTCTCTCTTTTCTTCAAATCAGCACTTTTTTTTTTTTAATTCGGGAGGCACATGTCTGTTGCAGAACACTGGGAAGGCATTGTTTCAAAATGAAAACAGACTGTGTTGCATATAGTTGACATCTCACTGTTTTTCACCCAACATCTTACTTTGAACATTCTCACCTCATTACTCTTCACAGTCGTATTCCCGATGGCCACACGAATGTCCCCTCGGCTGAGCCACGGGCTGTTCGACCTTTCCCTGGCACTTGGTCCTCTGTGGCTGTGCCCGGTGTTCTCACCTGGGAAATGGGCCCACGGGTGCTGCGAGGTCCAGGAGGATGGCCCACCTGCGCCCTCGTGTGGTCGACGTGGGACGGGCCCTGAAGGCACCTGCAGGTCTGAGTGGGTGCCAGACAGGAGCCCCTCCCGGCAGGGCCCAAGGTCACAGGGGCTGTAACTGGGGAAGACAGTCTAGTTCCCAGAGCCTCCCTCTCGGGGCGCCCGGCCTCGTGCCTGCACTCACATTCCTCAGGCTATTTTGCCGTTTCCTTTCGTGCTAACCCAGAGGGGCTATTTTGGAAGCTCCTGTAAGCAAACTGAGCCCGGGCTGGCACTTGAGCGGATGTGAAAGAGCCCTAAGTGAGGGGTCGGGCGTAAGCGCCGCCCGGCCCTCGGCGCCCGGCGTTATATTTAGAAGCCTCACCTCCATATGAGGTGAAATTGCAGGTTCCCCGTGGCGGGCGGGCGGTGGCTTTGGCCAGCAGTGAGGGGACAGATTTAGTGGAGCGGGCTCGGCTCCGCAGCCACACCTTGGGGAAGAGGCCCGGGACCGTCCCCAGTGTCGGGGGAGCAGCCGGCCGAGAGGAGCCCTCCAGCTGCCTGTCTTCCCTGCGCCCACCGGCTGCGTCCCCGTGGCGTCGCCAGCGAGGGCTGCCCAGGTTGCCAGGCCCGAGAAGCAGCGAGGGACACGGGAAGAGGCAGTCCTGTCTGCCACCCAAGGTTTGGGACCTGCATGACTCTCCCTGCCCCCGGGGCCAGTGAGGCCTCTGGCTTGTCTCTCATGCCCTGAGGGCTGCCGGCTGCCCAGGGCCGCCCGCCCGGGATCCAGCAGCTGAAGGGTTAATGCCAGCCACAGCGGGGAGCCCCCCCCCCCCCCCCCCGCAGGTGGAGGGAGTCTCCCAGTGCCCAGGCTTTATTCCGTTCTGGGTGGTCAGGGGCCCTGTCGATGATTAAACAGGAATGTAACCCTTGTCAGAGGTGACCAGCCTTCCCGGGGGCTGGCCAGGGTACCTGAGACTCCAGGGTCTCAGCCAGGCCACCCCATCCCCAGACCTCCATCCAGGTGGCGAGATGGCAGGGGAGCTGGCTGGGGTCCCAGGGGCCCCCAGAGACCTGGGCTCCTCCACCCCCTGCCCCCTCCCCGCCCGCCGGAGCCCGCAGGGCATGAGGCCGCCCTTAGCCTCCCTGAGCCTGGAGGCCGAAGCCAGGGCAGCCCAGCACGGGGCCAGGCTGTGGAGGCCTTGCCCAGATTCACACCCAGCTTTGGGGTGTCTTACCCGTGTGACCGTGGATGAGTCCTTTCCCCTCCTTTCTGAGCCTCGGGTTCTTTATCTGCAAAACGAGTCGACAATAGCACTTGCTTCCTGGAGCGTGGAGAGAAGTAAATGAGATGTTAAGCCCTTAGAACAGACAGCAGGCAGACGGCCGGCTGCCCAGGGTCGGCCATCAGAAGCTGCTGCTTGTGTAAGTGAGGCATTATTGGAGCGCAGCTTTTGCATATCATGTACATATCGTCTGTGGCTGCTTTGGCTCTAAAGCCGTAGAGCTGAGTCCTAGTGACAAAGCCTGCGAAGCCGACAATACTTACTCTCTGGTCGTTGGCAGAGAACGCTTGCCTGCCCCGGAGTGCAGCACCGAGGAGAAATTCCCACCTCTCACCCCATCTTTATTCTGGCACCGATGCTCCGGGCCGCCCAGCAGGCGGCGGGGGAGCAGCCTCTGCCTCTCAGCCCGTGTCCCCTGGTCCCAGAGGGTGTGCTGTGAACCCGCCCCAGCCCACGGCCCCTCATGGACCTCGCCACCTCCCGGCCTGCCCCTCCTCACTCCAGTCCGGCCAGGGCCCGGGGGTGGGGGCGGGAGCGGCTCACCCAGAGCAGGCGGAGTGGAGGGATGGGGGTCCTGACTGCCTGACAGTCAGCAGTGGGGGGACTCGCTGATGTCTGCCGTGTAAGTGTTCCTACGGGGCTGCTTCCAAGCTACTGGGGTTCCCGGAAATGTAACCATGGCCTCTGCGAGCCGCTCCGCCGGCAGCCACACAGGGCAGGGGGGGCCGTGGGGACACGCACAGCGACAAGTGCTGGTGCTGGCATCTTACACTCCGGTTCTAAACCTGCCTCTGCCGCTTTCGAGGGGGGCCCGGGCCACCCTGGTCCTCTCGCAGCCTCAGTTTCCTCTGGTTTGCAGTGGCTCCTAGGCCTAAGGGGGTCGTGTGGACTTAATAAGACAATTTGCACCAGGCACCTAGCCTGGCTGCTTAATAAGGAGCATCCCATAAATGGAGCCTCCGTCACCAGACGGCCTCAACCTCCCCATCCGCACACAGTGCTGTGGCTCATGGCTCTGGAGCTGGCAACACAGTCCCTGCGCTGGGCTGGCCACACAGTGGGTGCTCAGCACATGCCCCCCCCCCCCCCCCCCACTGGAGGCTCTCCCGGCTTCTCTGACTCAGCAGCTCACCTGCCGCGGGGTCTCGGTCAGATCGGGGGCACAGGGACAGCCAGCTCCTCCTGAGTGCCTCTTGCCCTGTGTGCTCTTCGCTCTTTGGTCCCTTTCTGAATTTCCATTCTGCAGATGTGATCGCCGAGGCCCAGAGCCGGGGTTTGAGCCCAGGTCTGGCTTCTCTGTTCCCAGTGCTCCCCTGTGGGGCCGTGGGGTGGGGTGCACAGAGGAGGGGAGGCTTGGGGGGCTCGCAGATCTGCTGGGGTTTAGAGGGAGAGCTCTGGAGCCCCTGGCGGGGCTGACAAACAAAACGTGGCACTGGAGGCGGACAGACGTGGCTGGAAAGAGAACACAACTCCAGGCAGAGGCCGCAGCCTGAGCGAGGTGTGGAGGCCAGACTGGGCTGGGGGTGGAGGGGAGGTGGAAGGCGGGGGCCGCACCAGCAGGACTTGTTGTTGGGGTGGGACCCTGTATCGGTCTGGCCTGGGCAGGGGGGCCCCAGAATGGTGGGGCCGGGGAGTGAGGTATGAAACCGCAGCAGCAGAGATTTAGGTTAGATATGGAGGGCGCTTTCCGATCGTCCTGCTGGGAGATAGCAGGCCCCGGTCCCAAGGGATGTGTGGCAGGTTTCCAATCTAGAGACGGTTTGGAAAAAAGAGAAGACAGCCAGGGTTCGAGGCTGGCCTCGTTGCAGCCTGGGTCACAGACGGGGCAGTGGATCAGGGGCTTCCTGAAGCCTTTGATGCCAGCAGCCTGGCTTATGTCAACTGGGCTTTGTCACCCCCTACTCACTCCCCTCCCATGGCCCTGGCCAGTTTGGCTCAGTGGATAGAGCATCGGCCTGCGGACTGAAGGGTCCCAGGTTCGATTCCAGTCCAACGCACATGCTTGGTCCCCAGTGGGGGGCATGCAGGAGGCAGCCGATCAATGATTCTCTCATCATTGATGTTCCTCTCTCTCTCCCTCTCCCTTCCTCTCTGAAATCAATAAAAATATATTTAGAACTATATATATATATAACAACCCAAAACCCTCCCATGTGAGGCTGAGTCCTCCGTGAGCTGCACTCTGCTGGCCTCTCCGACCTCACCGAGCCACGCACTCCCCCCCACCCCCGAACTTCTGTCACTTCTGGGTTGCACCATGTCATCTGCCCCTCCAGGCCTTTACCAAGCTGTTCCCACTGCCTCCCCTCCCCTCCCCTCCCCTCCCCTCCCCTCCCCTCCCCTCCCCTCCCCTCCCCTCCCCTCCCCTCCCCTCCCCCCTTTCTCTCCTCCTCAGCCCTTCCTTCTCAGCTCTAGGCCACCTCCTCCAGGCTGGGCCAAAGCCCCCCTGGGACCCCCCACCCCTTCACTGTTGACTCCTACTGCGTCTGTCTGCTGGCTCCCTTGCTGGACTGGGAGGCCTGGGGGGCAAGAACTCTGCCTGTCTGCCCAGTGCGTGCCTGGGCCGGTGTCTGGCGCGCAGCGGTGCTCAGTGAGGATCCGTGGAGGGGCGGGGGTTGCTGGCAGAGAGAAGCGGCGGGGAGGTGGGAAGAGCTGAGTTCGGGAGCCGCTGTGTCCCCTGCCCGAGGACACGGCGTTGCTCAGGCACCGAGACCTGGAGCAGGGTCAGAGAGCTGGGTTTGAGCCTCACTCCTGCCCTTGCTCCCAGCAGCTCCCTCACCTCACCGAGCCTCAGTTTTCTCATCTGGGAGCTGGGCCAGCACCTCTCTGCCGGAAGGACCTCGGAGGCCGTGGTGCGAGGCTGACGCTGCCCCTCTCCCTGCAGGTGACAGCCATGTCGGTGAGGGTGCGGTTCCTGTCCTCCGGGGACACAGCGGCCGTGGGGGTCGTGGGCCGGAGCGCCTCCTTCGCGGGCTTCAGCAGCGCACAGAGCCGCAGGATCGCGTAAGTTCTGCCGGCGAGGGCCGGGCCGGGGCTGGGCCGGGGCTGGGCCGGGGCTGGGCCGGGGCGGCAGGGACATCCTCTGCCCGCTGCCAATGCCCGAAGCTGGCTCCCTGCCAGGCCTGCAGCCCGGGACGGAGTGGGGGTGGTGTGTGTGTGTGTGTGTGTGTGTGTGTGTGTGTGTGTGTGTGTGAGAGAGAGAGAGAGAGAGAGAGAGAGAGAGAGAGAGACTCGGTGTTGGGAGAAACCTATCAGGCCCACCGCAGTGGCAGAGCAGGAAACTGAGGCTCAGAGAGGTGGAGCCGCCCGCCAAGGTGACGCAGCCAGATTGATTTGATTCGGGCCTGGAACTGAGGCTCCTGGGGGTGGGGTGAAGATGGAATGTTCTTCCTGTTTAAAAAAAAAATGGAAAATGGGGCCACTCCCCCGGCTGTGACCTGGGCAGGTGAGTTCACCTCTACGAGTCTCGGTTTCCTCATGTGTGAAACGGGGATCACAAGTGTCCCTTCCTCACGCCTGTCATGAGGGCACAATGAGGTGGCCCATGGCCAGCAGCCAGCACACACGGCACACGTGGGCACACGCGGGCACACAGCCGTGGGGAATGTTTAAAGGCAGAGGAGCAGCCCTTGTGGAGATGCCCCGGCGGTGCTGGCCCTCTGGAGTGAGATCTGGTGGCTCTGCCTGCATCTCCCCAGGGGTAACCCCCGGGAGGAAGGTGCGTTCCTGCTCCTGGGGCCACTGCCGCCAGCCCGCGCCTGCCCCCCGGCCGCTGCAGGCTGTGCCTCGCCGGGCTCTCTTCCCGGCCGCCGCCTGGCCAGCTCCCGCTTATCCTCCTGGGCCTTGGCTTCAGTGCTGTATCCTGGGGGACCCCCTGAGCCCCAGCCAGGCCCTCACCCTCCCATCGCTCTTCCCTTGGGGTGTAGCAGGTGCACCTCAGAGCCCTGTGATGTCAGGCCCCGGTCAGGCCCCCGGCTCACTCACCTGGTCCCGGCTGCTCAGCTCCGAGGCGTGTCTGGAAGGAGCTCCTCGCAGGGTTGCAATCCTGGGTGTCCCAGCCGGAAGCACCCTCGGAGTCCCTAATTCCTTCCACAGACACGTATGGAGCACCCACTCTGGCCAGCCCCTGCCCCAGGCTCTGGGCAGAGACCCAGGCCCCGGCCTCCTCCCCGGCAGCAAACAACAGCCAGCAATCACTGAGAGACCCGGGTGTGCGAGGGCCGGGAGGAATTAAGCGTCAGAGAAGGGCCCACCCGTCTGCGTGAAGGCCAGAGCCAAGAAAGAGCTGGTCACGTGTGGGCGGCGGGGTGCAGTGGGGGGGAAGCCTGTCAGGTGGAGGAAAGAGCAAGTGCAAAGGCCCCGAGGTGGGGATGCGTGCAGTGGCAGAGAGCAGGCCTGTGGCCGGCGTGGGGGCGGCCAGGAGGACGTTCACAGTGTGAGGGGCGCCACGGGCCGGCTGAAGCCGAGGCCCGAAACGGGAAGAGATTTGGCCAAAGTCCCAGAGGGGTGAACGCCCAGTGCCCTGACCCCAGTCTCTGAGAGGAGCAAGCGTGGATGCCACTGAGAGGAAGGCATACAGTAGGCGCACCCTAAATGCTGCTAAAAGGCTAAGTGTAAACTGACCAGGGGATGATGCTCTTTCGTGACTGAAGGAGCCCTATCTGAGCCGCCTCTTCCTGGTTTCATCTGGGTCCCCCAGACCACGGGGTCTGTAGTCCGGGCTGCTAAGGACAGCGGTGCAGGTCCCGCCACGGGGGCCTCCAGCCCGTGCGACCTTCCCGAGCTGTGTGCCCTGGCGCAGAGCTGGTCCACCGGAGGTCACTTATCTGTGATCGCTGCCATGTGGAGGGGCCTGCAGACAGGCTCAGGGCCCCTCGGATGGATTTAACCTCTGCTGTCACCATTTAGAAACTCTGTGTTTTCCTTTGCCCTGGGCCTCACAAGTTCTCTAGCCAGTCCTGCCTGCAGCTCCCCTCCCATCAGGCCTGTGGGGGCCCCGGGACTTCCGGCATCCACGGGCACTGTCCGCCCAGGCCAACGCCAGCCTCTTGCTGACCCCTCCCGGGTTCCTGGGGTCAGCCCTCTGGGGGAGAGAACAGAGGGGATGCACCCCTGGACACTAGGGCTCAGCGGTCAGCAGCAAGGGTCTGCCACGTCTGCATCCTGGTCCAAGAAAGAGGGCGCTGCGGGCGGTCACCATCTTGGGGGTCCTCCTCCTGGGGGTCCCCCTCGGGGAGCTCTGGAGGATGCCTGGCCTCGGGGGGCTCTGTGGTCCCTGAGTGGCCACCCTCTGGCCTCAGGCTCTGCAGTGCCCGGCCCTGGTGAGGAGGAAGCGGCCAGGATGATAGGGAAGAAGTGCGGCTATTTTTACCTTCCTATCTCTGTCCATCTCCCGGGGCCCGGACCCTTGGCTCCGGGCAGGACAGGCTGTACCAGGTTTCAGGCCTCACCTCTGGCCTTGTTTCCCAGGTGATCCAACCAGGCTGAGGCACAGCCACATTGCCACGGCGCTGGGCGCCAGCACAGGCCCGGTAAAATAACCGTAGACGCAGGGCAGGCGAGCAGGGTCCACTTAGATGGGGTGGGTCCATGCCCCCCACCCCCACCCCTGCTCTGGCACCTGAAACCCCTTTGACTCTGGACCGGGCTTTTAACCCCACAGGCACAGAGTTCACTTGGAGAAGTAATCTGGCGGGGGAAGTTTACACTAAGGTGTGGATGGTTGCTATAACTAAGCCATTTATAATAAGGTGGGGGGGGGGGGGAGGAGGAAGCCAGGCCCTGACACTGTCCCGTTCTGCCCTGACTGACAGGCAGGGTGCTCTTCTCCCCCCCCCCCTCAGCCAGGGCTCCCCCCTCAGCCAGGGCCCCCCTCAGCCAGGTCTTCCCCCCTCAGCCAGGGCTCCCCCCTCAGCCAGGGCTCCTCCCCTCAGCCAGGGCTCCCCCCTCAGCCAGGGCTCCCCCCTCAGCCAGGGCTCCCCCCCCTCAGCCAGGGCTCCCCCCCCTCAGCCAGGGCTCCCCTCAGCCAGGGCTCCTCCCCTCAGCCAGGGCTCCCCCCCCTCAGCCAGGGCTCCCCCCTCAGCCAGGGCTCCCCCCTCAGCCAGGGCTCCCCTCAGCCGAGGCTCCCCTCAGCCAGGGCTCCCCTCAGCCAAGGCTCCCCTCAGCCAGGGCTCCCCCCTCAGCCAGGGCCCCCCTCAGCCAGGGCCCCCCTCAGCCAGGGCTCCCCTCAGCCAGGGCTCCCCCCTCAGCCAGGGCTCCCCCCTCAGCCAAGGCTCCCCTCAGCCAGGGCTCCCCCCTCAGCCAGGGCTCCCCTCTGCCAGGGCCCCCCTCAGCCAGGGCCCCCCTCAGCCAGGGCTCCCCTCAGCCAGGGCCCCCCTCAGCCAGGGCTCCCCTCAGCCAGGGCTCCCCTCAGCCAGGGCTCCCCTCAGCCAAGGCTCCCCTCAGCCAGGGCTCCCCTCAGCCAGGGCTCCCCTCAGCCAGGGCTCCCCTCAGCCAGGGCTCCCCTCAGCCAAGGCTCCCCTCAGCCAGGGCTCCCCTCAGCCAGGGCTCCCCTCAGCCAGGGCTCCCCCCCTCAGCCAGGGCTCCCCTCCCCTCGGCTGCCAGGCAGGTGCCCTCCTGACCCAGGAGCCCTGCCCTGTCGCCACCAACTTGGCAATCCCTCCGTTGGGTCGCTGGACGGCTGGGACGTGGGCGGGACAGCTCAGCAGCAGCCTGTGATTTTCAAGGCGAGGAGCGGGCGAGAGGACACGGCGGAGGCGCTCACGCTGTCCTGTGCGTGTGGAGCCAGACTTTGGGGACCTCGGAGAGTGTGCGGGAGAAATGGGCTAGAACACGGGAAGCCCGCAGAGCAGTTTGACCTCTGTGAGTGCCAAGTGCGTGTGTCATCCATGATCCCTGCCCCCTGGCCCCGCCGCACACGGGAGGGCAGGGGGCTCCCTGCCGGCACAGGGGGTGCGGCCCGGGGCCTGCCCGCCTGCCGCGCCCCGCACAGGGCCTGCGACGAGGCATTTCCTCACGCAGCGGGCAGGGCTGCCCCGGCCTCACGTGAGGGCTGGGCCAGAGGGTTGCATGTGCCCGTCTGGAATCTCGTCCGGCTGGCCAGGGGCTGTTTAATATTTACTGAGTCCACCCGAGCTGGCGACACATCCGCCCCAGAGGGCTCCCCGCCCCGGCGGCGGTGACACCGGCCAGACGTGCAGCCGGTTTCGCCATCCGGAGGCTGCACACGCGCCGCCCTCTGAGCGCCGGGCTCAGAGCGTCCCCCGGAGCGGGCGCCTCGGGGCTCAGCCAAGCAGCCAGGCTGAGGAGGTCTGCCCGGTGGATGGAAGGGGGGCCTGGCAGAGGGTGCGCGCCTGCCGGGGACGGCGGGCCTCTGGGTGCTGGCAGGTGAGCGTGGCGCCCGCCTCAAAGCTGCCGCCCGCCCTGCCTGCCTGCCTGCCTGCCTGCCACCGCGGGCCCTGGCCGGTCCGGAGCCCGCCTCTCTGGAGGCTGCAGCCTGCCCGCCCGTCTCTGCAGCCTGGACATGGCCACTCTGTGGAGGGTCTGTTCCAAGAGGTGGGTGATGTGGCCCTGGGGGGGGGGGTAGGGAGGAGGGTGTGCAGCCCCCTCGTGGCCGTGGGGAAGTGGCACTGTCACGGGTGGGCATCGCCATCAGCGGGTACAGGGACGAGCACTGATGTAACAGGCTCTGTGCCCGGTGCTCTGTGCACCAGCCTCACTCAGACCTCCCCTGATTGGAGGAGCCGTCGCTGCCCGTCCCACTGACGCTCATGAGCCTGCCTTTACCTTTTCCCTTGGCACTCAGCACCCTCGGATGCAGGGTTCTAAAAACGATCTTCCTTAACTTGGACACAAACGCAGCACGTCTTGCCAGGTGCTGCTTGAAGCCCTTTACACTGATGAACTCGCGCAGCTCGCATGGCGACCCTTCCTCCGGCTCCCATTTTATAGAGGAGAAGACCGAGGCACAGAGAGGTTCAGTGGCCGGCCCAAGGTCACACAGCGTGAAAGTGGGGGAGCTGGACAGAGGCCCCGGGGCCTGTCTCTGGAGCCTGCCCTTGTTACCACTCCCCACCGTGTCCCCCCGCTGGCCCAGCAGCTCCCAGGGGGAGGGGTTTGTCTGTGTTGGTCACCGTTGTACCCCCACCCCCCTAAAACGGTGCTGGTGCACACACAGTAGGTGCTTATTTAAATATTTGTTGAATGAATGACTACCTCACAACTCCGTGGGGAAGCACTCTCATTGCCCCCCATTGGCAGATGGAGGAACTGCGGCTCCAGTTAAACACCTGTGACCTATGGGGCTGGGATTAGAATACGGGCAGCTGACCGGGGGCGTGAGTCCTACCAGCTGGGCAAGGCCCCTAAGCGTCCAGGGCGGGATTCCAGACCCTTCCTTGCTGTAGCATCCTCCGAGGCCAGTTCCCAGCGTGCCGGGCAGGGCCTGCGGTCTGTGCCTCTGGCATGCTGGTTCGAAATGCAGCCAGAGGGAAACCCTGGGTCCCTGTCAGCTGGTGGCCAGGACAGCGGCGCTCTGTAGAGCCGGCAGCAGGTGTCTGCGTCTGAGCGTGGAATGTGCAGCATCCGGCTGGGCTGGAAACACAGCCGGCCGCGGCTGAGTCTCGGGAGGCCAGGGCACGGCGTGGCCCATGGCCCTTCTCCGAGGCCCGCGAAGGCCCGTGAGCTGTGTTCCTCTTGCCCCCACCCCACCCCCACCCCCACCCCGCCTGGCTCTCCAGACCCCAGCCCCCTCCCTCCCATGGACTGTGAGCCCGCGAGGGCGGGACGCTGGCACCTCACGGGGGAAAGCCCTGCTCTGTGAGTGTTTGAACGAACGAATTAGTCCTGGGCCCTTGGTTTTAGACCTTAAAATTCAGCAGAGGACGAAGGCTCCCAGGGGGACATGGAGAAGGGCTTCTAGCAAAGGAGGTCTCCCGAGCGAGGCAGAAGCAGTGAACCCCCTGGGACTGCGCTCCTCAAAGTGCGGCCCGTGGACCGACTGACCGGCAGCATCAGAAACAAAATAAAATGCAAATACTCAGGCCCAGACTTTTAAACCCGAAAAGTGTGTGGGGGGGGGGGGTGGAGGGAGGGGGTGAGGGCTGTCAGCAGCCTGAGCCTCGGTCCCCCGGGGAATTCTGAGGACCCTGAGAACCCGTGTCCCGCTCCCGGCCGTGTGGGTCAGAGCCCAGGCGGAGGCTCTGCAGGCATTTGGGTTTGGGTCCCAGCTCTGCCAGTTATTGGCCGGACTTGGTTCCCACGCCTCTGCCCGGGCCAGGGGAGTGGAATATATTGGCTAACCCAGGCATAGGGCATGGGCTTGTCTGCGAATGCCCAGGTATGCATGTTCGTGTGCATGTGTGTAGGCGCATATGCGTGTGCTGATTTGTCAGGCCACCTCCTTCCAAACGACATGTATGAAGAGCGGGGCTGGGAGGTTACCCAAAGGAAAATCGAGCTGGACGGATGCCGGGCAGGCGAAGCCCGTGGGTGCCCACCCATGGGTGCTCCACAGCACTAGGGTTGGCCTTCCAGGTTGCTTTGCCTGCACGGAGGAAGCACGCTGAACAGAGAGCCGGCGTTTGGGCTGCTCGATTGCACTAGTGTGTCTCACTGTCAGTTAATGTCTCCTGTCAGGTTACTATGGCTAGAAGTATTCTTTTAATCCTGAAACCCCAAAGTCCATTTTATAGATGAGGAGACCTAGGCCCAGAGCGTCTTAGCAGCTCTCCTGCGACCACGCGGCACGGTGGAGGGAGCGGACTCGGCCCTGGCCGCGGTTCCCAAAGTGCCTGCCCCCGGAAAAGTCTTTGTCCAGACTCCTGCTCTGACTCCCCCGCACCCCCCAACCCCTATTTCTTCTCACAGAAAGTCCATCCAAAGGAACTCGGTGAGGTCTCGCATCCCTGCCAAATCCTCCAAGATGTACGGCACGCTGCGAAAGGCGCCCGTGTGCCCGGACTCCAAGACGCAGCAAGTGCGGAGGATCTTCGAAGCGCTGCGGAGAGGCCTCAAGTAAGGGCAGGCCGCCCGCGGCCTGGAAACACGGCTCTTCGGCCTCTGCCTGCTTGCTCCCCTCCGCCTCTCCCGGGGAGCAGGGTCACGGCTTGTCTGTGGGGCCACGGAGGGGGCTCCTGGTCATTCATGCAGATGAGGAGGGCCAGGGAGCAGGGAGTGGCCTCCCTTGCCCCCCTCCCAGGATGCACTGGTGCTGGGGCCGTGGGAGCCGGGGCCGTGCTGCGGGGGGGGGGGGTGCTGTCTCCAAGTGCTCACCTCCCAGGACCGCCTGTTTGCGACGTGTCTGGGGCCGAGAGCAGCCCGTGTCCTGAGGAGCCCAGCCTCTGCGTGAGCAGCGCCTGTGGATGGTGGTGGTGTGACGGGCGACTCCATGAGGGAGCCCCACCCCAGCTCCCAAGGCCAAACATCAGCTTTCCCGTCCGGTCCCTTTGACCGGAAACACCACATGAGATGCCCCTCCCAGGTTTTTCTGTGCTTTCCCACTCAGGGACTTGGCCCTGGGCATGCACCCTTGTCAAGGAGGGAGGCGTGCCTTCCCCCACCTCCCCTGGGACTGGGGGCAAGATACTGTCCTCGGAGAGATGCCTCATTTCCAACCTGGGCTCTGCCTTTTCCCTGCTGTGTGAGCCTGCAGGGTTACCTGCGATCGCTGAGGGTCGGTTTGCCGGTCTCTAAGATGGGGTTGATCAGAATAGAACCTGCTTGTGGGGTTGTTTGAGGAATTAACAGAGATGCTCCTCATATTTCGCAGTTCTGGGCACGTGGCCCACTGTGTGTGGGATCTGGAGGCCCGGCGGGTGGGGCCATGCTTCCCGGGGGTGGGGTGTGGGGTGGCTCTGCCCTCTGCCCTCTGCCCTCTGCCCTCTGAGCCTGCGGAGAGAGCCACAGCTGTCTCCACATGGCAGCTGTGGCTGCCTGCACTGCGGGACGCCGGTCATCAGTCTGCTGCTTTTTCTCTTCTGTTCCTTTTCCAACTCCTTTTCCTTGTCCTTGCAGGGAGCACCTGTGCGTCCAGCAGGCCGAGCTGGACTACCTGGCAGGCCGCCACAAGGACACGCACAGGAATTCCAGGCTGGTGAGACCCTCTCCCGCCTTCCCACCGGGGCAGCCTTGGCTGGGTTCAAAGATGGGCCCTCCCTCACCCCCTTGCCTGGCCGGGGGTGCAAATCTCAGGAATGCAGAGCCCCAAGGAATGGACTCGCTCTACCGTGGGACGAATTTAACGCCAGGGGCTGGTGGGAAGCTCCCCCTCCCGCCCAACATGGTGCAGAGGTCACACCTCTGAGGACCCACCTCCATCTCTTTTTGGTTCTAGCGGTAGCGAGGGCAGTGGGTGTGCAGAGGCGGGCGTCTTAGGGGCCCCATCTTACAGGCCTGGGTCGTCTGGGCGCCCTGCAATCAGGTGGCTTATGTGACGCCAGGAAATTGGGTCAGGCATCGACTCAGGGTCTGTCACAGGCCCCGGTGCTTCCTCCTGTCCAGGCCTCTGTGGTTTCCGCCACCTTGAGGGCTGCGGCTTGGAGACTGCCCAGGACCCAGGACTCATCTGCTCTGGCCTCTTGCCACCATTTTCTCCTTAGCAGAGTCAGATAGAAACACACACACACACACACACACACACACACACAATCAAGAGGAAAAAAATATTGTCCCAGTTAAATAGGAATTTAGATAATCATCAAATAATTTTTCAGTGTAAGTATGTCCTGTGCATCTTTGGGACATACTTATACTTTAAAAATTATTCATTCTGTATTGGAACCATAAATGTCACTGGGCATTTGATATTTTTTTTATTTCTCACTGGAGGATATTTTTCCCATTGATTTTAGAGAGAGTAGAAGGGAAGGAGAGAGAGGATGGAGAGAGAGAGAGAGAGAGAGAGAGAGATGTGAGAGAGCCACATCCATTGGTTGCCTCACACACACTTCCCCTCAACTGGGATGAGAAACCTGCGCCGAGGTACATGCCCTTGAACGGAATCGGGAATTGAACCCAGCCCTTGGGTTGAAGGCTAATGCTCTAACCACTGAGGACACAACCAGGGCTGGTGTTCGATGTTTTATCTGCTCTCACTGTCAGGCTCCACCTCTCCAGACCTCCATCCTCCCAGCGGGAGGCTCTTTCTCTCTGGTCTTGGAAATCCCCACCCCCACTTCTCCGCCCCACCCTCTATCCTAATGGGATTCCGGGAGGCCTCGCTGCCCTGGGCTCCTCCCCTGCCAGCTGCTTTCCAGCCTCCCTCCTGCACAGCCCAGGCGCAGAGCCGGGGCTGGGAACAGGAGGGGGAGGCCAATCTTTCCATCAAGCGGCCCCCCTGCATCCCGGCTCCAGCTCAGCAGACCTTGGGGGCCGTAGTGTGCCAGCCGCTTTGGGAGGGAAAGATGCGCAGCTGAGCTGGGTCTTGCCCCTGGGGGGCGGGCAGGCCTCGCAGATGGAGGAAGGAGGCATTAGCAAGATCCCACCCGGTTCCCAGCCCCTCCCAGCCCCCGCTGCGCGCCTCTCACATGGATGCAGAGGTTTGCCCACCCCGATGACATAGTCCTTTCATGGGTGACACCCTGGCCCCTGGTGTGGGTGGACCAGTCTGGGTTTGCCATTTCCTAAGACCTGAACTGGTGGTGCCGGCTGCCTCTCCCCACTCCCAGTCCTTCTGATCATGGCTGAGTGACCCCTTAAACAGTCCGATCACCATGGTCCCCACTCTGTTGAGTGCTTGCTGTGTCTTTTCCTCTTCTCAGCCAGCCTCGGGGCAGGTGCGATGGCTAGCCCACTTTATGTGAGGACATAGAGGCGCCGAGAGGTTGAGTAACAGCCTGGGACACAGAGCTGGGAAACAGCCCGGCTTAGAACTGCCTCATCCAGAGCACATCTGGATGGGAAACAGCCCGGCTTAGAACTGCCACATCCAGAGTCCAATCCCTCTTCTTCCTCCGCCTGGACCACGGGCCTCGGGGGGTGGAGTGGCTGCTGGCTTTCTGTCCTCGGAGCTCAGGCGCCCCTGGGATGTAGCCTCCTGGATCTTGGGGGAGCATCCAGAGCCCTGACACCTTTCCCTCCCCCTTTGCTCCCCCACAGGCTTTCTATTACGACCTTGACAAGGTGAGTGACCCTGCCTCCATCAGCATGCGGTGGACGGCGGCCATGGCTAGGCCTGGCTGGGTGGGCACAGTGTCTTTGCTCCCCCAGTTCTGTCCTATGGTCATCCTCCAGGAGAAGTACCCGGGGTCCTCCCTTTTTTACAAATGGGGAAACTGAGGCCCAGCGAGGAGCCTTCCTCGAGGGAGGGGAGGGGCTGGCCTGGCTTTGAACCCAGGTCTCCGCGTCAGGGCCTGCAGGAGGGTGGCCAGACTGGCGGGTGGTCCAGGCTGCTTTTAAAGCACCTTCTCTTTTTCTGGGAGAAGCAAACGCGCTCAGTGGAGAGGCACATCCGGAAGATGGAATTTCACATCAGCAAGGTCAGCTGGGGCCCGGGGACCTCGGGGTGGGGTTGGGTGGTCTGTTCTTGCTGGGCCTCCACCAGATAGCAGGAGCCAGGAGGCCCTCCGAGGGGGGGGGGGGCGGGTGCTCTGGGTGCTGAGGCTGAAGCAGTCGAGGGGGAGCAGGAACTGCAGGCGCTGGGCCCAGGAAGACCTGGTGCTCGATCTGAGAGGCCGGGAAGGCTGAGACCGAGCGCCCACTATAGAGATGGGAGAGTGGACGCTCAGAGAGGGACAAGGATTGCCTAAGGTCTCAGCAAGTCCCGTAGGGTCTGAAGTCCCTGAATTCGTCCATGATCTTGCTTTACCCCCTGAGCCCCCCTTCCCTGAAGTAGCCCAGTGGGTAGGCAGACTATCACCTCCCTGTTTGCTGTGGAGAACTTGGGCAGGAGAGGGAGGGGCTGCACCACCTGTCCCGGCCACTCCTTTCCTTGTGCGCTGACTGCCCGCCGGCCACTGTGGGAGCCAGGACAGGAGAGGAGGACACAGACGGGGCTCCTGGCCCTGTGGCAGCTGTGGGAGCCGGGGCAAGTGCAGCGTGTGGCCACCATTGGGGCTCGGTGGGGGCATTGGCTCAGGTGCAGCCTCTCCCAGAGGGTGAGAGTGACTGACCGGCAGGCCTGGGCCCCTGGCCCTCAGCGTGGCAGCACCCACCGCCCTGTGCCCCCACAGGTGGACGAGCTCTACGAGGGCTACTGCATCCAGTGCCGCCTGCGAGACGGCGCCTCCAACATGCAGCAGGCCTTCTCCCGGTGCCCCCCCAGCCGCGCCTCCCGAGAGAGCCTGCAGGAGCTGGGCCGGAGCCTGCAGGAGTGCACCGAGGTGGGCTGCCAGCGGGGCGCCAGAGGGCAGTGGGGCCCAGCATTAGGGGATGCCCTGGGCCCAGGGGAAGCTCTGCCCACCAGCCTCTGTCTGGCGGGGTTTGTGCGTGCCCCTCCTCCCTGCCCTCTGACCCCCACCCCCCTCAGCCCACTCCTCTCACCCCACCCCGGCCGGCCCAGCCTCGGGGCAGGTGCTGAGCCATCCTGTGGGGCTTTGCAGGACATGTGGCTCATAGAGGGCGCCCTGGAAGTCCACTTGGGCGAGTTCCACATCAGGATGAAAGGTAACAGGGCTGAGGGGGTGGGCATCAGCCGCTCTGAGTGGGTGTCAGGCTTCTTGAGGGCCCTGGGACTTGTGCCCAGGGTGGGGTGTGGGTCAGAATTCAGGGGTCCTCGCCCAGCCCTGGGCTTGGACTCCCGAGACGTGAGACCTCAGGCAGGTCCCGCCCCCTCTCTGAGTTGGAGGTGAGGGTTCAGGCCTGTCCGCTGTCCATCGTGATGGCTCGTCTCTGAGTCTGATTCCCAGGCTCCAGGCAGGGGAGGGCCTGTGACCCACAGGGCAGGGGCAGAGGAGGACAGAGCTCAGCCCGTCTCTGTGTTCCAGGCTTGGTGGGCTACGCACGCCTCTGCCCAGGAGACCAGTATGAGGTACGGCCACGCTCCCGGGTTCCTGCCAGGCCTTGGGGTCCCAGGGCCCCACCTGGCCGGGAGGGCCCCCCTGCAGGTGGCAAGTGGGGGCGTCCACCTGGGGCAGCTGACCCACCCCTTCGTGGCGCTCGCCCTTAGGTGCTCATGCGCCTGGGCCGCCAGCGCTGGAAGCTGAAGGGCCGGATCGAGTCTGACGACAGCCAGACCTGGGACGAGGAGGAGAAGGCCTTCATCCCCACTCTGCACGAGAACTTGGAGATCAAGGTGGGTGGGGCCTAGGGCAGGGGCGGGGCCAGGGCCTGCGGAGGCTCAGCTCAGACACCACCCACCCCTCCTCACCCCCAGGTGACCGAGCTGCGTGGCCTGAGCTCCCTGGCGGTGGGCACAGTGACGTGTGACATCACCGACTTCTTCACGACCCGGCCCCAGGTCATCGTGGTGGACATCACAGAGCTGGGCACCATCAAGCTGCAGCTGGAGGTGCTGTGGAAGTGAGTCGGGGCCAGCCTGGCTCCCTGCCCTGCTGCCCCTCCCCAGGGCCAGCCCCACATTCCCACCTGGAGGTTTGCCCACCCAGAGCCTGAGCCCGGTGGGTCTCACTGGCTCCCCCTGGTGGCCTGACCACACTCTAGCATACACTCCTGGGCATTTCTGTCCGCATCTCCCACGAGGTGCCCACAGGGTTCGAGTCTCGGGTCCTGGTGGGCAGGCTGGGCTCCAGGCACCTCTAGCCAGGCCTTTGTGCAAGCGAGAGCAAGCAGGTTGCTTCGGGCCAGGAGGCTGTACCCAGACCTCCCTGCTCGAGGCCCCAGCCTTACTGGGACTGGGACTGGCCCAGAGGTCCTTCTGGGATGGTGCCCTGCACAGGTGAGGGACCCATTCACCCGAGTGGTGGCCAATCACTGCCCCTTGCCATCTGGCTAGGGGCCCGCGGGGTGGTGGGTGTCTGAGAGACGGTTAAGGAGGTTGAGAATGTGGACCTGGGGCCCCGGGCTTCCCCTGGGGTCCCGGGCAAGGCCCCATCTCCCCCCGGCGCCCTGGCCCTGGGTCTGGCCCTGGCCGGGCTTGAGTGTCCCCCAGGCGTCAGCGACACCCTGGCGCTCTCTCCCCTCCAGCCCGTTTGATACTGAGAGCTTCCTGGTGTCACCCAGCCCCACAATCAAGTTCTCTGTGGGCAGCAGGAAGAGCTCCTTGTACAACTGGACACCCCCGAGCACCCCCAGCTTCCGGGAGAGGTACTACCTGGTGAGTGGCCTCGGGGGGGGGGGGGAGGCAGGGCCGCGGGGGTCTTGCCGGGACTGGTGGTGGGGGTGGCTTCCCGGGGCAGCATGTGGGACGGGGCTGGGCAGCCGGGCACCTCTCGATGCAGCACGCTTTGGGTTCAGCCTCCCTTGCTTTGGGTTATCTGGGTGTTTGCTGTACTTTTCTTCCTGGATGCTGGCCTCTTTTTTTTCGGGGGCGTTGCTAGACTTGGTTGCCTCTCCTGGATACCTGGAAGAAGGTTTTCTGCATGGTTCTGTCACCCTGGCCATGGCCGTGGCTTCCAATTTATTTGTTTTCAACTGAATGTATTTCCAGTCAGTAATACCGTGACATACTACACAGTAAAACATCTCTTTCCTCTGACCTCCAGGGATCTTAGGGTCATTGTCAACCTCTTCACCCTTCTAGAGACACTCTATACCCGTGGTCGGCAAACTGCGGCTCGCGAGCCACATGCAGCTCTTTGGCCCCTTGAGTGTGGCTCTTCCACAAAATACGATAGCCTGAGCGAGTCTATTTTGAAGAAGTGGCGTCAGAAGAAGTTTAGGTTTTAAAAATGTGGCTCTCAAAAGAAATTTCAATCGTTGTAATGTTGATATTTGGCTCTGTTGATGAATGAGTTTGCCGACCACTGCTCTATACCATCTGGGAGCAGATACGTCTTTTTCTCCATCTTTTAACCCATAGCCGCCTTTTTAACCTGGTGATGCTTTTGGAGACTGGAGGTGTGAGGGAGGAACGAGGCAGGACTCTGAGGCCCTCCGAACAGGGCGTGAAACACCCAGTGCTTAATTTGCTCACGAGCTACTGCTGTTCCTATGCAATGAGCACTCACGTGCATTGTATGTCAGGTCCTTCCTCCCGCCATGCATTCTGCTCATTCAAAACTACATGCCATGTATGGGAGGGGGAAATTGGTAAGATATATACACATATAATACCTTAATAAAAAAAATGAAAGAAAAAAATTTAAATATAAAAAAAATTAAAAAACAAAACTACATGCCAGGCTCTTCTGCGGGCGGGTGAGGACTGTGCCCTCAGGGAGCACGGCCTGCTTGCGGGGCAGGAAGACCTCGGGAAGTAAAGCAGAACACTCTTTGGCAGGAAGCACAGTCAGTGCAAAGGCCCTGAGGTGGGACTGTGTGAAGGGACCTGGAGGGTGTGAGAAACAGCAGGGAGGCCTCTGTGGCTTGGAAGGTGTGAGTGAGAGAGGGTGAGGGGTGAGAGCAGAGGGGGTGCTGGGTGCTACGAGCACCTCCGAGTCAGCTTGGCGGACCTCAGTCACCCGGAGGATGTGGGTGTGCAGAGCAAGGGTCTGGCGGGGGAGCCCCTCGGGGGGCCTTGCTGTGGGGCTGGGGCGGCCAGTGAGGCTAGTCCCGTGTCCCCCTCTCCAGTCTGTCCTGCAGCCGCCGGCGCAGCAGGCCTTGCTGCTGGGCAGTCCCAGGGCCACCTCCATCCTCAGCTACCTGTCCGACAGCGACCTGCGGGGCCCTGGCCTGTGCCGCCGGAGCCAGGAGCTGCCTGAGATGGACTCCTTCAGCTCCGAGGACCCCCGAGACACCGAGACCAGCACGTCAGCGTCCACCTCGGACGTGGGGTTCCTGCCCTTGGCCATTGGCCCCAACACTGAAGAGGAGGCTCGGGAGGACTCCCCGTCCCTGGGCCTCCTGCCGGAGATGGTCCGCCTGTCAGGAGGCGCAGTGGTGGAGCGGCCTGGCTGGAGGAATCTGGGAGTAGAGAGCCCCACCCTGCCACGGGGCTCCCCGTTCCACAACCACACGATGTCGGGCAGCCAGAAAGACCAGGATGAAGGAGAACCCGGGGACGGAGTGGACGGGCCAGGGGTGGCCCTCGAGAGGCCCCTGCAGGAGGTGCTGGATTTACTGAGGTGCACAGAGCCCGCCCAGCCCCGGCTCCAGGAGCTGGAGTACCAGGTCCTCAGCGTCAGGGACCGGCTGAAGGTATGTCCGCTCTTGGGAGGCAGCGGCCCTGCTCCGCCGAGGGTGTAGCCCCCGGTACGGCTCTGGGGCAGCCGCTCTCACCTCTGCATCGCCAGGGTAGGCATGGCTCCTCCCTGGGCCTCCGTTTGCTCATCTGTGAGGTGGGGATTACAAGAGCCTCCTGGGGCCGGAAGGAGGGACGGGAGTGAATAACTTGCTCCACATCCTGCAGGAACCCAGCCCCCTCTCACATCTGACCTGAGCAGGCGAGGCAGCAGCTCGACACTAAAATCCCAAACCTGGGGCATTCTCATGGCCAAGGCTGGCACCACGGAAAGTCCCCAGCAACGCCCCCCTCACCCGCCAAAAAATCCCAAAACAACCTCTCTACAGGGCCCACGCCAGGGGCTGTTCTAGTGTGGCTCTCACAGATGCTGGCCTGGGCAGATTATACGATTTTGGGGCTTATATAAATTTTAATGAACATAAAATAAAATGTATCACATCAGCACCCACTTACACATCAGTTAATTCATGAAAACACACACTGGCGCTGAGACAGCCTAACGGCTCCCTACAAACACCCGTTTTGTTTTTTCCTCCCCCACCCGCCCCCCAACATCACACATCGGTGCAGGGGAAAGAAAGGTGGAATTCCTGTCTAGTAATTTTAAAAAATGTTCACTATTCACCTGCTATAGGCCTGCCTGAAGATTTCAAGGAAAATAAAGAAGAAAAAGAGTATTTTTTTTCAATTTCTTAACAGCAATTTTTGGTAGAACAATCTCTCAGGAAGCATGCAGCCTGTCACCTGAAATTTGAAAAATTATACTTCACATAAACATCTTACAATCATACTGCAATCAGGCAAGAATTGTAAACATCTTGAGGAACTCTTCTCTTTTTTTTGGCAAACCAGGTTAGAAGAATGAAGATGACTACAGACTATGGTTTTTAGGTTGACTTTTTAAAGAGAAATTATACATGCATGTGTGTAAACATGTGTGTGTGTTTACATATGTACTCATTATTCATGGATTCTCTTTTTGTGAATTCATTTACTTGCAGAAACATATTTATAGCCCCAAATCAATACTCATGGTTCTGTCAGGCTCCAAGTGACAGAAACGTTGAGTCACTGATGTCAGCTCCCTCACTGGAGGTGTGTCCCCTTTGTGGTCTATTTAGTGCTACGTGTTTTTCTATTTTTGTGCTTTTTTTGGTGACTGCATTGTTTTAAAGGCCCCCAGGGCTGGGCTGAAGAGCTGGCTAGTGTCCTAAGCGCAGAGGGCAGCGATGTGCCTCCCGGAGAACATACGTGGGTTAGGCGTGAGTTTCAAGCATTTGGCTTAGATTCATTGAGGAATAAACAACACCTATGAAGTAAGGTGTCTTTAAACCGAAACACACATAACAAGGTTATGTCCTGGCCACTGATGAAAATGTGACCAGAGGCTTCTGCATCTCCCCGAGGAGCAGCGGTTCCAGATCATAAGCCAGGGGTCACGGAGACGTCACAGACCACGCGGAGACCGAGAATCGCACGCTCACACCTGCCGCCAGGCGGCCCTGAGGACGGGGCAGGGGCAGGGCTCCCACGCGCACCCCAACACGCCCCCTCCGTCAGCACTGCCTCCAGCCTCCTCTCCTTCCCCATCTCCCTGCACTGACCTCCTGAGGAGGCGTTTGGCCTGACTTCACACCACATTTTAGAACTAATTTGAAATCAGTTGTATTTTAAAATGAGCAGCTTCCCACAAAATCCAGCTTTCCTTAGAAAACTGAACAATCTGGGACATTGGCCCCTGGGACAGCTGGGACATCTGGGACATCTCCCCCCACACCAGCTGTCCGAAGTGGCAGGTGCCAGCTGGAGAGGGCACCCCTTGCCTCTCTGGGGAGGGCACCCCTCTCCTACTTTGCCTGGTCTCCCACCCCCTCCCTCCTGGCTCTTGCCCTGTTCCCGTGGGCATCTGTGCCCAGTTGAGACTTTTAAGATCTGTCTCCCTTGAGCTTTTGCACCAAACCTTGTCACATGCCACTCGGGAAGGTGGTTGGGGAGTGCTGAGCCACCTGGGGGTGCTGTTCAGGTGGGGGTGCGAGATGGGGTGAGTGGGGAAGGCTGCTCTGAGGTTTTGCTCCATCCACAGCCCCGCAGAGGCCGCCGGGAGCACAGCTCGGCCGAGAGCCTGATGGAATGCATCCTGGAGAGCTTCGCCTTCCTCAATGCCGACTTTGCCCCCCACGGGCTGTCCCTTTTTGGGGGTCCCCAGGGTCCCCGGTGAGTGCTCCCGCCAGCACTGACCAGGTGACCAGCCTTAGCTCCTTCCTTCCTATCAGCCTCCTGCCATGTCTCCCACTGCCCGATGGGTATTTATTCTGATTATTTATTGTGCCCCCCTCCCCCCCCCGACATGCCCACTGCCTAATACAGAGCAGGTCCCCAGAGACTTGAGTGAAGGAGACTAACTCAACCTAGCCCTGAGCTTTCTGTTCTGAGCAATGGATTCTTTTGAATCTTAAAACATAATGACGGAGGACACAGTAGAGCCTCTAACCTTGACCTGACAGGCAGCAGTCACCCCTCTGCATAGCCATCCACCCTCAGCTACCACAGCTCCCTGGTCTCCCCGCTCAGAGCTCTCCAGGGAGGGGGGTTCCCTCTGCCCTAACCAGATGGTCACCCCGCTCTCCACTCAACCCAGAAAGGACAGGACCCTGCCCCCACCACCGTCACTGAAAGAGTCATCCAGGGAGCTCACGGCCGGTGCTCCCGAGCTGGACACGCTGCTCACGGTCCACCTCCGAGTCTGCAAGGCTCTGCTGCAGGTGCTGAGGGGCCTGGCGCAGGGGGGTGAGGTGGAGAGGGAGGGACTGGCCAGGGGGCCCCAGGGGGTTGGAGTTCTCTGCAAAAGGCTGACCTTCAAGGTGGCAGGGAGCATGGTGCAGGGGCCAGAGGCCCGCCGCTTGAGAGCCATTGAGATTGAGGAGGTTCCCCGGGGGAAGCTTCCAGCCAGGCCTGGGTGGAGCATGTGGTTCTTCTGCAGCCCAGCCCCGAGTCGAAGGCGGTGGCTGTGATGCCTTCAGTCGTAGAAGCCAGAACTCCAGTCCAAACTGGCTCAACCGAAAGAGAAAACGTATTGGCTCCTAGAACTGACAAGCCCAGAGGTGGGCTTCAGGCCCGGCTGGATCCAGGGTTTCAAATGCCACCCTGGCTGGACCTCTCCTTCTCTCGGCTCTGCTTTCCTGTGTGGGTGGCTTTACTTTCAGGCAGGCTGGTGGCACCTCCAGCCTGGACCGGGTGTCTCAGCCACCCTGGAGAAGGGGGACTCCCAGGTGACAGCCACGGAGGCTCTCACCACAGGGATCGGAAGGATGGGCCAGGGCAGGTGAGGGCCACAGTCGTGACGGCTGACCTCAGAGGGCGTGTCCGCGCTAACCTGGAGCGCATGGGTTGCTTCCCAGAAACTGGCCTCCCCTAACCTGTCGAGGATGGTCCAGGAGAGCCTTCTGGAAGAAGTCGCACAGCAAAAGCAGGTCCTGGAGACCCTGTCTCTGCTGGATTTTGAGAAGGTCAGAGAGGCGACGTCTGTGGAAGAGAGTAAGTAACTGCCCACACTGCCTGCTCGTGTGAATGGCACAAAGGGACCGGCTTCGAGTGCGGCGAGCCTCGTCTCCCTGATGTCCCGAGTTATCCGGTGCCCGGGGTCTGGCTGGACTGGGCTCAGAGACACTGTGCGGGCGGGAAGGGAGGCCACACAGCCCGGAGGAAGAGGCACCTGCTCTGTGGTCAGCGGTGTGACTCTGGGCCTCAGAGCCTCAGCTTCCCCATCCGGGCAATGGGTCAGTGAAGGAATCCTCAGGACACACTCCAGGCACACAGCATGAGCAGCTGGGACCCCAGGTCGGCCTCTGCCCCAGGGCCTCCTCATCCACAAGGACAGGCTGGTGACAGCAGTCGCCCGGGGCCGCTGTGAGGACTGCGGGTGGTGACCCGGTGAGGGGCTGAGAGCTGAGGCTGCCTGTCCTGTCACTGTGGAGTGTGGGAAAAGGACACTGCAGGTCACCCCTCAGCTTCCGACCTCCAGTCCCAGTGGAGGGAAACCTTTGGGGCTGTGGGCTGTCGGTCTGAGCCTGGGCTCTCAGTCCTTCCGCAGGCCGCACGGAGGAAGGGCTGCCTGAAGCTGTGGAGGGGGTGCACGGAGCCCGGCAGGGTGCTGGCCTGCCCCGCCACCACGCTCCTGAACCAGCTCAAGAAAACGTTCCTGCACAGAGTCCGGGGGAAGTACCCGGGACAACTGGAAATAGGTAACTCCCTGTCCTCCTCCTCCTCCCCACACCCCTCCCCGCGTCCGGCTTCAGTGATGTCACAGCGGGCCTCACCACCTGCCCCCGAGTGTCTTCATGGCACCAAGCATGACAGGACTGCAAACACCTCCTCCCGCAGGGAGAGGGAGAGGGAGGGGCCTATGTCCCTGCAGACATCAGTGGGCTGGGCCTTTTCCTGGGGCAGATTCCATGGCTTCCACCAGAACCTTGAAGGGCTAAGAAAGAACCTTCATGGAGGGTAGGCAAGCCTTCATCTCCCCGGAGGGTGGGTTCAGAAGGCAGAGCATTCCCTGCTCACAGCTGGAGGGGACACTAATGCTCCAGAAGCTGGCTGGCTGTCAGCAGCTCTGACCACCACGTGGGCCGCTCAGTAGCCTGCATAGTCTCAGTCCTGGCCCCAGTCATGTGAATGTGCCCCCGAGACGGCCCAAGCCCGGGCCTGCGACCCCACCTGGAGCACCCCCCTTCCCCGGGCACAGGCGGTGTGAGGAGGGACCCCCACCCACATGCCCTCAGAACGCCTGTAAGCTGACCTGGCCCCGCCAGCTAAGCAGCTCCTGGGGGCGAGGTCTCTGTGTCTCCCAGCCCCGTCCTGTCTTCTTGCCAGCGTGCCGCAGGCTCCTGGAGCAGGTGGTCAGCTGCAGCGGGCTGCTCCCCGGAGCCGGGCCCCCCGAAGAACAGACTGTCACCTGGTTCCAGTTTCACAGTTACCTGCAGAGGCAGGCTGTCTCGGACCTGGAGAAGCACTTTGCCCAGCTTATCAAGGAAGGTAGGGGCTTGGGAGCGTGGCCACATGCAACAGCTAAGGGACTCCACCCGTGGAGGCCTCGGTCCCAGCTCCCGGAAGCCAGCTTTGAAGCACCACTGCATCTTTCCGCTCCAGCTGTTCTTTTAAGAACCCCAATTTCATGAGACCCCATCCAGCCCCTGTGATGAGATTAGCTCTGGGGGAAGAAGACTTTTCTCAGCACAGAGCAGAAGTCACAGCTGGGTATGATGGGAGGCTCCACTGAAGTCTGGGCTGGGGCTGGATCAGTCTTCAGGGGGGACTTGATCCCTTGCTAGAAAGCCTTCCTAAACTCCAGGAGGCCCCGCGGAAGCCAGTCCAGATGGGCCTTGGTGACCACATGGGCTAATGCCATGGCCAAACGAACCCGCAGCTGCACAGCCCGGCCACCATCACAGGGGACCCCGGGCTCACTTCCGTCTCTTCCAGTGACCCTCGTGGAGGAGCTGCAGTGCACGGGGCAGGCCAAGGCGGTCAGGAAGCTGCAGGGGAAGCGGCTGGGCCAGCTCCAGCCCCTGCCCCAGACCTTAAGGGCCTGGGCCCTGCTCCAGCTGGACGGGCCTCCAAAGGTGTGCAGGGTGGCCAGCGCGTGCCTGGCCAGCGCAGCCAAGAATAAGAGCTTCCGGGAAAAGGTATGTATGAGGGAGGTGGCAGCCTCCTGGCCGCAGGTGTGGGGGGGTGGAGGGAGGCTTTCTCTCTCGGAAAAGACCAAGGTGTGTGTGTCGGGGGCTGCATTGGCTGCACGGTATTTGGGTTTAGGGATGTTCCAAACAGGAACACGGCTCTCCTCACGCCATTGCCATTGGCAGCACCAGCCCCGGGAGGAACCACATGCCACACACCTCCCTCACCTCAGTGTTTCTAAAGCAACATTATCGATTTGGTCTTTGAGATGCCACTTGCATGTTTCTTGGAATTCAAGTGGTCATCCTTACTTACCTGCAAGTAATGTGTGGATGGTTGGTTGTATTCAGTCCATTTTTTTTGAAAACCCAAGAAATTGGACCCTCTGTGCCTTTTAGATTCCTGGACCTGTGACTATTCTAGATTTAAGATATCAGCCCCCGAGGAAGGCAATATTGGGGCCTTTCTTTAGTCTCGGGCTCGCTGAGGGCCAGGTACATCCCCAAGTGTTTATAACAATTTTGTGAAGCAAGTGCCAACTTTATTTTCCAGAGAAAGTGACTTGGCCATGATCATGTGACCAAGGGGGTGGGGGCAGAGCTGTGACTGGAAGAGGGTGAAGGGGTGAAGCTTTTGCGCCTGGGTGTTCAGTTGTCTTGTCTGCCTAAACATCCGATCCTGAGTTAGCATTTCATTGAGATAGCAGTTCCAGAAGGCATTTTGTAGACATTAGACAAAAAGAGGTTTCTTCATCCAGTTACCACCAGACCAGTGTTTTTAGGGAGAAGCTCAGTACTTTGCACCTGGCCCGAAGATGAATAGATCATGGCCTGGTTTTTGTTTAGAACAAGGTAAGGGCTTGACTTACAGTCAGCAATTGGAGGACCAGCCGTGGGCGCCGTGGACTTTGCTCTGGGCACCCGGCCCCCTTCACTGACAGCAGCCTTATTTCCCAGGCTCTGCTTTTCTACACCAACGCCCTGACGGAGAATGATGCAAAGCTCCAGCAGGCGGCATGCATGGCACTGAAACATCTCAGGGTGAGTCCAACCTGTCCTCATGGGGATGGAGAAGCCTGCTTGTGTTCAAGTTATTTCAAAACTTTCCCACCAGGACCAAAAAGATAAACACACACACATACACACACACACACACACACACACACACACACACACACCACAAAAAAAAAAAAAAAAACCACTGCAGGCACAAAAGGAGCTGTAGAGCTGGTCTGAGAGGAGCAGCCGCAGCGGCAGCCCCACCAGCTGTGAGCATTTGCTTTGCCCCTGATGACGCGCAGGCGGCTCGAGGAATCCACTTCTGAACTCTTGCATCATATGCTTTAATATCCTCAATTAAAAATTTCTAAAACTTCATTGTAGAGGAAAAAGAGTGTACAACACATGTAAATTATCCATCATCCTAACAGAGGAAACTTACTGACATTTTGGTGTATTTCCTTTTTGTTTGTGAGTATGTGTGGGCACTGAAAATTGGTAGTATGGTTTAAAAACAATGGACAAGATAACTTTTTGTGTTAGACTGGTAATACCTTGGAATTTTTTTTTATAAAGGCTCTATCAAAGTCACACCTTAATTTAACCTACTCCCCTACTCTTATTGTAGAAAATTTAGGTTCATTATCCATTTATTATAAATAATGTCATTATATGCATTTTTGTGCATAAAGCTTCAACCTCATTGCATCTAGGATTCTCATTTAAATGGCAATTTACTAAGTGAAAAATAGTGCTGCACAGATTAAACACCCCATTCACTCTGGAATGGTTTGGTTATAATCAAATAGCCAGTCAGGGTGTCCAGTAAAGGGTGGAGTGCACTCTGTTCCTTGGCCCTGGGGTCAGGGTCCTGAATTGGAGGCCCTGATTGCCCCTCTCCTAGTCTGATCTGGAGGGAATGGTCGGGAGACCAGGGAGGAGGTAGAAAGGTCCAGAGGGCATCAGGTCTTCATATTTTCAAGGTGGGCCTGCCAGCTGTCCATACATCAATGCTAGTGGCCCTTTGCTGGCAGGTGTCAGGATTGAAAAATGAGACCCTTACAATGGTGCTTCGGATGACCCGGAAGCCACAAGAGCAGCCCAGAGCCTTCAGAAAAGGAATCGGGCCCCAGACCATGAGAGGGCTGGTCCTGCAGGCTTCTACAAGTAGATTCTACCTGCTACCTAAAATGTCTCCCAATGGCCCCGCCAGCATGGCTCAGTGATTGAGCATCAATCTATGAACCAGGAAATCACCGTTTGATTTCTAATCTGGGCACATGCCTAGGTTGTGGGCTCAATCCCTAGTAGGGGGCATGCAAGAGGCGGCTGATCAATGATTCTCTCTCATCACTGATGTTCCTCTCTCTCCTTCTTCTCTGAAATTAGTAATAATATTATTATTAATAATAAAAGTCTCCTTATGGATCCTCTTTTTCCTAAGCAGGGCATTGAAAGCATTGATCAGATTGCTGGCCTGTGCCAATCTGACCTGGAGGCTGTGAGGACGGCAGCCCGGGAAGCCACGCTGTCATTTGGTAAAGTACAGCATCCATCGTTATGTGCAGTGGGCCCTTAGAAAGGCTGTGCTGGAGCAGACTCGGCTCTCAAAAGATGCAAATTAACACGAAATGGCCACTGTTAGCAACCATTTAACTGCATTTGGCCAACGCAGGTTTCCTTCATGGTTAAGATGGCAAGAAATGCTTTATTTCCTCCTTAAACATCAGTTTATGTTTCTGGGAATAAAAGCAGATGCAAGGGACATGATTCAGTAGACTCTGTCTTGGACATAAGGGCGAGGCACGAATTGGCACCCCAAGACCCCCAGCCCGAGACCCAGGTGTCAGTAATTGCTAAGGCCATCCAAGGCAGGGGACAATCGAGTGATAAATCATCTTAATATTGCAGGTGAAAAAGGACGCTTCGCTTTTGAGAAAATGGACAAACTTTGCTTAGAACAAAGAGAAGAAGCCTTTTTCCAGGAGGCAGATGTTGAAATCACAATATTTTAAAAAAAATCTCAGCTGACAAGCCCAAAGCTGGCATCTTTGTTTCTGCTGCTGCCCAGTCCTGACAGAGGGACTGAGCTGTGGATGGGGGCACGCAGTGCGTGCCCCGGAAGTGTGAGCTGGCCAGAGTAGCTCCGAGTCTCAGATCAGTTATAAGGCCCCAGGGCACAAGTGGGACTTTTGTATAGGAGCACACGGGCCGAGCCATTTCAACCAACCTATCAGCTTTTGGCTTTGAGAATCGTTCCCCAGGATGCAGAGCCAGCTATGCTATGGAGTTAAGGCCTGAATAAAAGGCTCCAAGGTGACCTTGTCTCCTTGCAAGTCAGCTGGCTCAGCACCTCTGGCTCAAATACTGGGACTGAGGAGGCCGGCAGGCCTGCGAGCTTGATAAGGAGTGCGGTGGGTGGAGTCATTGCCACTGTACGGAGCCGGGGTTCCGGGTCAGCTCTTCACCTGAGCTGTGGCCCAAAGGCCCGGTGGCAGGCTGCTGCCCACAGACCTTCTTTCCACCATGTTCCAGAGCACAAAGGAAAGCAGAAGCCTCGAGTATCACGTCAGTAAAAGCATCCACTATGACCTCACTAAACAAAGTGAAATCTCACTTCTGAAGCAAGTCTACTTAGGGCCCAGTAAATAAATTCTTCAGATGCCATAGTTGGTGTGAAGAAAGACTTCACTGAACAACATGTTGTTTTAAAGACACAAAGTTAGTTTGCTGTGAAATCTAAGACTCGAATGTGTCCTGAGCTATTGTGTTAATGACGTTGAGATAACCTGGGGTGTGCACGTGGCTGTCAACAACGGCATCAGAGAACTTTGTAACTTAACATTCTCATTTATATTTCCTATATATATTTTGTGTTTTTCGATTTAACTTAGTATTTATTTGATTTGTTTATATGTTGAACTTTCTGAAATTTCAATTAAAAAAGAACAATTTTTATTGGCGTTTCATTTTACCTGAAGAACGTAAGCAGTGGTTGTTTTCAAACATCCTGCTGGGGAAGGTGCCCCTCCCGTCCCTGAGCACACTCGCTCCATGTGACACTGTGGGGCGGGTGCTCCCCCAGAAGCAGGCGCAGGAAAGGCAGCGAGCCCTTGGATTCTTGTAAGGCTCCCCAGATGCTCTCCTCTCTCCTACCCAGACACCATGCGGTATGGCCTTTGCCACCACCTGATTTCTGTTCCAAAGTCATCAACTTAGTTTTGTTTGTCCGCCCCCCCCCCCGCCCCCCCCCACTGGCATTCCACCTCTTCATAAAAGCTTAGATGCCATTGTTTGATATGTGAAACAGATGGAAGTGACCGTGGGTGTGGCACCACCATCCTGGCCGCCACAGTGGGTACTGTGTGGTCACGTGACCATGACTGTGCTTGTTTCCCACTTCCAGGATCCTGCCAGGAGGCCAAAGCATAAACAGTTCACTCAACAGCCAGCCTTGAAACAGTCAGAAAGCCTTGAAGGATGTAAGAAAATTCTTTGTACCTCTTTGCAACATTATGCAAGTCTGAAATTATCTCAAAACAAAAAGCCAAAAAATCACTTTAGGGGAGATTTACATTTATTCTGTACAAAAAAGGAAGACTACATGATTTTGCACATCTTACTATTCCCACGTCAATTTGACATCAAACATGACCGTATTGAGATGCGATAACAACCATTGGGTCTCACAGTTGGTTAAGAGGCATGTTCTTGAGGTCTGAACAGCTTTTCCAACAACTTGTGCAAGTTTGTTAAGTTATCCAGGGCCCTGTGTGCCAAAGGTGGTTCTGCTGAAGGAAGGAGGTTGAGGCAGGACGTGTTAAATGAACTCCCTTCCAGGGAGAATGCCCCAGTGCATCCTGTGGAGGCCCTTGTGATTCCTTCACGTGGAAACTTGTAACCCCGCTTGACAACATCTGCCTCACATCAGCAGGGGTGGAAAGTAGGGTTGTCCATTCTGGTTTAGGCCCAGTTAAGCAAAGAAATGGGAAGCACCCCAAATCTATATTCTTTAGGGAAAAAAAATTTATTGTTGCAACTAAAATGCAAACCCATCATTTTTATATGGCAAGTTGGAAAACTGTACAATCTGACAGTTCTGTGAGATCACAGAAGACCCTGAGACGCCCCCCGCCCCCTCCCCCGCCATGCATCCACATATACACACACCTGAAAAGGTATTATACCAAAACACCTCGCTTTTTTTGTTTGTTTTTATTTTTGTAAAAAATGGTGTATTCCATGGCCATTGTAAAAAATAATGACCTGCTGAGTAAATATTGATTTAAGGCATATAGCAGAGCAGCTTGCTACTTCTCTAACATACGTGTAACAAGATGGAGAGCCATCTGTTTTCCAAAGATAGGTTAAACCAGTATATCCATTTTGAAATGCTACTATATATACACACCCAACTACTACATACATATACAGGACTTCAAAAACAAACAAGCCCAACTCAAAATGCTTGCAGCCTGGCACCTCAGCCTCATCCACACCTCACAAGGCTCTGCGGGGCGATGCCTCAATGTTCCCACCACAGAATTCCTCTGCACGGGCTTCTAACACGTGAAAGGCAAAATGTGAAAATGCTGGCAAGAGAGCAGCTCATGAGCTACAGCTGCCTTTTTTTCTTGTTAAAAAAGCCACTTAATGTGGAGGTCTTAAGTTCCCCTCACAAGAAGAGTCGTGAGCACCATCAGTCCCCAGGGTTCAAGGGCAGGGGCAGACAGGCCTCGTTCAGCAAGGCCCTCCCGACTGAGAAAGCAGTCGCTGACTCCAAGGGACCGTCATCATCCAGGTTGCTTCAAGTGTGGTTTCCAACAGTTGCCTTGGTTCCAAATCACAGTCTTCTCAAGAAGAGTGTGTACCTGGGATAGTGAAGGCTGATCCCAGAGGTGTGTGTGCAGGGGACCCTGCTTGCCTAAATGTCCAGAGCGTGAGGTGTGACTATGGCTTCCTATCTCCTTGGAATGTTTGAGTTACAGTGGGACCGAGCCCGCACCAGGAAGTCACCAGAGTTTCATGCCAGGAATTAGGCCAATATCTGTTACTGGAAACATCCCTCCATTGCTGAACAGCGAATAGTTCAGCAACAGTCTTAGGAACCACAGCTGTGTAATGGTCTGATCATGCAAAGGGAAACTGGACTTATACACGAGGGCACTTTATAAGCAGAGATCTAAGTATTTCAAGCACGTGGTATTGGATCAGGACACAAGAAGACTGAACATGCATTCTAATACCCACGGGGAAAGTGGTGATCGAGAATAAGTTCTATAGATAAAACTGGGGAGGGGAATAACCGGACAGTCATCTCCCGTCATGTATGTTAAATATCCAAGTGTTCGTTATATATTACCCCACTGCTCTATAAACAAATGCCAAACCTCCTCTCAATTACCCACAGTGTCGTGAAATACCCACTGCTCATAGCTGTCCTCCTTCCTAGCACTGGTCTGACACAGCGGGCTCACGGCAAAGTCATACATTCCCAACACTACCTGAGGGTTTACTATTGTACTTTTTGAGAAAGCCTTTCATGCAAGGCTGACATCAAAAATTTTTTTAATACATTATTGGTTTAAGAAAATGCTAGTGCACTATGGACGCTCTGGGGAAGAAATAAAAAAATAAATATGGAGTGGAGAGGCTCACAACATGCGGTCTCCGCAGTCTCCTGGAAATGCCGCGTGCCGCCCTGCACAGGCCACCTTCCTCATGCCACCAGCAAGGGACTCTCTTCTGCTCTCCTCAAAGACAGGTTATGGATTTGGTACATAAAGAAGCGGGGGAGGGGGAATAAAATGAAAGGGGTAGCTTCAAACTACCAACAGCTGGGGAGGGAAGTTTCAGTGCACGGCAAACATCTGTCCCGTCACACTGGCCACGCTGTGCATCGGCTCTTACCTACCACGTTGCCTGCTAGTCAGGCGCGGGCTCTGTGAGTGGAGCGGGCAGTGGGGTGGAGGTGGCTCAGGTTATGTGTTGTTGTTGAACAAGAACTGGAATGAAACCAAACATTTTCAGTTGAGCCTGGACCTGCCCGGCAGAGCTGCAGACTTGGCACTATCTGGCCACCCCCAAACCCTGGCCGCTCCAATAAAAGAGGCTTTTATTTATTTATTTTTACATTAGCCTCCACCCCTTCCAAAAATCACACCTAAGGAAAAATTGTGTGTTACTAAACCATCTGATGCACTCAAAGGCTGAAAAGAGGTAAAATTTTAAAATGATAGAAGTCTTGTGAGGTTCTTCCCATGACCAGAGTTTTGAAGCTAATCCTCCCTTCCCCTTACTTTAACGGCAATTCACTTCTCAGGTGTGGATGTCTACAGACATGGCATTTACAGTCCAAATCAAGTGGGAACTGCTCCTTCTGGACCTCAATGGCAGGGTAAAAAGTTGGTGGCCACGCACCCTGTGGTGACCTCTGACCCTGAGGCAGGGTCCTCAAGGAACCCTGTTTTGGATGGGTGTTGAGGGCAGGACATGAGCAAGATGGCTGCTCCAAGAAAGGATCAATGGAGACATGAATGAGGGAAAACCAGTGGGGACACCCTGAGCAAAAGCACAAGCCAGGTTTACTAGTAATTCCTACAGATGGCCTTTTGTTGTTTTTCTTAAGTGGGAAAGCGGGCAGGACCTGGCCAAGCTCAGTGCGCTCAGCAGAGGAAGTGACTGAGCAAGTCAGCGTCCTATACCCTCAAACCCTCGTCAGCAGAGGACTCTACATTCCTCAGAGTGTGGGAGTCTTTCCCTGGGAAATCAAATAGAAATTGTGTATCAGATTACACCAGCTAAGGGTATAAGAAAGTTTCATAAGTGCCTAGTCTTCCCCCCCTCCCACCCTCCCAGAAATAACAAAAAGCTGCTTTTTATAAAGGTTAAAAACAACAATGTGTTGTAGTTCTATTTTCCCCCAAAAAACAAATGAAAAAAAAGAGGAAAGAAAAAGAGAGAGAGAAAGAGATGTATTTGGCATTTTCTCTACTTACTCCTGAATAGATTAAGGCCCTGAGATTAGACACTTGTATTCTTGGGACCACAGGGCTCCTTAAAACCCCAGCGCATCAATCTTCAATTCTCTCGTTAGCCCTTCACAGCTGCAGACTTTAAAACCTTTGATCTGTTTCTTCTGAGACTGGCTCAGATCCTTCCACAGCACTGAATGCTAACACCAGGCTGTCGGCCAGTACTTTCTGTACACATGGTCTCACCAGCACGTCCGTCAGTGAAAACATACCCTGTAGCAGAGGTACGCGCCAGCCGTGAGGACCGTGGCCATGCACATGTTGACCAGAAAGGGCTTCCAGTGAGTCAGCGCCTGGTCCTGCTCCTCCTTGGGTGGCGACAGCTCCTGGGTAGGATCTGCCCCCACGACCCGCCTTCTGATTTCAGTGTCTTGACTCCTGCTGAGGAATGAGAGGGGCAAAGATGGGTTATTCACTCTGGGGAAAACAATGGCAAAGACACTATTATGGGGGAAGGGGAAGGGAATTCTAGGAAAACATGTGTCGCATGTATACAGACAGAGCTTAGTGCTGACATGGGTCTAGGGCCTACTTGTCACTGCCTCCTCCCAGGGGTTCAGGTGGTCCTCAGAGCCAGGGCGGGGCTCAGGAGTCCTGTGGATCCTCTGGGATGGAGGGTGGGTGAAGGTCTGAGAAGTACAGCCACTGGCGTAAAGACAAGTGCTAACTTTGCCCTGGAGTCTGCTGTAGAATGTCCCCATTCCGATCAGGAAAGGCAATGGTGTGGCCCACATGCTTCCACACCCTCTCAGGACACCCGGATAGATGCTGATCCACAAGACTTTTGTCGCCGCTGACATGAAGACACCACACATTCCCACTGACCCTCTGCCCACCTCTCACAGGCCCGAGAGCCAATCCTGCCAGGGGACTCTTTCCCAGGCGCCCTGTGTGCAGTCAGTCATTGAGCTGCCTTCATGATGGTGACGCGGGGACGGCATGCAGTGTGCTTGCTCCAGGGCTGTCTCAGGAGAGGCTCATGGGCCCATGAGAAGCCAGGCCCTTCTTCTCCACTCCCCTCCTGCTCCAGGCCTTTTCCTTTCCACCCTTGCCTCCATCAAGGAGGCCCTGGCCACAGGAAGTTCGCCTCACACATGCATCCGTGGCCTTCCTACCCCAGCAGCATCTTGTGCCTGACAAACCACTGAGGCCCCACCTTCCCAGGAGACAGGAGGAGGCTGCAGCAGCTCTTGGATCAGCGTCCTCCCTATGAGGCCCTGGCGCAGCACTGAGGTCTATGGGCATGTGGGCTCCCACAGGTACCCAGCAGCACTTATGTTCTTGGTACAACTCCCTTTTTTTCTGGAACTCGCTGGCTTTTAGCTTCCCAAATCCCCTATTTCCCTACACAGCATCTTCATTCACAGAATGTGAAAGGCATTGCTCTCTCCACAAATAAAGAAAACAAAACACAAATGCGATGTAAGTAATTTGCAGCCTATTTCTCTTATCCATGGCCTTCTGTGAGCCCCTGGATGAAGCACACTGGCCCACCCTGAGAATGTCAACAGAGGCTCTGGGAAACTGGGCACAGCATCCCTGAGGGACAGCCAATGACCTGCTGCTCAGCACATCACAAGGCCCACTGGACCAATTTCTCTCCAGAACCAAGCCTGGTGTTTCTGTGATAAGGACCAGTTGCATGAAGGACCTACAGACTCAGGTTCATGAGTCAGAATTGGTGCCTGGGTGAGATACTGATGATCAATTTAACCAGAGGACCCTGTGGGGTACACATGGCCACTTGCTTTTCGGATACTGCCACCCCAATGTCCAGCCACGTGAGAACAGCCAGCTCCATTCATTAAGAGCTGCAGAGCATCCTAACAAAGGGAGAAAGAGGATTTACCTAATCCCTGGGTATATAATGGACTCATCTCTAATTTCTTACCATTACAAATGATGTCGCAACAAACACCTTTTCCTTGCATTCTTTGCACATTTGTTGGAGAACTACTGTAGGCTCATTTTCCAGATACATACAAATTCTGGGTAAAAATGTGCACTCATCTTAAATTACCCTCCAAACAGCAGGTACCAAGGACACTGCCTCCCTAGTTTCAGGGTGGAGCTAACTCCCACGCATTCTTCTTAGGTTCCATAGTGCCACCTCTTGTAGGCAGCCTTCCTTGACACTCAGGGAAGGCTGTGTGTCTCTTCTCCGCATGCACCCCATCACATCAAGGACCACAGTCTCCCACTACAATTTACTGTCCTCTTCCCCACAGGGTCTAAAACAGACCAGGAGCTATATTCTAGTTATCTCAGTATTTCACATGCATCAATAGGGCTGGATAATCTTTGTTAAACTATACGGGAAGGAGCCCTGGCCGGTTTGGCTCAATAGTTAGTATGCCGGTCAAAGGGTCGTAGGTTCAATCACTACCCCCAGTTGGGGCAACAATGGGAATCAACCAATTGATGTGTCTCTCACATTGATGTTTCTCTTTCTCTGTTCCCCCTCCCTTTCATTCTCTCTTAAAAAAAAAAATAAATGGGAAAAATAAATGGGTGAGGACTAAGAAAATAATAAAGAACTATAGGAAGCAAAATGGCAATCCACTTGGGCCAAGGTTTTTTAAAAAAAATGTGTTATTGATTTTTTACAGAGAGGAAGGGAGAGAGATAGAGAGTTAGAAATATCAGTCAGCTACTTCCTGCACACCCCCTACTGGGGATGTGCCCACAACAATGCAGTGTGCTTGCCCCTTGACCAGAATCGAACCCAAGACCCTTCAGTCTGCAGGCCGACACTCTATCCACTGAGCCAAATCAGTCAGGGCTACATGAAAAGTTTAAGTTCCCAAAAAGACCATTTTGGGGGCTGAAGGTATTTGGTCAAGCCTGGACATCCCATTTCTGGACTGGCTGGAAGCCTGGGGGAGGGCACTGGGCAGGACGCCCAGCACACTGGACTCCTGATTCCAACCAGCACCACAAGGTGGTGCTAGAACCCCTCTGAAGTTGGTCACTTCCCAGGGCCAACCTGTCGCTCTGCACCTGGGCTCCTCCAGGGGAGGACAGTGCAGGGGCTCCATTCCCCAAGGTCATAGAAGCACTGTGTGCCACCAGGAACAGAAAGTCATTTCTCCTCACCCCCAATAAGCCAGGACCATCTCACATTACCTTTCTATGTTACAGGGGACACTTAAGGGAGTTCTGGTTTCTTCCTTGATGGGGCCATCTTCTTTATCCTCCTCGGACTCATCCTTTACCCACTGGTGGTTTGGGAAGAATTCCTTGCATTTCCCATTGTGTGGCTCCAGGATTCTTTTGGGTGGTCGGGGCGGGGGTGGGACATGCTCAGGTGGGGGCTCCAGGTCCTCGTGGGAGAGCTCTTTCCACTGCTCCTGGAAAAAGCAGCAAATGGAGCCACATCAGTGTTTGTGCCTGTCTGCTCTGTCAGGAAATCTGTCCCCTTTCAGTGGGCAGAGGTGATGGCTTGGTGAGAGGCTATTTCTGCTTCTCGGGTCTCTAGATATACACTTGAAGAAGACAGTGTTTGAGTTTTTACAACGGACAGTTCCCTTCTTCAGAGACAAAAACTGAAAATCAGTGAAAGCAAAAGCAATGCTGACCTGCACTGAAGAGTCTCCCATGATGAATTTGGCACCTTCGATCACAGCTAGGTAGGAGAAACGGAGCTGGTCTGCTGTCTGGATCAGCCCCATCCGAAATTTCCTCATTTCTAACAGAACTTTCTTGATATCAACAGAAGAAGGGTCTTTCCTTTTGTCCATCTGAAAGCCAGATAGGAGACACAACTCAGCCAGCCCGACTCTCCAGTGCCCACTCAGAAAAAAATCACAGCAGGGAAGCCAGGATTCTGAAAAACGTGAGCCAGTACAGCAAAACTGGGACCATGAAAGCAGGTGGGAAAGAATGAGAGACAGGGGATTCTTTGGATCTTCCAGGATTTCACTGTAAAATTAAGAATATCCCTCTGAACAGAGCTATCTAGGGTAAAGCTATTTTTACCGAAGGGAAGATGTTACAAAGGGAAGATCAAAGATGGTTTACTGCACAGACATTACCAGAGAAGCTGTGGCTAGGCCAGAGGAGAGTTTTACAAATGGTCCCTTTCTTTTCCCGGATTCTTCAAGGGCCTCCTTACCAGCAAGAGACAGGTGTCAGCAAGGCAGAAGGTCCCCGACCTGCCGATGCCGGCGCTGCAGTGCACCACGATGGGGCCGTACTCCCGGTTTAGAGACCCCGACTCTCGGACTTTGAAAAGAAAGTTCAGGAATGAGGCTGGCGATTCGGGGACTCCGAAGTCAGGCCACGTGGTATAGTGGAAATGTAGGATCTCTCGAGTTTCTTTAGACTGAAAGAGAAAAATATCCATGCAGATTCCAAGAGAATTATCTGTACAGAAATTGCAGGTTCCTAGTAAGCCACAAAGTGCCTCCATTCACTCTAAGAACAGCTGTAATTCTCAGATTTTCTCCCAGGACAATGGGCCTCCCAGATCACGCAGACCAAGCTCCGAGGTGCCGGGCCCTGGGCTTGAAACTAGACCACAGGCTGCTCCTGCTCTGCCTTCACTTCCTTTAGGATGGAGCAGCCTTGCTCATCTCTCTTCTCCACTCTCCCTCTCACCTCTGCTGCCTTCATGATTACAACTGATTTCTCTGCCCCACAGTGATGCTGCTCTGCCACCCAGGATACCCATGCCATAAAGCAGCACAAGGTTTCACATGAAAGAGTGAAGACATAAACTGTGTGTATGTGGCATCAGCTCTGGGTAACTTGATCAGACTATCTGGACATCTCAGGATCCTTATTTTAGGGGGGGAAAAAAAAAGGCAACCAACTTCACCTCCAAAGACAAGGTTGCCACATGTGGTTCAATATCCAGCTGAAGAGATGATGATCCTGAGCATTATTTACTTAATTTTAGTGCTGAGCACAGTGGTTCACACTAGCCCTTCAAGGCATGTATTCCCATTATTCCCATTTTCCAGATTAGGAGACTAAGGCTCAGAGGCCAACCCTCCATTAAGTGGAGGAACAGGAGTTTCAATCTAAGTTTGCTTGACTCAAGCACATGTTCAGAGCCAGTTTCAGTAACTTTAATATATATATATATATATTGATTTCAGAAAGGAAGGGAAAGAAAAAGAGAGAAAGATAGATCAATGAAGAGAGATAATCATTGATTGGCTGCCTCCTGCAAGCCCCCTATTAGGGGTTGAGCCTGCAACCTAGGCATGTGCCCTTGACCGGAATCAAACCTGGGAGGGACTCTTTAGTCCGCAGGCCAATGTTCCATCCACTGGTCTAGGGCCAGTTACAGTAACTTTTGAAAGGACCCTGGCCCAGTCTGCTCCCCTTGGAGCAGAAAGAAGAATGACTTCTGGTGTTCCTTCCTCTGAGCCTCAGAGAGTCCAGAACCAGAATGGACACCTGGTCTCCAGTAGCAATGATCAAAATGCAGTTCTCATTGGGAAGAGAGCACTCAAGAACTTTCTAAGCTAAAGGCACACAGTAAATGGGAACCAGGAACTGGGTAATTAAGGCCTTCAATCCTTGCAAAAGTGGGCATAGGAAGAAGGTTTGAAGGAACCATGCCAGCCTTAAGGGTCATTTACAAAGCAGTGTCAAGGACCATGGCAGTGCTACGTCACCTGGACAGCAGCTGATGGGGAAAGGCTCCAGGCCAGAGACCCATTTACTAACACTGTCTTCCTTCATTTGGCAAATGTCCACAACATGCCTATCATGTGCCAGCCACCATGAGGTAAAAATACAACCCGTGCCCTTCCAGAGCTTACAACTGACTCTAGTGTGACAAAAACAAATGAAAGAACCTAATAAGCATCAATGACCTAAAATCATAAAAGACTACCCATATTCAACCCTGCACCAGTTATTGCATACACTGCTATCTTTCTATAGAAGAGGGAGAGATCTACTTATGACATTAGGGTAATTTATAGAATCACTAGAGGCCTGGTGCATGAAATTCATGAAAGGGGCTTGGCCCTCGTGGCCCCACCCACTGGTCGTTCTGGAATGTTCCACCGTCTGGTCTACTTAGCATATTAGCTCTTTAGTATATAGGATATTAAGCAATTCCATTCTTTCTTCCCTAGCAAATTATCTCCTAATATTTTACTGGCTTAAAAAAGAAATTCCTCTTCTATTTTTTAGGGAAAGAAAAGCACTTAATATATATTTAAAAGAATGCTAAAAATGAATTATCTCTTTTAATCCTGAAGATGATGTGGGTTATCTCTTGTTTATATCCTCCCTCACACCTGCCCAGCTTGTTCTCAAGGAATTCATTCTAGAGCTGTGCTTGAACAGATACACATGTCTGAGAAGAGACTTTTTAAAAAATATATATATTTTTACCGGTATTCATTTTTTACAGAGAGGAAAAGAGAGGGACAGAGAGTTAGAAACATCGATGAGAGAGAATCATCGATCAGCTGCCTCTTGCACACCCCTTACTGGGGATGTGCCCACAACCAAGGGCATGTGCCCTTGATCAGAATCGAACCTGTGACCTTTCAGTCCGTAGGCCCATGCTCTCTATCCACTGAGCCAAACCAGTTTCAGCTAAGAAGAGACTTTTTAAAAACAAAGCCCGTTAGAGCTAACAGATCCCCCTAACTAACACTGAGGTCTCTGAGCAGCTGTATCTGCTCTACCACCAATACAGCACAAACCTCTTCTGCTCCGTCCAAATTCCATTTCCCTCAAAAAGCAGGAGAAATATTCTCAAGAGTTTACCAGAAGTCACTCTTAATATATCGGGCTTGCAAATGCTCAAAAGCATTTAAAAAAGTCTGCTACATAATCCTTCAGGCACATTCCAGCCTGCTGCCAACATTACTCCTGAAAATCCTCCATCAAACCCCTCCATAAATCACTCCCTTGAGCCTCCGTGCATGGCTAGGGCAGGGCTCACAGCTTGAGCTATCACAGAGGGAGAAGAGAGAGAGTACTCAGATAAACCACACTGCTGCATTCCTCAAAAGCCACGCGATTTTAACCTGTTCTCTACTTCACAGTGACTTGCGCTGTGTTCTCCACCTGCTTCAACTACTAAATTCAGCAGCTGGAGTCATGACTGGAGAGCACCTAAGCAGCAAATGTAACTCAGACTCGGATCCTTACTCCTTAATGCCGCCCAAAAGCCCAATCCATGTGATTCCCACCCCGACTTTATCTTTAACTGGTCACCTGTGCTGCTCCTAGAATGATCCCATGTGACTTCAACCCCACAGCCTGCTAACCCTTCCTGAGTACATGCTCTAGGCCTGGTGCTGCTCTGACACTTCACATATATTACCTTCCCCTACCGTCAGAAAACTGAGACACGGTGAGCCATATGCCCCTTGCCCAGAGACTGACAGTTTGATATGGTGGGCCAGGATCAACCCCAGGCACTCTAATTCCAGAAGGTAGTGGCTGACCACCTCGACTGGGCATGTCCCCAGGAACTGCCTTGAGCTATGGGCTCCTCAGAGATGGCTCCAGGTGAGCCATTCAGAATCCTCAGCCTTTGGTATTATCAATTCTGCCCACAACAAATAAACCTAAGGCCTTACCTAGGAAACTTACGCTGGCTATGAAACTTACGAAACTGAGCTGAGCCCTAGGAGGACCCTTTCCCCTCTCTTCAGAAGAAAGGCTGCAGATAATGAAGAAGGCAGCATGCTCTGCTCGTATTTAACCTGCAGGCTTCCCTTTCAATCCTCTGCAAAGACAGGAACAGATTAAGATTTAGATAAGAAACCCCCCTCTCCTAAGAACTGGTGTTACCTAATGTTCAAGTTTAGAGAGAGAGTGAGCTCCATGGGAAAAGAGGTATATAAGACCGCTTCCTTGCCACACAAGTCATCTCTGATGATCTGGTAAATAAGAAGGGAAGGTCTGCTCACCATAGTGCCAAAACCACATCTTGCTCAGGGTTTACAAAACCAGGAAAACTGGAATTGGTGAATTATCACCCAAAGAAAAATAAATCTCAACCAGTAACCATGTGAAATTCTTAAGAACAGGCCATACTTACTGTCAGGTTTTCCAATTCTAGTTGTCGTACTGTGTAATATGACTTAATATCTTCAGAGACCAATGTTAATTTCAAATTTGTATCTTCAAAAATCATTTCTTTTTCTTCTTTTTGTGGCCAGTACTGGGCACATTTTAACTAGGGGAGAAAATAACAGTGAATTACTGTGAGCAAATGACCATTTTCCTATGACAGAAGGTTCGAAGTACCTTCCATGAACTTGAAGAAAACCCAAAGGCCTGAGGTTTGCTGACCTTGGAAGTCCCCATCAGCATAACCTGCCTTCCCTCGGGGGAGATGGGGGGGGCTGGGAAAGACTGAGCCAGGGCTAGCTGTGCAGGCAGGCAGACTTCCAGAGCCAGCAGCTCCCTGGTAATCAGTGAGGTGTTTCACGGATCAGATCCTTTTCCTATCACCTATGAGGGGAAGCCATATTACACAAAACGTTCAGTCTCTCACAAAGTACTTTATGTAACCATTTCAGAGATTGCCAGGAATCTGATCAGTGCTGTTGGCATAGTGCAGACACCTTACCCTGGGGAAAGTAACAGGCTAATTGAAACCATGGCTAGAAGAGACCATGGGAAACACTTTGAAAGGCTGAAGGGCTGTTATTACATGAAAACTATTTAGCAAAGGATTGGAGAGGGGCTCCTCCAAGGCATGGGCTCAGCCACTACCTCATCGTGCACTTTCATTCTGCTTTGCTTCAGTTCAGAAAAAACACTATTGATGTTCTAGCTTAATAATTTCAGAAACTATTTGATGGTCTTGAATAACCTTTTCTTTAAAGCAAGTAAAATTCCAAAGACTTGGTTTCATTAAGAGTTTAAGAATTTGACTCAAATTTCATGGCATATTTTGCTTGGGCTAAATTTCTGCGCCAGTGCCTATCCTTTCTGCTTGCTGATGACTGTTCTGGTCAAAAACAGCTGATGGATGAGGGCTCAGCTGTCTATGAGCCAGGACTGATAATGTATCTAGACAGATGGAACCTCAAAGACGTTATGGTTTCCATAGAATACAGCAGTGGAATAAAGTATCAGTGTGTGCAAATAGCTCTTTGGGAAATGGTACAAATTGAAGACACTTGTAATTCAACATGCAGTCACCCACTCAACACCTCCTCCAAGGCAAAGGATGGTTGTGTTTGAAATGCCACAGTAAGTGGAGGGAGTGCCTCCAGGGCCAACTGTCTCTGAGGACAGACTGTTCTTGTCCAGCAGTGACAAGATGGCCAGAGGGAAGTGCTGAGGAGAAAACGCTATGGATGTGCCCTGGGAATTCAGAAGAGGTAAATGTTTCAGGCTGGCTGAAGTTACGGGAAAGAGATCAGAGAAGGCTCAGTGGAAGAAGCAGGCTCTGACAGAGGTATTTTGGAAGGAAGTTTAGGATTCCCTAGGCACAGACTACAAAGAAGCCCATCTCAGAGGAGGAGGTACCAGACCACAGTGACTCTGGCAGCAGGCCTGGGAACCTGTGGTATCACCTTGGCAATGAGGAGCCAGGAGGCTCTTGAGGATGATGAACACAGAACCACAAACGCCCATCGACCCTGCTCTGCTAAATCTGCACACTACCAAAAACCAAAGCAAAAACAGAAACAAATCAAGAATGCTAGCATGCCATGCCAACACAACATCTAACTCCACGGTCCCCAAACAGAAGGCTAATAGGGCGTTCTAAGAGCCTGGACACAGGCCTGTTTGAAATTCTTGGCCAGCTCCACCCCTTTCACCCCCCCCCCCCCCCCACTACACACACATTGATGATGAGCTGCCAAAGATAAACTAACCTCTGGAATGGGGCCAATCTGTCAGCATCGAGGCAATTCTGCCTCTCAGGAAACAGAAACATTAAAGAATGGCAAGACCCATGCTTGGCCAAAGTAGGTGGGCAGCTGAAAGCAAGACTTTAGAAGACCTTTAAAGGATGCATTTATTCCCACACGCCAAATAATTAGACCTACGTAATCCCTTAAGACCCCAGAAATAAAGTAATTGTCTGGGCAAGTTCAAAACCGTGTTTGCTGGCATGAGCACCCAACATGGCAAGTGCAGAGAGAATGGGATAAAGGAACAGAGACACAGAATGGCCAGTCACCAAGAGGCCAATGTTTTCATGTCTCATGGGAATGGAAGATGAGTTTTTAAAATCCCACCTCCATACAGCAAGCACCCACTAAAGCCTAATAAATCTGTAATCTGGGTCAAGACCAAGGCTCTGGAACTCTACAACTGAGGAGTTCTGGCAATCCTGTGTTAATCAACTGTTTACTTTTGAGAACTCTTAGGCATCTACAGTAACATGCCACACTCTGCTGTCATTTCCTGTATAAATTTTGTTTTAGATACACAAAATTAAACAAAACATAAGCATAAACTCACTACTTCATGTTATCCTATTGAATAGAAACATATGACCTGAAAAGAAGATTTAATTATAATGCAGTCTTTCACCAGGATTCCAATTGAGTATCCCTTGCGTCGGCAACAAACAGCAATGTGACAGTCTTGTCCTAGTTGCTGTTACTGCCATGAAGGCAGATGTGAGTGAGTGTGTGTATGTGTGAAAGAGAGAAAAAGAGAGAGAGTGCCCTTGGGACCTCTTAAAACAAATAGCTAGGCAACCTAAAGAAAAATCTATGAAAGTCATCTGGGTGACCCTGTGATAGTGCATTCGGTTTTTCCAAAGAATGATGAATACAGAGGGCTAAGTAGAGTGTGAAGCGATGGATGAGCCCCAAAGCACCTGAAATCTAACAGCACGTTTAGTAGGGACTTCAGGAGCGACATAAGCCATACTTCTGGAATAACAAGTTAAACTCACCTTGTTTATCTGCCCTGCCTAAACAACCACCCCAATCCTACATACATATGACATTCTACATTGACATGTCTACACTTAATACTGAAATCAAATCAATGTGGCCATTTGCATGACCACAGTCTAACACACACAATCATTTTCTGCACACTGTTTTCCAGGAAGCACAGGGTCCCAAAAGGGTAACAGGCAGGCTTGCCAAAAATAAGAAGAGAACATCCTACACTATTTGGTGAAGGAAGGAAACCAGAAAACAAACATACATAAAATGAAAACGCTCTGCAAACTGGCTTTTACCACGGCTGTGAGGATAGTTTATAATTAGATTAGCTGAGCAAATAAAGACGTTGCATCTTCTTATACTTTTTGCCAGTCAATCCTTATGGGATGATACTGATGATGCCAAATGAAAATGTCAAATTGTATGCTGCTTTTCATGCCCAAATAACCCTGAATGAAAACAGTTAGCATAAAGGAAAGTAGAAACTACTGTCATGTTATCACAATAAACTATAACAAAACCAACCAGCCATGTTGTCATAATGGCCAACAGCAATCTAAGGGTAAGGATGTTACAGTGGATCTACGGTTCTTCACTTATGGTCAGCCACGGGCAGGAGACAATCAGGAGCAAGGCCTAGTGACCAACAAGTAACCACAGTGCTGGGACGCTGCTCCTTGTTGTGCTGTGACAACGCTAGTTAAAGCAAACCGTGTGCAAACAACAGAGAGGTTTTACCCGAACTTTTAGCCACAAATAAGTTAAAGTAAATGCTATCAGATTTGGTGATTTTTAAATAAATAAGTCTTGATTTAGAACTCCCACCCTTCACATCATCTAGAACAGTCAACCAGGGACAATTCTGCCTCCCAAGGGATAACACAATGTCAGACGTTTTTGGTTGCCACAACTGGGGGCGGGGTTGCTGCTGGCGCCTTGAGGGTGGAGACCAGGGATGCCGCAGCCCTATGCAAGCAGTGCCCAGTCCGAAACCCCCCGAATGGTGGGCTGTGTGGAGCACCCGCAAAGGCCACCACATTTCACTTTCCCTTGGGGAGCGTGTGTGCTGTGGCAACCTAATGTTTTGTTTCTTTATTCAAAATTGCTGACACAAGTGGTGACAGGTAGGGGCTTCCTTCACATTTGCAACTTCACATTTTACTAATCATGCCAAGGAAGCAGGAAAAATTAAAAACCATTTTCACTGAAAAAATGACAAAAGCATTATTTCACCGTCAACACAGAGGTAAATGCTTCTTTATTATTGAGCAAATAAATAGTTTCCTTTCAGAATAGGGAACAGAAGTAAAATACATGATTTTAAACATGTGCTGTAGTGAGAGGATGATCTGCTGTAACTGAGACCATTTCTCCTGAGGGAGAGCAGAGAGGCTTTGTGGTGAATACCTCCTGGTTTCATTGCCGAACTTTCCTTTGATTGTCACTTCTTTTTACTCTCTAGGGCCATGACTGTGCTTTCTTGGGAGAAGTGGCTTCTTTGGAGCCTTCAGGTTCTTCTGGCAAGCCACAACTATGCCCCAAGGTGGTTGGGACAGCCAGGAGAACTGTGCCCAGCCAAGCTCAGGAGAGCACAGTACTGGCACCTGGCAGGCCCAGCACACCCAGTTCTCTGCTCCTGAGATGGATCACAGAAGAATCCTCAGCTCACCTCTGAGTGAGGGTGTCGGGGGAGAAGGGAAGGATCTGGGGAGTGGGGACGTGGTGCCTGTTTGCTATGTTGAATACCACACTTATGCTGGGCATGCATGGAATCTTACATGGAGACAGGCTTTCACAGGCAATCCTGCAGAAGCCGTGTAGGAAGGGAAGGCATCACAAGCCGCGGCTGACCAGAGGGGAAGCGATCTGAGGACACCTGGGAGTGGGGTGAGGGTGGACACTGTGACTCAGATCCTTAGCCCAGAGAACATGGTAAGCTGTAGAGGGCCAAATGGGAAGACACCTGGACATTCTTTAGGTTGTTGCTGACTGGGCCTGGGATATTGGCAGAATCATGTCAGTTGCACTCCCGCCCTGGGAGTGCGAAGATGTTCTTAGTTCCTGGCTTGTGTTTGTCCAGGAGGAAGGAGTGGGTGGGCCCTGGGCCCTCCCAGGCTCCTTGTTTTTCTGTGAAACCCCCTTATTAGATTGGAGTATAAATAGATGTGCTGCGTGGCTCAGGAGTCGTCAGTCTGCCTCTCCAGCAGGGGAGGTCAGCGGCCCTCCCGGCTCCCAGCTTAAAATCTATCTCTGTGTCTTCTCTCTTTATTTCTAATATTTCTCAATCCCTGGCCGCTTCCCCTTAGAACCGGTTCGTTCATCTCTCTTTCCGTGCGAGACTTGGAAAAGGGAGATCTCGCCACATCAGGCCCCCGCAGTAAGCTGGCAAGAAACTTAACAAGAAAAAAAAAAGGTTTGTTCTGGCTGGAGTCGGGAGGTGGGAGAGTGGGGTCCAAGTTAACTGGGGCCCAACCACACCCAAAACCACATTAGACCCTGCAGCCACCATCCATATTACTGGGAGGCAGGAGCCCCAGAAGGGTTTTCAGAGGGAAGAAGTGTGGTGAGACTGGGTTAGAAAGGCCATCTGGATGCAGGGTCAGAACATACGGGGTGGGGGGTGGGGGGTGGGGGGGGTGGGAGGAGTTAGAAAGCAGGGCGGTGGGGAGCCTAAAGGGACAGATGCTCGGGGGTGAGGGCCTGAACACACACACACCTTTAGTCCACATACTAGATTGAGGAATGTTCTGAGAGGTGCAAAGAACTTATCTTATCTCGGTTGCAGGGTTGATCCCCAGCTCTAGTCGGGGCTGGTGTGGGAGGCAGCCAATTGATGTTTCTCTCTCCATCTCTCCTCCTCCCTTCCACTCTGTCTAAAAACCAATGGAAAAATATCCTCAGGTGAGAATTAACAACAACAAAAAACAAAACAACTCTAGAGAGAAGCTCACTGATGGCGGGTGGGAAGGAGACAGGGCATTTTACCTTTGTCTCTCTTTTTAATTCACTTATTTATCTGACTTGCTTATAATAAACATGTATGTACACAGTGCCTCTTTAATTTTTAAAAGACTCTATGTAAAAGAAGTCTAAAAGCAATTCTAAGAAGCAAACATAGAGAAACTCTTAACATTGTGGACTGACACGGGCAGACGTGATATAATAGGTAAATGCACACTTACCGATCCCTTCTCCATCACTCTGTTGAGCATGACCACGCCCCTGCTTTTCTGCTCCCACACCATCTCCCAAAAGTGACCACATGTATTAGGCAAAGGGCCCTGCAAAAACACAACCCACAAAGTGCATGCCATTTACACAGAAACATACTCCAGTGCAAGCTTACCATTGGCAACTAGCAGATAACAGTGCCCTGAGGCAGAGTCGTGGCAGAGGCTGGGACAGAGACCCAACCCTCCCTGCCTAGTGGTCAGTAACCACCATTCTATTTCCTAACACATGGTGGAAGGTCATTTCCACATCTCAGGGCTGATCAACAGGGGAGAGAAAAAACACTGATTCTGCTTTCTGGTTTAGGCTGGCCAGTCAAGGGGCTCCACTAAGATCCACCTATTAGGCAAAACTACCAGGTGCAGAAGAATATTAAGCAAAACTAGTGGGTATGGGGAAGTGATCAACACCAAATGGTTCCAGTTCCAATCACTTATCTGTGTGAACTTGGACAAGTCACTTCACTTCTCAAGTCTCACTCTCTCTACTTATCTCAGTTGACTAACCACAGGATCTACTCACAGGAGTTTGAAAATTAACTATGTTCACATATATCAATGCGTTTCCACAGTACCTAGAACATAGTAAACAACCAATGAGATGTCAGCTATTATTATTATTACTGTTAATAATGGTGAACCTGATCATAGACAGCCTTCATCCTTGGACCATGGAACATAAGAGATGTGGTCAACACAAATGGTCAGTTAGGTGGCCTAAGGGTCATGATGGAGTGACTGCCAAGCAGCTGGCTTGTCTCACTCTACCCCACCTACAAAGGGCATAGATGTTTATGAGTACAAGGGTACAATTGCTTCAAGTTTGTCTGTTTTCAGTAAAACCTGGAAGGGACATCACCTATGACCTCCATGTCAGAATAAGTCATCTCTTCCAGCAATGGAATGGTTTCCATTCTTACCCATTTTCATCCAATTTCTCCTTATTCTTTACGTGTTTTCCCTTGGAGTCTCACCACACTTTCTTTGTCCAGGCATACCGTTAGTGCTCTCCTTTTCTTTTCTGAACTCATCTCAGAATTGCTGTCTGACCCAAAATGCCATAGGGCTCAGACAATGAGGATTACATGTGTAACCCTTTCCCCCAACTAACAGAAAAGTGGCTCTTGGAATCACATGGCCTCCTGGCTGGCCACCCAGGCCTTTCAATCTCTGACCTGAGCACGGGGATCCCCACTGGGCCTTCCACAGATGCAGCTCTCTGGTCTGATTACCAGATGTTGCCTTCCCCTACCCTCCAGCATCACTTCAGCTTCGAATGGGTCTGAGGGATTAAATATCACATAGGATCTGAAAGCACCCTGGCTGGTGTTGCTCAGTGGTTGAGTATCAACCCATGAACGAGAAAGTCATTGCTCAATTCCTGGTCAGGGCACATGCCTAGGTTGTGAGTTCAATCCACAGTAGGGGGCCTGCATGAGACAACTGATTGATGATTGTCATCATTGAGAAATAGAAATATTTCTCTCTCTCTTTCTCTCTCCCTCCCCCCTCCCTCCCTCCCTCGCCCTTCCTCTCTAAAATCAATTTAAAAAAAAACAGAAGATCTGAAAGAATACATACCAAACTTAGCCAACACTTCATGGGGGAGGTGAAGGTGAGCAATGTTGACATTATTCTCTACACTTTTATACCTCTGATTTTTAAAAAGACTTTGTATTATTTGCATAATGAACAATAATGAAAATTAAAAAAACAGGCAGGGTTTTCTTGGTTTTGTGGTTTGGAAAATGTTTGTCATACTATCTAGAGGTGCAACTTTTGGGGTCAGGCTGCTTTAATCCTTTTTGTAAATCCCAGGGCAAAAGGAGACCATGCCAGCAGCTAGATACATCTGTAATGCCACCCTTCAAACAGGCAGAACTTCAGCCGAAACCGGTTTGGCTCTGGATAGAGCATCGGCCTGCGGACTGAAAGGTCCCAGGTTCAATTCCAGTCAAGGGCATGTACCTTGGTTGCGGGCACATCCCCAGTAGGGGATGACTCTCTCTCATTGATGTTTCTAACTCTCTATACCTCTCTCTTCCTTTCTGGAAAAAAAAAAAAAAAAAAAAAAAAAATCAATAAAAATATTTAAAAAAACCCCCAACCAAACAAAAAAAAACCCCAAACAGACAGAACTTCAGATGTGCCAAGTAATTGTCGGGGCAAAGGGGTGGGAAAGACAGGGTGCAAAAGTTTCCATGGTGATTTTTTTTCATTCCATTTGACTATACACCTTATGAATCTTTGCTTTGGGCTTCCTAACCCTACAGAAAGCTGAATGGCAGAAATCAGAAAGTAAGACTTGACTTTGTCTGAAAAGTTCCCAAGAAGCCACTTTTGCCTCAACTTCTTCCCACCAGCTTGACACACAAAGGATCTTCCTCCTATCACCCAGTCCCAGCCGTCCCAGTAAAGGCCTGGCCCCTAGTCACATACTAAGGACTTACTCAATAGCCCCCAGAAGTGAACACTGCATGGCTGACATTCCATACATTAAACCTGGGAGGCATCTGGGCTGATTATGGCCATGGACATGGGGAACTGGGACAGGACAAAAAGGGACAGTGAAGAAGGGCCGAGACTTATATGCCCTCATCTAGCTCCCTGCCCCCAAAGCAACCCTTTGTTCATAGTGCTTTCTGGCTTCTCCATAATTTTAATTTCCAAATATTAGGCAGAATTCTGATGTTCAAGATCACCCGACAACTCACAGCCATATACAAAACTGACAAACTGATATGAGATAAGGAAACAAAAAGACAGAAACTTAGTTTAGACCAACTTACAGATAACAGAATAAGACTTGAGAAAATCAATCAAAAAGGATTTTCTTTATCCCCTTTCCCAGAAACCCATTGTTTGGAGCCTTATACCAGTAAATGTGTCACAAGAACATCAATCATTAAACCACTTTTATGATCCTTTCCATAAAGATGCCAAAGCCAATGGATTTTAAGTGATTTTGCATCCTTGTTCACATATGCCAATGGTTTTTTTTTTTTTTGGTTTTTTTTGGTTTTTCTGAACCAAAAAAGGAGGGCCATACCACAGAATTCTGAATGGATATCTGGACAAAAGTTCCTAATAACTACTGCTCCTCTAAGATTTCCATCAGAAGCATTCAATGTTTTGAGGCACTTATGGAATCAATACAGGTACAGGCCCTTCACTAGCCACGGTTCTGCTGCCTCTGTGAACAGACCACAGGCAATTCTGCATTTAAATGTTGTTTCTCATAAGCCCAGCAATGTCATACTTCTCAGAAAGATTAGTGTTTCAATCAAACTGAATCTCTAAAAGAGGATTTTTTTCCTACCTTGTTGCTTTTATGGGTGGTTTAAAACCTGAGCTTCTAAAGAATGTGGCTGATTTTGTTTGAGGTGAAGTAACAGCACTCTAAAATGCTTCAACTGACATCAAGTAAGGCAAAAACAATTTTAAAAAAATTCAGACAATCCTGGGTTTACCTGGGTTAGAATGTAACTTCTCTGCGCTTCTTCCATTTTTATCAAACTAGCATTGATATAGTCGTTATCTTCTTGATGTAGTTTAATCCGACTATGGTCAACTGAAAGGCAAATCAGAACTCAAGAGGTTAATCCTGGCTGAGGCAATGCCTTCTAATTGGAAACATTTAATATGGGGATAACTTTCAGAAAGTGTCTGAAACCTAATACTAACTAGCAACAGGGACAAACTACACTAAAACATGGATTACATCGCATTTGGGAAATCTATGCTTAGGTCATATCTTTCTATGACACTTATTACTGTTCTCACAACTTGGTAGATTAGGGAGAGGAGATGTCAAGAAATCTGTTCTGATGCCTAATACAAGATGGGGTAAAAGCAGGTTTAAAGCAGTTTGTATGGAAAATAATACAACAATTAATAAATAACAACATGAGAATTGTTTTGTGTACTCACGACTATAAACCTAGTTTTGCCCCACCTTCTATATACTTTTTTTGTTGTTATTAATCCTCACCTGAGGATATTTTTCCATTGGTTTTTTAGAGAGAGTAGAAAGAAAGGGGAGAGAGAGAGAGAGAGAGAGAGAGAGAGAGAGAGAGAGAGAGAGAAAGAGAAACATCTATGTGAGGGAGACACATCGATTAGTTGCCTCTTGCATGCACCCCAACCAGGGCTGGGGCCCGAGCCTAAAACTCAGATATGTGCCCTTGACCAGAATCGAACCTGAAACCATTCAGCCTGCAGGTTGATGCTCTATCCACTTAGCCAAACCAGCTAGGGCTATATATACTTTTATAGGATAGGATTTATGAGCATACCCCAACTTAATATACATCTAAATGTTTGAAGATTAAGTGACTTAAGTATACAACAGTGTGAAAAGTCACATCTTGAATTCTTTTACACAGGTTTTATTCTTAACTCAAGTTCAAGTATAATATTCTTAAGTAATTCTAAATCATTCAAAGTCAGAATCTGTCATCATCAAAGACATTTAAAAAAGTTTTACTAGAAAAAGTAATTTTGAATTAAAAAAACTAAAAGTATATTAAATGTAACTTTCAGAATAGCTTTTAAAAGTAAACTTTCATTTGGAAGTTCTGTCCATATTAGTGAAAAAATACAGCATTTCCCCCCCTTTTACCATGACTTTGTCAAAGAAACAATGATTCCCTATGGGCCACTTTCCTATTCTGCGAGTGTAGCTAACAAGAACAGGTGAGTATTTTTTATTTTTGATATAATATAAGGGATAATGAACTCAGTTGATCACCCATAAATACCATCTTCTCCCAGTCCAATGGGAAAGAAGTTAGTGAGGATAAATGGTTTGGGGCTTTTTGTTCTAAAATATTCCAAATAGATGTTTTTGAAAATTAGCAATTGTTTGGAACACTGTTTCTCATTGTGGAAAGTTAACACAAACTGAAGTAATTTGATTGATAATATATAAGTGGGTCATGAAGAAAAATTACATGACTGGCACTGGTGAGTTAAGTGAGCAGGTTCAGACAGCGCTAGGGGACCTTGGGCAAACAACTCCTCTGAGCATTCGGTTTTTCACTGGATGGAAGATACCAAGATCCCCTTCTGCCTTGAATCATTCTCCCATTTCCTTCAGAACCTTAAAAGCAAATTAGTTTTTCTACTGGAGATTGAATGTAGGGGAGAAAAATAACAGCATGAGAAGTGAGATTGGTGATAAAAAAAAGTTTTGGAATGTCTCCCTAGAAGAACATTATTTTAAAGGCTTGCTTTCTCTGTAAAACTGGTCCATAAAACCATTTAGTTGAGCACTGATCAAAGACGGAGAAAAGAAATATTGAACACATTATTGACTAACTCAGAGAAAGCACACAAAAGCTAGAAACAAAGGTTATCTCCTGGCAATATTGAAAGATGCAAATAGTAATTGTTCCTTCAAGGTCCAGGCAGCTGGCCAGGACCTCACAGCAGAATCACTCAGGGACGTTTAAAAAGAATATATACTCTCTGATGTGTCACAGCCTAGTATGCTAACTCAAGAGTGTCAGGTACTGGGGTACAATCATGTGTCACCTGATGACCTAGAATTACACTTCAGATGCTGTTGACATTTGCCTTCATTCAATTAACGACGATCTCAACTACTGACAACATTTCTGAATGAGACACTAGGCCAAGTGGCTGATGTACTTTATTTCATCTTCAGTATGACTACTGTTTTACTGAAGGTCAGAGAAGAGATCACTGTGCCCAAAGCCACACAGCTGGAAGTGGCAGGCTGAGGCAGAAACCCAGGCAGGGAACTATGGCAGCAGTCAGAGACAGACAGCTCTGTACCAACGTAGATCCATTTTAACTCCCCTCCCAGGAGCCTGGGCACTGTTCAATTCAGGGCAGGGAGCACTGCTAACAGAGGCTGTGTGCTTTAGGAGGCATGCAGGAAGTATCTGCTTAAGGGATGACCTACAGAACCTTCTACCCTGGCAGAGAATACTGCCATAGGAGATGTCGGCAGTTACAACTCACTGACTGACAATGTCTAAAAACCATGAAGGTAAGGCAAAAAGGTTTCTGCGGCCTACAAGTTCCATTGTGGCTTGCTTTATACAAATTCTAACACATCGATGTATTTACTTTCAAGATATCCGTAGACTGAGAGCCAAGTACTCAGAAGGCAGAAGAGGCTGCCAGAGGCCAGCAGCACACTGGGAGCTAACAGCAGAAAACAGCTGGAAATAGAATATGGTGGCAGAGGGGGGTGGACTTGACAAGCAGAGCTGACTTGCGCCTTTAGTAGAGGGAGTGAGCAGCTCCCACCCCTGAATGCCTACATAAGGCATCATCACAGTTCAATATAATGCTGGGGTCTAATGACAATATTGTTGCTGAGTCATCCAGAAAAGGATATATTTCTCCTGCTCTACTCTGCATCAGCTGGTAGGAAAATGATTCATCAGAAAAACAGTCAAAGCTAAAATACTGCTCTGAATTTAGCTGAATTTTCCAGAAAAATGAAACCTTATCCCTTCTACGATGGTGGAAAAATGAACCATTACTGTAAGTCTCTAATGCCTTTGTTATAGGAAACAACCAAGTCATAAACCTCTATGGCTACTGATTTATTACCAAACCCCTGGACTAACGGAGTCTTGACTGAGAGGCCCTGAGATGAAGAAGACCCTGATGCAAAGGAAGCAGTAGGAGCGGTAATGGTGATGTGAATACTTACAGGGACTGACATCTCTGTACCTGTTTCGGTTTTTGTTTTTGGGAAGCTTGGCCACTCTACATGGGAAGTCGCTGGCTTCGTGGCGGATATCCTATGAAAAAGGAGAAAGAGTTCTCTTTTGAAATTCTGGCATCAGGAATTCATGCAGACATTTAACTGAGTATGGGCTATGTGCCAAGCACTGAGGAAGACCCAGTGCAGAAACAGACATCAAAAGGAGCCAGGCAGGCAGTGTGGGAAACTCGAGGTGATAATTCAGAGGCATGTACAAGGTCATGAGAGAAAAACAGAAGAGGAACAACCATGTGACTGGGGTTCGAGCAGTGGGGGGCTAAGAGCTGGATAATGCAAAGAGGACAGGGAGAAGAAAGGTGTGTGTGTGTGTGTTTCCACTCAGGAACACCAAGCACAGCAAAGGCACTAGGGCGGAAGGGAGAGTCAGTAGGTTGGTGGGGAAGAATGACAGGCATACAGATGGGTAGGCCAGACCTTGGACAGTCTTGAACATAAAGCCTGTGAATCCACCTGTAACCTTTTTTAAAGTTACATTTGTTAGAGCAGATAAAATGCACTTTTATGCCAATAAATTATCCAACTGCTTTCCTAGGAGATGGTAAATAAATTCCATTATACTCAAGTGTCAGAAAGAGGAAGTACCTGGATTAACAGAAAACCTGCATCATGCCTCCTGCTAGACTGATTACACACATCTAATTTTAACCCCTAAGACACCACTATAATCACATTAAGAATCTTTGCTTTTTAATTTGTATTTAATATTAAAAGACAAACCCACACAACAATGTGAATGCCACTAAACTTATACCTAAAAATGGTTACAGTGATTAAATTTTTATGTATATTTTACCCCAATTTAAAAAAAAAAAAAAAAGACAAATCCACAAGGGAAGGAAAGGAAAGAAGACAGCAGCAACAAAATTCTGGAAGCTGGCAATCAGTAGCTGGCAGGACATGCAGGCCCGCAGTGGGAAAAGCAGAGAACCACCTTGATTTGCACCACAGAATCCTCCAAAGACAGCCAGTGCTGCCTCTCTGGAAAGGGAGAAAAATTCACTGCAGGATGAAATCTGTCAGGAGTGAAGTAGGATCTCCACTACCCATACTGTCCCCCATCCTGCTGCCTCAGAAAATCTTCGCATCTGCAGACATCTGGAGATTTTCTGAAAAACTTAAATCAAGAGGCAGAGTGCTCTCTAGATGATCCAAGCAGACAAGAGGAAAGATTAAAAGATACCAAGGTATGCAACTGACAAGGCTGGTGGCCAGTTAAGCACTAACCAGCCTCTTCCACCTGCTCAGAGTTCTTGATCTGCCTTGTAACCTCCTACTCTTCATCATGTGCAGACAACCACTGGTTACAAGATGTAAAAGCAAAGCCTCTAGTAGAAAAAATATTTACAAGGAAAAAACAAAAACACACACACCAGGGGGAAAAACCCTGTTTTAATTAACCATAGAGGAGAAAAAAAACAAACCTTTAAAAATATACAAAGAAAGGAAACATCAAAATTTTGTTCAAGAAAATTTTTCAGACTCATTAAGTGCTCATCATAATGATACAAACAGACCCATACAAAGGCACATGAATTTGCAATTCCAGAATCCTGCTGATAAAGAGAATATTCTATAAGTTTCCAGGAAGAAAAATAGAGATGATTTTAAAAGAATAAGGTGATCAGCACGGCTTCTGACTTTTTCAGAAGAACACTGAAAGCTAGACAGCAATGGAGCAATGTCTTCAAAATTGAGAAGAAAAATGATTTTCAGTCTAGAATTCTATATCCAGCTCAACAATCATCAAGTGAGAGGGACAATAACAACATTTTCAGATATGCAAATTCTCAAAAACTTTACTAACCATGCTCCCCTTTCTCAGCAATCCAATGGAGCATGTCTTCTACCTAAAGTGGAGAATAAACCAAAAAGAAAGATACAAGATATACACGAAAAAAAAATCTGACACAAAAGCAAAGGCAAATTCCCCAAAAACCTTGAAAGAAGGAACTCCAAAGATGACAACCATGGACAGAACTAGAAAGTACACAGGCCAGAAATAAGCAGAAGGACTAACGAGATAGATGTGTCAACAATATGCCTTTGTCCGTATACCAACTATGACCAAAAGGACCAGAGAGAAGCGAGGAAAAGACCTGAAATCTAGGGAGAGGAAATCTAATTGAGAATTAAAGCAAAGGAAGCTTCAAGATGATAGCTCTGTGTGACATGCCTATAGTTCAACCAACCCAAAGAGAAAGAGCGTGGAGGTCTGTAGTGGGGATGTCTGCAAGAAATGAAATTGAAACCAAGCAATCACCTGAAATTATTCTGTCCAGTACAGTAGCCACAAGTCACACATGGCTACTGAGAGCACTTGAGAAGTGACCAGTCTGAAAAAAGAGGTTCTGTAAAGTGTAAAATACACATTGGATATTGATGCCTTAGTACTAAAAAAAGGAAGTAAAATGTCTTAAATATTTTAAATATTATTTGTTGAAATAACGTGTTGAACATATTGGATTAAATCAACTATATCATTAATTTCATCTGCTTCTTTCATTTATTTTAAAAAGTATATTTTATTGATTTTGTACAGAGAGGAAGGGAGAGGATAAAAGGTTAGAAACATCAATGAGAGAGTAACATCGATCAGCTGCCTCCTGCACACTCCCTACTGGGTATGTGCCCACAACCAAGGTACATGCCCTTGACTGGAATCGAACCTGGGACCTTTGAGTCCTCAGGCCAATGCTCTATCCACTGAGCCAAACCGGTTAGGGTTCATCTGCTTCTTTTAAACTTTTTCACTCTGGCTACTTAAAGAGGTAAAATTATATATAAGGGATGTATTGCATTTCTATTGGATAGCACTAAGTGACCTTGAGAAAATTGTTTTGAAAGGCCACTAGAAGGTATGAGAAGAATTAGCAATAGGTAGAAAGAAAACTATGCAAATGAAAGTAACAGGCAATTATTAACTACAGGAAATTTTTTTTTTAAAAAAGGAAATGGCACAGTACTACATTATCTGTGAATACTATGGGCAAATAATGTAAATAATACTGTTTTTTGCCCCCAAAATATATCATTTTGGGAAGATAGCAAGGGAAAACAAAGGAGAGCAAAAGCAGGAGGTATTTAAGAAAATAAAATTTAGTTTAGTAAAGGCCTAATAAATCAAAAGATAGAACATGTTCCTTAGAAATTTGTGTTTGTGTGTGTGTGTGTGTGTGTGTGTGTGTGTGTGTGTGTATTATACACAAGCTAGAACCAGTAGCTCAAGAGTTGAAAGTGACAATTGTGGGAAGAAAAGACTGGGGTAATGGCTGGGGTGGGTAAGCCAATAACTGGATTTTTATCAGAAACCTATTATGGTACTATTTAACTTTTTAAGCCATGTGCATTTTAAACTTGGATTAAAAAAAAAAAAGGAAGAAAAAAAAATGCCCACATCTTGCTATTCTACCTATTTAAAAACTGCAAAATGGCAGGGAGGAATTTTTTACTCATAGTAAAGGATAAGCCAATAATTTAAAAGCACAATGACAGATTATAAACCTAGGTAGGTTTATAATTAAACAAATGAATCTAGTAGTAACACACACATCACATCTTTTATGGATGATTAAGTTTTTAGGAAAATGCTACAGACCACAGGAAAAAAATATAACTTGAAGGAATGAAAATCAAAGTCTGAAGCATTTAACAAAAGGTACAAATTGTGCCTTGTGAGGTGAAACAATCAGGTCAGTCCAACTAGTGTGAATGGATGAAGATGGAAGAAATACTTAACATGGACAAACCACCAAATACTCTGAGTAAATCAGGGTCAAAATATCCATAGCAGATCCATTCAGCCAAAGGATCATTAATATGCACTTTTTTGGTAAGAGAGAAAGAGAGGGAGAGGGGGAGGGAGAGAGGAAAGAGAGAGAGAGAGAGAGAGAGAGAGAGCGAGAGAGAAAACCTGGCAATGCCATTTAATAAAGGGAAAATAAAGAGATATTTTTTGTTTTTGTGTGTGTATTTTTAAGAGAGGAAGGGAGAGGGAGATAGAAACATGGATGAGAGAGACACATCTATTGGCTGCCTACTGCATGCCCCACACTAGGGATCGAGCCCACAACTCGTGCAGTGTACTGACTGGGAATTGAATCATAACCTCCTGGTTCATGGGTCGATGCTCAACCACTGAGCTACACCAGCTGGGCTAAAAACAGATTTTAAAATTAAGGTATATTCAAAGAGTAAAATGTGCAGTTTTAAGTTTTTCTAATAAATTCTGAGGTGTAATTTACAAATAATAAAATATACCCATTTAAGTGTTTCTTTACTTTAGAATGGCCTATGAGAAACATATGCTGGCTCTAATTATAGGTACTTATATTTCATTTAGTAAAATAAAATGCCAAGAGTCTTAAAATAAAATGCATAGTCTTAAAATTGAGGAGAGAGAAAGTATCTTTAAAATTAATTACCAACAGTGGTTTAGAAGTACGTAAACTACTTTGCCATAAAATTTTATATAGAATTGCAGTAAAACAAGATTTCTATATTCTAAAACTATCAAAGGTAGGCTAACTTCCCCATAGTTTTAGAAAAAGGAGATTGTTCACTAATAAACAATTATAAACTGATTTTATCACAAGCATAAAATATCCCCATTAGATCTTTTATTATGCTAGTCTAAAAAGAAATAGTCTATCAAGTATGTAAAATTTCTACAAAATAAAATAAAACAAAGGCCTTCAAGCTGATGATGAAAAGTTGGACACTGGGCAAATTTAGGAGCCAAGCCAAAAAGGACATAATAAACTTGCCACGAAACAGTTTCCCAGAAGTCCCCCCTAAACAAAAACACAGAACAATTCAAGAATCATTCAAATGTACCTCAGCACATCAGGGGTGAGATGGCACTAATTTAACAAGGTAACATATGATTTCCCAATGAATACAAGGGGGGTAACATACTTAGTCAAACAGATGAAAACCTGTCATTTTCTGATTTGAAATTTCTATTTTTCTTGAAAACATGGAGGCATAAAAGCCAGTACAGCCTTGCAGGAGTATTTTCTTTGTTTATAGTAAGCACTTCATGAAGTTAAAATAGCAATTTTGGTTTTAACACCCTTTTCTCTTAAGTCTCACAACTGGATGATTGTCTCTTATTGATTCTGTGGTAAAAAGGCATTATTCAGTTTACAACTATGACAAGTAATGAAGTAGAAAGAGTATAACTCATCACTTAGTAGTTGGAATCTGATAAGAAGGATCGAGATTCTCACCTCTCAACTCCCTCCTACCTCATGCCCACGGCTAGAAGTGTCAGTCAACATAATTTTGTTGACTGAATTAACGGTTTTTTAAAAACAATGTTTTTACTAATTTCAGAGAGGAAAGGAGAGGAGAGATAGAAACATCATTGATGAGAATCATTGATTGGCTGCCTCCGCCATGCCCCACACTGGGGCTAAGGCCCGCAACCTGGGCATATGCCCTGACCAGAATTGAACTAGTTCATAGGTCTATGCTCAACCACTGAGCCATGCCCATTGGGCAATGAACGGTATTAAAGGCTCCCAAAACTCCAAGTCCTTTAATTGTATACCAATATGCTTCATTTTATGAAAAAGAAATGTTCCTGAAAGGGAATAAATATATTTAAGCAAATGTCTGGTCCAATCCTATTTTCTTGTTACAATTGCTTGTTACAAAATGGAAGTTACTGGAACAATAATAGTAACAAATATTACTATTTTGCTTTGCAATTGGGCCACATAGCCTCCTGATAGGACAGCACCATAATACTACAACATGGATTTAAAAAAAAAAAAAAAAGAGTTATTTTGTAATAGTTCTGACAGTGATATGTTTTATGTCTCAAAGAAGAAAAAACTCCAGTGAAATATTTTATTCATTAGGCTTGTGGTGAACTACAAAGTCCCTTAACTAATATCTTTTATGCTCCCCACACCCCCATTTTATAAATGGTTGCCTAATTTGATTATGTTAGTTGTTACCCAGGACTTTATGGAAGCTACTGGCTCTCAGATTGAAGGAAAGTGTAGAAATACAATAAAGGCAATAATTTAAAATGCAGTAAGTGCACACACAGGGTGTATGTTTCCTGGAACTCTAGCAGTATCACCATTGAATAGTGAGATATATATAGAAATGGGGGGGAGGGAGGCACTAGTCTAACATTTTAGAAAACAAATCTTCAAAATAACTTGTTAAACAAATTTTGTTAATCATAAATCTCATTATAAATGAGAACATAAAATTTTTGTATGACAAATGAGAAATACATAATCAGTCAGAGGTTAAATGTCTTTCAAAGTTAAAAGAAATGCTGTATTCTTTATATATGAAAGTTAATGGAACAATATAATGTACTATAAAATCATTAGGAAAATATTTTTATTATATTGCAATATGTAAGAAATAATATACTCAATAGTTAAATTTTAAGATAAACTACAATGTTTAGATAATAAAGAAAAAAAACCTTAAAATTTAGCTGACCAATATCAACCTTGATTTGGCTAAATTTTAAAATAATTATGTACTAAATGCTGAAAAGTAAACCAAGCTCCTAAGAATTTTATGTGGTAGCTAAAAGAGACAGAAAAAGGAACCAAAGTAGTCAGCATTTAAAAGGAAGCAGGATATAAAATAATCACCCCTGCCAGAGCTTGAGGAAGTGTTGGGTCATCTAGTACTCTAGTCTGGGGCGAGGTTAAAAGATAATGGAGTTGCAAATCACTAACAGAACAATTATGCACATTTGGAAAACAACATGGAAAAAGCATAACCAATTGCTTTACAAAATTCCCCACAAATGAGAAGATGAGGGCAGGAATGGAAGGTAGGAAATACCCTTCATGAAGTTGGCATAGGGAACATCCGGTGGAGAGAGTGGGACCAATTTCACACTTTGATGTACAGCCTCTGCTCTCAACACAAAGCAATGATCAAATTAAATACAAAGAAAAGCACAAATGTACAGGTAAGCTAAAAAATAGAACATGAATAAATAAAAAGGAAACAAAAGGCTTTCCACTCAAAATGATCTGCAAACACAGGACTAAAAAAACAGAAGATATTTCTTTCTGAAAAAGATATCCAACACATCAGCTAGAAAAATAAATCCACTCTATGTGAAACTTACATAAGTATATTTTAAATCAGGGATAAATGAAGAAATCATGTGTAAAAAAACTCTCTATATAAAAGGTTAAGTGTCCATCCATCTGACCGGTGGCTATGATGCGCATTGACCACCTGAGGGCAAATGCTCAATGCAGGTGACAAGACATACACGGGCCATCTACACTAATAAAAGTATGCAGATTGACCATACCTCCGCAACGCCCACCAGCCAATCAGGAGTGAGTATGCAAATTAACCCAACAAACATGGCAAGTTAATTTGCATACACAGGCACGGAGCTAAGACTGAAGGCTCGGGCCCGAGCGAAGACTGAAGACTGAAGACTTAAGACTGAAGACTGAAGAGGCTTGGCTCTTCTGCTGTGCCCAGAGCGAAGGCCTGGGTCCCAAGTACTGGAGGAAAAGCAGTGCCAGCAGCCAGGTGTGGGAAGGCCTACTGCACGAATCTTTGTACAACAGGATTCTAGTCTATAATATTCACATCGACCGAACAGCGAAACAACCGAAAGACCGTGCTATGACACCCACTGGCACCAGGCTAGCCAAGATGAGTGCAATGCAATTGGTTGGGGTACAGCCATCGCCCCATGATTGCCCTGCAGAGGGAGGCCCAGGCCCCAGCCAGCAGGGTGGTTAATTAATCAGGGGGTTCCACGATTGCCCAAAGAGGGAGGCCTAGGCCACTGACCGGCGGGCTACAGCGGGTTGGCAGGAGCCTTTTCTTTGGGGTGATCAATCGCAGGGCTCCTGGACTGTGAGAGGACACAGGCTGGGTTGAGGGACTGCCGCCACCCAATGCACAAATTTTATGCATCGGGCCTCCAGTTTAAAAATAAACAGCACCATGGACCTGGTGCCAACAAATACACACTTGGCTTCCCCCAATAGGACATAGGCCCTGTCACTGGAGCAACATCTCACCAAATTGCAGCCAATGCTGCCAAGACCCCATGGTGCAAAATGTGGCCCACAGCCCAGTCCAGCCCAGAAACAGTCGCTGTGGATGCCAGGTAATGACATCACGTAGCAACACCTGGCTTCCTTTCCCTAGTGACAACTACCCTCCTTAGAATTTCTTCAGCCCAGGAACCTGATTTGCTTTATAGCCAGGTGCAAACATTTTATAGTTTAATCAAATGTGAAACTATAAAAGGGAAAAATGAAACCAGAAAAAGTAGATAGGAAAAGAAATAAATTCTGGAAATGAAGTTAATAATCACTGAAATGAAAAACAAAACCATCTCAATAGTGAGGGTAAACTCTACATTGAGTGCAAAGGATGAGTAAATTGAAAACTTGTATAGAGGAATGCAATATGAAGAACTAGGAAACACAAAGGAACAGAGGATATAGAGGCCCCAGGATACACCTAAAAAATAAGCCAGAGCCCAGACACCTTAGGGTAAGAGAAAAGCTACACAATAGTAAGGATAAAGAATCCTCAAAATAAGTTACAATTTTCTTTTGGTAGCTTAACAGGGCTTTACCTTTGTCTTTTACTTAATTTTTAATAACTTATGGTTATGCTACCAAAAATATTAACAAAAAAGTACAAAAATTGCTTTTTAAAGTATTACTGACTTTAAAACTTATTTTTATAGTCCTTAATAGTATGTTGTGTGTTTTTTTTTTTAGTCAATTATGTTTTCTGTTTAATGTCATGAATTTCACTGTGGGCAGAAATCAATAGGCAGAAAATGAATCAGCCGAAACCGGTTTGGCTCAGTGGGTAGAGCGTCGGTCTGCGGACTGAAAGGTCCCGGGTTCGATTCCGGTCAAGGGCATGTACATTGGTTGCGGGCACATCTCCAGTAGGGGGTGTGCAAGAGGCAGCTGGTCGATGTTTCTCTCTCATCGACGTTTCTGGCTCTCTATCTCTCTCCCTTCCTCTCTGTAAAATATCAATAAAATATATTTAAAAAAAAAAAAAAAAAAAAAAAAAAAAAAAAAAAAAAAAAAAAAAGAAAATGAATCAGACTTACAGTAATTGATGTCAATAAAACATATTGGAACCAGTATCTTTTTAAATGCTGAGAACCACAAAACTATTCCTGTAAGAGAACTGTCTAAAAAATTGAATCTACTTTCACTTTTGTTTTGCTTACCTTCTGCTTTCCATAAGGACAGTTTAAGTATTTCAGGCCCTGGGGTTGGAGCACTTTGCCAGAGGATAGTGGTGCAGTTGACTAAGGATGCAAGTAGCTGGCAGACATCTAGAAGTGGAAGGTTTACACCTTCCTTTACAGGGAATCAGATTGCCAACCACTAGCTTCCTCCCTCCATGGTTAATTTTCTAAGCTCAGTGGTCACAGGGAGGAACCTTATGAACCCACATGATATTCCTACTCTGAAATGACTGAGAACCATAATTATGAAACTGTATATTCTTTTTGCATAATTTAGAGTGTGAATAGAGAAAAATAGAATGTCAAAATGAAACCACATTTGGTTAAGAATTACTTTAATATTCTAAGAGCAGAACATGATCCTATTACCATACCCAAAGGAAGAATTTTTGCATTATTATCAACCAATAATCTAAATACTTTCTAGTATATGTACTTTTCTAGAACACCATCTGGGGGATTAGGGATGAAGAACGAAAACATAATCAATGCCCCAAAGCATGGAGTGGTAGCTCTTTAGTCAGTTCACAAAAATAAAACAACAACTTGGGAAAAGAGAAGAAGTTGACCAAGCTCTTCCACATGGCTTTCCAAAGAATTCTGTGTATGTGGATTAAGGAAGCAAGGTTTAGATTCTATGTATGAGTTTCTTCAAATCAACCAAAGACAGGGTGGACAAAAGTGGGTTTACAGTTGTATGGGAAACAGTTTATTCTTATATACAATTTATTAATTACTAGAGGCCCAATGCACAAAATTAGTGCACGAGTGTGGTCCCTAGGCCTGGCCAGTGATCGAAGTGTGAGCGTCTGGCATGGAAGGGCAGGTGCCAGCTGACCTCTAGGCCCTGGGAAGCATCTGGGCCCCTCTTCACCTGAGTCACGGGACCCGAGCCCTCACAAGGAGATTCAATGAGTGTAGCCGGATGCTGTGGGCCAGAGTGCAGCATGGGCCCCTGGGCTGCCCAGCGACACCACACGGAAGCCGGGAGGCAGCACTCTCTCTCCTGGCCGGCCTAGCAGACTGGCTCCTGTGCAAGCCCATAGGGGGTCCGACCGGCCCCTGTGGTCCTGGCGGCTGTGGCCTGGCTCACCAGGAAGATGCCATGTGGGTGCAGGTTCCTCGTGGGTGTCTGGCACCTGAGTGTGGAGGCTTCTCCAGCGCATGAGCCCTGACATCCTGGGCGAGGGTAGCAGTAGCAGGGGGAGTGAGAGCTCAGTGGACATCCCGCATTCTCACTGCAACTCCCTCCCCATCACCGCCTTCCCACGTAGCCTGCGAGAGGTCACAGTGCATCAGTGACACCTGTCATGTTCTGCACTGCCCCCTAGTGGTCAGTGCATATTATAGTGAGCAGTGGAACTCCTGGTAGAATGACAGCCTGAGGGGACATTTTGCATATTAGGCTTTTATTATATAGGATTGCATTATTTTCCATATGAATAACTAAACCTACTTTTGTTCCACTTTGTATATACTGAGCATGGATTATGTGGCAGGCACTAAAAATATGAATATGAACAAGAGGCAAAAGTGCTGCTGCCATATGCCTTGCGTTTTAGAGGGAAAGACAGCCAGATAAACAGATTAGGTTAGGTTCTGAGCTAGGCACTGCCACATGTAACTCTCACAAACACATTCATGACTAGTCACCAAGGTTAGAGAGGTATAATAGATGAAGTAAAGCCCCTAAACAAGTAGATACTCTACCTACACTCCCTCCCCACCACCAGGATCTGATCACTCGGGGAAAGGCAGAATGAGTGGTTCAAAAGCCCCAATCTATATCTGTGCCTGCATCTTTCTTTTTGCTTGTTCCTGTGGGTTAAATTAAGGGTGCCAGCACTGAAATGTCCCTAAGAACAATGGTACCAGGTTGCACACATAAAACTACCATCCATTATGGATAAATTAGGGATAACCTGATCTATGCAGATACCTCATTTTTTTTAGACTCCATTCCATGAGTGAGATGCAACTCTTCTGACATAAAGTTAATTGAGAATGTTGCTAAATAAACAGCAAAGGTCTTAAAAACTGTAGGGTTTCAGGAAAATATCTCTTTGGTGAGAGAAGACATTGACAAAAAATAAAATCATCAGTTTAGTGAATGTTTACTATTTACCAAGCCAAGTCTTATCATGAGGTTACAAGAGACCAAAACCCACGAGTCCATAGCCTGTGGTTTTCTATCTATTCTTTTTTTCCACTAAGAAGTCATACAATTCTCAGTGTTTACTTGAAATTCCTACTTGAGAGCTCATCTGAATAAAACAAGTAAAAGTAACAATATGGGAATGACTTTACTGACACTCTAATTCAGTTCTTTTAAAGTAACATCAGCATTGAAAATCGTTAAGTGGCATGTCACAACTGCTCAAAAGACATCTGAACACATGGCAACACTAGAAAAAGATGCCTCTGCAATAGGCCAAGTAAAGTGTATTGGAATAAGGTTCATTCTTGGTGCTGTAAATTTTGTGTTTTGACACATGTATAATGACAAATATTCACCACTACAGTATTATACAGAATATTTTCACTGTCCCAAATCCTCCTGTGCTCCATCTATTCATCTATACTTCTCTCCCCGCCCAAAACCCTGACAACCACCCATCTTGTTAATCTCATTTTGCCTTTTCCAGAAATGTCATAGGTAGTTGAAATCATATTATACTTAGCCTTTGTCCACTTTTTTTTTTCCTATTAGGTTGTCTCTCTTTTTCTAAAGATGCAGTGCTCCTTATTTATTCTAAAAATTGTCCTCTGGTGGTTATATACCCTGCAAATACCTTTCTCTGTATCACTTGGCTTTTGCTGTATCAAACCACCCCAAAACATAATGGCTTATAACTAGGAACTTGTTCATGACTCTAGAGGTTGGCTCTTTGGGCTGGGATGCCTTGTCTCTGTTCTACGTGATGTTAGCTGGGCTCTAATATGCATCTGTGGTCAGGTGGTAGCCCCATGGTCTCACATATCTGATGCTTGGCTGGCTGTCACAAGAGCAACGGCAGTAATCAGGCGACATGGTACTCACCAGCCAATAAACTAGTCTGGGCTTGTTCACGTGGTAGTGATTGTACAATTCTCAAAAACAGCAAGAGGCAAGGCTCAACATGCAAATACTTTTTTATGCCTCTGTTTGTATCATGATCACCAATACTCTGCTAACCAAGGACAAATTCAAAAATGATTCTCTACCTCTTGATTAGAGTCAACACTTAAGAGGGGAATGCAGACAGGGGTGGGAGGAATTTGAGACTACTTCTGCATATTAACAGTGTCTTTAAATGAAGAGAACTTTTTAATTTCAATGTAGTTCAATTTATCAATCTTTACCTTTATTGTTAGCTTTTTGTAGAGTCCTGTTTAATAAATATTTGCCCATCCCAAGTTAAAAAATACATCTGCCTACATTTTAAAAAATATATATATTTTATTGATATTTTACAGAGTAAGGGAGAGAGATAGAGAGCTAGAAACGTCAATGAGAGAGAAACATTGGCCAGCTGTCTCTTGCACACTCGCTACCGGGGATATGCCTGCAACCAATGTACTAGAATCGGTACATGCCCTTGACCGGAATCGAACCGGGGACCTTTCAGTCCGCAGACCGACGCTCTACCACTGAGCCAAACCGGTTTCAGCAATCTGCCTACATTATTTTTGAAAGTTAGAGAAGAAAAATATTTTCTGCACATTTTAATTTGTATCTTATTTCTCAAAATGCTGGAATAAAACATATAGATGACAATATGACATGCCTGCCTCTTTAACATCTGTTTACGTACACAGTATGCACAACTTTAATAAGGATGCCTAACTTGGTTAGCAGGCAGGTGCTTAGTGTCTGCTGGACGATGCACACGTAGTGGTAGTGTGGTTAGTCTCTGTCCTATGCCTCCTAGTCTTTGAGAATGTGTTTTTCTTACTCATATAAGCTACTTGTACATTTTAAAGCCATAAATTCTTTGTCTATGCTGGAAAATACTTTTCCAATTTACCTGTTCGTACAAAATTTTTATGTATGGGAAATTAAATTTGTGTGGTAGTAGGATCACAAAACTGCCAATATGATAATGATAGAGCTGCTACTGCTAGTTGGCAGGATTATGATTGGTTTTTATTTTTCATTTTCTCCCAATATTTCTATAGCAAATATGCATTACCTGTGTAATAAAGTTTAAAAGTAGTTTTAAGTAATTATGTATTCATACCTACTGATCATTTTCTCTACAATTTCCTATATTGCTTCTACATAACAGCAACTCTTTCTCCTTAGTATTCCTCACTTTTAAAAAACATGTAATCTTGATCCATCTGGGTTTATTTTTTCCTACAATTTTTAACTATGCTCATAATATTGCTTTAAAATCTCACACTATGCTAAGAATAAGTGTTTCCCATGGTCCCATCAACTTAACAGTCCCCCTATACTTAGTGTAATCTCTGTGATTGCATATTATGGTAGCTCAGATTGTATATTACAGAGAGCTCCTCCTCCCTCTCCCTAAATTCAAACAGAAACAAAACGCAGCTGCATCTGGTCATTGAAATTTCAGAATGAACAAATTACTATTTTTTGAGATAGGTAGAATTGTTTTTTGTTTTTTTCCAGAAGTGGATGCAGGCTAGCATCCTGTCACGAACAACTCATTCTTTGCAACTATTTAGCAAATTAAAGATTAAGAGGAACACAAGAGATTAAAATATAGAAAATTTTATACTACTGTAGTATTTCTGTAGTTAAAATGAATACTGCTGTTACTTTGTTTTTTGTAAAGAAAAAAAAGGCAGATGGCTGGTACAAGACACCCCCCCCACACACAAACTTACCTACTATTTATTATTGTGTGTGTTGTGTATTGTCGACTTGTAGTCAAATACAAGAAAAATAAAAAACATTAAATTACTTATTTTCATCATGTTCATAAGCAGGTCTGCTAAAACAAACAAACAAACAAACAAACAAACAAACAAACAAACAAACATTTTCTCCATGTCAGTTACCTGATTTCTAACTTCAATGGGAGCAAATTTCTTAAGCATATTAATTAAAAAGCAACTTTTAGAGGGACTACTTCAAATTAGACCCAGCATAAAGCAGCAGTATCTTAACAAAATAAATTATTATATCTTCCCACCTCCTCAACATATTTAGTGAGATGGTATCTTTTATAAAGGCTCTATCCCTTCTTCCTCTCGTCACAGCCTTGGGCAACAGCTGCATGATCTTTTTGGTCATCTGTCTTCTTAGAGTTGAATGCATAAAAATACATTTATTTTTTATACAATAAGAGGCAGTAAACCTTTGCTAATAACATATAATCAATTTTAAGAAGCTTTTGAAAGCTGACAGATGCTAAATCCTTCCTCAATAGAGTTTGCTCAATATCACCATGCCACATCTAAAACTATATAGGAACCGAAGTCCATATACTAGTATGTATTTGCAGGATACAGACATGGGGTCACTATTATTACATAATAACTGAAGCTATAGCAGGGTCAATATCCTTTAAAGATATTACAATTAGCTGAACACTCTCCCTTTAAAGGTTCACAAAATGATGATATCTAAGTTTGGCTAGAGCAACATAAATCTCTAGGACTAAAGGGAGCAGTAATTAAAATAAATAATTCTAGAAACACTGAATCTAATGACACTTTCATGTGATGGCAGTACATAAACTACAACAACAAAAAAATCACTATTAGAATGTTTTATTCCTACTGTGCTAGAAACAATCTTCACAAGATAACTCACAATAAACAGTATAACATTTCACTGTTCATTAGAGGACAACAGTTAAAAAGCCAAAAGTGTAAAGCTTTTTTAAAAGGTAATTGGCTTTATCACCCAAGTATATTCTTTAAAGCAAATTCTTACAGAAGATACCAAAGTCATGTTTTGAGGATCACCTTTAGGATCACGACCACAATGTATCATTGTACTTGCTGCCAATTTTTGTTCTTGAATTTCAAGTTATGACAGTGTTGGTGGGGCAGGTTCTCATGGTCCCTGTCTTCAGTGAGTTAGTTCCCTGTATCTGCGGGAATACCACCTGTAGCCACAACAAAACTGTTGAGTAGAAAGTTTGATCAGAGGGGAAAGCTATCCTACAAGAAGTGAAGGAATCAAAGATAGCTAGCAAAAATGAGAACAATCAAATCAGGGGAAACTGTGGAGTCCACATCTGCAGAGGACAGAGATCTTCCTGGCATTGTTGACCAGTCGCCTCTCCTTGCAGACTTTGGTTGGCATCAATGGGAGGAAATACATAGCTATGTCCAAGCTGTTCTTCCCAGTCTGTTCCAGCACTGTTGCTTGAAAGGAGAGATCAGCAATGGAGGCTGGGGTGAAGAAGGGATGGCATTCTCCATTGCACCAACCCTAGAAGCCTGCTGCTTTTGTTACTCTGTAAGCCACCATTATACCAAAGATCAGGAAGGAGAGGTTGGGCCCACACCTTGCCATTGTGGTCAGCAACTCATGTCTGTGTGCCTAGACTCATAGGGTATGCAGGAAACACATAACACTTTTACAAGTTCCTGTCTCTACTCAACAGGGCTGGATAGGCTTTTCCAGAAGATATAATGTGAGCTTCCCCAGCTCAAAGGAGCAGACACTCACCAGGCCTAGCTTGTTCACCAATGCAGCACAATTCCTGCAGACAGAGGGCCCTCAATAAGAGGTTACTAAATGAGTGTGCTGAACAGGATCAGCAAGAGCTGAAATGAGAGCTATGGATTTGGAATTAGAAAACAGATATTGCACGAGGATGACAGTGGAAAAAATGACTGAAAGCATAAGAAAATACCAATGAGCCAATCTGAGAACTCTTGTCTTCTCTCTCTTTGATCTCCTCAATAGAAAGCTCATGGATGATTTTCCAAAAATGAGTAATTTCTAGCTATCATACCCAGGAAATGGCTGGGTGTGACAGAAACATTTTTCGGAAGAAAGTGACGCTTCCTCCCTACTCCTGCAGGCAGCCCCATTTTCTAATGTGGTATATTCCTGAAGAAGGCTGCATTCCTCCTTATAAACTTGGGAAGGAGGACATCAGTGGCTGAGATACCTAGGTTTGTACATGGAGCCCTCATGACAGGCTGAGGAGAGATTCAGTGTAGTACAAAGCACTCTCAAATCAAGAAAGACACACTGGGGCTTTCTGCTGCAAATATTCAGCAGGAATGGCAGTGCTGTCTTACCAGCTTCTTGTGCCACAGAAATCACCATGATGATCAGCTTCCTACACGCTATACTCTGAATGTACTTCCAAGGTCCTCTCCTTGACATAGAGGTGGCTCTGGTTCCTTTGATCTGAGTGTTCAAAAATGTTTTTCTTTCTTTCTTTCTTCCTTTCCTTCCTTCTTTCTTTTTTTTAAGTATTTGTTATGATTCTGGGATTTACTTCAAAATAAATCAGAGCTAGGAGGAGTTAAAGAGGAAAAGGGGATACAAATGAAAGAAAATGGGTCATGAATTTAACAATTATTAAAACTGGGTGATGGATACATAGGAGTTCATTATATTAATTTCTGTACTTCTGTATGTTTGAAAGTTTTCATTAAGGAGTCTTAGACTCCATTTTTTTTAAAGTGGGGGAATGATAAGTTTCTGAGAGATTACTCGGCAGCAGTAGCATAGTTTTTAATTTGCCCTGAATTTCTCCATAAAAATAAACATAGCAACAAGGACAGTAAAATGAATTCCTCTGACAATTAAGACAAACGTAGGGTTGAGGCACGCTTTGATTCTGAAAGTAGCAGTAAGTAGAGACAGGCCACTTATTCAGACCCATGTGGTATCGGCATTTGTGTGGGAGGAAGGAGAACCAACACAGGAGACTCTGATGGCTCTGGAAAGTTGATGGGCCAATCTGTGTTAGTAGCCAAACTGGGAGTAGATTCTGCAAGCTCCATTCCCAGTCAGGGAGTGTCTTGTTTCCCTTCCCCGGCAAGATGCTAGGAAAGTCTAGACCCAATGGATTCTCAAAACTAAGAAACTGAAAAGCCCTTCTAGGAGACAGCTCTGAGGAAAGAGGTGATTAAGATAAAAGGTAGTTTGGGAGGAACAGGGAAGGCAGATCTTAGAAAGTACAAGATCTTTTCAAAAACCACAAAGATCACTGAAGAGAGAGCCTGAGGGCCCTGAGCTAAAATATCTATCTGATCCACCCCTTCCTTCCTAAAACTATAGGGAAACACTGTACACTTAAAAATGAGCAGATAAGAGACAATTGAGTTTTATACAGCAGTACCATATTAATGAGAAGGGACAAAACAATATCCCTAAAGAAAAGAAAACTAGAAAGGTGCCCATAATAGATTAACACTAATCCAACAAGCTAAAAGAAATTAAGAAAATGGTAGAAGCTCCTGGCCAGTGTGGCTCAGTGGTTGAGCACTGACCGATGAACCAGAAGGTCACGTTTTGATTTCTGGTCACGATACATGCCTGGGTAGTGGGCTCAATCCCCAGTAGGGAATATGCAGGAGGCAGCTAATTGATGATTCTCTCCCATCACTAATGTTTCTTTCCCTCTCCTTTCCTCTATGAAATCAATAAAAACATATTTAAAAATATAAGCAAATCTAAACTAGTAAGCCTTATATTAAAGATGAGGTTTCTTTAAAAAAAAATGGTAGAAGCTGTGGAAGAACAACATAAATGAGAATGAGAAATCAAAAAACAAAGCAACTGGAAAAAAATAAAAATTAAAAAAGAGGTAAAAGAAATCAGAAAAGAAATAAAAAAATATTTTCAGAAATGAAGACGAAATGAGGAACATAAGAACAAATAAACGTATTTAATGCCTTAAAAGAAACAGAATAGAAAAGCTTTTAAAAATCCCAAAAGAAATAATCAAATAGAAATAGGTTCCTTGTATTACTGCTACAATTTTTCTGTAAGTCAAAATTATATTTAGTATTTTGAAATTATATTTAATAAATTTTCATTTTTTTAATAAAAAGATTTTACATTTTTTTGAGAGGTGAAAGAAAAATGATAAGCAAAGAAGATCAAACATATTCATAATAAGCTGAGTCCTTGAAGAAGGAAACCAAAACAATGTAACAGAAGAAATACATTAAATGGTTAAACTTTGAAATAAAAGGTTAAAAGCTGTTGGGAGTCTAAGCAAAAAGATCAAGTCACTTATAGGAGAAAGACAATTAGACTGTCTTTATACCAGAAGATGATGAAACGACAAATTTAAACTATTTAGGTAAGAAAATAGGAACCAAAGGTTTTTATATATAGACAAAATGGCCTTCAAATATAAAAGCTACAGACAAACTTATGAACATTAACTTATAGAATAATGTTTCCATAAACCCTTTCTGAAGAATATAGTAGAGAATGAGTGTCAGGCAAACAATGACTAGAGAAATATAGAAAGAACTCAGAGTGAGCATTAATATTTATTAGTAGGTAAAGATAAAAGAATGGCTGTAAGGGAGATGGTGTACTATAAAATGCATAGTACAACTATCAAAAAGGGAGTATGGGAGGCACAGTAGATAATCTTGCTGAGTGGTTTCACAGATATAAACAAAATCCTCAGATATCAAAATATTGCCCCTAACTGTGAATACTTCAAATCAGATGCTGGAGGAAAGAGAAGGGAAAGAGATTAGACGATTACAGCCATGCACCACTTAACGGCAGAGATACTTTCTGAGAAATGCATTGTTAGGTGATCTCATTGCTGTGCGAACATCAAGTGTACTTACACAAACCTAGGTGGCATAGCCTATTAAACACTGAGGCTAGGTGGCATATACCATCGTATATGCAGTTTGTCATTGACCAAAATGCTGTTATGTGGTGCATGATTGTAGTAGCTAACTTCAATACTGCTCACAGAAGGGAGTCACAGTAATACCCCTAAACTGAGGGAACTAAGGGTATATAAAAAACACTATGTTAATAAGAAATAACCATTATATTCATTTGTATGTCACAAGTGTCTATAGATGCAAGCAGTGGACCTTTTTAAATTAAATTCAAAATACCATGGTAGTTACCTGGCTAAATGCAAACATTCCTAAATACCGAAAGATTTTAATGATAAAATGAACAATTCTAGTATCCATATATATATAAAAGACTAATATGCAAAGTGCCTCCTTAGGCATTCAACCAGGAGACCAGGTGTTTGATTGCTTGCTATGATGTGCGCTGATGACCAGGGAGCAGCGCGGGATGAAGAAAGGCCTCAGCCGGCAGCTAGAAGACCCTGATTGGCCTTGATCACTGGCCAGGCCTAAGGACTCCCTACTCATGCACAAATTTTGTGCACTGAGCCTCTAGTGTATAATACAAAGATATAATTTTTAAAAAGAAAGGTAACCAATGTTAACAATATAGTAGCTTCTACTCTTCCGAAGTTTTTCCAAACAATTGCAAACATAAATATTGAATTCTTACTGCTTGTTTTTACACAGTATACACATTATTCTATAACTAGAGGCCCAGTGCATGAAATTCATGCATGGGTGTGTGTATGTGTGTGTGTGTCCCTCAGCCCAGCCTGCATCCTCCCCAATCTGGGATCCCTCTCACAGTCTAGGACTACTGGCTCCCAAGTGCTCCCCTGCCGACCTTCCTGATTGCCCCCAACCAATTCTGCCTGCCAGCCTGACTGCCCCTAACTGCCCTCCCCTGCAGGCCTAGTCTCCCTTCCCCCACAACTGCTCTCCCCTACAGGCCTGGGTCCCCCATAACTGCCCTTCTCTGCAGGTCCAGTTGCCCCCAACTTTCCTCCTCTGCTGGCCTGGTCACCCCCAACTGCCCTCCCCTACAGGCTTGATCACTCCCATCTGCCCCTTGCAGTCCTGGTCCCTCCCAACTATCCTCTCCTGCTGGCCATCTTGTGTCCACATGGGGGCAGCCATCTTATGTGTTGGAGTGATGGTCAATTTGCATATCACTTTTTTATTAGATAGGAGGATAGAGGCCTAGTACATGGGTGGGGGCCAGCTGGTTTGCCCTGAATGGTGTCCCAGACCAGGGTGGGGGTTCCCTTGGGGTGTGGGGCGACTTGGGAGAGGGGCCTGTGGTGGTTTGCAGGCCGGCCATGCCACCTAACCCCTCGACCCAAGAGGAGGCCCTGGTATCTGGGATTTATTTATCTTCTATAATTGAAACTTTGTAGCCTTGAACAAAGGCCGGGGCTGACTAGGGCAGGCGGGAAGCTTGGCTTCCTCCATTGCCGTGGAAAACTTAGCCTCCTGCTTGCTCCAGCTCCGTGGCTACCATCATATTTGTTGGGTTAATTTGCATACTCACTCCTGATTGGCTGGTGGGCATAGCTTGTGGGCGTAGCGGAAGTATGGTCAATTTGCATGTTTCTTTTATTAGATAGGATATCCTCTTGTAATCAGCCATCTAACTTACCTTCATTTATTCATGTATTTTTAACTGTATTTATATGTGTATCAGTCACATTGGCAAATAGAATAAATCTGTCAATCCCAATATTTTTGCAATAATTTAATTTTCTTAATGTTATTTTACCTCGAACTTCCAAAACAATAAAAGCTGGAATAAGTTAAAAATAAACTCAACTAACCCTGGCTAGTCGATTGGGCATTGTCCTATGCACTGAAGCATTGCTAATTCAATTCCTGGTCAGGCCACATGCCTGAGTTGCAGGCTTGATCCTTGGTTTCCCTGGTCAGGGGCCTGCAGGAGGCAGCTGACCCATGTTTTTGCTCTCACAACAATGTTTCCCTCTCTCCCTCAAAAAATCAATACAAATATTTAAATAAACAAAAATCTACTAAAAATAACTTCAGCATTTTAACAGTAAAGTTTGTTAAACAGCTACCTTCTATTCTTATGTTACTAAGTTTTAGTTACTAAGAGACTGTGTATAAACCCAGCTAGAACTCAACAGTTATTGTTCATTAGGGCTAGACTAACCTCCACTGAGAGAACCTATTCTGGAGAGAAAGAACTCCTTTTTCTCAATACCTAAAATCTAGCCTGACAATTACACCTAACTAGTTTTTCTTCTCAGGTTGTTTCATTTTCTTGGATAGATCCCTTGGTAGTTATATCCTGCTTTTAATTTTTTTCCAGCTGACTATATGGTCAACGTACATTTAGCTACCCAATGTAACTTGACCACCAGCATTAATCATTTTTGTTTCTCTCCTGTTCTCTTCATACTGTCTGAACTTAGTTACTTTAAAAACAATTTCCTTTTTACTTTTCATTCATTAGGTGTTTCTTTCCTTTTTATACCCCAAAATTCATGATTGAGAGTATTTTCAGCTTATAAATATTATAAACATTCTTCTTTAGAAAATTCAAGCAATATTGAGAACCAGACCACATATGAAAATCATATGACCACCGAAAATCAACTGATCACATGTGTTTCGACCAGGGTGTTGAATATCTTTTTGGTTATTTGTCCCAAAGAGTGGGAGGGAGTCAGTGGAAAATCAGATAATCTATTACCATCTGAGAAGAATATTCACTCAAGATTAAAAGCAAAGATCTCAAAGCCTCCTTTGCTACTTGTACTTTCCCTGCATGTTTATTCTTCTATTCTGCTCTGCTTGAATTACAGGCAACTTGACATTTATATCACTATCAGGCCTTTCTCAGACACAGTTGATACTTCAGTCCATTTGGAATGGCACTAAATGGTTCTCTCTTGATTAGAAAACATCCAGTGTTTCTTTCACAGCAACTCAGAAACTATAAATCGGCTAAACTGTCTATAACAATCAGCAGGCTAGTAAAATACATTCAGACTCACATTTCTGTTTTCCATCTATTTATTTCTTTTACAAATAGCTGCTTTCTTAAACAAGCTTAAAGAAAACACACAAGAGCATGAGAGGGATATATGATTAGGGGAGGCATGCTTTTTGAGGGGTAAAAATTAAAACTAAATCACATTAAAAATAACATTATTAATACTACGGTCTATGGAAAACAAATATGTACACACAAATGATAGCAGTAAATGTACATAATACTGGCAAATTGTAACAATGTCAATATCCTGGTTGTGATATAGTACTACATACAGTTTTGCATGGGGGGGGGGGGGCGGGACTGTACAAGGGATCTCTGTATTATTTCTCACAACTGCACATGAATCTATAATTACCTAAGTGAAAATTTCGGTTAAAAATATGATTGGCAGAACATAGACAAAATATTTATAGTACTTACATTGTGTAGTGATAGAATAAAGAAAAATCTTGTTTTCCACAGTAAACATATCACTTCATAATAAAATACGTATATGATTAAAAAATAAGAATTCTTAACAAGGGAAGAAGATATAATCAAGACTTGGAACATTTAAAAACACTTTATAAAATATCAAAGAATATGAATAAAGCGACTATAGAGCTGTTTAAAAAATCATGGGATTCTAATGTAAAATAAATTCTTAATTTTTAAATACTGAATAAACCAAGGTGAAATACTATTTCCTACCAATAAACAACTAATTTCTGGGAATCATAACCTGAGAAGGTGATGTATTCTAGAGACCAATGCCCTAGCCATATGAGCCTTCTCAGTGTTCTTGAAAATGCTAAGCCACTTCTAACCACAAGTCTCACCCACCCAAGCTTTAGGCCTTGCTTAAATATCTAGGGACCACTTCAAACCAGCTCAAAGGTCCTTCTCCAACACTGTCATTGCGCCTTTTATCCTTCTTTTATAACACTTCCTCCCAATGAAAAGGAATCATCTGTGTGACTGTTTCATGTTGTCTTCCTCCTATGTCTGTAAAAGGGACCACGGGTATGTGCTCTTGATCATCCCTGAATTTGTCAGTGCCTAGCACACTGCTTAGGTAAGTGCAGTCACCTAATCATGTTTTAATGAATTAAGTGCCAACATAATTGATAGATGACCATCATAATGGATTACAAAGAAAATTAGGACTCTACTGGTCAAGAATAATTGTTAGGTATATTATTCTCAAGTGCTGAGTCCTTCTGTGGTTTATTTAATTCCACAAACATTTCTGAAGGGTTTACAGAGGTACCACATCTTACACAGCAATTCTGTAGTTAATGAGGCAAAACTGCATATAATTAAAATTAACTTTGGAAAACTACCTTAAATGCCAGGACAAAAACCTTAGTTATTTTAAAGCCTAGATCTTAATCGCTTTTGTTTCTCTTTTAACTTTAGCCTTCCTTTCTCTATAGAGGATATCAAGGTGTGGTTTGAGAGGACAATGTAGTATTTCAAGAGATTTCTCTCTCTTTTTTTCCTCTTTGGGGAGAAGAGCAGTACATATAGTTTAGCTAAAAAAGGTTAAATCTGTGCATGATCTGACTCCACAAGGCGATGCAAAGCACGATGGTACCTTGGGTGGTGAGGATACAAAGATGTGGAAGACAAGATTGCAAATTCCTAGAAGGTTCACATTCTAGCTGAGAAGAAAGTAATATATAATCATTAGAATAAAACATTAATATATATAAACTGCTATTACATGTTTAAAAAAGAATAGCATGCTAGAAGATAAATATGTTCTTTCTAGTGGCTTTCTGTAAACAAATCCTAATTTTCTAGCCCTTGGGCAGATAGATTCTTCAGGTGAGCTAGGGAAAAGTTAATGTGTTCAGAGTCAATAGAGAAAGCACATTAATATTTCCATAGTTCAAAAACAAAGAAATTTAATAGGTATGTTGGCTCAGTGTGAAGAGGCATGTGCTTCACTGAGGCAGGGCCTGTGAGCTGAAAGGACGGTGAATGGTGGTGGCTCAGCAGGATTCAGCATCCATATGGGCCTAGACTGGAGCATGTGACCAAGGTGGGAGAGTTTAGGGCAGGCTGGCTGGGGCAGCTGGGCCTGGAGAGTTGAGGGAACAACTTTATCCAGACCTGCTTTTAAGCACTTATGTTAGGTGGGGCCAAGGAAACTAGATGTATCTATACTCTTAGCAATCAATGCAAAGCCATTGAAATTCTGAATTAGGACAGTGACTTCACTTCTTTACCAGCTAAAGACAAGGATGGAAATGAAGAGGCTGAAGGTGCCTATAAAGGGCCAGAGATGAGGGGGCCTGAAGAACACAAGGGCCCTGGCCCGTTTAGTTCAGTGAATAGGATGTCAGCCTGAGGACTGAAGGGTCCTGGGCTCCAATCCAGTCAGGGGCACATGCCCAGGTTGTGTGCTCAATCCCCAATAGGGGGCGTGAAGAAGGCAGTCAATCAATGACTGACTGACTCTCTCTCTCTCTCTCCCTCTCTCTCCCTCCCTTCCTCTCTGAAATCAATAAAAATATATTAAAAATAAAAAAGAACAAAGGGAAAAGGGTAAGAAAAGAAGGAAGTTCAGATTTTTGTTTCAAGTATAAAGTTGGAGGACTCGGCAATCAATCATATATAAGAGTAAATTAAAGAGTTGAAGGTTACTTTAGGTTATGAGTTAGTGCAACTAAGAATCGACATATATAACTTTGTAAACATAAGTGTCCACTGATTTTATAATTATCCAATCTATTTCTAAATACAAAATTAAATGCTTAGTGTTTTAAAAAATCAAGCTCACAGGACAAGATGAAGCAGTGTTCTACATTACAAAACACATCCTCTAAATAAAAGCATGAGAAAGTCTGTAAAAATTTATTTTTATTTAAAAAGAATGTATTAGAAAATATATAAAATTTTATAAGTAACCCATTTCTGACTTTTTCTTTTTAAATGTAGTATATTTGCAGAGGTTAAAAATGACTTAAGTGTTTGAGTGATTTCCTGGCAGAAATATTTTTCAGAAGAGCTGCCAGTAAATTAGAGAGACAATCATTTACTCAAAAGTGTCATTTGAGTAAAATTTGCTAAAAGCAGAAAGTACAACTAAAAATAAAGTTATAAAAGAAAGAAATATTAAGAGTCTGAAAATTGTTCAGAATTGCCATTTACAAACTCTCTTTTGAAATCTTGTTTAAATTATACAAATAAAAATTCTAACAAAAAATAATTTAAAAAATAAAAACAGAAAATGCTGTTTCATATGACAACTTCTATGGCAAGGCAACACCCAGACCTTCTGTGCCCATAATTATTAAGGAAAAAAAATGCCAGAAACTTTCATCATACTATGCAGAATGCACTTGTGGAGCAATCTATAGTTCTGGGACACAGCCAAGTTTACCTCCAGCCCCACCTGACTCATCTTCTTGGTTACAATGATGCCAGAAGTGGTATATCAAACCTTCTTTCTGGGTGGGCATGAGTGTGCATGGGTGTACGTGGGTGCTCCTTTCTGCTGAGAAGTGAAAGAGCAGCTGTCAAATCAGGGACAAAAACTATATTTGAACAAGCAGGGAGCCTCCTGCTCTGCAGCTCTCCACAAGCTGGTTTAAAAGCACAAGCAAGGGAATACTCTAGACCTGCTACCTTCATCAGCTAACAGTGCAATGTCCCAACATCTTGGCAGTGTTTGGTTGAGGACCTGAGGGTTCAAGGAGAGGGATGGGATATTTATGGGAGAGAAAAGTCCCAGAGACAATTTCTTTTTTTTTTCCACAGAGCTGCCATGGCCAAGCTCTGCAGGGCCATTCAGAGTGTGTTATGACTAACTTATACTGCCAAGCTTTTTTACCATGTGAAGCATGAATTGAGCCATAAGAAACCACAGAGATGGCCAACCCACAGGTTTATCCAGTCTCCTGGCAGAAGAAATACTGCGGTGAACAGTTTTAGAGGGTTTAAATAGGAAGGAAGCACACGGTATGGTTTCATGTACTGTTATGAAAAGGTCTCATCTGGAAACTAACTTTAAATAAGAAATATCACCAAGGAAGGCGATGTTAGTCATAAAAGCTGTTATTTTCTGCAATGTGACACACAGTAAAGGAGAATACAACTGAAATATACGCGCAGTTTATAAAAATTAGTTACCTGGAATTCTGTATTTTCTCACTGCAAAATTAACATGTGGTAACTAACTCTGTCACAACACTTAATTTAGAAAACCTCTAAAAGATTATATATTTAGTTCAAAAGCAGGAGACTGATAGGATCTTCAGTTATAGACAATAAGCAAAAATGCTGGCAAAAAGATAAAAAAGGTAACCAAGGAAAAAACAAGACAGTAATGAAGAAAGAGACAGGCCCAAGAAGTGACCCTGGGAGGTAACTGTCAATGCTCTCCAGGCCCAGAAACTCCAGCCTAATCTTGTATTCCTCACGCTCTGATCTACCCCCAGCATCCTGGAATCCATCCTCCCTCCACAATCCATGGGAGTCAAAACCTCCCACATGGAACCCAGCATTCATAAAATCACCACTATATGTAATGTTAAATATTACACGCAGTAGTCATTATCATATATATTAATTCTATGGGGAAATTTTCTATTACCTTAAGAGGAATACTACAGGTATACTGCATATTAAGTATGTCCATAGGTGAGTTTAGAACTTAACTAGAAAAATATGTTCAGTGTCTCAGATAAACCAACTTTCAAACTTCTGAAGGAGACACATTTGTGTATTAGGGACGGTGTGAACTCTCATGCTTGGTTACCATTTTGACTCCATGCCAGTCAGAAAAGTTCATCTCAACACTGTTACTGTGAACTGACCCAAATAAGATTTAAGGAGACACTCTTAAATAATAATAGTCTTAGAGCATCACAAGCCAGGCACTCCATGACACATAAGACTAACCATGGCTTTTATACAAAGCCCATGGATTTAAAAGAACTATATGGGGACATTAAATAAATAAACAAAACTCACAAACACAAAAACTTTGCCACAAACTGACCATTTTAATTTTACAGGATATTGTAGTTACCTTTTCAGCTGTTATTAACATCCCTCTCAACTTGCATAAGCATATGATTCTATCATCCATCCTCTTCACTGGCATTGGAAAAGGATAGATGTACCATTAAATATAGATAGAAAGGAATACAGATAGATTAGACAGCAGAAAAAGCAGTTTACTGCTAGCTTGCAGTCTGTCAAATGTCATGAGGTACACAGGGAGGGAACCCACAGAGTTTGGTTACCATGTCTATAGCCAACACCACATGCCCTGTGTCCTTATAGGGAAGTAGCCCCAAGATCCAGCATGTGGGTAATTGCTAGTGGTGGTTGTGGTAGTCATGGGGGAAGAGCGTGGTAAGGGGAGAAAGCAAAGAAGGTGAAAAAGAAGACTAGAGTAAGATTGTGGGTGAGAGCTCAGTAACACACTACAACACATATGTTTGAACCAAACACACTAGAATACAAATGTTTATGGCTTCTCGCACAGTCTTCAATGTCTTTTCTAAGACTCTGACTGACAACCCTGTCTTTCAAGCTTTATTTCTACTTTGTTCTCAACTGCTCTACCTCTGGCCTTCAATCTTGTTAAAAGGCATTTTTGTTTAAACTAGCGGCCCAGTGTACAAATTCATGCACGGGTGGGTTCCAGCTAGCACGGTTCCAATTGGGACAAATAGGGCTGGGCCTATTGGGAGGAGACGGTGGGAGGTTGGCTGGCAAATGGCTGGTGGGCCCCACCCCTGATTGGGGCTGGGGGGCAGATTGGGGTTGGGGCTGGCCATGGAGAGGGTCCATGGGTGGTTGGTCTGATTGACCCTGCCTGATTGGGTAGGGCTAGTGGGGGTAGGTCTGCAGGTCAATCAGGGTGGTGGGGACTACTGAGGGTGTGGCCAGTAGGAGCTGCAGGAGACTTGCTGGCCAACCCCGCCCCTATTGGGGTTAGGAGTGCTATCAGGGGTGGGATGGCCAAGGGGAGAGTCTACAGGTGGTTGGCCACCCAGCCCCGCACCCTATTGGGGTCGGGGTGCTGCAGACCTATTGTGGTGGGGTAGGGCTGGCGGGGGTGGAGTAGGCGTTTGATCAGTAGCCAGCTCTTAATTGGGGTGAGAGAGTCCAATCAGGGGCAGGCCAGCAGGGGGTTGAGGCTGAGAGGTTGGGGGGGCAACCTGATCTGCCAGTTGGCTGGCCACAGTGGGCGTCATAGCAACCAGTCGTTATGACCATTAGGGTCACAGGCCATATACATATATATATATACATATTCATGTATATAGAAGTATGTATATATATATATAATCACTTCTAAATAGTAACACTGAGTATTCAGAACCATTGCTGACACAAAATGTCTATTCCACTTACACTCAGTTTCCCTGATGAAAGGAAAGCAGCACATCTGGAGGAAAGTGCTGGACCAGGAAGAAAAGGATTCCCTTCCGGTAGCAGGTCTGCCCTGGGACCACTTCATCATTCTGGGTCTCAGTTCTTTTGAAAAACAATCTTAGCCAAGACATTTACCACAATGATTTGTCTTAAAGGCAACAGAAAAGTGCTCTGCAAACTGTGAAGCTAAGTACTTTTAATCTAAATTCAGTAACATTCACATAAAAACTCCAGTTTAAAAGACAAACCTAAAAAGAAAAATCAAATAGAATAAGAAGCCAAACCAACCCTAAATATCCCTTCTTTACCAGACTAGACATGCCATTCCACTCCAAGATATAAGGCCAAGCTTGCCATGGCAAGAACAAAGTTTTTACATTTATTTTTTTCTTCTCCTCTTCTCCATTCAGAAAGCACTCCATAAGATCCAAAAGATGAGGGAAAAATTGAAATCCACAAATAACTGAATAATTTTCAGGGCTGTATCAAGGATAATATGTTAAGGAAAAGGTTAAAAACAAAAATTTTGTTTCAGATGCAAATGCTTCACCTGGCTAGATTTTTACTGTGAGCTTTTTGGCATCTTTTTTCAAAATCTCAGGAAATTGCAAACAAATGAAACTCTAAAGACAAATTAGGAAAAAGGACTACGCCGTATTTGCCGGCGTATAAGACAATTTTTTGGCCCTGAAAAATACGTATTTGCCGGCGTATAAGAGACTGGGCGTATAAGACGACCCCCTAACATTTCCACTCAAAATACAGAGTTTGTTATATACTCGCCGTATAAGACTACCCCCCACTTGGAGGCACATTTTTCAGGGCCAAAAAATCATCTTATACGCCGGCAAATACGGTAACTTTGGAGCCCTAACATGCTCCTCCTATTCTTGTCTGTTTCTTCACTTTCAGAGAGTACCACCAAACCAGCCACAAAATCATATGCTAACAAGAGCTTTTGCTTCCTGCAAGTTGACAACTCTCTGGCTTTAAATAAATGCCTCCATTTCCTGTTAGCATTGGTCAGTCCTAACTACCAAACCTATGAAGTTTGAACAAAAAAGACTCTCATACCAACGACTCTCTCATACTTGGCCAGTACACTGGAACACAAGAGCTAGGAAACCACAGGGAAATTGCCTCTCCAGAGTGGCATGGTCTGTGTAGGGCACAGAGACAGAACCAGCTGGGGAAGATAAAGATGGATAATAGATGAGACTTAGTTCCATCATAAGTATCTGGGATTAGGCTCCTAAAATAAAGTCCAACTACATACAAGGCTCCCTGAGGGAGACACTAAGAATCACACACAGTTCTTGCTCAGAAGGGGCTTCTAATCTCACTGGGAAGGTATACCACATGGAAAAAATTAATACAAAGGACAAATGAGAAAACAAAGTGTGTGCTAAATTGATGGTGATTCAGTATCACATGGTTCACACAATACATATAAACCCAATCATCAGTTTCCAATTCGTGAACCTTCTAAATAGTATAGCCCCTCTCTTCATATAAGGAATATTAGGTCTTTCTATATGTTAGGCACTTATACTGGGTACTAAGAGATACAAATGACTGAAATGAAAGCAGTCTTGCCCCTTCTGAAAGTTGATGGTAACTTGGCAACAGGTAAGTAAACAGGTTATTAGAGAACAATGGATTTAATTACAGTATAATCACACAAAGTGCTAGGAAAGAGGGAAGTACAGGAACCACTGGAGGATCAAGAAGATTCTAGGCAGCTACCTTGAACCTGGGAAAAGGGGAAATCAGAGAAATTATTCTCAAAAAGGTTGCCTAAGATGTGACTAGGAGAAGAATGAAAATTAGCAAGATAAACTGTTCCAGGCAGAGGAAAGGCAAATGCAAAGGTTCTGCAAGAGACAGAGAGCATTGCCATTTCAGGAACTAAAAGGGCCTCTTTAAAAAAAACAAAAACAAAAATATTTTTATTGATTTTAGAGATAGAAGAAGGGAAAGGAGATAGAAACACTGATGAGAAAGAAACATCTAGCAGCTGCTCCTGCATGCCCCCTTTTGGGGATCGAGCCCACAACCTGGGTGTGTGCACTGGTTGGTAATGGAATGGGGAACTCCTGGCTCATGGGTCTATGCAGAACCCTTGAGCCACACCAGCCAGACTAAAAGTGCTTTTGAAAGCTGTACCAGAGTGCAGGTATGTGTATGTACACTGAATTCAAGGACCACTACTACATCCTGGGTGAATAAATAAGACAGCTGAGGAAGAACAGTCAGAGGAAAAGAGCAGTGTGGGGAGACCCTTGAAGAGATGCCCCAGTAATGTGAGATTTAGGTCTAGCTAGCAAAAGAGACTATATAAAGGAAGAAAAGGGGAAAAAAGAGAGTTATGGAAACTGGGATTAAAGAATATTTAAGAAGCAGAGGTCAACCAAGTTAAATGGTGCTATGATAAGGATGCAAAATATCCAGTGATAAGCAACAAGGAAGCTAATAGTGATCAGTCAAGAGATTATTTTAGCCACTTGATAGGGTGGAAAGTAACTAACTTCCTTAGGTGAGGAATGATGGGGAGGTGACCAATGAACATAGTGACCTATTTATTTCAAACATTTCAACTAGAGAAGGAAAGAATACAGCAGTGGCTTCAGGGAGAGTTGCAAGTAGAAGAAGCCTGAGAAAGATCCCAAGGAAATGTACTGACTAGAAAATCTTGATGAATCCTCTCTATGATGTATACACATACTCACATCCTTATCTCCCCTCCAACCCCAAGTGTTTTACTTTCTTCAGAAAATCTGAAGACAAAAGTGTAATCAATGAACTGGAGGTCCTACCCAGAGTATTGAATTCTACTCTATAAAGGATGTCTTTTTATAACTCTTTCTTACTCACAGTGTCTTAAAAACAATTGCTTTCCCCTGTAATATTTTGACCATTTAATGGCTATGTTTTAGTGAATCTGTCTACTTCTGCTATGTATGTTCTGTCAAATCTATTTAGTGACATGTAAATGACTCCAAAATAAAACTAGCAAGAAAAACCCCCACACTTAATCATCATCCCACCATAAAAAGAAAAATAGTCAAAGCTTCTTTTCTTCTATTTTGTCATCCAATGTAAGGAAAATTCTCCCCTTTTCAAGTCTTTAATGACTGACAATTATTTTTTTAATTGTCAAGCTCAGGACCACTTCCACACATGACCTTCATAGCCAGAATTAGCAGAAGGAAAAAAGAGATGTTTTCACAACTTTAATGGTTTGCAGATAACTAATCCTGACTGCTTCTACATGACAAGCAAAGAATTTAGTAAATATCTGAATGGAAAACAAGCAATAGTCAATAAATCATTAGAATTCTTAGGATGATAATTTTGTATTTAAATCGATCATAAAGTCTCAGAATTTGTAATCACATCCAAAATATTAAAATGCCTAAAACTTAAAAGACTATCACTTAGGCATTAAAAGTAAGCTGTCAGTAAATTTATTTTACAAGGTACTTAACTTGAAAGAATCACTCAAACAAAGCCATCTGGGTATGAAGAACTGCTAATACACAGACCACATAATGGGATAAGCCAGCCAGTATCATTAAAAATATCCTCTAAAATTCACAATGAAAAAGTGAGATCTTTATTCTCATAGTGTCAGCTGCAAATCAGGGGCTAGCTACATATTTTCAATTTATTCTTAGTGAGTCATTCTTATACTTAAAGATTTTTAAAGAGACTTTGCTGCCCTGGCCAGTATTGTTCAATGGTAGGAGGGTCAGACTATGCACTAAAGAGTTGCACGAACAGTCGAACAGTCGGGAGTTCGATTCCTGGGTTTAGGATTTGCTCCCTGTCCCAAGTTGGGTATGTGTGAGAGGCAACCAATCAATGTGTTTCTCTCACATCAATCCTTTCTCTCTCTCTCTCTCTCTCTCTCTCTCTCTCTCTCTCTCTCTCTCTCTCTCTCTCTCTCCTTCCCTCTCTCTCCCCTTCCCTTCCTCCCTTCTTCCCTCCCCCCTCCCCTCTTCTTTCCTCCCTTCCACTCTCTCTGAAAAGCAATGGAAAAAATATCTTCAGGTGAGGATTAACAACCACCATAAAATAAGGTACTTTGCATATTAAATACTTATACTGCTTTTTGAACAGATAAGTATCTGCAAATATACTTGGGTAATAAAACTCAGGGGGGGTGGGAGCATGCATGGGGGGGGAGTGGTTTGGGATGTGAATAGGGGGATGAAGACAAATATGTGATACCTTAATCAATAAAGAAATTTAAACAAAAAAAGAAAAAAGAGCTGAAACCAGTTTGGCTCAGTGGTAGAGCATCGGTCTGCGGACTGAAGGGTCCCAGGTTCAATTCCGGTCAAGGGCATGTACGCTGGTTGCGGGCACATCCCTGGTCTGGGGTATGCAGGAGGCAGCTGGTCGATGTTTCTCTCTCATCAACGTTTCTAGCTCTCTATCTCTCTCCCTTCCTCTCTGTAAAATATCAATAAAATATATTTTTTTAAAAGAAAAAAGAAAAACTCCTTACACAGAAGTTATCAGTACATTGTAATGAATACTGCACAACCTACCTACTAAAAACAACACACTTTTGTTGGTGCTTTAGGGGTATACAACTTACCAGAATACAAATATCATCCTGGAAAAGATACCTACACAGATTATTTCACTACTTGGTGGTGTGAGGTCAATGCCACAATGTAACCTTCACTATGTCACTCTATTAGAAGGGTTCAGAGGTCATTATCCCAATCAAGGTGAGTAGTAATGGCAGAGGAAATAGAAAAGAGCAGAGAGAGGGGAAACAATATACATATATATGGGGATGGGACAGGGGTGGGAAAAATAGGGTTATAGCTGTTCATCTAGAAAATAATACAATTAATAAAACAAGAATAAACTCCATGTTTCGTGTACTCACAACTGTAACACTACTTTTGCCCACCCAGCCTACTTAATAAGAGTAATATGCAAATTAGTCACCACACTGCTACACTGACAAGCCACGCCCATCGGCCAATCAGAGAGAGTATGCAAATTAACCCAACCAAGATGGCTGCAGCCCCAGAGAGCAGTTGAGAGGCTTGGGTTTCCCCAACAATAGAGGAAGCCAAACTTTCTGCCTGCCTTTGCAGACCGGTCCACTCAAGGCTACAAAGTTTCAATTACAGAAGGTAAACAAAACCAAACAGAAATGGCTGCCAGCCGATGAACAGGCTTGGCTCTGCTCCAGGCTACAAAGTTTCAATTGTAGAAAGTAAATAAACCCCAGATACCAGGGCCTCCACTTGGGTCACCAGGGGGCGTGGCCAGCCTGCAAACCACCACAGGCCCCTCGCTCAGGCCACCCCATTCCCCAAGGGAACCCCCACCCTGATCTGAGACATCCTTCAGCGCAAACCAGCTGGCCTTCACCCATGAACGAGGCCTCTATCCTATCTAATAAAAGAATAATATGCAGACTGACAATCACTCCAACACACAAGATCAAGATAGCTGCTCCCATGTGGACACAAGATGGCCACCACAAGATGGCCAGCAGGGGAGGGCAGTTGAGAGGCACCAGGCCTGCAAGGGAGGGCAGCTGGGGGTGATCAACCCTACAGGGAAGGCAGTTAGGAGTGACCAGGCCAGCAGAGGGAAGTTGGGGGGAAACAGGCTGGCAGGGGAGCAGTTAGGCATCAATCAGCCTGGCAGAGGAGTGGTTAGGGGGTGATCAGGCTGGCAGACAGAAGTGGTTAGAGGCAATCAGGAAGGCAGGCAGGCGAGCAGTTGGGAGCCAGCAGTCCTGGATTGTGAGAGGAGTGTCAGACTGCCCGTTTAGGCCCGATCTGGGATCAGGCCTAAACGGGCAGTCAGACATCCCTCAATTGGAGAGGGTGCAGGCTGGGCTGAGGGACACCATCACCCTCTCCCTGCTGGTGCATGAATTTGCACCTCTAGTTCTATATAATAAAACCCTAATATGCAAATTGAACAGTAAAACAAAAAGTCGCTATGATGCACACCAACCACCCCTGGCCCTGGCCGGCTCCAAACACCCGGATTGGGGTTGGGGCCAGCCGGCCAACCACAGGCTCTCCTGGTGGGACCCCATCGGGGCAGGCTGGCCAAGACCTCATCCATGCATGAATTCGTGCACTGGGCCTCTCACCACTTTCTTCACTATCTAGCAGAGTCTGGCACCTAGTGGATGCTCATATATCTGTTGAGTAACTGAATGGACTCTGCCTGCAAGGAGCTTATAATTCTAGGATAGAACAGAAAATGAAGGATAGATTTCATGGAGTAGTTGGTCTTCAGTTACTTATTTTAATTTCATATATACAAAAAAATATAAAGTGGCTATACCATCATGCCACATGATTCAGGAATGCTAAAACACCAAGCTGGTTTTGTCCTTTTGAGATACAGCTTTTGGGAGGAAGGTACAAAACTTGGAACAAAAACCTTTATTGTTTTACAATGATCAATAATCTTCCTTAACAATTTTTTGCTTGTTCTAATTTGTCATATACAACACATCCCTATGAAATAATAGATGTCCAAGAAGGATCAAAGAAAAAGCATGTTCTACAAAATAATATGCATTTCTATTGCTAAGTAGCAATAAAAACTTTTAACAGCACATATTCTATATATTTTACTAGAGGCCCGGTGCACGAAATTCATGCACAGAGGGTGTGTGTGTGGTCCCTCAGCCTAGCCTGCACCCTCTCCAATCTGGAACCTATTGAGGGCAGTCGGACAATCCAGGACTGCTGGCTCCCAACTGCTCTCCTGCCTGCCTTCCTGATTTCTCCTAACCACTTCTGCCTGCCAGCCTGATCACCTCCTGACCACTCCTCTGCCAGGCTGATTGATGCCTAACTGCTCCCCTGCCAGCCTGTTTGGCCCTAACTGCCCTCCCCTGCAGGCCTGGTCACCAACTGCCCTCCCCTGCTGGCCATGTTGAGGTGGTCATCTTGTGTCCACATGGAGGCAAGATCTTTGACCACACAGGGGAAGCTGTCTTGTGTGTTGGAGTGAGTGATGGTCAATCTGCCTATTACTCTTTTATTAGATAGGATAGAGGCCTGGTGCACGGGTGGGAACCAGCTGGTTTGCTTTGAAGGGTGACCTGGGTGAGGGGCCTATGGTGGTTTGCAAGCCAGCCATGCTCCCTGGCAACCCAAGCGGAGGCCCTGGTATCTGTGATTTATTAATCTTCTACAATTGAAACTTTGTAGCCTGGAGTGAAGGCAAGCCTCCTGCTTGCTCCATAGCAGCAGCAATTTCTATTGGGATTTATGTATCTTCTATAAATGAAACTTTGTAGCCTTAAGTGGAGGCTTGGGCCAGCCAGGGTGTACGGAAAGCTTTGCTTCCTCCATCACTGGGGACAACCATAGCCTCCTGCTCTTTCCAGCTCCATGGCTGCTGCCATTTCTGTTTGGATTTATTTATCTTCCATCATCGAAACTTTGTAGCCTTGAACGGAGGCTTAGGCTGGCAAGGGTAGGTGGAAAGTTTGGCTTCCTCCATTGCCGGGGAAACCCAAGTCTCCCTCCTGGTCTCTGTAGCTGCACCCATCTTGGTTGGGTTTATTTGCATATTTGCTCCTGATTGGCCAGTGGGCGTGGCTGGTGGGTGTAGCAGGGGTATGATCAATTTGCATATTACTCTTTTATTAGATAGAATTATTATTATTATCATAGCTATCATTTATTTCACCCCTTGATTGAAAAGGTAAGGTAGAAAAATTAATCATGAGCTGAGACAGATAATAAACAGTATCATTCCTAATCATAGAGTAACTCATTAAAAAACTGCTAATTAGATTCTCAGTGCAAGCATATGTCATTCCTTTTTACCAATTTCCATAGAGACCACTCAATTTAATTTCCAAGCTGGTCATCAAAAATAGTTCAGCTTGGCTAGTTTGGCTCAGTGGCTGGAGAGTTGGCCCATGGACCTAATGGTCAAGAGTTCAATTCCCAGTTAAGGGAACGTACCTCAGCTGTAGGCTCAATCCCTGGTCCTCGTCAGGGCATGTGTGGGAGGCAACCAATCAATGTGTCTCTCTCACATCAATGTTTCTCTCTTTCTCTTAAAAAAAAATCAAAGGAAAAAATATCCTCAGGTGAGGGTTAAAAAAAAATTGTTCATGGAAATAACTGAACATGGTATAAAAATATAGTCACACTCAGCTGCCCATGGTGGAAAAAAATGGTCGCAGCTTCCAACTTCCTCAAAATAGCAGATGGGGTCTAAGGATGAAAAGAGAAAGGGAAGGGTAGGAAGGAAAGGCCATGATTTTATCCTGAAATTTAATATCAAGGACACTCTCTCAAGCATTTTCATACTAACCACCAAACTTTTAACTCTAGTCTTCCTTTGCTTTGATTTCATTTAAAGATAGTAAATCAACTACTTAAAAGGCTAAACATTGGTTTTTAAAATTATCTTTTTTAAAAACATATTTTTATTTCAGAGAGGGAAAGAGATTCAGAAACATCAATGATGAGAATGATTGATCGGCTGCGTCCTGCAAGCCCCCAAATGGGGATTGAGCTCAAAACCTAGGCATCGAACTTGGGACCTTTCAGTCCGCAGGCCAACACTCTATCCACTGAGCCAAACCGGCTAGGACTTAAATTATCTTAAATCTAACATTAATATCAAACTCCAAAAAAAACTTAGCATGGAGTCGAGGATGCAAACTCAAGTGTGTCCAAGGGCTGGGCAGCACACATAAATGAGGACAATGAGACTCACATGGACTGTGAACTTAACACACATGAGTCTGTCCAGCAGGAGCAGTGACCCCAATTCAGCAGACAATTGCCAAGAGGGGCCCAGACAATGTGGCTTTCAGGTTTTTCAAGAAGAGCCAGAAATCCAGATTTTTGTGCTATTTTTCCTGATTTATAAACAATGACCAAAACTTCAATTCCTCTTTTTGTTAAAATACTATGTGAACCAAGCCAAATATGACTATGGGTGGCCAATTTGTGATATCTAGGCAAGAGATCAGAAACCTGGGTAAAGGTCAAAATCTACAAACTATCCCTTCCTTTGTATTAAAAATCAGGGAGTCTTCCCACAATTCCTCTTCTCTCCGTGCAGTTGTGTATCAGGGTGAGCATGTAAAGTGGCTTCAGGACACGGAAGACCTCAAGAGAAGAAGAACATCCAAGCTCTGACACCTAATTGTCCTCCTAAAACATTTCCTGCTATTAAAGACCAATTTATGGTGTATAATAAATGGTACTGCATGCAAAGCACTTTGCACAGTGCCTAGGGCACATAACAGAATTCAATAAATGTTAGCTATTATTGAGTTTTATTATGAATGAGGATAGAACACAGATCAGACTGTGTATTTCTCCTTTGCATGAGTGATTTTTCTAACCAATTATAAACCCCAAAAACCCCTTTAGACATGAGAAAAATTTCAAAGGGAACCACATTCATCAGTGTGGCATTTGGTAATTTTATAAAATAATCTGATTTATGCCTTCACAGTGTTTTATCATTTCCTAAGAACATAATAATGGATATTTTAAAGTTTTAATTTGAGTTAATATGAAATTTTAAAGTTCTGTCCCACTTTTAGATAATAAGGATCACAGAACATCCAAATCCAGTTTGTCAGACATGAAAGCCCAATTTTTTCCAAAAAGATTGCCCACTTTCCTGACTCCTCATGTGATCATGTAGATGCAGAATGTTAGATCTAAATCATGCTTTAAGGCTGTCTGGTCCAATCATCACATTTTACAGATCCTGCAAGGAACTCCTTCCAGGTCCCACAACAGTCAAAGGCAGACTCAGAAGCCCCAGTCTTCTTTTTCCATTACCTCACAAGTCCCTGGAGGCATGTATGTTTGAGGTGGTTGGTTAAGGGTTGCAGGGGGGAGCTTTGGACTACAGCTTTGAAACAAAACTGTTCTGTGTGAAACCAATAATCAGTACTGCAGACAGACACAAACCTCAGCCCTTAGGAGCAAAAGCCTCTACCACCTAAAAGGATAGGGTAGGGAGGGTTTCCTACACAATCAAAGCCTTGCTTCGATACGTCTCTTGTTGGTCAGAATCTTTTTTAAATCCTCTAATATCAACTATGCCCTTCTAGCCACTGGCTTGGAACAAGAGTTCCAAACTTCTATGAAAGAACCTACTTTATTTGCTGGGAAAGTAGTGCTACTAAGCAAAAGCATCAATGATTTTCAAACTGTCCAACTTCCAAAGAACTGAGAAGTATTTTTTTAAATGTAGAGAATATAGTATTCTAAGTAGAGAATATAGATTGTGTCCTACATTCAAAATTTGTCTTTCTAGAAAGCATGTTTTAATAATATCAAAGGATATAAAGCAAGCTGAGAATAGGAGACTAAAATTAGCTCAAACCACAAATAACCTAACATACTTATCACTTCCTTATGATCAACCTAAAAAATCAAACACTAAAGGCATTTACAAAACTAAAGGTGTGGTGCCAATTTAATCCTTTAACTTCAAACTGTATCCTTTCTTCCTCCTAAAATGGACCTGGCATGTAAACACTACCAAATAAATAAATAAATAAATAAGTAAAATGACATTTTATTAAATTCAAAGGCAAGTGCAAGGGAAACCATGAATGCAAAGTTTTGCCCGGTGAATAAAACAGCATGTACCATGCAGTTCTTCAGTGGTTAGAATGGTAACCACCTCCTCAAACTGAAGATAGGAAATTTTAGATGATGGACCACACCCATCTCCAGCTGTGTTTCACACTGAGCATAGGGACATACCAAACTCCTACTTCAAACCAAAGCTTGCCTTCTTCTCCTACACTCATTTATTTTCTATTTTCAAAAGCAACATCTTCCAACCAACCAAGTCTATTGGTAAACACAAAAGCTTGTTGCCATCAAGTAGTGGAACAAGTTGCAAAAGAAAGTTTAGTTGACAAATATACATTCATGAAAAAAAAAAGGTAATGAGTTTATTCAATGTCAACTACTTTGACAGTGATTCTTTCTGCATGACAACTATGTTTTAATAAATTTGGGGGTGGGAGGGTGGGGAGTCAAGCTTCCAAAGGAATGGAAACAATTGCTGAAGTAAAGATGAGTACAGAAGCTACCAGCTATCACTGTAGATTCTTCAATATTGTTACTCAAACTCTCAAAAGCATTTTTATTAGCAGGTAGACAAATAAGGGAAAGTAGCAGACCTGGGTAGTTATTTTGGCAAGAACAGATGAAATAAAACATTGCTAATGACACTAATATTCCTAGGGTGTATCAAGAAAACTGTAGTAGGACATGAGGACTATTTAAATATACTTAGAAATGGCACTGCGATAAGTATGTAAAGCACCCATTCCTTAGGAACCCGCATCCTAGGATGTGGATTCCCGAAGAATAGTCAAGCAATGCGGACCAGCTAATCCTTATGTGTGGCTAAATCACCTGCTGTACTGGGTTGCTCCAGAAATGTGGGGGTGGCTTAATGCAACTTCCTGATCTTGCACCATTATGTTTCACCCCACCTCCAAGGACAATCCTAAAAACCCTGTCAACAGAGAGGTGGTGTCCAGGTGGTGGAGAACAATAATGTTCTTATCTCTAAGATGCTTTTAAAATACACCCCAAATCAGGGTAAAAACAACGAAGCAAAAGGTTTTCAACAAAAAACACAGAACGAAATATCCTCCCCCACAAATAGACCATTGGATATCTTCTCAGAGGCCCCTCTTTCTGTGCAAAAGGGAGCCAGCCGCACAAATATCTGTGAAGGCATCTTTTGCCATCATCCTTGCAGAAGCAAACTAAACGCTATTTGAATAGTGAGGCAGCATGAAATCCGAAAGGGATAAATCTAACAGTGATCAACGTTTAATCATCAGGAAATGTAAAGCTAATTCACCATATATGCTAAATGTAGTTTGCCTGTTTGTCCTCTTGAATTAAGTTATATTCAGAATTGATTTCATTTAAAGACATTTTTGAGTAAGCCCAGATTCTTAAGAGAACTCCAACTCTCTGGAATAATTACTTGATGTCCACTTTCCTATAAGCAAGTCACAATAGTATATAATCCTCCGAGTTCTTCAGTACTCATCAGAATAAATACTAAGTTGTTTGCTGGAACTCAGCATGGCCATTTTTAAATTGTATTTTTTAAAAGGAAAGGAAGCATCAATAAAATCCATGAAGAATAAAGGGGGAGGAATGTTTTATAACAGAGATAAGGAAAAGTTTTCCTTTTCTAATCACTAACTAATACATTTTTTAAATACACTTTTGGAAACCTAGCTTGGCTATACTCATCTAGCAAGTGGTGCCGCTCACCCACAAAAGCCACAAACACAGAGGAGGCTTTTCCTTGTTCATCTGTAAAGAAAACCCGCCTCACTCAGTCTTTGGGAAGAAACTTCTGCAGTAAAAGAAGCCCAGCCAGGACACAGAACACTTGGGCCCAAAGATTTCCATCAACAATGGTTAAGCCTCAGTAAGGATTTAGAATTTCCTGGCACAGTACTAGATTAATAGTAGCAGGGAAAAACATATTCTCCAAAGAAAATGCAGGCCTCAAGCGTCACTTTGCTAATAAGCCATGTTTACTTTTTTGAGTCCACACTAAAAAACTTCTGGAAGCACCAATTCTAAGCACCATGATGTACTGTAACACTTCATTGACTTGGTAGAAACAAGCATTCAAAACTGCTAACTGAAGCATGTCACTTAAAAAAAAAAAAGGCTAAAAATCATTTATCAGTAGTAGTTATTACTTTGTCTGCAGTGTGACTTGTATCACATCCCAAAAACCAACTGATTTGGGGGCAGGGGAGGGAGCATTTAACTTTTCTTTTGCTCTTTATTTTTGGAGGGAAAAATCTTCCACGTGAAATGGTCTTGTTTCTAGTGTTCAGACATTCAAAATTAACAAAATGTCAGAGACTCGTGATTATGTCAAGATGCCTTGAAAAGCGAGAGGTCGGGAGCTGGAAGTCCACTTCTACACAAAGTAAAGCATTATTTCTAAAATGCTGGAGACTTAGGTACTTTCTTCTCAAACATGGCAGATTGTGTGAACTATCATACTATTCAAATGAAGTTAGACCAGATGTTGGTTTATTTAAAAAATTACAACATAAAGGGCAGCTACTCTTCGTGTACCTAGTTGGGGTTGAATCTTTCGTAAATTCTCAAGAATCAGTTCCTCTATCTTTTACAGGAAAAACCACCCAATTGCTACTTAAGAGAAAAAATAACTCATGTGTCAGGGCTACTCATTTTCCCACATTACTAAATCAAATGAACCCTACTTATTAAGAATGTTTTATTTAATACCTCTTGGGGGGAAAATAGTCAATTCTTTTGAGTCCTTAGCTGGACTCACAAAATTTCTATAAATTTTTGAACCTAACTGTACCCACTGACACCCATCCACCTTACAAAACTGAGTACCCACTACAATGTTTTACAAGGATTACTTCAGTAACACTAAATTTTCTTTGTGAGCACATTAAAGACTTTTATTACTTGAAGTGAACTTGGTGATCAGCTAGTCCATGATAACTTTCAAAAAGGAAGGGAGTGAAGCCTAAAGAAAGGACCCACTCAGCACTGTTAGTTTTAGAGCTAAGACTAGAGAAAAAGCAAAAGATTAAATTACTCTCTTGGCCTGAAAGTAGTTTGACCAAAGGCCAAAATATTAACCTTTACCATTTACACTTTGGAAAAAAGCAGACTATGTAGGATTGTTACTTTACAGAGAACCATATTTTATATCTCACAATCAAAAACCATTTACAAATCGACTACATGCAAAGCCCTTCCAGAAGGCATGTGAAAACAAGTCAAGTGATGAGGATAGAGTATTTCAACAATTCTTAGAAAGACAGGTGTATTACCTGCAAACTTCCTATTAAGTTTGTCTCAGACTAAGTATAAATTAAAGTTCCTGTGAGACAAAATGGTGGTATCAACTTCTACTGGGTATGAATTCAAGCCCTTCTTCCAAGTCACCAAGTGGGCAATACTAAATTGCCTCATCAGGCCATGGCTCACAATGTGATGATTTTCTCTAAGAGTGACCTCTACTACCATCCTCCTCCCTAGAATGGGAGTTGGGAACCAGGTATTGCTTGTCTTTAGATTGTCAGGACCTGGCAAAGTGCTGCCAAGCAATTCAATTCAGCATTTGTTAGGCACTTACTTTGTCCAAGTGCAGAGGACACCAAGATGAGTGAAAAGATGGACTAGCTGGCCTCAGGAAGCTTGGACTCTGGAGGAGATAGATCTAAAGAAACAGCTCCCATGAGAGCAAGGCCTCAGAAGAGTTAAGTATGAAGTTGTATGGAAACACACAGGTGAGACGACAAAGATCTATCTAGTGTGAGGAGGCACGCATTTGAGTGGGAAAGGCAGGCAACACAAAGTATTGAGGCAAAATATAGAGGAGTGAAAGAGGAGGATGTTTCAGAAACGCTATTCATTCTATTGTGGCTAGAACAGAGAGGTACATGGAGGGGATGGCTGGAACTTGGCTGCCATGCTGAGTTGGACCTTACAGGTATTATGAAAACACTAGAAGTAGTTAAACAGAGGAGTGACCTGACTCAGGTCTGTTTTTAACAAAATTACCAGTGATAATGTAAAGAATATACATGGTGGGGAAGGAGGAGATGTGGAGAGACTTTAAGGGACCATAATAATATGTAACTGGTCTCACTTGTTTCTAGTGTGAAACTACAAACGACTATATTATAGGTAAAACTAGAGGCCCAATGCATGAAATTCGTGCAAGAGCAGGCACTCGCAGCCCTGGCTTTGTCCAGAAGGTCATCCAGAAGGGCATCCATATGGTAGTTCTGCTGTTAGGTCAATTTGCTTATTATGCTTTTATAATAATAGATTTAAGAACCTAGATCACTGGGGTGGTAGAAAGAATTCTATGGTGACCAATCAACAAAACGTGGTAGGGGGAATCAAAATCCCCAGCACTCACTGGATACTAAAAACACACCGAGTGCCTGATACCAAACTACGCTGTCTTGGAAACAATGACCCAGCTACACTTCCCATTTTCCGTAACACGAAACATGCCCAGCCTATCTGTCAGTATTAGTTGGTTACCATGAACGAATGAACACAAACACTGCAGGGAGGAATGCCAGTGTGCGCAAAATACATATGGGTTCAGGTAGGCTTAAGAAAAAGTACCTGCAATTAAAAGCACATCACAGGACAAATTTTTGCACCCGAAGAGATCAGAAAACAGACAATACCAAAAAAAAAGGGGGGGGAGGGAATAAAAGACACAGCCGAAACCGGGTTGGCTCAGTGGTAGAGCGTCGGTCTGCGGACCGAAAGGTCCCAGGTTCAATTCCGGTCAAAGGCATGTACCTTGGTTGCAGGCACATCCCCGGTAGGGGGTGTGCAAGAGGCAGCTGGTTGATGTTTCTCTCTCATTGACATTTCTAGCTCTCTCTCTCCCTTCCTCTCTATAAAATATAAATAAAAATATATTTTAAAAAAAGAAAAATAAAGAAAAATAAAAGACACAGTCATCATTCTAACAGTTTATACTCTGAAAAACTCCCTACAGGAAATTTCATATTCATTTCTATCATGAAATTCAGTATACTAGTACATTCAACACATTATTCAACACCAGGTATTTTTAGAGGTTTTGGGGAGCTATTCATGCTAAAATGCAGATAACTGGCAACTGGAGATCATTTGCATTACAATCATCCCCAAGCTGACCTGTTTATGTACTTCCAAAAGTACCAAAGTATTCCTATAAATATGCCAGTGATGTCAAACCAATAACGATAGCAGAAAGTTCCCTCCACTATTTCTCCTTGTGCTCCCAGTTAATTTAATATAAGCTCCGACAATTACAAAGGTCTTTACACCATTTCCAAAGTGGAGAACAGACACCTAAATTTAGTTCACCAAAACCAGGCCTAAACAAGCACATTTAGATATAATGGGTCACTCAAGATGACTAGAACTTCCAATCTCTCCATGTCATTTCCGTTTGGCTTTTTTTTTTTAAGTGAAGTGAGTCATAGTGTATAGATCTGTCTCCTCTTCACAAAACAGACTCTCTGAAGAGAATGGCATTTAAATAAACATTATAAACATTATTAGGAAATTTTAATATTCATCTTCTTGGATTATAAAAATATATACTGTATATAGCATTGAAGAATTTCAGTGAACTATTGTTATAACATGGTTTTAACCTAGATATGCATTAGATCATATTTCATAATGAAAGCAGCTATAAAAATAAGTCATTTGGAAGAGTGGCCCATTTTACAAAGCCTGCCTCTAACATGGAATAAATCTTGTCTTCAAGTCACAAGCTACAGTTGCAACCTCCTTTATGTGAAACAATCAGATCATTCACATTGAAAGGTAATGAACAGTGTCAAAGAATCAAATAATTTAGAGATGAGAGAAAGAACAAAGCACCTGACAACAATCTTAAACTACAGATGGAGGGCAGCTTATCAGCTATTTTCATTAATTCAAGTTCTGTTTTCTCTTCATTCTAGCTCCAAAAACCAATCCCTTTTCCCTATCTGTGTTCTATCTCCTCTTAGACAGCCAGACCAACTCAAATTCTAAGCTCACTGGTATTACTTCCACTTTTCAAATCAGGCATGCAAAATTTTTAAACCATTTACATATGCTATCAAGCTGTCTTTTTAATAAATCTAAATGCTCATTAGCACCTATACTATTTATTAGGCTAACAAAAACAGTTATGCTCACTTTATCAGATTAAGCTTACATTGAACCTTCGCTTAACACTTTTGTTTTCTAAGCTACCACATTCCTCAGCATTCAAGTCTACTTTACCCTTTGTTCATTGCCCAATTGTTGCTAAGTTTCTGCATCTTTTGTTCTAGTTAGAAAAGAAGTTAGTGTCATAAGAAATAACTGCACTACCTGTTTACAAAATTTTAAGCAGAAATTATATTTTCCTAATCACAATAGAGTAACCTAGCTTAAAATTACTTTGTACAAGGCTGTCCTCATCGTGACATGCTATAAGTTAATTTTTTTTAAATTTCCATTTTCTTCTAACCTGAAACACATTTCTTTGAATTCCTGAGAAATAATGGTTTTGGTAAATTGACACACACTTTGGGAAATGTGCCACTTTCAACTCAAGGTCATCTGAACTCATGTTTTTAAAAATGCCACATTGCCTAATTTACAGCCACCTTTCAACTCAAAAAGGAGAAGAGCTTCTGATTTCAGTGTTCAAAAACAAAAACACCTGTACAGTAGAGGTGAGAAAGCCCATAATGGACAACTCTCTAATGTCAAAAGAAACCACCTCTAGGAACGTGGAAATCCATTAAGGGAATCGCGACATACTGCAAATCTTGACTAAGTCTTGGAATTCACATACGGTAGAGAGAGAAACTTAAGAACAAGGAGGGGAGTTAAAGACGAACATGCTCCAAGCTCTGGCCTAAAACAGTAAGAAATCATTTATTTTAGAATATGAGTTTTTAGAATATTAACTTGTTGTTTCTGTATAACAGATTTTCCCCAATGATTTGTGGAGCCCACCTCCACTTGTGACGGGGTATATCATAATATCCAACACTTCAGAGGAACAATTTTTTCATTAAGAACCACTTTAGATTCCACTGCATTAAATCTGACACAGACAGCACGTCTACACATTCTCAAAGTCGCTAGTGAAATTCACTCAATTACTTCAGAGAGACTAGACAATGGATACAAACTGTATATATTTATCATTAACTAATATACTTTATAGTCTAAGTAAAAGTAATCCTGTAAAATAAGCTTGATGCAAATCTACATGAAACCAAGCATGCCAAAATAAGGCTTTTGTTAGTCAGGCATACCCAAGAATTGCTTAAAGCTTTCTTTCCTTTTTAAGTGGAGCTCAAAATAGATTTTAATACTACCAGCTGATAGATCTCACAATTTGCCTTTTGAACCTAAAAGCTGGAGACAGAATAAACTGCCTTCTCCCTTTACACAAGTAACAGCATCTCTCTATTCTATACATCGTTTATTTAAAATATGGAGTGTGGTTTTGGTTAATCCTCACAACCCCCGCAATGACATTTAATCAGGAGCACATATTTACTTGAGAGGGTTAGCTGCTGGGGAAGGCAGACTGCTTCGTGCTTTTAATCTGATGTTTTAGAGATATGTCAGAAACCCTGCCTTCCTGACTTGTATGCACCACCAGAGCCCACAAGTAGACGAGGACTTGGGAGACCCAATCATCTCAGCCACGACCAAAGGATAAGATGCTCATCGGGGAAAGATGCGATTTCAGTACACGGTCGCATCTTTCAGTACAAATGTTAACTTTCCATGGTCCCTGTCTAGAAGGGCAACAGTATTTTGGCCCCAGTGAAGTGGGTACCTCAGGCCTCCTGGCTGGAAGGATCTTTAGCCCAATACCTGCCTGGCTGGCTGCTGCTCCTCTTTCAGCTCATAGAGCACATGTCTTTTAGACCTGCCCTGACCCCCTTCTCTAAGGCGGCCCACATGCCACTACCTGAAATTATTTGCTTATGTGTTGGACTGTCCTACTTGACTCTGAGCTCCACGAGAGATAAGGTCATGTCTACCTTCAACGCCTAAGCGGTGCCTAGCACGAACAGGCATGCCAATTCGTATCCATTAAATGAATGAACAGGAAGGTGGAAGGGGACTGTCATCCTTGGGACTCCCGAAGCACACGGAGACTAGGGGAAAGGAAATGTGGAGGAGGGGGGGCGGAGGAACCCTTTCTCCCAGGGAGACAAAGGAAGAGAGTCTGAGGTGGTCCCGTCCAGAAAAGGAAGTGGCGGGGGCGTTCTACCAACCCCAGGGGACAAAGAGTGGATAGGATAGGAAGGGGGGCGGGGTGCCAGGGATGCGCGTGGAGAGCGGAGACCCGCCGCCTCCCTCTCTCTTTGCCCCCCCTTGCCCCCTCCCCCCGGCTGGAGAGGTAGGTCACCGGGCTGGAGGATGCGAGGTAAGTGAGGGATCAAAGGGAATTGCGAGGTCCGGAGGCCCACCCGAGGGACAAAGAGAGAGGGGGCCGGCCTCCGCCGCCGTCGGACCGAATCCTCAAGCAGCAGGGCGAAGCAGCAGGGAGACCCAGAGGAAGCACGGGACTCGGGGTTCTGAGGGGAAGGTTCCCGCGGCCTAAGCGAAGGGCCTGCGGCTCTCCGGGCTGCTCCCGCACCTGGTAAATGGCCGCCCAACTCCCGGCCTTGTCGATCTCCTCGAACTCCTTTTCCATTTCCATGACGGGCCAGGGCGGCTGCTGCGCCTCCTCCTCGGCCTACCGCGCCGTCTGCCGCTCTAGGCCGCGTCGCGCACTCCGCCCGCCGGGAGTCCCGCTGCAAGCCTCGGCTCCCACCGCTACCGCCGCCCCAGCCGCTGCTTCTTCATGTCAACCCGGCAGCCGGAAGTACGCACCGCGCCGCTGTGGGCTCCGCCCCCAGAGTGAAGGCCAATCAGCGGTCGGACAGGTCAGCCAGCACTTCCGCGGGGTGGAGTCAGGCGGTGGGCTTGGGGAAGCAGCCTCAGCCCCGCGAGACCTCTCGCAGGGCTCGCTCCCTCCTCCCCTCCGGAACTCCGAGCTTGGGCGGGGCGCCCGCCCGTTGCCTAAGCGACCGCGGGAGCTCGTCGCGAGGCGCTTGGCTTTGCCAGGCCTCCTAGGATAGTGAGATCAAACCTCTAGGAGGCCCGTTGAGTGACAGGGTGGCCTTGAAATAGTCACGAACCTTTCCTGCGAGGCCAGGGCCCTGGCCTCAGTGCTGCAAGCTGGAATATGGGCCTGGGAAACATGCTCCATTTCCTGCCTCCTGCCTCTGGTCAGACGTCTGCACGTTTTTTCATGAAACTTAAGAGATTTTTTTTTATTTACCAAGCTGCTGAGGAAGACACCCCCTATTCTCTGTACTGTCCTTGTACTGAAATGCAAGATTTCCATTTGAGGTCTTCAATATAGGGCGCTGCAGGAATAGATTTGAGGTCCTGGCTTAATTTTCAGTCTCCCAAAGTATCAAGGAAATCTTGCCCAGACTGGATTCAGAGGAGCACTAATTCCGGGGTGCATTCAAGTGTTGGATAATACAGATGTCTGGGTCCAGCTCCAAAGAATTCAGATACCAACAATTTGTACCTTTTACCAGCAACCCCAGCTAATTATACACCTGTGATCCTGGGAGCACATATGAAAAGGACTGGTCAGATTGCCCTCCTGCAGGTTCTACTTAAGCCATCCAGCTCTGGAATCGTGAACCGGATAGGGTCAGAGAACCCAGAGGACCGAATCCTCTCTGTTCCCTGTTTGCATCTCAGGCCTGGCCAGAGCAGCTGCCAGTATCATTGGTTGAAATAATTCCTTACAGCAGGCATTTGCCTGGGATTCCAAAAACACATTTAAAAAAAATATATTTTATTGATTTTTCACAGAGAGTAAGGTAGAGGGACAGAGAGCTAGAAACATCGATGAGAGAGAAACATCGACTAGCTGCCTCTTGCACACCCCCCACACTGGGGATGTGCCCACAACCAATGTACATGTCCTTGACCGGAATCGAACCCAGGACCTTTCAGTCCGCAGGCCAACGCTCTATCCACTGAGCCAAACCGGTTTTGGCCCAAGAACACATTTTCAATCTCCACAACAATCTTACCGTATAGGCACTGCTATTAGTAGCACTTTGTGGATGAGGAAGCTGAGATGCAGAGAAACGAAATCACTTCATTGCACCTTGGTATGCAAGCCAAGATTTTAACCCAGTCTCTAGGGGAATGCTTTGGAGCCAGGTTGCCTGGGTCCAAATTCCAGCTCTACTAAACACTAACTGTGCAACCTTCAGCAAAATACCTAACCTTTCTCTGCCTCTGTTCCTTCTTTTGTAAAATTAGGATAATAAAAGTACCTACTTCATAGGGTTGGTGTGAAGATGGAATAAGTATATAGTGCTTTTAGTATAGTGAGTGGATCAATAAATATTAGCCCTCGTTACTATATACCTACCTCCACATAACAGCAAGTGGAGGCGGGGAGATAAATGAATTCTTTTTGAATAAATACAATTGATTTAATAGGCAATGTCTTCAGAAACAGAGTGTTCCATGGAGGAAATTAACAAAAGATGTCCATTCCTGTGGAAAGTTTGGGAATCCCACACTTGGAAACTGCATAATTTAAGTCTTAGCCCATTTAAGTGACTCCAGGGTCTGGTATACTCTTCCTGTCCTCGTTGATTTGAGTGCTAGTTTGTCTGGTACTCACAGAACTCCTTGTGGGGAGAGAGAACAGGGCTGGTTCATTCCTATCATTGTGGGCTGAGCTAAATAAGTAAATAAATCAAATGCCCATCTGGAGCCCAAGTGGCCCTCAAGCCTGCAGGGAGTGTCACCCAAGGACTGCAGCAGCCTATGAGGAAGCCAAAGCTACACACAAGTTCTTGATGGTGAGAGGGGAGCTGTAGCGGGGTCCAAGTCTGGGCTGTTTCGTGGTTGTGGTAATTTCCTAGGAGTGTCATAACAAATTACTACCAATTTGGTGGTTTAAAACAACAGAAATGTATTTTCAAACAGCTCTGCAGGCCAGAAGTCCGAAAGCAATGGGGCTGACAGGGCCACAAGCCTTCCGAAAGCCCTCGGGGAGAGACATTCCTTGCCTCTTCTTGCTCCTGGTGGCTCAGGGTCCCTTGTCTGTGGCAGCATCACTCCAATCTCTATCTCCATCTTCACATGGTTTTCTTCTCTGTATCTCCCCCAACTTCTTGTGTGATATCTGGCAGGGAGGAGTGACCCCGTGGCACCAGAGTCTGCTATGCCTTTCAGAGCCTTCCTTTCATTTGTAAAGCTCGCCAATTCCCTGCCAAGGTCTGGCCTAGAACCAGCCAAGCTCTTGAATCCCCAGAGAAGTGATGGTGGTGATTGGGAGTCTTTTAGTGATGACTGGTTAGAAAATAAACAAACGGCCATGTGTCATGATAGTGAAATCTTTTCCTGGCAGGCATGATCTCACGCAGTTTCTCTGGCCTTTCCTTGTGGATTTAGCTAACAGAGGAAATCAATGACCCATTAAACTTTAAAAAATGTCCTGACAAATTTCAGTGGAGAAGGACGATGATTCCCAAGGATCATCGACTCCTAACTTAGCAGTGTCAGCACGCTGCCTGATCCTGGTCTTTTTCCTGGAAGATGGCTCAGTGTTAAGAGCTTGGGATCCAGCGTGGGACCAAATTGGTCTGTGATGAAATGTCACTTCCTCAGAGAGGCCCCTTCTGATGCCTCCTGGTAAACAGTGCCCAGTCACTCTATCCCTTTTCCCTCTTAGCACTTACCAGGCATTTGGTGTCATATTTTCTCCATAGGGTTACCACAGCACTATGGTAAATATTTGTTTTAGGTGTTCATCGTCTGTCTCCACCACTAAATGTAGATTTCATGAAGAAGAAAAAAAGACGTCAATTTGTTTCAATGCTGACTTAAGCTACAAGTCATTACAAGAAGAGCCCATGAGTCCTTGGAAAGTTCCAGAAACTGAGAAGACAGAGCTTCTTTCTGCCTAAGAGAACCAGAGCTGAAGGGTCCTCAGGGTCACCCAGCTCCCTCTGTTCACCACTGAGGACATGCAACCAGGAAGGGAATGGTCCTTCCCTCTGAGAGTCACAGATGCTAACATAGTGTGGACACCTTGACTAGCTGGTTGATTTGGGGTCAGCCAAAGACACCCCTGAGGTAGAATAACTAATCAGGGCCAAGCCAAAAGCCAAAGCACTAGAAATGATGCACAGAGCTTCCGCCTGCAGTCACAGACAGCAGCACTAGGTAACAGTGTTGTCCAGCATTTTCTATTTCCCAACAGCCCTGCAAGTCAGATGTTATTCCATTTTTCAGATGAGAAAAGGGCTGCTCAGAGAGGGTAAAGAGATGAAGTCAACAAACACCCAAATGCAGAATGGCCCTGCTTTTGGAGCAATGGGCACCGCAGGTTAGAAGCTTCTACCCTGATTCCCCAAAAATAAGACAGTGTCTTATATTAATTTTTTGCTCCCAAAGATGGATGAGGTCTTATTTTCAGAGGATGTCTTATTTTTCCACGAAGAAGAATATGGTACACATTTATTGTTAAATGAAAATAAAGGAAATTTATTACCTGTATATGGTACGGTAGTATGGTAGTTGTCAACACAAACCAGACAAACTGTGAATCCTACAGTATCAAGAATTTTCTCATTTATTCAATGACAATCATGTCATCATTTTCTGGAACATCATCATAACAATCCAATTCCTGAATTTCCTGGTGAATTTCTTGTGACTCAATTTCTTTCAGAATCAGTGGACCAAATCTCTCATATTTAGCAATAGCACTATCTTTAAATGAGTACTTCTTGTCAAGGTAGCCTGCTCGCAGTGCATTTGCAATGCAACTGTCAGTGATTTTCTCCCATGAATTCTTCACCCAAGTCACAACTTCTTGCAGTTTAGGTTTCACAATGTTTCCACACTGATTTCTCTCCATTCTATTTTCAGTGTAGTCATTAATTTCCATGCACAAATTGTCTTTGAATGGCTTCTTTATTACAATATCAAGAGTCTGGAGATAGGCCGTCATTCCTGCGGAAATCATTATCTGATCTATTTTTCTTTCGTGAAGAAATGTCTTCTTGTCTTTAGCTTGGTGAGTGCTGGCTGCATCCCAGACTAGCTTTGGCTCCCTTGAATAACAAGCGGCATTAAATCCACCCACTTCCTTATAACTGCTTGTATGGCCCAGGCCTTTTCAGTTTCAAGAATAAAAACGCCCAAAACACGTTCAATCTTTTCCTTCTTGCCCTTAGAAATTATTAAAGGTGGGATTTTAGTGCCATCCAGACGAATTGCCAAAATATAGGAAACTCGTGCACTTTAGTAAGCAGTGGAGGGAATGTACACTAAGGAGGCATCTCGCTGTTCAATTCTTGTTTGATATGATTGGCCCATAAATACTGCAGTTTCATCCATAGCAATCATGTTGGAAAGATTGTATTTAGAGAAGTGAGCATCATTAATAAAGGAATTGAATGCAAGTGCTCACTTAATAACTTGAGTATCTTCCAACCTAAACAATGTTGTAGATCTTAAAGACAGTTCACTTCCCTGAAGAAAATTATCCAGCCAGTGTTGTGATGCTTTGAAGTCTTCGTGGGCTATGTCAAACTGTGGTGCCATTTCAAGGGCAAATTCTTGAATCTGAGCCAAAGCCTTTGCTCTCCTATCAACAACCCATTCACAGATCAGGTCTTCCAGCTCGGAAAATAATGGTTGCTGACCTGATCCACACTTGCGCTTTTAGCATTTTCTCTTGTCCACTTGTTCAATGAGGTTACCATACTCTGCTCGCCATTTTCGGACCAATCAGATACCCAACATCTTCTCTTTGCAGAAAGCAGTAAGATTTTGGCCCCAAGAGTCTTCCACAATTCCTTTCTTGTACTCCACAGAGTAGCTTTTTCTTTTTGCGCTCATTTCTAGGGGTAAAAAAAAGGAATTGGGGTATCAAGGTGGGGGGAGGGGGATCACTTAAAATGACACAGGGAAGATCAGAGGGGGGAATCAAAATGGCAGAGGAGAATCAGAGGGGGATTACCATTTTAGTAACCCATTTTGATCCTCCTGTGCCATTTTGATTGTCCTCTCTGATCTTCCTGTGTCATTTTAAGTGATCTCCCTCCCCCCACCCCTGTACCACTGAACACCTTCACCAGACATCCCCCCTACCTCTTTATCATACATTTACCCCCTGGGGACTGTCACTGGGCTTGCTGGGGCCTGAATCTGGGCTGGAGCAGGGTCTGCCACTGACTGAGAACCTTCAGTCATCATGAAGACGGCCGAGAGCATCAGGTAGTGTCACCAGAGACAGACCAGCAGTCACCACCTTCACCGAGTCCCATCCACTCTAATCCTCCTGTTCTTCTACACGCATCTGCAAAACCACTCACTCCAACCTTCGCTCCGCTTCCACACAGCAGTGGCCGTCAGGACTCCGTGTAATTTCACTGGTTGCTAGATGCCAGTCGGGGCAGCCCTAGTGACCAGTAAATTAATTTTCATTTTGAGACAGAGCCTAGGGGCCTTATTTTCGGGGGGGGGGGGTGCCTTATATTTCACTCAGAAGGAAACGTGTAAGTAGGTCTTATTTTCGGAGGATGTTTTATTTTCAGGGAAACATGGTATATTCTGGGTTGGCTACTGACCTGGGTTGGCTTTCAGGCCATGGATAAGTTGCTTAACCTCCTGGCCTCAGCCTGGATGCTTTCCAGTGAGAAAAAACCCAACTGAATGTGGCTTTCACAAAACGGGGAATTTGCTGGCTCATGAAACCGGGAAGTCCAAAATTGGCTTGTTTCAGGCACGGCTACATCCAGGGGCCTAAGCAATGTCATCATGACTGTCTCTCAATAGCTCTTTTATCTGTTTCCCCCTGTGTTAGCCTTGCTCTCTGGCAGGCTCTCCTCCTGAGGTAACCAAGGTGGGCCAGCAGATCCAGGCCCCCATCCTGCCAGCTCAGCAACTTCAATGTTAAGAACAGTTTTTTTCCCTGGTGGTGCCAGCACCAGTCCTGGCCTTGAATCTCATTGGCCCAATCGAGTCTCACATGCTATCTCTAAGCCAAGAGCAATATTGGCAAAGGAAGAAACTGAGGCTCAGAGAAGTCAGTTTCTTAACCAAGATCACACAGCTTTAAGTAGTGAAGTAGAATTTAAATGCAAGCAGTGTGCTCCCAGCCTCTGAGCTCTCACCTATGCTGTTCAGGCTTTGCAAGGCTCTCATTGTTACCATGAGTTCTCAATAAACAATAACCACAAAGAGCTAATAATAGTAATAATAACACTACAACAACATGGTGAAACCTGTACTATTAGTGTCCCCCATTTGAACCAAGGCACAGAAAGATTAAGCAACTTGCCCATGGGCACACAGCTAAGAAATGGTAAGCCCAGGATTTGAACCCACTGTAATTCTAGATACTACTTCCAGTTCTGAGATTCTATGAATGTATGTGAGTTCTGCACTGTTTCAGATCTCACAGAAAGTTTAACAGCTCAGAAGCTCCTTGTTCACATCTTCCTGGGCTCTCTTCCCTATCCTTGTAAAGATTCCTCCACTTTCCTACCCCCACAAAGTAGTTTAGACTTTACTTCAAGCCATTACAAATAAAACAAGAATAAGTACATAAATCTAATCCTGAGCTACTCGTCCTGTAAGGGTGACTGTCCCAGTGGGGGGAGGAGAAGGCACTCAGGGGGAACTAGGCTATCACATGGGTTCTGAGAAAGAAAGGTCAAGGCCTGGGGGACGGCCTGAGAGGGAAGTTAGACCTTGCCCCATGCTTTCAGCAAAGGAGGAGTCTGGGCGGTTTCCAGAGGTCACTAAAACTCCGCCCCGTCAAATTGAGAAGGTCAGGATGGAAGGACACTTTGGTCACATAGACAGTGGTTCTGGGCTCAGGTTCTGGACTCTGGCTGACTTGGACTATGTGCCCTTGGACAAATTCCTTACCCTCTCTTATTCTGGGTTTTCCATCTGTTACTTAAGGCAAGGATATGATGGTTGAAGGAGATGGTGTATCATCCTGGTCTCTAGTTCACAGCAAGGACTCAATAAATGTAGTTGCTGTTACTACAATTGTGTAGGCTGATGGGAAAAGCAGGCTACTATCTGTCTCCAAGCATATGTTGCAACCTGCTGTTTACATCACTAATTTTGTCCGGCTGGCAGAGGTGAGCAGGGCCAGTGGGCTTTAACTATACAGGGCCCTTTGCTCAGAAGGGCCCACTCATGGTTTAATGCCCCGCTGTTGCTGTCCTGAAATTCTTAATCACTTTTTAACCAGGGGCCCTGCACAATCATCTTGCACCAGGCCCCACAAATTCTGTAGCTGGTCCTGGAGGTGAGATTCTTGATTTTCAATTTCTTGAAGTGCGTCAAGGAGCAGTTTCTGTATTTGAAGGTGGGAATAGTCTTCCCCCTTTATTCTTGGGGGAACCACCGCTCTGGCAGGAAGTCCTAAAACAGTGACATTATCCAGATACAGGTTCCCCATACTGAGTTCTTTATTATTATCTACCAATCTATATATAAAACCCTAATATGCAAATAGAACAGTGGAACAAACAACTGGTTGTTACGATGTGCGCTGACCACCATGGGGCTCACGTGAAACATGGCAGGCGTCAACGGTGACAGGATAGTGGAGCAGGTGAGCAGGGGTGCCAGGCCAAGGTGAGGCTCTTGTCGCTGTCATCAGGACAAGCCTCTGGTGGTTACTGAAAATTCTTTGTTCCCATGCACCGAGGTCCCACCTGGCGCACTCACCTGCTGCTGACACTGGCCCTGCTCGCACCCGCTGCTGGCGATGGCCCCAATTGCTCTGCACCATCAGTGTGTGTGAGTGTGGCCAGTGCCATTAGTGTGTGGGGAGTGGCGGTGGCGAGAGCAAGGCGGCTGACAGAGAGGGGGCCGGAGGCCATGGCTGGAAGGGCCAGGCAGGAGCACAGAGGATGGGCTAAGACTCGCCTTTGTGCCCACCGTGGTCCACAGTTCCTTTCAAGTTGCATGCATTATTGTACTGGGTCCCTCTTCTATATATATAAAAGGCTAATATGCAAAATGTCCCCTCAGGAGTTTGACCCAGAAAGCAGGAGTTCTAACGCTCGCTATGATGTACGCTGACCATGACTGGGCAACAAGGAATAAAAGAAGGCCCTGGCCAGCAGCTCTAAGGCCCTAATCAGCCCTGATCACCTGCCAGACATAGAGACCCTACCTGTGCATGAATTTTGTGTGCCAGGCCTCTAGTAGTAATTATAATAGTTACACATATTGGGCATCAACTATAGGTCAGGCCTAGGCTAACTTAGCATTTTACCTCTACCAACTCTCTAGAGCTCTCCAACAACCCTGTGAGAGAGTCTGCCATTGACCTCATTTCACAGATGAGGAAACAGAGAGGTTATGTGACTTGTCCACCACTGCACAGCAGTGTCTGGATAATGTCTGTAGGTTGTGTGGATCTGTGGCAAGACTGTAGCTGGACTTTTAGAGAAAATGAATTAACTTCTAAGTTCACATTTAGACAGAAGTGTTCCTGGAGTCCTTGGGAGAAATGTATGTCTTTTGGATCAAGTCTTTGTGCCAGGCTTTTTGCATTTGAAGATGGAAATGATCTTCCATTTGAGACCCGAACGTGCAGAGAGGAATGGGCTGGCCTGGAGTATTCTTCCCCTTGGACAGGCCCACACTGTGTGAGTAAAAGCAGAGGGACCCGGATTTGGGGGAATACGCTTACAACTCTTATGCTGGCCTCTTCTGGGCCATGAGAACCACACGAGGGAGGGAGCTTTCCTCTGAAGGACCTGGATTGGTCCATCGCCCACATCTGGGTTAGGCGAGGAATGGAGGAGGCTGGTTTTAAGTCCGAGCGACAAAGCAGCATCAGGAAGCCTCCATCCATGGGAGGCAAGGTGACCCCACCACATGGTGGCAGGCTAGAGAGAAAGGAGGGTGAAGATGGGTGCGAGGGAAAGTACAATGAAGGCACAAGGGCTCTGGGAGCTATTTGCCTACAGTTTCATTTTGGGTTTTCCTTTTCGGTCATCCTCAAGGCTTCAGTAAGATTTTGTTCCCTCCTATGGGCTCATCTTAGTTGTTGGGTCAGATATTAATAGTCTCCAATATAAATTCTCCTCTTCTTTCACAAAAGTAGTATTGTAGACAGGGACATGGCCACCCAGCTAAAGACTATTTTCTAGTGACCTCTGAAGCTAGATACACCATGTGGCAGACTATACGCTGGCCAATAGCATGTGGGTAGAAGTGATGTGGTTCACTTCTGAATCAGCCCTCAAAGTCCAGGGGTCCTGTGGGGAGGATGGGGGCAGGGCTGGATCTTTCTTTCACCTTTACCCCATCCTGCTGCCTGGAATGTGGACAGAGTATGCTTTACCAGAACTGTGCAGATAAGGGCAACATGAGGAATGGAAGAGAACAAGCTAGAAGGAGCCTGGCACCAGGGTCCTGTGGTCATCATTACAGACCAATCACACATAGAATGATACATGAGAGTGACATGAAAAAGGCGGATATTCATCTGATATGCGGAATCCCGTCTTCCTGGTTGCTTCCAGGGGTAAGTCTGACTGTTAGAAATGAACTTCTGTGTTGTCTAAGCCACTGTTAGTGGTAGTCTCAGTAACAGTAGCTGAACCTATGTTCTGATTAACCCAGCCATGTTTTTTGTTTTTTTTTTTTTTTTTTTGGTTGGGGGGAAGGCTGTTAAGGAAGAGGACTGGGTACCACCTCCAGGTCAAGATGGTGCTGGAGATGGGCAGCATGCTGGTGCAGGCAGTTAAGACATGGTAGACAGGGCAGAAGTCCAAGGAGAGATGGTTCCTGTGATTGGTAAGCAATCGCAAGGATGGTCCTTGTGGCATGTGAGTATCCCTCGTAGATTCTGAGTAACATCCTGTAGAAAGAACCCGATAAAAGTTTGGTCTTCTTAAAGTCATGGGATCCTATTGTTACTTAGATATTAAAGGGGAAGCTGGAAATTTTGGGGACAACGGGGGTTATAGACAGTGGCTAAATAAGATGAATTCCCTTCTGAGGCAAATGCTACTGGTTGCCTACCCAACCATCACTCCATTTCCTCTTTTTGGCTGCCAGACTCCACCCATTGTAACAGAGGCCGACGAGTAAGATGCTATTTTACCAGGTCACCTCTGCATTTAAAGTATGGACATATGACTCAATCCTGGCCAACAGGATATGAGGCAAAGTCTGCCCAGCAGCTTCTGGGAAAGGGTTCTCCCTCATGTAAGAGTCACATGGGAGAACACGCCTCTTCTTCAGTGGGCTAAGGAAGGAGGGTCCTTGAGAACAGTGTTGAATTGTTGAACCATCCATGCAACCACCCAGCTATGGGCTTTGTAAAGATCATATACGCTTTTGCTGTTGAAGCCACTTGAGATGGGCTTTTGTATTACTCGAAGCAAAAGCATGCTAATGGGTACACTGTCCCTTCTCTGCCATCTGCCAGTCCTAGGGGTCTCAAGTTTAGCTACATTCCTTTCCGGAGCACCCTTCAAGATCTTTTGGAAACCACCTGCATCAGTTTGTCGCCACTGTCCTTTCTAAATAAGAATATCCCTTATCACTCTCCACTTCTTCATTTTAGAGTGAGATCTGTATCTGGGTGGGTGAAAGCAGAACTTCAGTGTTTGTGCAAACCTCTATTTTGGCCTGGATTGATCCTCTCTCGCCTTAGTTTTATCCGTCCACATGTGTGTGTCTCCCTCAGCCAACTAGGAGCCCCTCATGGATATGGACTGTGGTATATCCCCAGGGCAGCTCGGGACCTGGGCGACAAGAGCTGCTCCCTGAATGCTTGTTAAATGAATCTATGAAAGAGAAAGAATGAATCATCTACACCCAAAATTTTACTACTTCTGTAAACAGAGCCAATTTCCCTCCCACTTCCCTCCTCCGTGACTGTGGGACAAGACAGTTCTTGCAGAGAGAGAACCAGGAAAAAGTTAATCCAATGCTCAGTTCCACGTAGCTTCTAGTCCCCCTCTCCTTAAGTGACCTTCAATCCACCCACTTTCAGCCTCAGCTCCGGCTCAGCACGGAGCCAGTTCTGCCTGACCCAGGTCTTCTCTTAAAAAAAGGAAGAAGGAAGGAGGGGGAGAAGGAAGGGAACTGTGTTTGTATTTAAATAATTTCAAGAAACATGTCAGAACTAAAGTGAGGAGCAGTTCCAAGTTGGTATTCTCCTATTCAGAATTGTAAGTTCTCCCCTCAGAGGTGGGACATTTTCATTTTCCTTAATTCTTTTCTTAATCACAAAAGTCAGACATGTTTAATGAAGAAATCTTGAAAATTGTACATGAAAGAGAGAAAACATACTTTCTCATCTCACCGCTTACGATGGTCCCTGGTAACATGTTGGTATGTGTATTTTCACACTACTTCATTCCCCACTGTCTCTTCCTCTGTCTCTCCATCACTGCCTTTACCTCAGCTCCTCTCCTACCTTTCACTCTGTCCGTCTGTCTCCAGGTCTCTGTCTCTTTGTCATCAAACTGAAATGTTTCCCAGCCTTTCACCCTTCAGTGGGGGTCATCTCTTTAACAATCAGTCTCCGTAGTCTAATTCCCACCTTATGAAGCAGCTGGAAACCAGGTCCCCCTTCTTTCTGATACTGTCTGTGAAATCCAATACATGTTCCTCCAACTCTGATTATCACTCGTCTCTTCTTGCTCTAAACGGTTGCTTCGGTCTACACTTCAGCTTCTTCTTGCTCTCCATGTATCATTTAGGAATGCTTTGGGCTATAAGTAACACCCAGTCTGACTAACAGTAGCTTAAGCAGGTCAGAGTTTATTTTCCCCACAGAACTAAAGTCTGGGGATAGGTGTTCACTCCTCATGCTGATGGCCTGCCCAGGATGGGCAGGCCATCAGCTCCTCAACCCGCAGCTTTCTGGGCGAAAGCTTTCTTTGGCCACAGGAGCAGGCTCAGCTCGGCTTAGGCCCTAGTTGGGAGTCTTGGGGACTTTGTGCCTTCAGAAACAGCCCTCAACCAACGACAAATGGAAGCTGATAGATAAAAACCTGAGCTCCATATGGCTCAGTTGGTTGATCGTCATCCTTTGCACTGAAGGTTGTCAGTTCAAGTCCCAGTCAGGGCACATACCTAGAGGCAATTTATCAATGTTCTCTCTCTCTCTCTCTCTCTCTCTCTCTCTCTCTCTCTCTCTCTCTCTCTCTCTCTCTCTCTCTCTCTCCTTCTCTCCCTCCATGTCCTTTCCCTTCCTTCCTCTCTCTAAGGATGTCCTTAGGTGAGGATTAAAAAACAAACAAACAAAAAACCCAAGCTTCTTGCTCCTCAACTTGAGCAACTGAGAGGTGAGTTGTGGTCTTCAGAGTGCCCCAGGAGTCCCCAATGGGAGTGAACCCTACTTTCCCACAGTGGCAACCTGCTCATGAGTGCCACTTCCTTTGCCCGCTCCTTAACCAGTGCTTCCAAGATCTCCTCTCAAAGACGAAACACACTTGATTCAAATCCCTGTCTCAGAGTTGGCTTCCAGACACTTCAGCCTAGGGCAGCTGACTTTGGCTTTCCTTGTGTCTAACTAACTCAAAAGCTTTAAACAGAAGTGTCTTCCTTGACCAGCTATCTACAAACTTCTGGCGTCTTTAAAAGGGCTGGGCATCTCAAGCCCTAGTCTTCAAGATATCACAAATATGTGTTTCCAACTAGGGGCCCCTATTACACTTTACATATGTGTCCAATAAAGTGATGCTACGGGCCCTCTGGCCCTCTGAGTCACTCAGTCCAAGTTCAGAGGTTACCCAGCAGTAGGGGCAGGCCACCTAGGTCTCTTTAGGGCTCTCTGTGGAGCCCATTCAGCAGAATGGTACTCACGCCCACTCTGACTGCCACCCCCAACCCCAACCCCCTAAAGCCATGAGTCCAGCACGAACTGATCGAGGGCGGGCGTGTAGAACAACTTTGAACCCAATCTGAGGTTGACGTTTTTTGCAAGTACATGTTTTGGAAATATAACAAGACACAGAAAAGTATACATAAATATACAGATTAAAGAATTTCCCTAACTGAACATAACTAACCAGCACCTAAATGGAAATACAGAACTCTAGCAGCCACCCAGAAAGCCACCCTGTGCCCCTCCACCTCCCCCGCTCCAGGACCGCCTCCTGACCTCTAACACCCTGGGTTAGTTCTGCCTGTGTTTGAACTTCACAATGGGGGAATCACGCAGTGTGCACTCACTCGTTCGTGTCTGCCTTCTTTCAGTCAACACTGTGACCATGAGCTTCAGCCCTGCTGGGTGTAGGTGAGGTTCACCTGTTGAAAGGGACATTTTCTTTTCTTTTCAAAGAAAAGAAATGTATTTTATTTTATTGATTTTTTACAGAGAGGAAGAGAGAGGGATAGAGAGTTAGAAACATCGATGAGAGAGAAACATCGATCAGCTGCCTCTTACACACCTCCCACTGGGGATGTGCCTGCCACCGAGGTACATGCCCTTGATCAGACTCAAACCTGGGACCTTTCAGTTCTCAGGCCGACGCTCTATCCACTGAGCCAAACTGGTTTCGGCGAAAGGGACATTTTCATGTGAGGAGTTTTGAGTTGTCAGAACGGTGAATGAGACAGCTTTGGTAACCAGGAGGCTGACAAGTTATGAAATTGGAGAGAGGTTGGTTGAGGAAGCCCACCCCCTTTAAGAGCTGCATGACTTTGGGCACATTACTTACTTTCTCGTTTCTCTGTTTCCATAAAATGGGGATAATATTGGTTCCTGCCTCCTTAGGTCATTATGAAGATTCGGAGAGCTAGTGTATGCAAGGTGCTTGGAGCAGTGCCTGGCTCGTGCCCTCTGCTTCTGCCTCCACTCCTAAGACTGCCACTACTCTTTTATTTCTGTTGTGACCCAGAGGGAAAGAGGAGGTTTCAACAGAGAATATTTGGTAGTAGTTATGAGAAAAAATAAAATGTCATAGCTGCACCTCAGCGAGTTGAGACAGATCACTAAACCGGTTAGATGTGTCATCTCAGTTAAACTGTACATCCACCTGGAGAAGTTACTATGATAATGCTCATTTGACAGATGAGGCAACTGAGGCTCCAGGGAGAAGCAACTCCCTTCAGGTCACAGAGTGTGTTGGTGATAGAGTCCGACCATGGGATCCTGCTCTTCTCTTTGCCCTTTTACCTACTTCTGCTGCATCTAGCAGTCCTCAGGAGACACTGGGTGACTCCCCTGGGATGCCCTGGCATGACCCCCCCCCCCCCCCCCCGTACATTGCTTCCTTTAGAACTTACCAGAATGTTTTCTGTGTTGATTTCCCCATCAACCCTCCATCTCTCCTGCAGGTTTCATAAGCAGCACTTTGTGAAATACCAGGTGAGTCAATCATAGTCAACAAACAGGTTTTGAGCTAGCCCCGTGTGGTATGGTGGTTGGGAATGTTGGGTTTGGGGGCTGAAATTAGTCAACTGCAGTAACAGAATTCTCCCACTGCAAGTCATAAGCTCCGTTCTGGCCAACAGGAACAGAAGAGGAACTCGGTGAGATGCAAGGCACTTTATAGAAAGGGAGAGAGCTCCAGGAGCAAGCTGGGAAAGGATTGGAACCAGGATGCCCTGGGGGGGTCTTGGTTGCATACACTGGCTAGTGTTGTCTTCAGCTCTGATGATGTGTCGCTCAGCATGCTTTGCTACAAGCATCAGAAAACCAAACTGGCTTAAGCAGTAAGGGAGTTGGTAGGGAGGGCAGCTCCAAGGTTGGCTGACTCAGAGGTTCAGGAATGCAATTGAGAATCCAGGACCTCTCTCTTTCTTCCCTCTGTCATCCATTGCTGGCTTCATATGAAAGCTGGTTCCCCCTGTGGCTGAAAAGTGGCTGACAGGGTATAAAGTTGTTACTAACTATCCAGTGAAGAAGAGAAAGAGAAAGTGACTTCTTCTGTCTCTCTCTTAAGAGTAAGGGTATTTCTTGGATCACATGATCTCACACATCTAGAGGAAATAATGAACAACATAAACTGATGAATATAAACAGACCCAGAGAAAGAGAAGCAGCGATCAGACTCTAAAACCTCAGAGGGAAAGTAGGGGAGGGTCGGGATAAGGGGAAGAGATCAATCAAAGGACTTGTGTGCATGCATATGGGCCTAGCCAGTGGCCATGGACAGCAGGGGGGTGGGGGCATATGTAGGGAGGGTTTGGGATGGGAATGGGTCGGGGGGGATAAGGACAATTATGTGATTCCATAATCAATAATAATAATTAAAAGAGTAAGGAAGCCTCCTGCCCCCACCCTGCCTAAATCTATCCTGGGGTCTCATTGGCTAAACTGGTTTGGGCTGTTCACCTCTGAACCAATTATCAGCAAGAGGCACAGGGACTGAATTGGGCTCCCAGAGGACATTGGGCAAGGACACTCTTGGATATCACAGCTAGGGGGTTGTTAGTGGCATCTCATGGGTTGAAGTCAGGGATGCAGCTAAATATTCTAAGTGCCCAGGACAGCTCTTCCCACCTTCACACACTACAGAAGTGGATCTGTTTCACAATGCCAGTGGCACAGAAGTTGGGAAACCCTGCCTTAGACTGATCAGGCCTTCCCCATATGGGTATAATAGCTGGTGGACAGTAGCCTACAGTGTCCACTGAAAACTTTTTTGCAGAATTTTTTTTCCAGTCAATCTGTCCAAGATTCAAATTTCAGAAAGAGTTTATTTGGCTTGGCTTGGGTCATTTGCCCACGCAGGCTAATAGAGTGCAAGGCACTGTGGTTGGCGGGTAGTTCCCCCACGGGAGGACTGGCACTGGAAGTGGGAAAAGATGTTAAATTAGCAAATCAAAACAAAAAAGCCCACCTCAACTTCTCTAAGAAGCTTAAACTCTGTATCTACAAGAGGGGACACATTTCACGTCTTGATTAAACACCCACAAAACTGTGATACTCCCTTCAAAGAATGCAATGAGAGAGGGGAAAGAATGGAACTGCCTGGGATGCTATGGAGAGGGGTGGGTAGAGGAAGAGGAAGATACACATGAGCTTGACTTAAAAGGTGCCTGTCATCAATACTTTCCCTCAGTGTATGTGTGTGCCCCCCCCCCCTTTTGTAAGCCACTAAATTTTGGAGTGGTTTGTTATGCATCAATTGATAGCCAGCCAGCACAATATCCTATATAATAAAGAGGTGATATGCAAATTGACCATCACACCTTCACACAAGATGGCTGCCCCCATGTGGTCAAAGATGGCCACCACAAAGATGGCTGGCAAGGGAGGGCAGTTGGGGGTGACCCAGGCCTGCAGGGGAGGGCAGTTGGGGGCAATCAGGCTGGCAGGGGAAAGCAGTTGGGGGCAACCAGGCCAGCAGGGGAGGGCAGTTGGGGGCAATTGGGTTGGCAAGGGAGCAGTTAGGCATCAATCAGGCTTGCAGGAGAGTGGTTAGGGAGTGATCAGGCTGGCAGGCAGGCGAGCGGTTGGGAGCCAGCAGTCCCGGATTGTGAAATTGGAGAGGGTGCAGGCTGGGCTGAGGGACAACACCTCCCCCCACCCCAATGCATGAATTTCATTCACAGGGCTTCTACTATAAATATAATATGCATAGATAATAAAGATATTTCTATTTTTATATTACTAATATCTTAAAATATTTTATTGTAAGTGTTATGACCTGGTCAGCATAGCTCAGTGGTTAGTGTTAGCTTACGCACCAGAGGGTAGCAGGTAAAATTCCACATCAAGGGCATGTACCTGGGTTTCATATACCGTATTTGCCGGCATATAAGATGACTTTTTGGCCCTGAAAAATATGCCTCCAAGTGGGGGGTAGTCTTATACGGCGAGTATATAACAAACTCTGTATTTTTTAGTGGAAATGTTAGGGGGTCGTCTTATATGCCCAGTCTCTTATACGCCGGCAAATACGTATTTTTCAGGGCCAAAAAAATCGTCTTATACGCCGGCAAATACGGTACCTCGGTTGCAGGTTCAATCCTTGGCCCTGGTCAGGGCGAGAGTGGGAGGCGATCAATCCTGTGTTTCTCTCACATTAATGTTCCTCTCTCATTCTCTTTCTTCCCTTCCCTTCCTCCCTCCCTTCCACTCTTTCTAAAAATCAATGGAGAAAATATCCTCAGGTGAGGATTAACAACAACAAAAGTGTTATGAGAATGGAGAAAAGAAACACTGCTTGATTACCTGGATTAACCCCTATCACAACCACCGTTAGCATTTCCTATGAAGCTTTTCATACAGCAGTTAGAAAGCATCTCTTTTTTCTTTACCATCATCATTATTCTACATCCCCATAGAGTTTTTGTAACTAGCAACCTATACTAATAATGCTATTAATAGACCCTTATACTAGACAGAATAATGGCTCCCTCAAAGATGCCTTTGTCTACTCCCTCTAATCTGTAAATGTGTTATTTTATGTGGCAAAGGGAACTTTGTGAGTGGGATTACGGTAGGTTAAGGATCTAACCTAGATTATGTGGGCCAGCCCAATGTAAAACCATAAGGGTCCTTATAAAAGGCAGGAGGGTCAAAATCAGAGACAGTGAAGTGAGTTAGGAAGCAGGACCAAAGACAGAGATCAGAAGATGCCATACGGTTTACTTTGAAGCTGGAGGATGTGCCGTGAGCCAAGGGATTCGGCCGGCCAGTAGAAGCTGGAAAACACAAGGAAGCAAATTCTTTAGAACCTTTAGAACAGGGGTGGGGAACATCTGGCCTGTGGGCCATATCATTTGATCTGACCATGCCCAGGCAAGCACAGGTGGGACTCAAAATTCAATAAATCTAGGAGCTTTTTTCATACCAGCATAATTTCCAAGTTGATAAATTTGTGTGGCCCATGAATGATGTAATAAATGGCCCATGGCAGAAAAAGGGTTCCCTATGCCTGCTCTAGAAGGAACGTGGCTCTCCCAATACCTGGGTTTTAGCTCCATCAGACCCATTTTTGCTTTGTTTTGTTTTTATATTGGTTTCATAGAGGAAGAGAGAGAGAGAGAGAGAGAGATCAATGATGAGAGAGAATCATTGATCAGCTGCTTCCTGCATGCCCCACACAGCGGATGGATCCTGCAACCTGGGCATGTGGCCTGACCAGGAATGGAATGGTGACCTCTGACACTCAACCACTGAGCCATGCTGGCTGGGCAGACCCATTTTTGAACATCTGACCTCCAGAACTATAACAACTTTGTGTTGCTTTAAGCAACTATCCTATCTAATAAAAGAGAAACATGCAAATTGATCGTACCTCTGCTACATCTACAAGCCATGCCCACTAGCCAATCAGGATTGAATATGTAAATCAACCCAACCAAGATGGCAGTTAATTTGCGTATCCAGGTGCAGAGCGAAATCTGAAGACAGTGAAGAAGGAAGCTAAACAGGGCAGAAGGAAATGCAGCTTCGGAGAAGCAAATGGGGTGGCAGAGAAGCAGGGGAAGCAGATGGGGTGGTGGAGATGGCTGCAGGAAGCCCTATTTCCTGCAACAGGCCTCTAGTTTGTGATAATTTCTTACAGCAGCGATAGGATTCTAGTACATCACCTTATTGAGCATTTTACACACAGCATCTCTTTAATTGTCCCAACAACCCTATGGGGCAGGTCCTATTACCATTTTTACTGTAGAAATTATGAAGCTGGTGCTCATAGAATGAAGGGACTTCCTCAGATTATATAGCTACCAAATGACAGAGCCAGGGTCATATACCGGCCCTGCCATTTACATCTATACTTACAAATACCACTAGTATGGGATTTATTCGGTCTCATGTAAACATACAGACGTTGCTCTATGCCTCTATCATGTTGCCATCTGTTTGAAAGGGTTTGTTCCAGTGTTAATATTGTGATTTCTGTGGAAGACCCCACCAGCCATAAAATAAAACCACAGTTTTGAAATTGCAAAGGTCATTGACTCATTAGACTTTATTGTTATTGGCACCAAAGTGTCTCATTTAAAAAAATCCTAATTCACTTGGGGTTTGGATGGGCCAGATGTGATTCTAAAGATCTGTCTAAATCTTCACTGTTATGTCAATCTTCTGCTTCTGAGACTAGGTGGTTTTTTTTTTGTTTGTTTGTTTTTTAAGACCTCAGCATTACTATTTTATTTTTAAAATATATATTTTTATTGATTTCAGAGAAGAAGGGAGAGGGAGAGAGACAGAAATATCAATGATAAGAGAGAAGCATTGATCGGCTGCCTCCTGCATGCCCCACACTGGGGATCGAGCCCGAAGCCCAGGCATGTGCCCTGACTGGGAATTGAGCCATGACATCCTGGTTCATAGGTAGATGCTCAACCACTGAGGCAGGCCGGCCGGGCTGAGACTAGGTTTTAATGACACATTTTGAGAAGATCAACAAAGCTCCTGAAATGGAGTCAAGACTAAACATGTCTATAATCTGAAGGTGGCCAAGAGTTTGAGCAAACAGGATGCTTTCTGTTCAGCTGAATTTCCCCCTCTTTCAGCAATGTAGGTCTTCCCATCACCGAGCTCATAGCCAGGTGTGAAATCCAGGTGTACCCCAGATGCTTTTGCATTGGCCTGCTTGGAATAATGCTTCTGTGTGTTGGGAAACAGTCATTCTGCACTTCCAACACCGCACATCTGCATTTCCATAAAGTTCTCCCAGTTGCTTACAAGTAAGGGCGGTCCAAATGGCTCTGGACTTTCCCAGGTCCCCCACTGAAGTCAAGATTTGCCTCAGAGTTCTCACCAAGCTTGGCAATACCTGCCCCCTCCCAAATGTGCCATTCTTACTGTAGAGTCTAATGGAATAATTTTTTTTTTACTATTTTTATTAAGACAAAATCTACCTACAGTAATATTTACCCTTTCTAATGTCCAGTTATGCAAGACTAAAAATATCCTACAGTGCACAAGACAGTCCCTCACCACAAAAAGTCCAACCCTAAATGTCAATAAGGCTGAGGTTTGAGAACACTGCATCACAGATGTGATCAGGTGATACCCTTCATTGCCCAACCCCTTTGCCCACTCTAAGATCCATGCTGCCCTTGCTATTTACTGTCTCTTTCCCCTGCTGTGATGTAAACTTAAGGGACAAGGATTTTGTCTGTCTTATTCTCTTTGTATTACATGGAGTAGATGCTTAATAAAGGTGTTGACTGAATGAGAGTGCAAATGAAAACTATCATTTGTAAAGTATTTTTTACATCTGAAGACACCAAAGGCTTCTTTGGCTTCTGTCCTGATAACTCTCTAAACATCATTTGGGAGAAAAATAAATGTATGAGGGAGGGGAAAAACACTGTCCTTGTAGACTAATTCTGGTCTGGAGTCCCAGCACTGCCACTTAACTGCCACCTAACCAAGTCACAACCCCAGTTCTCTCATTTGTCAAATGCCATGAACTTAGTGAATGATGGTTTTGTAGCTTCTTCCCTTTTTCCTCCTCCTCCTGAGTGCCAGTGCCCACTGTTGCCCCTCAGCATACCCCGGAGGACAGCCCACAGCTTGCTGGACAGTTCTGCACATGCCGATGGCTTTCACCCTCCAGCATCTGCCTCTCTGCAGAGCGCCAGTGTGCTTGGGAGGCAGCAGGCCACAGGGAAGGCCTGGGAGTTGGTGGCACAATCTTCAGCCATTGTAAGACAGGAAATGTGGACAAATGTCCCAGCTTCCTCACCCATTCACAAGACAATTCTGAAATGTGCTTCATACCATCTCCCAGAGGCCTCAGCAGGGATTGAGCCCCAGTGGCCCATACAGGTAACCAGCTCATGGCACACCTTTGATTGGTGGTCCTCCCTTGCCTCTCTCTCTTTCCCTCTCCTTCATGGTTCTTCCTGGGATTGCCTCCCAATAAATAATCTACACCGAGGGGGTAGCATTTTGCTGTCTGTAGCCCTGAGGTGTTTACCATCAGCCCCACTTTTAGCTGCCAGCATCTGCATCTTCTTGTGAGTTTGGTGCTTTTCCATGGCTGTTGGAATCAAGCACAGTAGGAGAAATCATGCTCCTGCCCATCCCCCAGCAACGGTCCATGATGCACAGATGGAGTGGTGCGTAGATACCCCAGCCTCCTGTCCCTCAGGTAGGACACCTGAGACATGTAACCTACACCAGGATTAAGCTCCAGTTGCCCACCTTACACATCTTGATAGCTTGATTAATTTGTTTTTCTTCCCTTCCCTGGCTCACTTTCCTCTTCCCTCTTTCTGCTTCCAAATAAGTGATTTGTCCTTGAATCTTCGTCTCAGGGTCTGCCTCTGGGGAAAACCAAAAAGACACAAGCTTTGCAGCCGGGGGTTTCCAACTAATATATCACTTCGATCTCATTGCAAAGTCCTGCTTTAAATCTCCCCCAAAGTACAGGGTGGAACATGCTGTTCTTTGATGACACAGCACTCCTGTAATAATGCCATTTGGAGCAGAAGCAGATGACTCCCATTCACTGGGTGGAAGGACCTCATCTTTCCTGCGGCATTAAGAAGCATCACACCCACCCTCTGGTACATAGTCGCCGCCTTTATTCCACATGAGCTCCTTTGTTGTATTTCACAGAAAGTTACTGAAACACAGAGCATGCTCTGTTGATAGCTTTGGAAATGTCCCTTGGGTCTCCAGCCTGAGGCGCCTCTTGCTCCTATTTATTTAGTTACGTCCTAGGGATAGTCACACATGTTGAATTTTGGCTAGGAAGCGTTAGTCTGGCTCGATACTTCCATTTGCCAAAAAGAAATGATGCAGAGTGGCTGATGGGAAATCCCACAGCAACTACCCTGGGGACCAGGGCACTTTATGCTGTTTCTAATTTTTTTTTTCATACTGGTAAGTGTGAAGGATGTTTGCTGACTTGGGACTCTTCTGCAACTATTGCATTCTCTTCTGTGCCAAGCACCCTGTATTTCCACTGGGAGCCACCTCTTCCCGCAGTTTTCTCTGTCCATGAGTCTCCAGTGACACTCACTGACAAAGAGCATGTGACTTAGCCAGCCAATCAGAGTAGCTGAAGTAGAGTGATCGCAATGATTGGTTCAGGGATGGGTAGTGACAAATTGGCCCAATCAGAATTCATCTCAGGATTTGTTTGGTAGCTACTAGGAAGCAGCCCAGTCTTGCATCCCTTGTGAACTTAGAGTGGTTGGGCTGCTGACACGTGAATATGGCTTAGTGAACATCTCAATTCCAAAGGAATTTTAGATTCATTTATTTTTATTTTTATTTTTTTACCAAACACTGCTCCCTAAAAAGCAGATTCCTTAACAGAATTTTTGAGCAGTCTGTAATGTTCCAGTCACTTGGCTTATTTTAAAAAGCTTAGCCTAAAATAGTTGCAACATCTGAGCAGATACCCGATTTAAACCTTGTATTGGTCAGGCTATCAGTTCAGTTGCTGTAATAAAAGCCAAAATAATTGGCATGAACAGAATAAAAACGTAACCCTCTCTCATGGCACAGCCTATAAGTTAGTGTTTGGTTGGCGGTAGTGTCCCACATTGTCTGGGATTCAGACCCTGGTTGTCTTGTTGCCTGGTACCCTCAACATGTGACTTCCACTTTGTGGTCTAATGGGGCTGCTTTAGCTCCTGCCATCATTACCGATTCCTTCTTGTGAGTGGAAACAGGAAAAGGGGAGGAAGATGGCACTCTTTTTCCTTCCAATGGCACAACCCAGAGACTCTCCAGAATAGAGCTGAGGATGCTAACACCCCCTCTGTTACTAGCCCTGGTCTCCAGCCTCCTCCACTTCTGCTCCGTGACGTATGCACGAGAGACAGCATCAAAGGGCTTGCCTTCTAATTGGGTTTGACCAAAGAGAGATTGCGGCAGGAGGTGGGAGGAAGGGAACAGATATTCCCCAGCTCTCCTCTGGGGTCACCATGGGCTACTGTGTCCCTCGACTGCAGGCCACGGCTCCTTCAGGCAGCCTCTCCACAGGGCTCCTCTCCAGACCTGGCAGCTACTTTCCTTGTTGCCCCTTCAGGCCTTGATGACGCCTTCTCCATTACTATCTAAGGGTTGGGCTGCCCCCCTTACTTCTGAGTGGTGATAACACCCCCTCTGTTACCAGCCCTGGGATGTTGCAGCATCTGTGGGGTCCCTATGCTCTGCCCACACCTTTATAAATAATCCATTCATAAAACTCGCCTTTGCTGGGATTCCGTGAATCCTCCTAACAGCTCTAGGCAGTAGGTGCTTGCTCATCACCCCTGTTTTATTGATGAGAAACTGAGGGACAGAGAGGTTAAATGAGCTGCCTGAAGTCACAGAGCTAGTCAGTGGTGTTTGAACCAAGGCAGTCTGGCTCCAGGAACCACTTTCTTCACCACCACATGGGCCTTAGCTTCTTAGAAATGGGAAGAGAGAAGGACCGGGTTGCAGATTAGCCCCTGTGCCATCTTTAATCTTTTGAGGGACTCAGTTACCCACCTTTTCAGTGAAGGAGTTGGCCCAGGCCAGGAGATACCTGCAGGGCCAAGAAGTGACATAAAGGAGGGAAGTAGGCTGGGTCATCACCACAAAGAAGAATGCTTTCTTCGTCTTTCCTGTAAACATCTGGCCTTTTAGCCTCTCCTTCCTTTCCCACCAGCATAGAGGACCAGGCGCAGAGATAAACCGCTTAGCAGCTGCACTTGGCTGACAGGCACAGAGACTGGGCTCCAGCGGCTTAAACAAATTGGAGGTTGCTTTTCTGTACAAGCAGTCTGTAGCTCAATGATGTTGTTAGGGATTCCCTTTTCTTACATCTTTGGCACAGAACTCCCCTCCTGAAGGTCACAAAGGGCTACTTGAACTCCAGTCATCACATTTGCAGTGCAGGGGAAATGAAGGCCAATGGCAAGGCACCAAAGTGCTTTCTCAGAAGGCCCACTACCAGCTTCCACTCCCATGGCATTGGTCACTCAACTCAGCATTGAGGACATTGTGGACTGAATCAATTCTCATCCTGGGCACCATTGGATGTTTAGCAACATCCTTGTCTCTGTCCACTGGATGTCAGTAGCACCCCCTCCCCAGTTGTGAGAACCAAAAATATCTCCAGGCATTGCCGAAGACACATTGCCCCTGGTTGAGAAACACTGGGGCACCCCTAGATACAAGAGAAGCTGGGAAATGTGATGTGTGAATGCATTTCCACTCTCAATAGCATAGGAGCTTCTATTACTGAGGAAGATGTGGAGGTTGGAGATTTGGGTGGCAAATAACAGTCTTTGTCCCAAGAGAACTCATTCACTTTCCTCTCATTCCTATTGAAAAAGAAACAGTGACCCAAAAGGGATGAGAAACAGGGCCAGTATTGGAGCAACAGAAGTGGCCAGGACTGTGGCAAACAGAACAAAGGCCCCATTAAAGGGGGTGCTTACAGCTCTGCTACCAGGAGGGTAGTGACTAGAACTTTGGATTTTTCAAGGAAATCTGGAAATCAAGATTTTTATATGCAATCTCCCATTTTAAAATATTGGCAACTAATTCCGTTGTTATGAAAATTTTTATGAGTGATATTTGACCTATAGGATGATGTTTTGCAGCAACTGGGATATATAATTTTTAAAGAAATTATTATGAACAACTTCAACATAAAATAATAGAATTCTGTCATTTATACCCGAGTATCTATCTTCAACAATTACCCACATTTTGGCATTCTGATTTATTTTTTAATCCCCACCTGAGGATACATTTTGATTGATTTTAGAGAGGGAGGAAAGAAGAGAGAGAAACATTGAGTGGCTGCCTCCCATATAAATCCCAACCGGGGATCGAACCTGCAACCTAGGTATGTGCCCTGACAGGGAATTGGATCTGCAAGCCTTCTGGTGTATGGGATGATGCTCCCAACCAACTGAGCCACCTGGCCAGGGAAGCAATCTCAATTTTATTCTCTCCCCTCAACTTGCTTTTTCTTTGCTGGGGTATTTTATTTTAAATATTTTATATTGATTATTTACAGAGAGTTAGAAACATCGATGAGAGAGAAACATTGATCAGCTGCCTCCTGCACACTCCCTATTGGGGATGTGTCTGCAACCAAGGCACATGCCCTGGATTGGGATAGAATCTGGGACCCTTAGGCCAGCAGGCTGACGCTCTATCCACTAAGCCAAACTAGTTAGGGCTTTGCTGGGGTATTTTATTTTATTTTTATTTTTTTAAAATATATTTTTATTGATATTTTACAGAGAGGGAGGGAGAGAGATAGAGAGCTAGAAACATCGATGAGAGAGAAACATCGACCAGCTGCCTCCTGTACACCCCCCACCGGGGATGTGCCCGCAACCAATGTACATGCCCTTGACCGGAATCGAACCCGGGACCTTTCAGTCCGCAGACTGACGCTCTACCACTGAGCCAAACTGGTTTCGGCTGCTGGGGTATTTTAAAGAAAATTACAGGCCTCTTATCATTTCACTGCTAAATACTTGATAATTTTTATATTTAACTATGGCTATTATCATACTTAACAAAGTTAACAAAGCGATGTTGTTATAGACCAGATGATTTTTTAAATGATGATTAGCTTTTATGTTATTTTCTTTTTTATTAGGGCAACATTGGTTTATAACATTATGTAAGTTTCAGGTGTGCAACATTATAATTTGACAGCCATATATACTACATTATGCTCACCATTAAAAGTCTAGCTTTCATTTGTCCCCATACAATTGGCCCCCTTTATCCATTTCACCTTCCTTCCCCCACTTCCCCTCTGCGAGCCGGGGGCTTCCAGCTCGGCCATCTGAAGCTTTATTAACCCATACTTCTTGTCTCAGATCATCTTCCCTCTCTCACCTCTGTCCCTTCTTTTACACAGACAGACAGACACACAGACAGATATATACACACAGAAGCACATGGACAAACACAGAAATGCAGACATACACACAGACACACAAAGATACACAGGCCAACTCATAAAACACCGCACACACACAGACATCCCAGCACATCAATACACACACAGAAGCACACACAGACAACACAGACACACACACTTCTCAGCCTCCACTTCAACGAGAAAGCATACATCTTGAATGTAGATCTGCCAGGATTTAAAACTGGGCCGACCCAGTGCCTTCCCCATTCCCACCCACATCCTGTCATCTCCCTCGCGCTGAGTAATTTTTGACCCTGAACTTACCCGGGGCTTCGTTTTCTTTTGTGCAAAACAGGGAGAACGATTCCAACTGGCCTCTGACAATGACGCAGGGAGGACCGTAATTAAAGGATTGCACTTCTTATGCAAGTTATTAACGCGCTTAATGACCATTGTAACAGCAGCAGCAATGATGAGGCGGGTTAAGCCCCAGTGGAAGCGCAGAGTAAACAAAGGCCTAGAAAGGGCTCCGATGGTCTTAATCTTCTGATTCCGGACAACCTCTGACCCATATCCCTTGAAGCCTCACCCTCGCCTTCTATTAATACACGAAGACGTGTCAGTGGCCCGGCAGTAGAAGAGGTTCAAAATCCAAATTCCCAACTCAGGTTATTATGGGAGGAAGACATTTGGCAGCTCAGTTCCTAAATTAGAAGATGATTTCTGGGTGTTTAAATATCTCCCTTTATCTCTGTCCCATTTATACTGCTGCTGACACAGCTCTGGGGCCCGGGAGGGTCAAGGGGAGGCCGGGTGATGCATTCTTTAGGTGCGCCCTTGGAGAAGATGTGCAAACAGGGCCTTGGCTGCTGCCATGCTCTGCTGAGGACACTCCCAAAATATCCAGGGGAACAGATGCTATTTCTGAGGTGCAGCTTCAAGGCCGCCTGTGGCCCAGGTGATCTGCTTCCACTTGAGTTTGCTTTTCAACAGATCCTGCCCTGCCTTTTGTTCCTCCAGGAAACTGGATTTCTCTCGGGGGTTGTAAAATGAAAATCAGCTCTGGTTCTTCTGGCCTGTTCAAAAGAACCCCAATCTCTTGATGTAAAAAAAAAGGGGGGGGGGTTGGATTTTTTTAATAAAAAAAACCTTGGTCTTTCTTTCCTATTATTGAATCGAAAGGATGGCAGCTAAGTGCTTAATAAAAGCTTTAAGATGCCAGCTTTTAAAATCCAGTTCTTCCTGAGCCGATTTGTGATTCCCAAGTTCAATTTCTGGCCTGGATTCAACAGAAAATGGAGAATTTTTGTTTCCTGTTTTTCTACCTTTTAAATATATAGTGGAAGCCAGCACCCTTCGAAGACAATTTCATTTGCAAAATATTCTAAAGTGGAGAAGTGACCATTTTTACTTCTGGGAAGTGAGCAAGATACTAATAAACGAATAATAACGATGATACTTCAGCATTTGTATCCTAAGGGGCCAGCACATAATAAGCATACAGTTAACATTTATTGAATGAATCGAATAAAACTTTGGGAAAATCACCTAATTTCTCTGAGCTTTTTTCCTCCGCTATAAAATGGGGAGGACGGCTAATACATTTGGGGCCTTCCTGTGGTTTAGATGGCCGGCCGCCCTCCCCATGTGCACTCCTCATCCCAGACCCTGAGGGTCAGCGAGGGGTGGACAGTAAGAAGCAAGCAGAAGGTGTTGGGCGGGGCTTAAAGCTGGCAGGCACACACCTTCAGCCCCTCTTCACTCCTCTTCCTCTGACCTGGTATGTGGACATGCTGGTCTGTGAGGTAATTGTGGATGATGATGGAGCAAAAAGATAAAAGCCTAGGACCCTGATGACTGTGTATTAATCATTCCAACCCTAGATGCCACACCTTTTGATGTCTTAAGCCTAGGGGTGGGGGCAGTGGGAGGGTAGAGAATGTCTTTCTTACTTGAGTCACTTATTTGGGTTTTCTGTTTTATTTAGCCAAGCCCAATGCTAACTGACAAGGCTTGGCCCGGCCCATGTTACGTGCTTTTCATGCATCTCAGTTAATGCCCGTAACAACGCTTTGAGGCAGGCATCATCATCATCATCCCTTCTACTTTGTAGATGAGGACCAGAGGCTCAAAGGGGTTTGAAGCAGGCAGTCTGCTTTCAGAGCCTGGACTCGCAGCCACTACATGATGCTGCCCTCTTTACGGGGACAATGTGAGGGCTGTGGAAATGCTATACACACTGCTGATCACTGGACACATACTCACTCTTCCTCACGTATTCAATCAACGATCATTTACTGAGAGCCAACTTAATAGACTTAGGCTAGACTTGGGGGCTCTGAAAACTTCCAAGATAGCTATCTGCCTTCCAGGAGCCCCCAATGTGAAGTTCTGTCATTATTATTTTCCAGGGAAAAGACGGTGGATCAGAGTCCCCTGTACAGAGATGCTAGAACGCTAGGGGCATCCTGTAGGCAGACCTTAATACAAAGGGCGCCCCCTAGAGTTAGACGGTCTACAACTTGCACAACCACAGGCAGCCCTGCCAGGAAGGATAAAGCTGGGATGCAAATCCTGGTCTCCAGTCCCCCACTCACACGCCTAGTCATCTGCTCCCTGCGGTCCTGGTTTGTTCTCAGACCCCTTTCACTGTTTGTTGGTGCTGGTGGCTGTCTTTCATGTTGAACATTTCCACCCCTCCCCCCAAATTTCCCTGTTTCCTTCCCTGGCTATTTTCCCCTCTCCCCGACCTGAGGTAACCCCTATTGTGAATTTTTATCACTATAAGTTAGTTTTACCAATTATAGAACCTGATATAATGGACTAACACAGAATTCATTCCTGGGTTTCTGACTTCTTTTGCTCAATAGAATGTTTGTGAGATTCATTCATGTTGTGTGTATATTAGCTCATTCCTTTTTATTATTTTAGCATATGCCTTCTATCTAGTATCTATCTACCTTTAAATCAACATTTTTTTCGTTTTGCTGTTGAAGACACTTTGGCAATTCCAAGTTTGGGTCTATTATGAATAAAGCTGCTATAAACATTCGTGGACATGGGTCTGCACTTCGACCCCCACTTGGGATCCATGCAGGATCTGTCTTTGTTACTTGGTTCTAACTGGCTTCCCCCCTTGCAGGCTCAAGCACCCAACTGCCTGCTGACGCTGCCACTTAGTTGTCTTGCGGACCTCTCAAAGTTAAGGGACCCCACCCTGAGCACACCCGAATGCGAGCCATGCCTGGTCCCCTTTCCTCGTCTTCACAGCTCAGTCAACACGGTCACCACTCACCTGCTACACGAGCCAGAAGTCAGCCTCCAGTCTTCCCTTTGCTTCCCAGTTACATCCAGCCCAGGCATTCCACCTTTGAACTCTCCTTCAAACCCGTCTGCTCCTCACCATCTCCACAGCCACCCCCAGGTCCGGCCCTCAGATGGCTGTCCAGACTCCTAATGGTCTCCCTGTTTCCATCTGGCTTTCCTCCAATATTGTCTCAAAGTGGCAGCAAGATGCTCTTAAAATGTGAATCGAGCCCGGCTGGCGTGGCTCAGCGGTTGAGCGTCGACCTATGAGCTAGGAGGTCAAGGTTCGATTCCCAGTCAGGGGTTGCTGGGCTCCATCCCAACAACTCCTGGGGCTTGCAGGAGGCAGCCATTCCATAATTCTCTACCTTTTTCTCCCTCTCCCTTTCTCTCTGACATCAATAAAAATATATTTTTTTTAAAAAATGTGAATCTAATCATGTTTCCCTTTAAATGTTTTCCCACTGCACTTGGGCTCAAGACCAGACTCCAAAATATGGTGACCCACAAGGCTCTTAGCATTTGGCCACCACCTGTCACATGCTGTCTTTCCCAGCCACACTCTTAGCCTTTGGAATTTACCACTTTGGTGTTTTTTTTAAACCCTGAGGCCTTTTGCATATGCTGCTCCCTCTAGCATCTGGTTATTAGTCCCTTGTATATCCTTCTAAGATATTTTTTTGCCTATGTAAGCATATATGAATATGTATTCTTTTCCTCTCCACCACCTCACAATGTTACAAATGAGTGTATGCTATACACATGACTCTGTACATTGTCTTTTTTTTATAAAATTTATTTTAGAGAGGAAGAGAGAAGGAGGGAGGGGGATAAAGAGAGAAAAGGAGAGAGAGGAACATCTATCAGTTGCCTCTTGGGATCAAACTGAAACCTGGGGCCGAAACCAGTTTGGCTCAGTGGATAGAGCGTCGGTTTGCAGACCTACGGTTCTCAGTTTCGATTCCGGTCAAGGGCATGTACCTTGGCTGCGGGAACATCCCCAGTAGGGGGTGTGCAGGAGGCAGTTGGTAGATGTTTCTCTCTCATCAACGTTTCTAGCTCTCTATCCTTCTCCCTTCCTCTCTGTAGAAATCAATAAAAATATTAAAACAAAACAAAACAAACAAACAAACAAACAAACAAAAACTGAAACCTGGGTAGGTGCCCTGACTGGGAATCGAACCCACAACCTTTCAGTGTAGGGGATGATGCTTCAACCAACTGAGCCACACCTGCCAAGGCTGCGCATTGTTTTGTCTTGCTTAGAAGGTTCTGGCATGGGCTTTACTTACCAGTTCACAAGCAGCTGTCCTTTTTTATATCACTAAACAGTATTTCACTGTATAGGTAGACTGTCACTTAGCCAGTCCTTTATCAATAGGCATTGTTTCTTTTTATTAAAAATAATGTTATGCCCTTCCTGGTTTGGCTCAGTGGATAGAGCATCAGCCCTTCCTGGTTTGGCTCAGTGGATAGAGCATCAGCCTGCAGACTGAAAGGTCCCGGGTTTGATTCTGATCAAGGGCATATGTCCTGCTTGTGGGCCCAATTCCCAGTAGGGGATGTGCAGGAGGTAGCCAATCAATGATTCTCTCTCATCATTGATGTTTCTATCTCTCTCCCTCGTCCTTTCTCTCTGAAATCAAGAAAAATGTATTTTAAAATAATGTCATAATGGATAATTATATACACTGAGTGGCCAGATTATTATGATTTCTGAAAGCATAATAATCTGGCCACTCTCTGTGTGTGTGTGTGTATACTAATAATATATATATATATATATATATATATATATATATATATATATTTATATTTATATTAGAGGCCTAGTGCATGAATTCATGTATGGGTGGGGTCCAGCCAGCCTGGCCAGGGGGAGGGGACATGGGCAGTTGCCCGGTCTGCCTGCTGGTCAAACTCCTGGTTGAGGGGACAATTTGTATATCAGCTTTTTATTATATAGGATATACACTGAGTGGCTAGATTATTATGTATTCAGAGAGCATAATAATCTGGCCACTCAGTGTATATATATGTCATTTAGCAGATGTATAAATAAGCCCGTAGGGTAAATTCCTAAAAATACTTAATATTAATTTTTCACTAAATGTAATAAATATTAACAAAGTCTTTTTGTGGCGGTGCCTTGGTTTATAGTATTAACATGTATGAGAGTGCTCATTTTCTGATACCATTACCAACACAGTGGGTTGTCAAGCTGGGATTTTTGTTAACCTGATGGGGGAGGGTGGTAGCTCGTTTATCAGCCTAGGAAAGCACCTAGGCTGTCGCCTCACACAACAATTTCAAAACAACTAAAAGACAGAACAGATATTATCCAAAACCACAGGAAAGCTGGTGGAGTGGGAAATCTACAACTAGAAAGAAGGAGAGAGGTTCATGGATTAGATTGGGAGTTGCAAAGTGCTGAGGTAGGGAGACACTCATGCTCAGAGAGGAAGGATGGCTGAATGCTTGGCTGGCGGAAGGGGAAAGGAAGTCCCCAATTGCACTTAACCCTTTCCGTCTGTACTGAACCCCAACCTCAGCCGAAATCCTGTGGACCCAGGCTCATACGGGTGGAGTCCAGACTGTAGAGAAAGGCACCTGGAGACTCAGAGACTGGGAGACTGGGGGAGCCAGGAGCTGCAGCAGGCAGGTCTATAATCGTGCTAGCATGAGTGAGTGTGTGTGGGGAGGTCTGACTGCGGAGGTTGCCATGGCCTCTCCATAGCAGAGAAGCTCCAGACTACAGAGACCCAACCCAATTCTGGGTGAACCCCTGGGGCACCCACGCACTTGCACGGGGAATCTGAACGGTCAGGTGGAAATGCAGGGGAGCTGCGGAAGGCAGAGGTCAGGTGGAAACTCAGGCGTGTGCACAAGGGTAAGACTGACAGAAAGCCAAGACTGTCAGCTTAGCCCTGAGACTCTGGCCCATCCAAGCTGAGCACAGAGACTTTTGCAATTTTGCAAGTCTGATCCTATAAGACTATCTCTAATACAGAAGGTATCCCAGAGTAGATACAACTGATATTCACATCCAATGGGCCTGGAGGTCAATTCCTCCCAGGGATACCAACAGCAATAAAGACTTAGCTACAGCTGAAACCGGTTTGGCTCAGTGGTAGAGTGTTGGTCTGTGGACTGAAAGGTCCTGGGTTCGATTCCGGTCAAGGGCATGTACATTGGCTGCGGGCACATCCCCGGTAGGGGATGCAGTTGGTTGATGTTTCTCTCTCATCGATATTCCTAACTCTCTAGCTCTCTATCTCTCTCCCTTCCTCTCTGTAAAATATCAATAATATATATATATATATATATATATATATATATATATATATTAAAGACTTAGCTACAACAAGGCTGTACACGTAGTCCACAAAGGGGAGCACCAAGAGTGTCTACCTTAGATAACTGGGTAGGCTGACCCACTGGGCCATATAGCACACCAAACACACAAAGTGATCCTACCAACTCTGGGAAGCAGCAAAAATGCTAAGACAAGGACATAGATCTCAAAAGAAAGAGATGGAGGAGAATAAAATACTGAATATAGAGTTTAAAACCACAGTTATAAGGTTTTTCAAGAATTTCCTAGAAAACGCTGATAAATTTAATGATACTATACAGAGACCCAACAGCAGACTGGAGGAACACATGAATCAAGTCAAAGATTTGGAATACAAAGAGCCAAAGGATACTCCTCTGGAGAAGCAAGAAGAAAAGAGAATCCAGAAAGTTGAAGATAATGTAAAGAGCCTCTGGGACAACTTCAAGAGTACCAACATCAGAATTATGGGGGTGCCAGAAGAAGAGAGAGTGCAAGACACTGAAAACATATCTGAAAAAATAATGTCAGAAAACTTCCCCCACCTGGTGAAATAAATAGACTTACAAGGACAGGAAGCACACAGAATCCCAAACAAGAGGAATCCAAAGAGGACCACACCAAGACACATCATAATTAAAATGCCAAGGGCAAAAGACAAAGAGAGAATTTTACAAGCAGCAAGAGAAAAGCAGTTGGTTACCTATAAGAGGACACCCATACAACTATCAGCTGATTTCTCAACAGAAACTATGCAGGCCAGAAGGGAGTAGCAAGAAATATTCAAAGTGACGAATAGCGAGAACCTACAACCAAGATTACTGTATCCAGCAAAGTTATCATTCAGAATTGAAGGGCAGATAAAGAGCTTCACAGGTAAGAAAAAGCTAAGGGAGTTCATCACCACCAAACCAGTATTATATGAAATGCTGAAAGGTATCCTTTAAGAAGAGGAGGAAGAAGAAAAAAGATAAAAATTATGATCAACAAATACATATATATCAACAAGTGAATCTAAAAATCAAGTGAATTTAAAAATCTGAGGAACAGAATAAACTGGTGAATATAATAGAATCAGGAGCAAAGAAAGGGAGTGGATTGATAATTATCAGGGGGAAAGGGTGTGGGGGTGCAGGAAGAAACTGGATTAAAAGCGTACACCTATGGATGAGGACAATGAAGGCGGGAACTGGGTGGAAGGGAGCTATGGGGGGGGGAAGGAGAAACAATAGTAATAATCTGAGCAATAAAGATTTATTTTAAAAAGTAAGCCATTTGTTTTTTCTTCTCTATTTTCATATTGAGTTGATCTTTTTCTTTTTCTCTTCTTTTTTTAAAATATATTTTTTAGCTGAAACCGGTTTGGCTCAGTGGTAGAGCATCGGTCTGCGGACTGAAAGGTCCCAGGTTCGATTCCGGCCAAGGGCATGTACATTGGTTGCAGGCACATCCCCGGTAGGGGGTGTGCAAGAGGCAGCTGGTTGATGTTTCTCTCTCATCGACGTTTCTAGTTCTCTATCTCTCTCCCTTCCTCTCTGTAAAATATCAATAAAATATATTTTAAAAAATATTTTTTATTGATATTTTACAGAGAGGAAGGGAGAGAGATAGAGAGCTAGAAAGATGAGAAAGAAACATCGACCAGCTGCTTCCTGCACACCCCCCACCGGGGATGCACCCGCAGCTAAGGTACATGCTCTTGACCAGAATCCATCCGGGGACCTTTCAGTCTGCAGACCGACGCTCCACCACTGAGCCAAACCGGTTTTGGCTGATGTTTTTCTTATTGATTTGTCAGACCACTTTGCATATTAGGTAAATCAGTCCTTTGAGATTAGCCCAAATTAGACCAATTTGTCTTTTGGCATTTTTAATTTAGTAAGATTGTTTTTAGCCGTAAAAATTGCTTTTTAACATCTTTATGTTGTCAAACTTATCTGTCTTTCATTTTAAGACATTTGAGTTCTGCTTCACTATTAGAAGGGTCTTTTACAGTCTGGAGTTAGAACTTTATTTTACTATGTTTGTTTAAATCTATGATCTATTTGGACTTTGTCCTGGTTATGGTGGGAAGTATGAATCCAACAGCTATCTAATTGCTCCTTCTCGTCCTCTGGGTCTCAGTTTAAATGTCACCTCCTTTCTGACCACCTTACTCAGAAACTTCTCAGTATTTCGTCTGACTTTCATAGAATTGATCAAAATTTGTAATTTTTAAAACATTTGTTAGTTTACTCTTTTCTTTAAATCTCTCCCACTAAGATGTGAACTCTGTAAGGGCTGGGAAAATGTCTGCCTTGTTCACCATCATATCCCCTCAGTTTGCAGTGCCCTCTGCATAGAAGGTGTTTGTGGTGGACGGTGAGGCTGTTTCACTTTCCAGAATCTGTTGTTCCTTCCTGATAATAGCACTTCACTTTTCCTTTGGGCAAAACCACACTTCCATTGCTCTAAGGCCTATGGTTTGAATGGTGGAGACTCCACCTCTGGCTTGAGGAATAGGGAGTGGTCACTGAGCGGCCCACCTGTGGGCAACACTGATTGGCTGTGATAGACACATGACCCAAATTCGACCAATGAGATTCCATTACAGACAGGTACTGTCACAAGAGAATATTTTTCAGATAAGGGGACAGCCAGCCTCCTCACTTAAAAAAAAAATTCTGGAGGAGTAACTAACTTTGATCTCTCTCTAGTTCATCTTGAAAACAAAACAGTATTGTAATTTTGCATCTGGGGTTTTTGGTGATTCGATTACAGAGAAGCTTCTATTTCTTTTCATCCAACTAATATTTCTTGAAGTGTGAGGCTTGATCTGAATTCTGGTCTTGCTCACCTCTGGGACCCCAACCATCCCAAAATTCAGGGGATTAAAATAATAATTTTTTTTTTTTTTTAGCTCATAGACAAAAAACCAAATAAATAAAGGCACCAAGTCTAACTCTCTACTAATAGTTTCCTGTGGTTGCTTCTAGAAAACTTTTATGTATATGTAAGACTGCTTATCCATATATGCCAAAATATTGGTTTGCTTTTAATTTACAAAAATGATTAAAATATGCATTCTGTTCTACCCCTTTGCTTTTTCACTTAATAATGCCAGTAGAAAAATAGACAAGGGATATGAGCACACAGTTCAAAGAAAAGGAAGTACAAATAGCTCATAAACATACAAAAGGATGTTCAACCTCCTTTATAATAGAAAAAAATGCAAATTAAAAGTACACAGAGAGATCATTTCTCACCTATCAGATTGGCAGAAATCCAAAAGTCTGATAAGGCTCCAGGGAGGAAGCTCTCTCATACCTACCGGTGGGAGTGAAAAGCGTACAATCCTACGGAGGGCAATTTGACCATGCCGGCCAAAGCGACAAATGCTACAGCCTTTGATGTGATCTCCCTAACTTCTGAAAGTGTATCCTTCAGATGTTCTTGCTCAAGTGTAAAATAGCATACATGTGGGGTCTTGTGTAGAATAGATGTTAATTACAAGGGAGGCTCAGTGCAGGCAGGGATCTTGCTGGTCTTGCTCACCTCAGGGACCCCAACTCCTAGAACAGTCCCTTGAACATAGCAGAGAGCACAGAGACCATGTTCTTCTGCCTTTCCCAGGCTCCCTTGCACTTAGGCTGGAACTACGTGGCTCATTTCTGCCCAATGGGCTGCGCAAAAGGGATGTAAGCCACTTCCAGCCTAGCCCTTAAGAAAACCCCACGTGACCGTCTAGCTGTCTCTCTGCCTGGCATGTCCAGCTCCAAGTCCAGGAGCTCTAGATGGCATAGCAATAAGGTGGAGAGCTGTACTCTGCATCAAAATGGGAAAGCAAGACATCCACCTTTGCTGAATTACGTCACTCCTACTTGGGGGTTTGCTACTGTAGCAGAGCCCACTTTACCCGATTCACATGTAGGTGCCCAATAAACGCTTGTTGGATGAGAGTGTAAGCGGCAAGGAGCATTTTCGGGCCTGGAGCTGGACGAGTGAGAGCCATCACAGCCTGTTTTCAGTCACCATTTTGATGTGCATAAGAATAGATCTTGGTAGGTAGCGAAATTGCCTTCCATAAGGTTAACAGTAATTTAGGCTGACACCTACAGGCATAAGGATCACTAATACATATTGATCTCACTCAATTCCAGGCACCATGCCTGGTGCCACCTTCACAACAGCCTGACTGGCAGGTGCTATTACTGATCCCATTTTATGGATGAGGGAATGGCAGAACCGGCAACTTAAATAACTTGTTCAAAGTCAGCTCTTAAAACAGCAAGTATTTTTAAAATGACAAATTCCACATATCCCACTTCTTCCAATGAATTGGCCAAGGCCCAGGAATCTGTATTTTAAGAAGACTCCCCTTGTGCTACTAACAGCCAATGTTAGTAGGCTGGAGGACTTCAATGAAAGGTTCCAAAGAGTGGTTTTGTTAAAGCAGCCAAGATACAGGGGCTCCCTGGCCAGGTGCCTTCCTCAGATAGTCTCAGCTATTTGTTGAAGAAGAATAAACTGATACAGGTGGATCAAAATTGTGTACTTCCTTCTGTAAAAAAATAGATTTATCCCATGTATATATTTTATGACATCTTCTAAGCCAGACTAACTTCTTTAGAGGTGTATTATTTAGAATATAATCTATATATATAAAAGCCCAAGTGACCATTCGACCAGTAGCTATGATGAGCACTGATCACCAGAGGGCAGACGCTCTGACCAGTAGGTTAGCTTGCTGCTGGGGTCCGGCCCATCAGGACTGGGTGAGATGGGCCAGACACTCCCTGAATTGCGCACCGGTGGAGTCCCTTGGCCTGGCCTGCCCCCTCTCGCAATCCCTTGGGGGATGTCGCAGAGCCAGTTCCAGCCCAATTCCCACAGGCCAGATCGAGGGACTCCACTGGTGCACGAATCTGTGCATTGGGCCTCTAGTTTCAACATAAGAGACTGAAATACATTAAAAGTTTCTCTTTCACACAGAAAAAAGGAGTGGTGGCTCTATACCATGAAGTTGTCAGGGACTTGAGCCCCAATTTCTTCCTCTATCATGGGCAGCATGTTGTCCCCACCCCACAGTCTAAAAGGCTAGCTACCATTTTTACTTTTTCTTGTTCTGCTCACATCCCATTGGCCATAACCCAGTCACATGGTGACTCCAAGCCGCAGGAGAGGCTGGGAAATGTAATCTTCATTCTGAGCAGCCAGTGCTATCATCATATAAGGGGAAAACTGACATTGATGGACAACTCTCAGACTCTACCACTGGAGGCGTTATTAAAAAGTTTAGAGTTTCAGTTCTAGAACAAAATAGATTACTCATTCCCAGTAACAGCACTATGCCATATGGTTTCAGACTTTCAGCTGACCGTGACTGCCAATTTCAGGATGCCTCTCTTGGCTGGTCATAGGTTTTGTGGTATGCCTTATGGTTCTATCATGCAATAAGCACATGTGGATCCTCAAACTAATCAACAGTAATAGATTGCAGCCAACAATGGTTATTTTTAAATTTCTTCTTAAGGGTGTCATCCTCTGTGTCAGAAGAGAGATTCATTTTTCCTGATTATGTAAGAAGTTGCACAAGGAAAACAGATATTTCTTTTGGCTCCAAATTTCTAACCTCTTTCAACAATGTTCTAATGTCATGGATACACTAGTGTGCAGGCACTGCCTGAATTACCTGCTCTGTGTTTTAGCTCTAAATAAGGCTCCTCGAGAACATCCAAGATGGCGGCCTAGGCAGTCTCCTAAGCTGCCGCCTCATCAACAATTTAATTAAAAAAACAACTAAAATCAAAAAGGACTTCACCAAAACGTCAGGAAAGCTGGCGGAGTGGAATAGCTACAACTAGAAAGAAAGAGAGAGGCTCACGGATCGGACTGGGAGCCGAAAAGCACTGAGGTAGGGAGACGCTCGCGCACGCGGCCGCCGAATACCTGCCTGGCGGTGGGAGGGGAGGAATCCCCGATTGCACGGAACCCTTTCCGACTGCACTGAACCCCGACCCCGGCTGAAATTCCGTGGTCCCAGGCTCATACGGGTGGAGAAAGGCACCCAGAGACTCAGAGACTGGGAGACCGGGACCGGGAGCCGCGAGCCGCGAGCCGCAGCCGGCTGGGTCTACAGACTCGCGCGCGTGAGCAAGTACGCGCTGAGGTCTGACCTCCTCCCCTCCGGAGCGGAAGGAGTCAGAAGCTCCAGTCTGACCACGGAGGCTGCCGCTGCCTCTATGTACAAGATGGCGGCCTCTCTGTAGCGGAAGGAGTCAGAAGCTCCAGACTACAGAGACCAGCCCAAGTCCGGGTGAGCCCCTGCGGCACCCACGCTCTTGCTTGGGGAACCTGGGCCGGTCAGGCGGAAACTCAGGCGAGCGCACAAGGGCAGGGCAGAAGCCAAGACTGTCAGTTCAGCCCTGAGACTCCGCCCCATCCAAGCTGAGCAGAGGCTTCTGCAGTTTTTCAAGTCTGATCCTATAAGACTGTCTCCAATACAGAAGTTATCCCAGAGTAGACACAGCTGATACCCACATCCAATTGGCCTGAAGGTCAATTCACAACAATAGAGACTTAGCTACAACAAGGCTGTGCACGCAGTCCACAAAGGGGATCACCAAGAGTGTCTACCTCGGGTAACTGAGGAGGCTGACCCACTGGGCCATATAGGACACCAAACACACAAAGCCATCCTACCAACTCTGAAAAATAGTGATAATGCCGAGACAAGGAAACAGATCTCAAACAAAAGAGATGGAGGATATAGAGTTCAGAACTACGGTTCTAAGGTTATGCAACAATATCCTAGAAAAGCTCGATAAACTCCATGAGACCCAACTAAAAAGTATAGATAAACTGACTAAATTGGAAAATATTATGCAGAGATCCAACAGCAGAATGGAAGAACACAAGAATCAGATCAAAGAGCCAAAAGACACTCCGCTGGAGAAGGAAGAAGAAAAGAGGATCCAGAAAGTTGAAGATAGTGTACGGAGCCTCTGGGACAACTGCAAGCGCACCAACATCAGAATTATGGGGGTGCCAGAAGAAGAGGGAGTGCAAAATACTGAAAACATATTTGAAGAAATAATATCAGAAAACTTCCCTCACCTGGTGAAAGAAATAGACTTACAAGTACAGGAAGCCTACAGAACCCCAAACAAGAGGAATCCAAAGAAAAATTCTTCTCGACACATCATCATCAATATGCCAAGGGTAAAAGACAAAAAGAGGATCTTACAAGCAGCAAGAGAAAAGCAGTTGGTTACCTATAAGGGAGCACCCATACGACTATCAGCTGATTTCTCAACAGAAACCATGCAGGCCAGAAGGGAGTGGCAAGAAATATTCAAAGTGATGAATAGGGAGAACCTACAACCAAGATTACTGTATCCAGCAAAGTTATCATTCAGAATTGAAGGGCAGATAAAGAGCTTCACAGATAAGAAAAAGCTAAAGGAGTTCATCACCACCAAACCAGTATTATATGAAATGCTGAAAGGTATTACTTAAGAAGAGGAAGAAGGTCAAGTGAATTAAAAATCTCAGGAATAGAATAAACTGGTGAATATAATAGAATTAGGGGCAAAGAAAGGGAGTGGATAGATAATTATCAGGGTGAAGGGGTGTGGGGTGCAGAAAGAGACTGGATTAAAATTGTATAACCTATGGATGAGGACAATGATGGGGGAGGGGGTAAGGGCAGAGGGTGGGGTGGGAATCGGGTGGAAGGGAGCTATGGGGGAGAAAAAGGAGAAACAATTGTAATAATCTGAGCAATAAAGATTTATTTAAAAAAAAAATAAAAAAATAAATAAATAAGGCTCCTCACTCATAGGACCCACAATAAGTTTTAGGCACTCAGCTTGGTGAATAACTTACCTTTTTGAGATGGACGACTTGTTTTTACCTCTTTCCTTGATAACAGCATCATAATATTACAGAGTACTCCTGCCTCACTCCCAGTCCATATGGCTTAGGTGGGGCTTAGCTTACTTTAGGTTTAACTATGGCCATGTGACTTAAGCCTGGCCAATCAGTGTATTCTGTTCTCCTGGCCACAGTGATTGGTTCAAGGAGAGACATGTGATCTGAGGTAGCCAATGAGACTCAATTCTGAACCATTGAGGAGGTTTTTATGTTGTTGTTTTTTTTAATCAGGTGGACGTGATGCTAACACAACTTAGCCTAGAGCTACTGGTGTCTGCCTTTGCCACCATTGATTCATTCCTTCATTCAGCAAATACTTACATAGCACCTATTATGTTCTAGGCAGGGTTCTAAGCACTAAGGCTACATTAGTAAAACAACAACAACAAAACAAAAACAGACAAAATCCTTGCCTTCAAGAAATTAACTTCCTAATGGCAAATACAGACAATAAACAAATATGTAATACAGTCAGGAGGTATAGGTAATATGGAGGGAAAAATAAAAACAGGATAAGGGGGTGGCAGGAGAATGGGGGATTGCCATTTCATACAGCATGGTGTGGGAAGATCTCTTTGAGGAAAACATATTTAAGCAGAAACTTGGGGGAGAGGGAAGGGGCGGACAGATAATAATAGTGAATGCAAAGGCCCTGAGGCAAGAGCATGCTTGCCTTGCTTGAAGAATAGCAAAGAAATCAGTGTGGCCAGAGCAGGCAGAGGGAGAGGGAGAGAATATGGAGATGAGGGGACAGGCCTGTTGGGTCATGATGAAGGATGTGGATTATCCTGAGGGCATTAAGGAACCATCAAAGAGGTTAGAGCAGCCATGGGCAAACTACGGCCCCTTCGGCTCTTCTACCGGGCCTGCGGAGCCGAAAGAGTGGAGGGTTCTCTTGCTCTCCCCTCCGCTCCTTCACCAGCAGCCCAAGATGAGAGTGCCAGCATGGTCAGGTTGCTTTTGTTCTGGCCCTTCGGTCCAGTTTAAGAACCCATTGTGGCCCTCGAGTAAAAAAGTTTGCCCACCCCTGGGTTAGAGCAAGATTTGCACTTTAGAAAGCTCACTCTGGCTACAATGGTGGGAGGCAAATTGGCGAGTTTGGAATGTAAATTGAGTGATGTTCAGGGGGATGGGAGGCTCTGAGGCGAGCCACTGCAACCTGGAGTCACAATTTTCTCATTTAAAGCCCTGCACCAGGCCCTGGCCGAGAAGCTCAGGTGGTTAGAGCATCATCCCAATATGCCAAGGTTGTGGGTTCAATCCCTGGTCAGGGCACACACAAGAATCAACCAATGAGTGCATAAATAGGTGGAACAACAAAACTGATGTTTCTCTCTCCTCTTTTTCCCTCCTGCTCTCTCTCTCTCTCTCTCTCTCTCTCTCTCTCTCTCTCTCAAATCAATAAATAAAAATTAAGCAAACAAAATAACACCCTGCACCAGAGTTTCCCCAACTTGAGTCCTCCAATCACTGCCTTCATTATGCATGTCCTACTTTCTGCCCCATTATCTACTTAATATTTTTCTTTAAACAAACACATTTATTTTACTTAAGTGTATTTATTTTGAAAGGAAACATTTTATCTCTACTGTATCAGACAACTCAGGCTGGGTTTCACTGCAATAACAAACAATCCCAGAATCTCAATGGGCTGTTAATAATGAAGGTTTATTTCTGGCCCACGTGTCCTCTTAACTCTGGGATTCAGGTTGAAGGAATAGCCCAATCCCTGGGGCAGGCCGTTCTCCCAGTAGAAAGAAAAGGGCAAAGGGCAGAACCACACGCTGGCTCTCAAAGCTTCTGCTTAGACTCTTGGCTCACATTCTATTGGTCCAAGGAAGCCACACCACCAAGCCTGACATCAGTGAAGAGTCACCGGGGAAATGCTGGTTGGAAGGAATGATAAACATTGGCAATAATACAATCAACCAAATCTATTATAAATGGAAAACCACCACTTGCCCTCAACAGAAGGTGACTACAAAAAAGAAGTAGTTTAAGAACTTTTTAAAAAATATATATCTTATTGATTTTTTTTTTTTTTTTACAGAGAAGGGAGAGGGATAGAAAGTTAGAAACATCGATGAGAGAGAAACATCTATCAGCTGCCTCCTGCACACCCACTATTGAGGATGTGCCCACCACCAAGGTACATGCCCTTGACTGGAATTGAACCCGAGACCCTTGCATCCTCAGGCCAACACTCTATCCACTGAGCCAAACCGGTTAGGGCTATTAATAAGAACATTTAACTTGATTTAATTGTGGTTAAATAACCTTGCCTTGTCTGAGGCTCGCTCTCTTTTTGTTCAAGAGGGAAACAGGTGAGTGCTAGGAGGCATCACAGACATATTGGTATCAAACTGAGCCTGGTGCTTAGAAGCAATCAGAGCGACAGAAAGAAAAGGGGATGCTATTTGTTGGTTATGTAGTGGGCCCTTCCCATGGGGCACCACTTGGGGATACTCTGCTTTAGAATCACCGTGAGGGAAGGGGAAGGAAACTAGAAGTTTGAGAGAGTGATGATCTTGAGAGCCACGGGTTTCCAGGTGCTTTGCTGGGTTACACAACTTCATGAAGGGCGCCCCCTGAAGTTGTGCAACCTAGCGGCTCTGGAGACGATTTCTGTGGGTTACCTCACTTAATCCTCACCTCCGCCTGCCAGGAAGGCAGCCTTATTTCCATTTGACAGCTGAGAAAACTGATCCAGAGATGCAGCGCCTTGCTCAAGACCACAGCTGGAGGGCCTAAGGAGAAGCTTCCATCCTTGCGCTAAACCTGAGGCTGTAAGGTGTAGTTTCAGGGTTGGCCACTTGGTGTCACCCTCTCCAAACTGTCGGAAGACTTGTCTACAGCAGTTGGGCTGGTGGGTACTCGGGGCAGAGGCATTTGCAAATTGATCCCCAGGAAAGCAAAGCCCACCTCTTACCCGCCCGCCTCATCCTGTCTTCCGCGCCTGGGTGTGCAGAATTCCTGCCTGTTCCCTGTTTGCCCAGCCTGTGTGGGATGAGTGCGGGGTCCCACTCCATGTACTCATGTACACCCTGAGCCAATTGCAGATGGGCATTATCGCACACAAGCCTCCTAGGGTTTTTTTTGGTTTTTCCATATCAGAGATGAGGAGACTGAGGCCAAGAGAGTTGGAATGACAGGCCCAGTGAATAAGTGGCCGGTCTGAACCTAATGCAAGTCCAGATCTGAGCCAGAAGCTTGGAGTTTGATGCACAGCAAATGCACGGTGGGACGGCTACGTTCGTCCTCACTTTCTCACAGTGTACTTCCAGCCATCCAACCCTACGCCTGCAACACGCGTGGCCATAAAGATCACCTGACTGCTTGGAGAGTGCCTTTGTTGTTGCTGCTGTTGTTTTGATGTAGAAGTTAGTTTTCCTCTGACAACCAGGAAAACGCTGAGGGTCTACTGCTTAAGAAACTTTTAAACTACCAAATATTCCTTGACAATTATTTTTAAAAATGAGAAAATCCATGCCCTGGCCAGGTAGCTCAGTTGGTTGGAATGTCTTCCTGATACGCTGAGATTGTGGGTTCCATCCGCGGTTGGGGCACATGCAGGAGTCAACCAATGGACACATGAATGAGTGAACAACAGATCGATGTTTCTCTAAAAAACCAACCAACCAACCAATCAATCAAAAAATGTTAAATTAAAAAATCCATCTAAGTAAAAAGAAGAAAATTAAAGTCACCCCCAAGTCACATCGGCCACCCAGCAATAAGCAGTGCTGACACTTTGGAGCACATTCTTCCAGGTATTTCTCTCTTATCTATCAGTGCATTGACATTAAAAAAGAAGAAGAAGAAGAAGAAGAAGAAGAAGAAGAAGAAGAAGAAGAAGAAGAAGAAGAAGAAGAAGAAAACATGGTCACATGAAAAATAATTGAAAGAACACCAAAATATTTATAGGGTATTCTCCCTCTAATCCTTAGCCCCTGTTCCCCTTCTCCAAAGCTCCAGCTCCCTCTCCAGAAGCCATCCCAGCTCATTGCTCCTTGGGGACCAGCAGAGAGACATCCAGCGTGCAGATTAGTGAACATGTACACGTTCCCGGCACTGCTCCTCTCAAAAGAAGCAGACCACACACCCTGCTCTGTATTGGTTTTGGGTTTCTTTCTTTCTTCTTCTTTTTTTTTAAATCTGACTTAACAATGTCCGTGGAAGATCTTTCCAGCCCAGCACGAGGAAAGCTTCCCCCATTGTCTGAATAGGATGATTTATTTAACCAGACCCCTGTGGGTAGTCATGCAGGTGAGTCCAGTCTTCTGCTGTGACAAACAACACTGCAATGAGTATCCCTTCATGGACATCTCTCCCCTATGTGGACCCACTTCTACAGGATAAATTCCTAGCAGCCAAATTGCCCAGGGATAGGGCAGACATGTATTTAAATTTTGACACTAGTTGTCTAAAAGTGCTCTAAGGCCAGACCTTCCAATTGACATTCAGAACAACAACCTATGCTCAGTGTCTCTGTCATTCATGATCATGTAGATCATGACATTCAGAACAACATTCTCCAAAGTCCATTTGTATATCTTTTCTGGTAGCAAAAAATGCATGTCCTTTGCCCATTTTTCTATTGGATAGTTGTCTTTTTTATTCATCTACAAGAGCTCATTATATTCTAGGAAAATTGGGTCTTTCTTTCTCATCTATATTACAAATAAACATATTTAAAAATACAGATATAGTAAACAAAAATGGGATCCCACTGTGCACAATGCTTTTGAGGCTTCTGGTCATTTGATGATATATAATAGATTCCTTTTTATGTCACTAAATATGCCTTTGCAACAAAATCCTTCATTTGGTACTTATTTTAAAATCACTCTGGGTACTTTGGAAGTTCCTCAAAAGCAATGGCTCTGGATTTATGTGAAACATCCAATATTTTTATTTGCCATCTATTTACTGGTATATATGTTATTCAACTCAATTATCTCAACAATACTGTGAACTAAGTAAAACATCATCCCCATTTTACAGTCGAGGAAACTGAGGCCTCATTTGCTGGTCTGCGGAGATCTTGGGTTCAAAGTTATATCAGTTTGTCTCCCAAGCCTTTGTTGCCACCTCCCATTACATTAAATCCCCAAATTCTCTACTAGTCCTGATGAAGAACAAATCTGGGGCAAGTCCCCAACCAGCAGGTTTCAGAGTGTGTCATGTAGTTTAGGAGTTAAGCCACCAGGAGGCGCCAGGGACACATCCCTTGCCTAGTGGGCTGGGAACAGGCGCCCTGAAATGGGTCAGTCCTTGGGGCCTGATGAGACTGGGTGGCCCAGGGCCAGAAGGGATGTCTCCTGCAACACCCAGAGCAGCCTCCTCAGCCTTGATCTCCCTTAAGAGAAACACCTGTGGCAGCTCCAGGGCCTCCTAGATGTCACGCCTTGACCCACCCCTTGGGGGCGGGATTCCTGCAGACCTGGATTTCCCAGTCTCAGCACAATTGACACTTGGAGTCACATAATCCTTTGTGTTGGGGGTCTCTCCTGAGAACTGGGGAATATTTAACCGCAACCCTGGCTTCCACCCATTAAATGCTGGTGACACCTTCCCTCAAGTTGTAACAGCCCTAAATGTGTAGATGGCCCTGGTTGAGAATCCCTGCTATGGACTCATAGGGCCCAGGCAGGTCACATAAGTGACCAAAGCAGGTCCTACATAAGGTTATTAATTAACACCCTGGAAAATGGGACTGACACCACCTGTAAGGCCCAGAGAGGTTCAGCGACTAGCCCAAAGCCACAGACAGAGCTTATATGTAGCAGAGCTGGAACTTGAACTTGGATTGTCCGACTCCAGCATCTGTGGACTGAACTCTATTGTCACTCAAGAAACTATGCATTATTCCTCCATCAGATCCACAGGAATATTCTCTTCTATACACAAAGAAATACATTCTTTCACGGTTTTCTCCCTACCTGTTTTTATTTTCCCACTTTTGATGGAGAGCTGGGCACAAGAGATTTTGCCTTTTCCTTTAATCGTACGATGAGAAAGACTGAGCTGAAAATGCCATGACAAATAGCAGGGGGCACCCGACCTCAACATCAGGAAGTCATTGGGGAGCAGCGGGGACTGTGGGGTCCCAGAGGGCTCAGCCCTGTCAGTCCTGGCACATTGTTTTCCGTTATGTGCGCTGGCTCAGTTTTGCAAGAGAATTTCTAATGTGAAATTTCATAATTTTTAAATAATGAAAATTAGTTTTAAAAAATTAAAAACCCTGTGACAACCAAACAAAACAAGTCTGAAGCCTGATATGGCCTAAAAGCTGCCGGTTTGCAACCTTTCTGAAGGGCACATTCAACTCAGGAACAACACTTCATCCTCAGTGCCTCTGCCATTCACGATCATGTAGTTAATTAGTTATTTATATATTCAGGCATGTATTCCTTCCACACACCCATCCATCTACCCAGCCATGCACCCATCTGCCCTTCCATCTATCCAAGCACCTACTCATCCATCCACCCATTCATCCGTCTATCCGTCCATCCATCCATCCAACCATCCATCATCTACCCACCCTCTCATTCATGCTTTAACCCACCCATTCATCTGTCCATCTGTCCATCCATCCATCCATCCATCCATCCATCCATCATCTACCCACCCTTTCATTTATACATTTAACCCATCCATCCATCCATCCATCCATCAACCATCCATCCACCCACCCACCTACTATTCATTTCACCCATCCACCCACCCATCCATCTATCCATCTACCTATCTACTCATGAGTGTATCCATCCACACATCAACCCATTCACCAATAACCCATTTGCTAGCTACTTTACTAGCTAGCAAATAATGCTAGACCAAATAATGTTAGATTCAGACTCTGCCACTTACAACTGGCAGCCCTGGGAAAATGACTAAACCCTTTGAGCCCATTTCCCCCTCTTGGAAAGGGGGCTAACGATAGTGACTTAGGGCTTGATTGCAGGTAGGCCGTCAGGACCAGGTGGGGTTAGGTGACGCATGTGCAGTGAGGCCCGAGCAGGCCCCGTGCAGACACTGTGGTGGGATGCGTGTGAGGCTGCTGGGAAACATGGGCTATGGCATTAGACAGGCTGCGAGCCCAGGGTGGGCGTCCGGGGAGGCTCCCGGGGTGGTGGAACCCAGGATGTCCCGCTGTGCCCCGTATTGGCAGAGGGCTGCTTTGTCATTGTTCGCACAACTTCCCCCTGGTCGGCTGACACCCCTGCTGCCCGCCCTGCTCTGGTTTTCCCGTCTTGCTTCACTTCTAAAGGGGAGCTTTTTCTCTGGGCCCCCGCCCTGCCCCGCCCCAGTTGTGGGAAAACTGTATGGAACAGAAAGGGCTTGCGGGCTCCCTTTTCTAGACTTGTTGTTATTTTTTCCCATTTAAATGGAAACAATGCTTATTGAAGGAGACGAGGAGAAAACACGTCAAACAAGAAAGAAGAAAAATTATTCTTTGTCCCATCCTTCTAAGGCAACCACACTGAGCATTCCGGCCCTTTTCTTTCTCCTACGCCAGGGTATTAGGGTGTGTGTGTGTGTGTGTGTGTGTGTGTGTGTGTGTGTGTGAAGTTGTAAATCATGCTACTCGGCTAGTGTTGTGCTTTTAAAACGTTCCCATGATAACATAAGCATTCCCCCTCTTGCTTGTCTTCACAGACGTATCTGAAGGGCTGCGATTACTTACCCAGCAAATGCTCAGTGAGGAACTACTACAGCCTGTGGGAGAGAGGGGGCAGGACTGTAGCAGTACAGCCAACTTTCTCCGACTGTAACCTCTGGGCCAGATGCTGCTCTAATCACTTGCATTAAACCTCTTCTTCCTCACATCCACCCTATGACACCCATGTGTCACCAGAATGTCCATTTTCCGGATGAGAAAACTGCGGCCCAAGGTTGTACAGCTAAGAGGGGAGCCAGCATTTGAATCGGGGTGAGGGTCAGTCACAGGGCCTGGACCTTGAGTATGCTGGGCTACTTTGATACCCACAAACAGGTGACTTCAGTCCTGGGTGATCAGAGCTGGACAGGGACTGGACAGGCACACGCTGCAGACTGAGGAGGCTGCAGATGCCTCCCAGGCACCAGGGAAGGCTTCCTGGAGGAGGAGGCGACCTCTCAGCTGAGGTGGGAGGTGGGGCGGCGATATGAGGACCCGAGGCAGAGCGGGCATGGAGCATTGACCCGCTGCGGATGCTGACCCCGATTGGAGAGGTGGGGAGGGCCAGGCCATGCTGAGGCTGTGGGCCTTAGGAATCCCAGGAGGCCCCAGGTAGCCCCAAGACGTGGTAAGCTGGGATGTGGCAAGATGGGGAGGCCTCCCACCCAAGACCGGGCAGCGCCCCGCTCTGGCCCCACAGCCCGTCGATGCCTCAGCTCTCTGGGCATTTCTAGCCTGTTTGTCATTTCCCTGCCACTCCAGACTGAAGAAAGTTCCGGAAGGTAGGAATCTGAACTGAGCGGGTGAGGTGACGGCGGCCAGCGTGAGCCCATACTGTGGGGACCGGGGCCATGTTGTCTGCCACAGCCATGGAGACAGGCCGCCTGCGGCCCCCAGCTCGTCCGGGTGCAAGGCCTCTTGGGATGTGCCTGAGCCTCGAGGCTGGCCAGGACTTTGCTCCAACTTGCCCTCGGTGTCTTGTTTACTCTAGAAGAGGCTCCGGTAAATAAGCCAACGCTGGCGGGGCCCTCTCCACACCATTTGTAAAGGTCGCAAGAAATTGCTGAGGAACAGGCCTGCGTGCATCTACCCTCCCACCTCCTCCCCTTCCCCAGCCTGCCGGACCCAGCGCGGACTCACCCTCCTGCCGCCCACATCCCCACTGCCCGAGGCGGGGAGGGAGGGCCTTGGGGGGCCTGGCCCCCTCCTCTGCCCAGGCCGAGGGCCTCCAAGGTAACTATTTACTCCTGTCCCCCTCAGCCAAGCCCGCTATCTTATCAGCTCAAACACTTCAGAGTTCAGGCCAAGAAGCCAAAGTCAATTTTGAAAAAGTCTTTAAAAGGCCAAAACACAAACACCAGGAAGGTTGTTTGGAGGGGGTGGAGATGAGAATGGGGAAGGGTGAGTGTGTGGTTCCTTTAACAGGCTCAGAGGGTGACTTTCCGGGGCCCAGAGAGGTGCAGGCACCGCAGTCACCCGAGCCCTGTCTGGAGCCACAGCCCCTGTGTCCATGGAGGGGAGGGGACAAACACCCAGTGAAGTACCCTACGGTCTCTGAAAAGACCAAGACCCCTTTGTGGGCCATGATGTGGAAACAGATTGCACAGTGGAAACAGGAAGGAGCAGAGACCAGAAGCAGGTGTATTACCAGATCCCTTATGTGTGGACAGGAGAGGAGAGGATCCGGTCTGCCACATGCCTGCTTATGTACAGAACGCTTCTGGAAGCTTCACCGGATATTCGGAACTGCTAGCTGCCTCCGGGCCAGGATCAGAGGGACACAGACTTCCCATTATACACTCCTTGTACCTTTTGAATTATTTAGTGCCATGTTAACATAATGCTGTAGAAATAAATAAATATAGAAATATTATAGAAATAAATAAGAATATTAGTGACTGTGTTCCAGACAAATGGCCAATTGGACAAAAGAGGAGGAGAGGGGAATGGCTGCTGAAGGCACAGTGACCTTTAGCGCAGAGCAGATCATGGAAGGGAAATCCTAAGCCTGTTTAGATCCCACTCAGTGGGCTTAACCACATTCAACAAATAGGTTTTCAAAGTTCCTTCCTGTTTTAGAAACCTGGCCACTTAAAATGCACTTTCAAAACATCATCTCATTGAACCTCTTTTTAAGAAAAAAATTTTTTTTTAATTGATTTCAGATAGAGGAAGGGAGATGCAGAGAGAGAGGAACATCATTGATGAGAGAGAATCATTGATCAGCTGCCTCCTGCACGCCCCACGCTGGGGATTGAGCCCACAACTCGGGTGTGTGCCCTTTAACTGAACTTAGGACCCCTCTGTCCATAGGCTGACACTCTACCCATTGAGCCAAACTGGCTAGGGCTTACTGAACCTCTTAAAGAGTCTTTACAGTAGAATCAGATCACTGTGTAGATTGATTAATCCAACAAAAATGTATTGTTTTAGGTGATGAAGATGTGGTGACAAACAAGGTAATCAAGATCCCTGATCTCACTCGGTCATTGTGGCTCAGTGGCTGAACGTCGGTTTGATTCCCGAACAGGGCACATCCTGGGTTGAGAGCTCAATCCCCAGTAGGGGGTGTGTAGGAGGCAGCCAATCAATGATTCTCTCATCGTTGATGTTTCTAGCTCTCTCTCCCTCTTTTTTCCTCTCTGAAATCAATAAAATATCTTTTAAAAATTGTTTCTTAAAAAAATAAAAGAACATCTCTGATCTTGTGGAGTCAATGGGTCTAGCGCAGGGGTGGGCAAACTTTTTGACTTGAGGGCCACAATGGGTTCTTAAACTGGACCGGAGGGCCAGAACAAAAGCAACCTGACCGTGCTGGCACTCTCATCTTGGGCTGCTGGTGAAGGAGCGGAGGGGAGAGCAAGAGAACCCTCCGCTCTTTCGGCTCCTTGGGCCGATAGAACAACCGAACGGGCCAGATCCGGCCCGCGGGCCGTAGTTTGCCCACGGCTGGTCTAGCAGGAACGATGAACAAAAAACAAGTAAACAACCACAGTAACACAAACATGACAATTTCAGAGAGGAGCTGCGAATAAGATGAGGTCAGGGAATGCAATTGATTATGGCTGGAGTGGGGAATGGCCGTGAGGGGCTCTCTGGCTGGGGGATGCTAGAACTGAGACAGGAATGGGGGAAGAACCGTTCACAAGGAAAACAGGGAGTGGGTAGTTCCAGGAAGCAGGATCAGTGAGGGCAAAGGCCCTGAGGCCGCACTAAGCTTTGCTTGTGGGAGGAACAGCATGGCGGCCAGTGTGGCTGGAGCTTAGAGCGCAGAAAGGGTTGGGAGACCCAGCTGGAGAGGTTGGCAGAGGCTGAGCCTTTGGGTCTTGTGGGCTTGGCAGGGAGTCCAGCTGAAGAAATGGAGGCTCAGAAAGGTTAAGTAATTTGTCTAGGGTCACACATTGAACAGTGGCAGAGCCAGGGTTCAGACTCGGGTTTTCCAACTTCATATCTAGCCCACGAAGCAGTCACATATGTGTCTATACGTGGCAAAACCATGAAGCAGTGTTTCAGTACAGCACAGCCCATGTCCTGAGAACAGAGTGTTTTTTTTAATTACATGGAAAAGTGCACACATCATACAGGGAAATGTCAGCAAGTGGACAGACTCGTGTAATCAACACCCAGAAGAACAAACAACATTCCAGAAGCTCCTTTCGCATTCCCTCCCTGCAAATCCCAAAGTTATCCAAAGTCCTAAATTCTGTCCCCATAGATTAATATCGCTGCTTTTGAACTTCATATAAATGGAGTCACTCACGATATGTGTTCTTTCCTGTCTGGCTTCTTTCACTCAACATGACCAAGATTCATGGTATTTCAGCAGACGTCCACGGTGTTACAGGCCAGACTAAGAGATGGTGTGAGCCACGCAAAGCTCTCCTCCTGCGACGAGGGCCAGGGGAAAGTAGCTGGCGCAGGAAGCAGTGCTAAGGATGTCATTATGGGAAAAGGAAAGGCACAAGATAACACATGTAAAGCAATCCCATTTTTGTTTTTTGGGGGGAGAAATAAGGGGTCTCCTTTCATGTAGAGTCAAAATGATCCCGGAAAATACATGAAATTTTCTTTCAAACATAGTGTACTATGAGCTCTTAGTAAATCAAACCCACTGGAGGGGATGTCTTGTGGTTGGGGACAAAGACAGGATCTGCTAGCTTCGTGGTTGGCAAACTGCGGCTCGCAAGCCACATGCGGCTCTTTGGCCCCCTGAGTGGGGCTCTTCAACAAAATACCACGGCCTGGGCAAGTCTATTTTGAAGAAGTGGCATCAGAAGAAGTTTAAGTTTTAAAAAGTTGGCTCTCAAAAGAAATTTCAATCATTGTACTGTTGATACTTGGCTCTGTTGACTAATGAGTTTGCTGACCACTGTGCTAGCTGAACTTACCTGTGCTATTTAGAGTCTCTCCCCCTCCCCTATTTTAGCCCATAAGCCCCATGAAGGGAGGAATTTTTGTCTGTTGCTTCCAGCTATAATCGCAGTGCCTGGCACATAGTAGGTGCTCAATTAATATCGAGTGATGTTATAAATGAAAGAAGAAGTGAGTGAAGCAATCCTGAGGGAGGGTGTTAGGGAGTGGTGGGGACTGTGGCTAACTGGTAGCCCTCGTCCCATCAGAAAGGTGCAGCTACCACCCCACTACAGCCTCAAGTTTTCACTCGGGAATGAGGGCCCAACGTGGCCAAGCTCCAAGTATTTTAGGGGAAGCCAGAAACTTCTACAATTATGCATTTATTTATGATCTTGATACCACCGCTGATCAAAAGTCCATATCTGCTGCTTACCTAGGGAGGGAGGCTGCCCTCGGTGACCTCTAACCTAAGTCAAAATGCTTCCACATGGGCCTCAAGAACCCCAAACTTCTGGGAAAGCTGAGTGCAGTTCCAAGAGAGGGTGTTGAACATGCAGACTTGGTCTTTAAGTGTTTCTGTGAAACAAGTGACATTTTCACATTTAGGTTCTTGAAGTGATTTTATTTCAGGGCGAGTTCCTTTCTCTTCTCATAACTCTCAGTTCCACCCTCATATTTATGCTGAGCCTGGGCATCTTTCCTGCACTCTGGAGCAAAGATCAAAAGTAAATATTGGCAGAACATTGGTTTACTGTGACCCAGATAAGGAACAGCATAAAATGAAAATAGCGAGATTGGATTGCTCCTCCCATAACTTCCACCCCAACCAGACTCCCTCAATATTTACTTATTAATTTCACTTCATATAAATTCTCAGTGTGCGTCTTGTCGCCAACAGGGTAAGCCCTGCCCCACCCTGTAACTGACCCTGTGAACAGTGCCCCCTGGAGTTGTACCATGGTTGTCTGTTGCGTTTATTGAAATCATTCCATTTTCATGGACTGGTGCATAGGAATCTTTTTTGCTTTGGCAACTGTGTTCTGCCTTGTGAAAGGACCACACGCACATGGAGAAAAACTCAAACAGGGTAAAAGGGCTGCAGCGAAGAAGGTTTCCTTTCTGCCATCATCTGATCTTTCCCAGTTCCCTCTGTAGAAGCACATGCCCTTTTATACACATAAACAAATCTCTTTTTCACTCTCTTCAATAACACACATACACACACTCACATACACCCACACACTCACACACTCACACACACACAAACACACACATACACACTCACATACACCCACACACTCACACACACACAAACACACACTCACACATACACACACAAACACACGCTCACATACACACACACACACTTAGCACACCCACACCCACACACTCACACATACACACACACACATACACACACTCACCGCAACATCTCTATTTTCTAGATTTCTCTATTTTTCTTTTGGCACCAATGGCTTATAAGAGGGATCAGCAATCTACAGTTCATAGGCCAAATCCATCCCCCTATTTTGTACAACCTGAAAGCTGAGAAATTTTACATTTTATTACATTTTTAAATGGTTGAAAAAAATAAAAAGAAGTATAATACTTTTTGATGAAAATGACCATATTAAAATCTCAGTGCGGCCTGGCCAGTGTAGCTCAGTGGTTGAGCCCCAATCCATGAACCGGGAGGACACAGTTCGATTCCTGACCAGGGCACATGCCTGGGTTGCGAGCTCAATCCCTGGTAGGGGGCGTGCAGGAGGCAGCCACTTGATGATGTTTTTCTCTCCTCGATGTTTCTATCTCTTCCTCTTTTTTTTTCTCTCTGAAATCAATAAAAACATGTTTTTAAAAATCTCCGTGTCCATCAATAAAGTTTTATGGGCACCCAGCCCTGTTCATGTGTGTCAGTGCTGTCTCTGGCTGCTTTGTGCTCCGATGGCACACCTGAGCATTTGCATCAGGACTACATGCCCTTTATAGGAAAAGTTTGCTCACCCCTGGTTTATACGGTGCCTGTTGCTCTGCTTTTTTCACACCACCATAGACCCCGGAGATCTTTTGATAGCAGCACGTATTAACCTACCTCATTCCTTGTAACGAAGGCTCTAGCCTATTTGGTTGTATCCTTGGGCTGTAATTGACCTAGCCAGTTCTTAGGATGGACCCCAGATTCTTGTTAAAATGAAAGGAGTTCATGTCTTAAGGAGTTTAAAAAGGATCTCAGCCGAAACCGGTTTGGCTCAGTGGATAGAGTGTCGGCCTGTGGACTGAGGGGTCCCGGGTTCGATTCCGGTCAAGGGCATGTTCCTTGGTTGTGGGCACATCCCCGGTAGGGGATGTGCAGGAGGCAGTTGGTCGATGTTTCTAACTCTATTCCTCTCTCTTCCTCTCTGTAAAAAATCAATTAAATATATTTTAAAAAATTAAAAAATAAATAAAAAGGATCTCACACAGCCACTCCATTCAGTATTTATATCTGTTCTTTTAGAAATAAATTGGCACCAGCTTGCAACAGGAAGGCAAGCCCCATAAACTCGTAAACCACGAAGACAGAGGTGAAACACCAGGAGAGGACTGGAGTCAAGCTGCCTGCTCTTCCTGGCTGAGGAAGCCTGGGTTAAATCTGAGTTGGAGGCTGCATTTGAATCATATTTGCAGATGATGCAAAAATCTTTGTGGGTGTTTATTTTCCTCAAGAGGAGGCTGAAGGCAGAATGCCTTTAAGAAGTTGGAAAAAATGCCAAGCAGGATAACACAGAGCAGTGTTTCCTATCCTCAAAATGGCCAAATCTTGAAGTAAACGAACAATTGTTTACTTAATATTTTTCTTTAATATATAATTATTTCATCCTGAGAAATGATATCCATAGTTCTGATGAGTTAGTGATACATGTATTTCTTTTTCGGTGCACTTAAATGTTTAACAAATGCTAAAGTTAAACAAACACACACACAACTTCATCCATGTACCACCTATGGTAATCTTGCAACCCAACAGGAGTGTCTGTGCTAAATATTTTTAAATGCTGGGTGTCAAACATGGGCTGGGAGGGAGAGGGGTTGCCTTGCCAATTGCCATTTCCCTTTTCCTTCCTGTTGACAGAACCCGGACCTTTTTCAGCTGGCCACGTGCCCAGCCCTGGGAAATGAACCACATTTGGTTTAAGCCGACTTTGGCCATATTGTCTCCTAGACCAGTGATTGGTCTAAAGGTGATCAGATGACCCAGTGCTGGCCAAAAGAAAACCGTGCTGGGGAGTTCTGGGGAAGAATTTCCTCTCTGATAAGAAAGAGGCTCATGAAAAGAGGCTTATTTGCCCCATTCCTTCCCTTCCTGCTTTGGACATTGCAGTGTGAAGAGGTGATGAGTGAGCCCTGGCAGTGATATGTGACGTTAGGTGGCCAGCCTAAGGACGAGTTGATGACTTGCTGATGACGGTGGAAAGAGAGGGTGCAGAGAGCCGTGGTCCTTTGTGAAACCCCGAGATGCCAAATGCACGCAGGGTCTCTAATCTCCAGATGTCTTTAAGTAAACAATAAATGTTATGATGGTCTGAACTGCTGCAGCGGAGCCTCTGACACGATCCTGATGGGTCCAGTCGGTGTGTCCTTGGGAGCTGGGCTTCAGGGTCAAACACACGCGTGGTCATATCCCAGCTTCTCCGAGTAGCCCAGCTCTGTTATCCTGGGCAAGTGAAAGCGACTTCACTTTCCAAAGCCTTCACTCTCTGGTTCATAGAGTACAACGAGCAATACTACTTAGTCATTTTTGAGCAAAAGGAAAAAAAAAAATTAAGTTCATTTAAAGCACTTAGAATATAGTAAGTGTTGTCCTTACTATTACTGCCATCATTATTAATTATTATTTCTGTAATATTTAGATAATCCTCTAAAAATACGGGGAAAGGCAATGTGGACGGGGCCAGGAAGTTGACAGCGCCTAATGAGAGGCCACCAGCTGGGCACAAGCAGAGCAGAAATCGGCCCTGGTGTCGGAGCCGACGGAAAGCTGCAGATGAGTCAGCCTCAGTGGACGAGCTGAGGGCGAGCCTGGGGCTGGACCTCAGAGCCACGGACAGGCTCCCGGCTGTGAACCTTCTGCTCCCCGGGTCATGACTCACACCTTTCCAGGAGCACGGACTCTGTGTTTGGTCAACTCGTCTTCTCAAAGGATGTGGGAAGCTCCTGGGTACCACGGCCCGGAGACAGGGCCTGGGGGCTACTGACGTCAGAGAGCAGAAGGACTCAAGACCCAGGTCATCACTTCCTTCTTTGTTATGGACGAGGCAGCTGTTGGTCAAGTCTACGCAGCCTGCATGGAGGGAAATAGGCCAGAAGGAGCACTGGATGATGAGTCACCAAGCTTGTGACTCCACATGGGACTCGGCAGAGCTCCTCTCCCTTTCAGACCTCGGTATCTCCAAATGGATAGTGGGGACCCAGGGCGACCACAGTCCTGTGACCGTGACAGATAGACATGTGTTTGGCTGCAAGTAACTGGAAATCCAACTGACCGTGGCTCAAACATACCCGGGTTTATTTTCCCCACAGAATACAAAGTTCACTGGAAGGCAGTAGTTGGTCTTGACTTAGTGGCTCAGGAGAATCAGGGCTCTTGCCGTTTCACAATCCTCTTGGCTTCTCCCTGGGGCTTCAGAGTGGATGCTTCAGGTCTTCTTGAGGTAGAAAGAAGGAAGAAGGGCAGCACCAGCCACATCTGTCTCCTTTATCCCAAAGTAAGACTTTTCCAGGATCCTCAGCGGAGCTCCTCTCTCATCTCATTGGGTAGATCTGATCATAAGCCCGATTACATGCCTGCTTCAGCTGCAAGGGATGCTGGGTAAGTGACAATGTGGTCACCATTGTAAAAAGTGAAAGCTCCCTGCACTTGGCTTAATGCTTTGCTATTGCCATCTTGAAATTCTCAGTTATTTCAGAGCAAGGGGCCCTGCATTTCCATCTCGCACTGGGTTCTGCATGGTTTCTAGCCCTGGGTGACTGCTCCCTGCTCCTCACTGCCTCATTTCCTTTTTCTCCTGCTCGCTCTGTTCCCACTGGGCACCCTTCTGCTCCCAAATGCTCCGCAGGGCATGGCCTGGGAGAAGGCGGCTCTGAGGCTGAGGCAGCCTCTGAAGTTGCTGGAAGCTGTCTGCTGTCCATTCCCTCCATGGCTGAGCAGCAGGGCCTTCCTGGAAGGGGCTCTGTGTGGCACAGGTCCATGTCCACTCCTTTATTTTCCTCTTTCACTACCTGTTTGCCATCTCTTGGTCACACATCTTCGGGCCGAGCTTTAGAATGTTGGAAACGGGGAAATGTGGCAGTGCAACAGGGGATGAAAAGTTTGGGTTTTGGAGCCAATGCTTCGTCTAATCGATGCGTGGCCTTGAGCAAGTCACTTCACTTCTCTGAGCCTCAGCTCCGTTTGATGTGAAGTAAGGACAATGGCATTTTGTTCCTGGTGCTGTTGTGAGCATGAATCGTTGGGAAAAGGCTCAGCACAGGGCCTGACACCCTGCAATCATTCAGGAAATGGTCCTGGTTATTAGATATCAAAACTCGGAGTGAATAATGAACTTTTGTGGAAAGAAAACAAAAGGCTGCCTTTTCCCGGGAATCAGTTTGTCTCCTCACACCTCCAGGAGTACTTTACATGGAGTTCTCATGGTCTGCTTTTGCTGTAGCTGCTTCTTGTCCAGCCTAGAAATAGCTGTTTCCCCACCTGTACAGTCTCGGTCTTTTGGCTGAAAATGACAAACCAACTCGACTCAAAGCGACTTAAGAAAAAAAAAGTGTGTGTGTGAGTTTTGTGTTTTTTAATGTTTTTATTTTTATTTTTATTTATTGATTTTTAGATAGAGAGGGATCAAACTGGCAACCTCCTGGTTCATGGGTTGAGGCTCAACTGCTGAGCCCACTAGTTGGGCATAAGTGAATAATGTTGAGACAGGTTGAGCTTCAGGAATGGCTGGATCATGAGTGTGTGTGTGTGTGTGTGTGTGTGTGTGTGTGTGTGGTTTATCTAAATGAAACGTTTTGAGATGGGTTGAGCTTCAGGAAAGGCTGGATCCAAATGTGCTCCTCAACTGACAGCACTGTCAGTTAGGGTCACCCTGTATGGTGGCAAAGATACCCTAGGTTTTCCTGGGCTTCCATTCTGCCAGGTCTGCAAGCCTAGTGAGTGGAAGCTGATTTTCCTATGGAGTCCCGGTTCAAGTGGGGTTGACTCTGGTTGGCCAAACGTGGATCACATGCCCATCCCAGAACTACTAGTAAGCCTGGGGCATGGGAAAGGAATATGCTCACTGCCCAGCCTGATCCCCTGTGGGAGACAGATGCCCACTCCCTCTTGAGTCACATGGAGATGAAGTGGAGGAGAAGTGACACCCCAAAGGAAGGACATGGTGCTGTTACCAGAAGGTGGGGGGATGGACAGTGGCCAGGTACAAACAACACCCCTCAACATTCCCGCTGTTTCTGTCCACATGCTTGGGGCTCCATACGTGTTTGTTAAATGAATGAGTGATTGTACAAGTAAACCAGGAAAGAAAAACGTTCATCTGATTTATGAGAAAGGACATGATCTGAGGGATGCTTTATTAGGGGCAGAAAGACAGCATCTGATATTCTGTGTCCTGCCCATTTTTATTCTAAGCTCACAGATTGGCATCATTTCAACTTCAAAGCCCGGATTCCGCCTGCCTGAGCGCAGAGCGAGGCTGCCTCACAGGTCACGTCCCACACGGCCCCGCCCACCGCAGGCCCGGGCAGATGAAGGGTGAATCAAGCCTGGCTCACTCTGCCCGTGGGAAACGCTCAGGAGGCCCCCACCCAGGGAGAGGATGAGCAGGGGCTGAGGAAGGCGCTGTCACGCTCTCTCCTCCGCATCGGCAGCCCCGGCAGGCCACACGCTCACCCAGTTCTCCTTCTCATCAGGAACTTCTGAAGATCCTCTTTGTGCCTCAGTCACACGCGGGGCCTGTCCTGGGGCTGCCTGGAGCGAGGTGGGCTCAGGAGCCTGGCAGAGGGGCACACGTGCTCAGTCAGAGGGGGCACTGGGACTCGGCTGCAGCCCATGGCAGCCCCGTGCAAATGTGAGAAAAAACTTCAGGTATTTCCAAATAGACTTTTAAAAAATTTTTTTAAAGATATTTTTTATTTATATTGATTTTAGAGAGGAAATGAGAGGGAGAGAGAGAGAGATAGAAACATCAAATCTAATGTTACTAATATGTATAACATCGATAGTGTTTTGTATCATATAAGACAATATTGATGTAGGCACTGACAGAAAGATAATTCATCTTGTAAACAAATGATGTAAGTGTATTGTATCAATGAATGTATACAATACTATAAAAAAAGAGAGAGAGAGAGAGAGAGAGAATCATTGATCTGCTGCTTCCTGCATGCCCCCTACTGGGGATCGAGCCTGCAACCCAGGCATGTGCCCTTGACTGAACTCAAACCTGGGACCCTTCAGTTCTCAGGCTGACACTCTATCCACTAAGCCACACCAGCTAGGGCTCACATAGACTTTTTAGAGAATTTTATGCTCACAGCAAAATTGAGTGGAAAGCAAAGAGAAGTCACACACACACCTTGCCTCTCCATGGACAGGCTCCCTCATACCAACTTCCCCCACCAGCGTGGCATAGCTGTTATGTATACAGCTGGCATTAGGGTTCGCTCTTGGTGCTCTACAGTTTATGGGTTTGGACAAATAAATAATGGCATAATCACCATTGCAGTATCATCCAGTATCATGAAGGATTTCCAATGCCCTAAAAATCCTTTGTGCTCTGCCTAGTCCTTCTCCCTCCCCTCGAGCCAATGGACACTACTGATCATAGTTTCTCCTTTTCTAGGCCTTTCCAATTTTCATTGCTTTTCCTAATAATATCCATGGCTTCAGCTGGATTGATAGCATCCACTCTGAAAGGCCCAGGCCGGTCAGGTTAAATATTTTGAATATTATCCCTGAAATATCCCTTTTTTAAAATGCAGATGATAAATTTTAATTTTATGAAAACACCATGCAGGACAAATAAAATGGGCTGCAGGCTACATTTGGCTTGTGGGCCACCAGTGTGAGACATCGGATGTGGGGAATAAGAAGAGTGAGGTTGGTCTGGAAGACTTATCCCAGCTCTGCCACTTCCCAGCTGTGTAACCCGGGGCTAGTCACCTTGCCTCTCTGATCCATCTGCCCAGTGAAGGACTTGAGCATGTAGTTATGGAGGTGGGGACACACCCAGTGCCAATCTCTGAGGTTTGATGTTCTGGAATTTTCACAAGTTCCCTCCAATATCAGTATGCCCAACAAACCAAAACATAGATGTATTTTCTCAAGAAAAAGTCAGAGATGATAAAAATATCAATGATCCCTGGAAATGTATAGGGTTTTGGGGTAGAGACAAGAGTGAGATTGGTGGGTTGAGACTAGATGTCAGTCTGGCTGGGCAAGGGGACCAACTTCTCTGCATCCCAGAAACCCTCATTACAACAACCACCTTGATGAGGGCTAACGCTGATTCTGGGCTAGGAGCCAAGCTCTAGAGCCAGGGGTCTAATCCCAGGTCTGCCATGGTGTGACCTTGAGCAAGCAACATGACCTCTCTGTGCATCAGAGCTTCAGGATGCTGGGCTGTGTGATGGGTGTCCCTGAACCAGACGGTGCATGGCTGTCCCTGGTGGCCCTGAGGTCCTTGTTGGGAAGACGAAGATAATACCTATGAGGGTTAAATGAGTGTGAAGCAGTGCCTAGCACAAGGTAATGGCCACCAGGAGAAGTGTTATTATCTCTGTGCCATGTGCTTGACCTGCATCTAGCACTAATGTAATCACCCCATTTTAAAGAAGAGAAAACTGAGGCTCAGAGAGAGTCAGTAACTCACTCAGGGTGACTCAGCTAGTGAGTGGTCAGCAACAATAACAACAACAATAATAAAAACAATCTACACTAATAAAAGAGAAAGATGAAAATTGACTGTATCTTTGCGATGCCCACCAGACAATTAGGAATATGCAAATTAACCCAACAAAGATGGCAGGTTAACTTGCATATGCAGGCACTGAGCAGCTGGGGGCGGGATGCCTGCATTGTCGCCATGGCAACGACACAGGTGTTCTGCACCATCCCAGCCTCTCAGGGCCTCTGGGCAGCGTGGGAAGGTGGGAAGGCGGCTCTGTGCCTGAGCAAAGGCAGAAAGGCAGCTCAGGCCAGAGCGAAAGTGGTGCGGCAGCCAGGGGAAGGAAGGCCCATTCTTGCACGAATCTTCATGTGTTGGGCCTCTAGTAAGGTAACAAGTTTGGAAGCATCCAATACTGAGTTAGCGTCCAGTTGTCACGTGCTGGGCCTGCTGCTTTGAGTGCATTAGCTGGAGTCTGGCTCCAGCACCTTCTTACTTCTCCCTCCCACCAGCCCTGCTTCCACTCCACTTAGAGGGTCAGATCCAGGCAGGCCTGCAAGAGCATGAGTCTAGTTCTCAGGGTTCATGGTTAGGTGGTGGTGCACCCTGGCCCTGTGACCAGAACCTCACCCCTTCTTCCCCTTTTATCCTCAGATTTCAAAGCACTTTACATGCACACTCTAATTAGAGAAGACACCTTCTTGTGCTCCTGAGAGGCAGGCATTTGTAATTACCTGACCCTGTGAGGCTGCAGGGCATGCAGGCATCGGGGCTGCACTCATTACTAATTCCAGGGTATACTCACAGGATGTGGCCAGACAGCCTTGACCGCTACCTTCTTTCAGGCTCTCCCAGACTACCTGATCCAAAGTGGTTCCCTCCTCTGCCTCATGCACCTGCTCTGTTCCTGAGTAGCGATTACCAGGTTTTTTAAAAAATTGGGTATTTATTGCCCTGACTGGTTTGGCTCAGTGGATAGAACGTTGGCCTGCAGCCTGAAGGGTCCCAGGTTCGATTCCAGTCAAGGGCATGTACCTTGGTTGCTGGCACATACCCATTGGGGAGTGTGCAGGAGGCAGCTGATTGATGTTTCTCTCATCGATGTTTCTAACTCTTTATTCCTCTCTCTTCCTCTCTGTAAAAAAATCAATTATATATATTAAATAAATAGTATATAGACTTAAAAGAACAACAGCAGCAGCAGCTACATTTTTAGAACAGCCACTAGATAGGGACCACTAGGTGCTGGTTCTGCACTTTGCTCGCATTGACCTCCTGGGGCACAGAGAGGTTAGGTTCCTCCTTCAAGATCACATTGCTAGTGAGGAAGTAGCATTTCATTGTTTATCTGTTTGTTTATTTGTCTTAGTATTTAGTGTTTGTCTCCCCGACTCATCTATCCATCCAATCATCTACTCCTCCATATAGCCAACACACCTCCTTAACAAAAGCTCTGTGCCGGGCTGGGCGTTAGGGCCTGTGAACACAGAAGTGCCCTTGTTCCTTGTGGCGTCTCCAGTGCCTCGTACAATGCCTAGCATGGAACAGGCACTCAATAAACACTCGGAGACTGAATGAATTCAGGACCCTGTGCTTGGGCTGTGAGACAGCACCAGTCTCTGAGTAAACACAGGTGTCTCTTTCTGTGCCCCAGGGAGAAGGAAAACCACAGTGCTGGCTCTTTCCTAATCTCCATGCTCCCCACATCTCCACACCTTTGCTCAAGCTGTTTCTTTTGTGGCCTTTCCTTTCTCATCATTTATGGGTTTGGTAATCCATGGCCTGACAGTCACATCTGGCCCATCACCTGTTTTGTTTTTTAAAAATATGTTTTTATTGATTTTAGAGAGAGAAAGGGAGATAGAAGTATCAATGAGAGAGACACACCAATTGGCTGCTTCCTGCATGCCTCCCAATGGGGATCAAGCCCACAACCCAGGTACGTGCCCTTACTGGGAATCAAACCAGCAATCTCTTGGTTCATGAGCTGATGCTCAACCACTGAGCAACACCAGTTGGGATGACCTGTTTTTATATATAAAGTTTTATTGGAACACAGCCACATCTGTTTGTTTAAATTTTATTTAGGGCGGCTTATGGACTCCAACAGCAGACTTGGGTAGTTGTGACCCAGACCTGTGGAGCCTAAATATCTACTACGTGGCCCTTTACAGAGAAGGTTTGCTGACTCCTGATCTAGCTGACTTCTATTTCCTTTAAGAATGAATTGAAATGCCTCCTCCTCCGGGAACTATTCTGTGATCTACCAAGTGGGGTTAAAGGTCCCTACTATGTATTCCCACAGCCCCATGCTTGCCTCTAAAATTTTGCTTCTCAACAAATCCTCACCCTAGGAGCCTTTTAATATATTTTTTTTCCAACTTTCCAACTCTCCTCCCCCAATGAAATTTGAATGCACAGATAAGCTGTATACCTGCATATGTACTGTGGTCCTTTGTAGTATCTATGACTGTTTTTGCCCATGCTAATGTAACTCTTTTAAAAATATATGTTTTTATTGATTTCAGAGAGGAAGGAAGAGGGGGGGAGAGAGAGAAACATCAATGATGAGAATCATTGATTGGCTGCCTCCTGCATGTCCCTTACTGGGGACTGAGCCCACAACCTGGGCATGTGCCCTGACTGGAAATCTAACTGTGACCTCCTGGTTCATATCACTGAGCCATACCACCTGGGCAACATGACTCTTATTACTTTGTATTTATTCAGCCGGCCAGAATGTATTGAGCACCCACTACATGCCAGCCCCTGTTATGGACACAGAGGACAGGTGGTGACTGTAACAGACACAGCCCTGCATCTAATTGTCTTCATGGGAATGGTCCTTCACCAGACTCCGAGCAACTTGGAGGCAGAGATCTGGCTAATTCAACTTTACTAAGAATATATCCCAGAGCACATAGTAGGCAGTTAATGAATTCAACTTGTTCATGCATGTAATTATGGAAATGTAAAGGCACCGGAGGGCCAGTATGATAGGAAAAAATAAAATTGCATTGGACTAGAAACAGATTATCGGGCTGATGGTCATGTTTTGGAGATTTTCAATGATGACTGCCAGTCACTCAGTCCGTCAACAAACATCGGGTCATTGCATAAATTGGACCCGAAGGCCATGGTTGGGCACCATCTTGCCCAGGGCTCTGTGACATAGATGTCACAAACTGCTAATCCCAACTATGGATGTATATTTTGGTTGTTCTCTATAGTTGGTCACACCCATAGAAAAATGAAATTGATGGCCACCCTTTAGAAATTGGGCGGTTTCATAAACTTCTGTCTTTTGGGGAACAATCTGACAGACCTGGGCCCGCATTCCTCATTGACAGGAACCAGACGGAGTTGAGCAGCAGTGCCCCTTTGGATGGGACACACACTCCCCAGTTTGCCCTGGTCCCCACCTCTCCCTGCTGTCTGCTTGACCTAGAGACAGGGGTCAGCTGCTGTTCGGCACCATGTGGTTTCTTTACACCCTTCACTCCTGCTAGGCTCCTAAAGGCTTTAGAGCTTCTGATCCTCAGGGCGTGGTGGCAGGAGGGTCACAGAGACCTGTGGGCGTGTCTGTGACAGTGACAGCCTGTTGGCTCTCAGCCCCAGCCCCTGCCCTTCCCCTGCTTCACTCTGTATCTCCCTGCAGAGCTGTTTTTCCCACTTCCCTGCCCTCTGGCTTCCCTGGGGGTCTGGCTTGTGGGAGGCCGCATTGGAAGGGGCTAGTGGAGAGGAGGGAGAGAGAGAACCCTTCTCTGTGCCTTGGGCACCAGACATGCTCTTAGGTTCTAGCCCTGGTTCTAGCCCTCACCCAGCTGGTTTCTGGGCGTCAGTGACACCACCTTGTCTCCTGTGCCACCAACCCCAGGGATTGTACAGCTTCCTGCTCTGGTTGTCTCACCCTGCTGTGGCGTCTCCACCACATGGAACCAGTCCCCTTGTCAAACCCTCTGTTGAAGGACATGAGTGTATGCCTGGAGGCAAGTGACTTCTTTCTGGGAGATGTGCTCGATGGTCTGAGTCCTCTGGACACTACTGAGGGGGAGGGACAGCACCTCTGATCGCCATGACCCCAGCTGGCGGACTCGACGGGGTGGGGGCCCTGGTGGGGCAGGAGAAGGCTCTTCTGGAGTTGCTGGCGTCAGACACTTGGACGAGATGGGCCATGGAGTGGGATCAATACAGCTGTGGCGGCACAGGGGAGGGAAAGCTGGAGCGTCCAGCTGGAGTCTTTTTCTGACGCTGGGAGAGCCCTGAACTGGGAGGCCAGAGATAAAACCTGGCACCTTCCCAGCACTCGATATAGAACTCATTAGGGGACTGGGGCTGGCCTTGGCTCTTGCCAAAGTGAAGACAGGGACAGGGAGAGGGAGGAGTGGGGGAGGGAAAATTTATATGAGCATATCTGTTGTAATATAAATGGCATAGCCCAGTTTCATACTTTCTTGAATTCAGGAATTTGCAGCCATGTGCTCATGGTGATCACATTGGTGGAGGATGACTAACTATTAAAAAACAAAAAGGAACTACACTGAACGTTCTTTTCGCTTCCCTTTGATGGACAGTTCAGGGAGTTCTTTACTGGCCATGAATGTGCATGCTGGTGCATGTGTGTGTGTTTCACGTGTTTCTGCAGAGCACCTGGCTGGGGTATTTTAGAAAATGAGTGTCTACCGTATAAGTAACAGGGGGCTCTGCAGGGCAGCTCAGTCTTTGGGAACAGACATCGCCTCAGCTCTTTGGTCATTATCTGTCCTCCCCACCAGATTGGAACCACCAAGGGGACAGCAACATGCCTACTTTGCTCCCCTTGTACTTAACAGCCTGACACATAGTAGGTGGGAAAGTATTAAGAAAAGCTTTGGTACATCATACACAAAAATAAACTCAAAATGGATTAATTAAAGACTTGAATATAAAACCTGAAACCATAAAATGACTAGATAGAAATATAGGTGGTAATTGCCTTGATTTTGGTCTTAGTGATAATTTTTTTGAATTTGACACCAAAAGCAGAGGCAACAGAAGTAAAAAAACAAACAAAAAACAAGTTGAATTATATCAAACTAAAAAACTTCTGCAAAGCAAAGGAAACCATAAACAAAATGAAAGGTAGCCTACTACTACTGAATGGGAGAAAATATCTGTATATCATGTATCTGATAAGGAACTAATATCCAAAATATATAAATATTAAAAATGGCAGCAGAATAAGTGGAAGCTACACTGACACTCTCCTAGGACTAAACTGGAAATACAATTAAAATACAGAAAAACCACCCTGAAAAATCAACTGAAGACTAACTAGGGAGCACCCTAATAATCAAGGATATGGAAAGTGGAGACCACATAGAGACTGGTAGGAAGTGCAGAGACACAAAAGGGATGGTCAGGCTCCCACAGACAGCAGCTGAAGTTTGGAGAGATATCTTAGCTGTGGGGGATTCCAAATGAGAACTCTGGGCTCTAAACTCCAAGCTTTGTTCCCCAGTCCAGAGAACCAGAATTGATAAAGGTGCCCACATAACATTTGCTGTCTGCCAGTCAGACGCTGGAAACACAGGAACCTCCTTAGAGGGCCAACACACAAAATTTCATGTGCAGCCACTTACTTTGGGTTCCAGCCAGAGGGAGGGCAGATGGACTGGAACTGTGTGAGGAGAGTTCAGGGTTGGGGGCTCTGGGGTTGGTGCTTGCAGGGAAGCTACCCTGGTTTCCTGTGCTGAGTCATTCCCTCACACTATAGAACTTTGCTATCCAGGTGGTTTTTGCCTAGGGGAAAGGCAGTTGCCCCACCCTGCTGGAAGACCTTTCGCCCTACCCCGGGGTCAATAGCCTGAGGCTAATAAAAACTGATTGTCAATTAGACTACAGGCAGAAATGGATCTCTGGAGGCTTTGAATCTTTGCCTGATCTCATTCTGGACCTGGGGCTAGGAAAAACAGACCCTGGTGCACATCTTGGTCTGTCCAAAGGCACCCAGACCCAGCAGGGGGAGCCACAAGCAGTGGATTGCTGATAGCCCCAAACAGGGTACTCAGGGCCAGATAGAAACAATGTCAGACATTGTCCTACACTAGAGATTGGGAGTTGTAGCAGATATAACTATACAAACCCAAACAGGCAGCCAAAGAAAACAACCCCCAAATGAAATAACAAGAAATGGAGATAAGAAATTTATCTGATATAGAGTTCAGAATAATGATGACAAAGATGCTCAACAGCATGAGAAAAGATATAGTAACTATGAAAAAAGACCATAAAGAATAACCTAGCACTAATAAAGAACACCTTGGAAGGAATACACAGCAGATTAGGGGAAGTTGAGGATCAAATCAGTAAATTAGAAGACAGTGTAGAAAAAAAAATCACCTAATCAGAGAACCAAAAAGAAAAAACAATTAAAAAATATGAGGACAGCTTAAGGGAGCTGTGAGACAACATGAAATGTAACAATCAATATTCACATAATATGAGTGCCAGAGGGAGAAGAAAGTGAACAAGGGATAGACAACATGTTTAAAGTAATGGCAAAAAACTTCCCTAACATGGTGAAGGTAAAAGTCAGACAAGTCCAGGAGGCACAGAGAGTCCCAAGCAAGAAAAACCTTAACAGGCCCATCATAATTATTTTTTTTCCAATTTTTTAAATTAAGGTATTATATGTGTACATATCTTACCATTACCCCCCCCCCCCCACCTTCCATTCATGCCCTCCCTCCCCAGAGTTCTGTGTTCGTTGGTTGTATTCATGCATACCAGTCCTTCGGTTGTTCTCTTATCTCCCCCCAGGTCTCCTTCCCCTCCCTGCTGTCATTGGACAATCTGCTTGTTTTATGGTGACTATCTCAGGATCACATGAATAGAATCTGATCCTCATTTGGCAGTCTGCTTGTTTTATGGTGGCTATCTCAGGACCACATGAATAGAGTCCGCTCCTCCTCTGGTTCTCACTGCCCCTCCCCCTGGGTCCCACTGCTTCCCCTGGGACACACGGCTCACCCAGGACACACGGCTCACCCAGGGCACACGGCCCCCTGGGACACACGGCTCACCCGGGGCACATGGCCACCTGGGACACACGGCTCACCCAGGGCACACGGCCCCCTGGGACACACGGCTCACCCGGGGCACACGGCCCCCTGGACATATGGCTCACCCAGGGCACACGACCCCTCTTGGGCGCTGGGGTCACATTTGGAAGGGCCGCGCTAGCTCCTTGCTAGCACGGCAGGCAGGCTGGGACGGTTGCAGGCAGGCTGAGATGGCTGCAGGCGGGTAGACCGCCCTCAAAGGTGTCTCATTTGGTGCAGAAGCGGAGCAGCTGCGGACGCAGAGGCTAAGTTCTGAGGCCACCCACTCTCTGAGCCCAGGGCATAGTGAGCTCTGTTCTCGGTGGATTTCCTTTATTTGTGGCAGCGGTGGCGGGTGGCGGTGGCTGGTGCGGCAGCGACGGTCGCTCCTGGGGTTCAATTTCCACTGTAGTTTTAAAGTTCACATGGCGGCAGTGGCGGGAGCTTTGGCTCGGCCATGTGGCGGCTGAGGGAGGACTTGCCGGGTCCGCTAACGGAAGGTGCCTTGCTGGCTCCTCACCAGCACGGCGAGTGTGCTGGGAAGGTTGTGGGCGGGCTGAGATGGCTGCAGGCGGAGATTTCTCCCTCAATGGTGTCTTCTTTGGTGTTGAAGCGGAGCTGCTGTGGACACAGAGGCTAAGTTCTGAAGCCACATTCTCTCTGAGCCCGGGGTGTAGTGAGCTCTGATTTCAGTGGATTCCCATTCGCGGGGTCGGCAGCGGTGGGTGCGGCAGTGACGGTAGCTCCTGTGTCTCAATTTCCCCTGTAGTATTAAAATCCACATGGCGGTAGTGGCGTAAGCTTTGGAGCCGGCTGCTGGCGGTGGCAGCGGAAAGACTCGCCGGGGCACAAAGGGAAGGCGCCGTGCCAGCTCCCCACCAGTAAGGTGCATGCGGAGACTGGGCTCAGCTGGCCGCAAGCCGGGAGACGCCGCCACAGCTCCTCGGGATGGTTGTGGGCAGGCGCTGAAGGTCCCATATCAGCTCCCTGGTTCCCATGGCCAGCGGGCTGGCCCAGTCCTTGGGCCCCAGGGCGGAGCGAGGTCTGGCTTCCCTCATTCCCGGGGGCAGCGGCTCCGGCAGGTCCGGTTTTGCTGTAGTTTTAAACTCCACATGGCAGCAGCGGCGTCCTGCTTTGTGTCTAGTTGTAGCCTTCTCATTTCGCCAGCTTTCCTGTGGGTCTGGTGCGATCCTTTTCGATTTTATCTGTTGTTTTTTTCCAAATTGTTGAGGAGGTGGTGGCTTAGGAGACTTCCTAGGCCACCATCTTTTTTCGGTCCCCCAAACACATCATAATTAAAATGCCAAAAAGTAAAGATAAAGAGAGAATCTTAAAGATAGCAAGAGAAAAGCAATTTGTTACCTACAAAGGAGTTCCCATAAGTCTGTCAACTGATTTCTCATCAGAAATTCTATAGGCCAGAAGGGAATGGCATGAAGTATTCTAGATAATAAAAAGCAAGGATCTGAAACCAAGATTACTATATCCAGCAAGGCTATCCTTCAAAATAGATGGTGAAATAAAGAGCTTCCAGACAAAAAAGGCTAAATAAGTTCACCACCACAAAACCAGCACTGCTAAAGAGACTGCTGTAATGAGAAGAAGAAATAGAGGGAGAGAGAAACATAGGCATAAAGAATTAACATAGCAATAAATAAGTACCTATCAATAATAATCATAAATATAAATGGATTAAATGCCCCAATAAAAAGACGTGGGGTAGCTGAATGGATACAAAAACATGAACCAATTATATGCTGTCTACAAGAGACCCACCTCAGAACAAAATACTCACACAGGTTGAGAGTGAAAGGATGAAAAAAATATTTTCCATGCAAATGGAAACAAACAAAAAGCTGGGGTAGCAATACCCATATATGACAAAATAGATTTCAAAATGAAGGCCATAATAAGAGTTAACAAAGGTCACTACATAATACTAAAGTCATTGACCAAACAAGAGGATATAATCCTGGTAAATATATATGCACCCACTATAGGAGTATCTAAATATGTAAACAAACAAACAAACAAACAAACAAAAAAAAAACCTTCTAGAGGATTTTAACAGAGGTTGACAACAATATAGTCATGTTAGGGGACTTGAAAACATCACTGACTTCACTGGATAAATCTTCCAGACAAAAAATTAACAAGGAAATGGTGATTCTAAAGGATACACTGAATCAGATGGATTTAATTTACTTTAATAGAACATTTCACTCCAAAGATGCAGAATATACATTCTTCTCAAGTTTACATGGGTCATTCACAAAGATAGACCACATATTAGGACACAAAACAAAGCTCTACAAGTTCAAGAAGATTGAAATCATATCAAGCATCTTCTCAGACCCTAATGGAATGAAAGTATAAATCAACTATGGTAAAAACCCTCAAAAACATTCAAACACATGGAGGCTAAATAGCATGTTATTAAACAATAAATAGGTTACCAACGAGATCAAGAAAGAAATAAAAAAAATTCCTGGAAACAAATGAAAATGAACACATAACCCCAAATCTCTGGGGGCATAGCAAAAGCAGTCCAGAGAGGGAATTTCATAGCACTATGGGCCTACTTTGAAAAACAAGAAAAATTAATAACAAATTATTTAACCTTACAACTGAAAGAATTAGAAAAAACAACAACAAGAAAAGCCCAAAGTACAAGGAATGAAATAATAAAGATTAGAGCAGAAATAAATGACATAGAGACAAAAAAAAAAAAAAAAACAACAAAGAAAAAGAAAAAGAAAGAAAGAAAGAAAAAGAAATCAATGAAACTAAGAGCCAGTTCTTTGGGAAAAAAAAAATAAACAAGATTAATGATCTGGTAACCAGAATCATCAAGAAACAAAGAGAGAGAACCCAAATAAATAAAATCATAAATGAAAGCGAGAAATAACAATGGACACCATAGAAATACAAAGGGTTGTAAGAAAATACTATGGACAACTATATGTCAACAAGTTGGATAATGTAGATAAAATGGACAAATTCCTAGAAAAATACAACCTCCCAAAACTGAATCAGGAAGAAGCAGAAACCTGAATAGGCTAATAACAACTGATGAAATAGAAGCAGTAATTAAAAAACTCCTACCAAACAAAAGCTCTGGTCTGGATGGCTTCACATGGGAGTTTTACCAAACATTCAAAGAAGAACTAACACCTATCTTCCTGAAACTAGTTTAAAAAAATTCAACAGGAAGGAACATTTCCAAGCTCTAAGAGGCCAGCACTATCTTAATTGCAAAACCAGATAAATAGAATACAAAGAATGAGAATTAAAGGCCAATATCCCTGATGAACATAGATGCTAAAATCCTAAACGAAGTATTAGCAAATCGGATGGAGCAATATACTGAAAAGATCACACACCATGACCAAGTGGGATTTATGCCAGGGATGCAAGGCTGGTACAATATTCACAAATCAATAAATGTGATACATCACATAAACAAATTGAAAGACAAAAATAACATGATTATATCAATAGATGAAGAAAAATCATTCAAAAAAATCCAACATCCATTTTTTTATTAAAAACTCTCAGCAAAGTGGGAATAGAGGGACCATATCTCAACATAATAAAGGCCATATATGACAAACCAACAGAAAACTACAGGATGTTGAAAAAAGAAATAAAGATATAAACAAGTGGAAGAATATACTGCGTTCTTGGATTGATAGAATTATCATCATTATCATTAAAATGTCCATACTACCCAAAGCATTCTACAGATTCAATGCAATACCTATTAAAATACCAACAGCATATTGCACAAATCTAGAACACATACTCCAAAAATTCATATGGAATCAAAAAAGATCTTGAATAGCTACAACAATCTTGAGAATGAAGAACAAAGTTGGAAGAATCACAATACCAGATATTAAGTTATACCTCAAAGACACCATCATCAAAACAGCCTGGTACTGGCACAAGAACAGGCATATAAATTAATGGAACAGAACAGAGACCCCAGAAATTGACCCAAGCTATTATACTCAACTAATATTTGACACAGGAGGCAAGAGCATACAATGTAATTAAGACAGTCTCTTCAATAAATGATGCTGGGGAAATTGGACAGGTGCATGCAAAAGAATGAAAGCAGACCACCAACTTACACCAATCACAAGATAAAAGTCTTAAATGTAAGTAGTGAAACCCTAAAAACCCTAGAAGAATCCTTAGGCAGCAAAATCTCAGATATCTCTGGTAGCAATATATTTAAGGATACTTCTCTTAGGATAAATGAGAAAATAAACAAATGGGACTACATCAAAATAAAAAGCTCCTGCACAGCAAAAGAACCCATCAGCAAAATGAAAAGGGAGCCCAATGTATGGGAGAACATATCTGGCAATGATACATCTGATAACGGATTAATATCCAACATATATAAGGAACTCATACAACTTAACAAAATTAAGACAAACAATTTGATTAAAAATGTGCTAAGAACCTAAACAGACACTCCTCCATGGTGGACATACAGATGGCCAAGAGACTGTGGCGAGCGGGCATGGCCGTGGCACACTCAGCCCTATGTTGGGCGCCTTATGTGCTGCGCCAGCTCAGCCAGGTTCGGTGACCCTGAGAGGGGGCAGTGAAGGATGGAGAAAAGACAGACAAGAGAAGAAAGCTGGGTCTGGGCGGGACACTGTCCTCTCACGGACTACAAGCCGTGCCTTTATTTTGTAGCCAGATGCCACGAGGCAAAGTGAGGGCTGTGCACAAGATGTTTACAACATTCCCGTGGGTTTTGATCCTACTCAATGACATGCGCCTGAACTCTATCAAGCCCACATCGCTCAGACACAAGGGGCCTCATGTTTGGACCATAGGCTTAAGCTTGCAACTATAGCTGTTGGCTATAATTGTGCTGGGAGGGTTCTTCTCTCCAAGCTGGAACTTGCACGTGGCCGTGAGAGGACTGTGCCCTCTCATTAGTCCGAGGCTTGAACCTGTCCTAACACTGTAGCCACTCTCCAGAGACATATGAAAAAAATTGCTAAAGTCACTGGTCACCAGGGATTGCAAATTAAAATGACAATGAGGTAGCCATTCACACCAGAATGGCTACCATCAACAAATCAATAAATGACAAGTGCTGGTGAGGATGTGAAGAAAAGGGAACCCTAGTACCCTGCTGGTGGGAACGCAGACTTGTGCAGCCACTATGGAAAATAGTATGGAGTTTCCTCAAAAATTAAATATGGAACTGCCATTTGACCCAGTGATTCCACTGCTAGGACTATATCCTAAGAAACCTGAAGCACCAATCAGAAAGAATGTATGCACCCCTATGTTCATAGCAGCACAATTTACAATAGCTAAGATCTGGAAACAGTCCAAGAGCCCATCAGTAGATGAGTGGATAAAAAAGCCATGGCACATTTACACCATGGGATACTATGCAGCAATAAAAAAGAAGTGGTCTTTTACTCTTTAAGACAGCATGGAGGGATCTGGAGAATATTATGCTAAGCAAAACAAGCCAGACAGAAAAAAGATAAGTATTACATGATCTCACTCATATGTGGAATCTAGTGAACAAAAACTGAAGAACAAAATTGATCCAGAGACATATAGACTTCAGAATCTCCGAGGAAAGGTGGAGGAGGGTGGGTGGGTGGGAAGAGATCAACCAAAGAACTTGTATGCATATATGCATAACCCATGGACACAGACAATAGGGTGGTGGAGGCCTGGGGTGGCAGGTGGGGGCGGGCTAGAAGGGGTCAATGGGAGAAAAAGGGGAATATAAGTAATACTTTCAACAATAAAGATTTAATTTAAAAAATAACTCATACAACACAATAGCAAAAAAAATCAAATGTGCAATAAAGAAATGGGCAGAGGATCTGAATATTTTTCCATAAAAGACACACAGATGACCAACAAGCACATGAAAAGAGGCTCAACATCCCTAATCTACAGAGAAACGAAAATCAAAACCACAATGAGATCTCACCTCACACCTGTTAGAAAGGTTATTATCAAAAAGTCAACAAACAACCAACACTGTGAGGGTGTGGAGAAAAGGGACCCCTCCCTGTCCTGTAAGTTGGTGCAGCCACTATGAAAAACTGTACGAGGTTTCTCAAAATAGTAAAAGTAGAACTATCAGATGACCCAGCAATTCCATTTCTGGGTATTTATCTGAAGAAATCCAAAACTAATTTGAAAAGATGGATTATTCATGTTCACTGCAGCATTGTTTACAATAGCCAAGACATAGAAACAGCCTAAGTGCCCACATAGGGATGAATAGATCAAGAAAATGACACACACACACACACACACACACACACACACACACACACACACTCGTGTACACACACACACAATGGAGTGTTATTCAACCTTTAAAGAAATAAATCTTGCCCAGCCGGTATGCTCAGTGGTTGAGTGTTGACCTATGAACCACGAGGTCACAGTTCAATTCCTAGTCAGGGCACATGCCCGGGTGCCCAGGTGTGGGTTCAATTTCCAGGGGGGGTTGTGCAGGAGGCAGCCAATCAACGATTCTCTCAGTATTGATGTTTCTGTCTCTCTACCTCTCCCTTCCTCTCTGAAATCAATAAAAATATTTTAAAATTAAATTTAAATTTAAAAATGAATTCTTGCTATTTGCACAACATGGATGGACCTTGAGGGTATCATGCTGAGTGAAATAAGTCAGAGAAAGACAAATACCATATAATCTCACTTACATGTGGAATCTAAAACAAACAAACAAACAAACAAACAAACAAACATGGAGCTCAGAGATATAGGGAACAGATTGGTGGTCCCCAGAGGTGAGGGATGGGAATGGGCAAAATGGGTGAAGGGGATTAAAAAGTACAAATTTTCAGTTATAAAATATGTAAGTTATGGGGACGTAACCTACAGTGTAATGTTTATAGTTAATAACACTGCATTACATGTTGGAAAGTTGCTAAAGAGTAGATCTTAAAAGTTCTCAGACAAGGAAAAAACGTTTTTAACTATGTATGATGAAGGATGTTAATAAGACTTGTGCTGACCATATCACAATATGTACAAATCATTGTGTTGTACACTTGAAACTCATATAATGTTATATGTCAATTATACCTCAATAAAAATTAAATGAAATTAAAAGTCTTTTATAATTGTTTGTTTCCCTGCAGAGTTCTGGTGTGACCTCTGGGATCTACCTCTGAGCATTTGCATATGCTGTTTCCTCTACCTGTGTAGCCCTTCCAGCCCTTTTGGCCCAGTTAATACCCCATTCCCATGCCCATATCAGCTCCAATGTCACCGCCTCAGGGAAGCCTTCCCTGATTTTCCAGACAAGACTTGGTGCCCTGTCACACATCCTTACATCATTCATTCCTTTATTGTTTCTTTCCATCACTTAAACATTCAACTGCTTATCCAACTCGGCTCTAGCCTTTGTCTCAGGCCCTGGGACACACCCTCACATCTGAGGAACATTCAATAAACAAGTAAACAGACAAAATAAATTTAGATTGATATGAAATAAACAACGAGGTTTAAGTGGCAAGAGAGCGACTGGTGGGAGGCAGAGGAGGGCCACCCTGAGTAGGTGGTTTGAATCCAGATTTAAGTCAAGAAGCAGCTGGCTGTGGGAAGGTCTGGGAAAGCACACCAAAGAGAGGGACCGGAACGTGCAAAGGCCCTGAGGCAGGAACCTGACCAGCACAATTTAGAAACAGCCCAGAGGCCATTGTGTCTGGAGCACAGTGGGAAAATGAGCTCAAGGCAGGTAAGGTGGTGGCAGGTCACGCAGGACCTTTAGGCCACACGAACATTCTGCATTTGGACCTGGGAGCAGAGGACAGCCATTGGAGGGTTTTAACAAGCTCTTGTGCTTCTTCACGCTCCCAGTCTTCACCAGCACTTGTAATCCTGAATGACTGAATAGAATGGTGTCTGGCTTTCCACCTGATTGTAAGTTCCCAGGGGGGGCAGCCATGTGCCTTCTGGTCCCCAAATATGCCTGGCTTACAGAATGTGTAGGCCTCAGGTTGGGTGCCCCCAAAAGCCAAACAAGGATTTAAGTCATTCGTGTGGGAGTTGGTCCCAGGAAGTAAGGGAGCGAGGACCTGAGACAGGGAAGGGAAGACAGCCATCCTGGGTACATCATGAGCAGGTTCCGGGGCTCATCCCACCGGGAAGTTCTGGGGCTCCTGTTGAACATGCCCCCAAGAGGCAAGGAACCGGGTTTCCATCCACCACCTTCCACCAGCCACTAGGCTAGGGCTGCTGCCAGGGGATGAACTCGTGGGCACCTCCGGCTTGCCTTGCATGGGCTCAGTGGGCTCTGATGGCCAGAGAGAGCCCTCAGCAAAGAGATGCAGGCACTGCCAACTGGAAGCCATTGGGCTGGCGAACCAAAGGGCGCAGTCTATATTTAAGTAAATGAATGACTGCTTACCGGTAGAGAGAAATGCCTCTGAACACGTTAGTGTGGGCGCCACTTCCTCTTGAATTTTCAGTGAATCCCCGGAATTGCTGGGGGGGATGGGGGTGTGGGGGGAGGGGATGGCTTTTGCCCAGCCTGCTGGTTTTCGTGTGGCCAGGATGGAAAGTTCTGGAAGCCTGCCCCGCCATCCCAGGAGGCTAGGGTTCACCACATCCTAGGAATTTGGGGGACAGAAATGTGGATCTTTCTCTAGGAAGCAGTTTCCTCAACAGTCTACAGGCCTTTATCAGCGTTCAGCCATCTCTGGTTCGGGCACCAGCTCTGGTGCTGTGGGCCCTGCATTCCAGGAGCAAAGCCCTGCTCTCCTTCCCCCGCCTGGGAAAATTGGACCACATTTGGATGGCACCATGCCCTCCGCCCACCACCCGGAAACTGGTCTGGCTGGCCACAGGGTGGGTGGGGAGGAACGCAGAGCTGTTGGAACATGCCCCTGGCCACCTCAGGAGACGCAGGAGACGGTAGGGACTTCGCTGCCGAAACGTGATGAGGTTATGGTTCCCCCTGGTGCATATCCCTCGCCCCATGAATGGGCCTGTGCAGCCAGAGAGGGTGCGTGGGGGCCTATAAGACCCAGTGGGGCGGAGGGACGCCTTTCAAGTGAGGAAATCAAAGAATCCTGCCCATTAGCTGGAGCCCATGAGGCCTCCCACCCCGGCTGGGCATCACTCCTTTAGAGCAGGCTCCTTCACCGTGGACCATTGGTATTTGGGGCTGGTTATTTAATTCTCTGTGCTGTGAGGCTGTCCTGGGCCTTGTAGGGTGTTTGACAGTTTCCCTGACCTCTACCCTCTCTGTGCCAGGAGCAAGTCCCCTTTCCCAGCCATGTCAATAAAAAATGTCTCCAGACATTACTTAATGTCCCGTAGGCTGCACAATCACCCCTGACCGGGAACCACTGCATTGGACCCACAAGTACTTACATAAGAGCTTACTTTGCTCCAAGCCCTGTGTTCAGTGATTTACAGGTGTCGATACATTAAGTCTTCACAGCAAACTTAGGTTGGGGCTGATATGGCAGCTCCATATTGTCACGTCCCCCCCGTTACTGTTGTTCTCCCCTCCTTAGGGTGTTGCCTGGTCTCATGGTGCAAGAAGCCTTGACCTCACATCCACATTCTAGCCAGTGGGAAAAGGAAAGGGGGAAAGGCTTATCCCTTCCCTTCAAGTACAACCTGGAAGCTGTCCACATTGCTTGATCATATCCTATTGGTCAACACGTGGTCACATGGCTATATCTAACTACAAGGAAATCTGGGAAATGTAGTCTTTATCCATATAGCCCCATACTCAGTTATGGGTCCTTTACTATGGAATAGGGCAGGATACTCATTGACAACTCACAGTCTCAACCACATCCTATTTTATAGATGCGAAGCTAAGGTACAGGGTGGTTAAGCACTCCTCCGAGGACACACAGAAAATAAGGAAATAAAGTAAGAAAATGTATATAAAGTGCTAGGCACCCCATAGGAGTATAAAGTGGTCCTTCTTGCATGCATCCTTTTAGTATCATCCATTGCAATTTACCGAGTCTCCTTTAGTGTAAGATGCTGGAAGTTTTCTTGCACCTCCAGGACTCATGCGTCTTCTTTGACCCCTGAAACCCATTACCTTTAGGTCTGTGATCGGCAAACCGTGGCTCGCGAGCCACATGAGACTCTTTGGCCCCTTGAGTGTGGCTCTTCCACAAAATACCACGGCCTGGGCGAGTCTATTTTGAAGATGTGGCATTAGAAGAAGTTTAAGCTTAAAAAATTTGGCTCTCAAAAGAAATTTCAATCGTTGTACTGTTGGTATTCGGCTCTGTTGACTAATGAGTTTGCCGACCACTGCTTTAGGTCATCCAAAGTCACCCAAAGGTTTTCCGGATCACTTCTCGAGCAGAGCAGAGGACCTATGGCCCCTACTTCCATCCATGCCAAGATTCCCCTGAACCGCAAGGAACCAGGCCCAGAGGGGGGAAGGCACTGTCCCAAGGCCACACAGAGGCTCCAGGCAGAGCCAGGACTAGGACATCCGAGGAGGAGCCCAGGAAAAACGCTGTCTTCCGGCTTCTGAAACCTGGGCCACACCACTCCTCCGCCTTCTCAGTGCCTATGATCGACCCTTGCTTTAATCCCTCTACTGCCGTGCCACGGGTTTCTGGAAGAAGCTGCAGTTTACACTACGAAGACATGTGTTGTCTACCTTCAAGCCAGACCCTCTGGTTCTTCAAAGCAGAACCCTCTTTGTTTAGGAGTGGGAGGCAGTAGGGAGAGATGGGGAATGTGGGGACCTGGAGCCTCCCTTTGATTGCTGTTCAGACAGAATATGGACTCTGCACAGTCAAATCTTCCAGTGTTTTAAGGGAGGTAGAAACCTGGATTTTTATATAAAATCTCCTGATTTGTGAACATTGGCTCAAATTTTATTAAAATGCCATGAACGCCAAAGAAAACGTATCTGCAGGCTTGTGGGCAGCCAGGAAAAGCCCTCAATTGTTTACCTTTGAAAGAGGAGGCTGCAACAGCTACAAGAAGGAAAACAGAGGGCAGGCTGGGCTGGAGGCATCCTTGGCAGCTGCGGAGTGCTTGGGCCTAGCAATTGCGGCCAGTCCCAGGTTCAAGTCTCTTCTTGTCCAGGGAACTGCTGTGTGACTACCGGTGGGTTAGATTGCTTCTCTGTTTTCCAGGCCATTTAGCCGATGTGACTGTGTCCATCTTACTGCACAGTTGTGAGGATTCCACTGAACAAGCTCTCAGAGGTAAGGTGCCTGCCACATAGAGAGCGCATGCTAATTCCTTCCCCTCACCTGGGAAGGGCTCACACTTAGAACTTCAGTTTGAATTAGACTTTCTCAAGCTCTTCCTTCTTTCCCTCCCCGCCTTCTTCTCTATCTTTGCCTTGTTTTTAAATTAAACAGAGGGACATTTTAGGGCAGGATTAGGAGAATTGGCACCAGGCCTTGACTCTATTCCAATCTTGGAGTGAAACTTCAGGGAAGGGTCTCTTCCTCATGAGACCTCAGTTTCTCCCTCTGTGAAATGGGAAGGTTTAATGGGAGATTTAGATGCTCTTCTGAGCACCAAGGTCATGAAATTCTATTCTGCCTTGGAGAGGAGGGGTGGGGCAGGGATGGTGGCCTTAGTGGTGAGGGGAGAGGGTCACTGGGGCAGAAGGCTGAGTCAGAGGGTGCTTGTGGCTAAGAGCAAGAGAGGAACATCCCTACACACAGAGCCCAGTGACTAGCAACCCACAGGAAGGCAGCAGCCATGTCATCCTCGAGCCTGTAAACACCCTCCCGGTAGAGCTAGGTCCCTGCTTGTCTTGGATCCGGCCACAGGCCCAACCCAGGGATTTGGGGTCAAGTCTTTTACTAAGTCATCCTGCCCACAGCATGGAAACCCTGAGTCCCTTCTTCCGGTTTCCTGAGATCTGACCTCTGCTCACTTCCTCCTCACCGTCCTCCCTCTCACCAGGCCAGCGTCTGGAGAGTTTCTCAGACATGCAGTTCTCTGCCTGCCTCCAGGCCTTTGCACAAGTTGTTCCCTCCACCTGAATGTTCTCTCGGTCTTCTCCTGGCCTCACCAAGGCAGTGCTTCCTCATGGTTCAAATTTCAGCTGAAATATCACTTCCCATGGGAAGGCCTGTCCCCCGGATGAACTCAGGCCCTTTTGTGGCCCTGGTCTTCTCAAAGAGCGCCAACCACCCGTGAGCTGTGCTGGTATGTGTGTGTTTGCTCAGTCTGCCTGCCCTTCTCCCGAGGGTCATTTCTGCCACTAGATCCCGTTCACTGAATGAATGAACAAATGAATGAAGCTGTCTGAAGGGCTCCAGCTAAATTTTGCAAACCCAGGGAGCTCAGTGTCCTCTCCACGGGATATCAGAGCAGGTCGAGCCAATCCTCAGTTCAGTCTTCTAGTATCTCCCCCTTATACTTAGGAAAAAACCCAAACTCCCCTCTGGGCCTCACAGTGTCCCCCAGGACCTAGCCGGGCTGACTTCTCTGACCTCGCCTCTCCTGGGCTGTGCATTCCAGCTCTAGCCACAGTGGTCTCCTTTCTGTTTCTGCTTGTTCTTGCCTCATGGGGTGCACTTTCTGTTCTCCTTGCCTAGAATGCTTCCCCTCCCCAACCCCACCCAGGCCTTCCCATCATTTATATCTCAGCTATTCTCCCTCAGCTTACCCTGTATTATTCCTTCACAGCATACGTTGTTATCTGAATGTATCTAGTTTATTTACAAATGTTGGATTGGCTTTCAGCTGAGATCATGGCTGTGCAGAATTAAAGACAGCTTTTACCAGCTTCCCTTGCAGCTACATGTGGACATGTAACCAAGTTCTGGCCGATGAGTTATAATCGGGAGTGTGTGTGGCAGTTTCTGAAGATTCAGCTGTTGCCGGCCCTTTACTCATCCCCTTTTGTTGCTTTTCCTGCTACCTGGTAGGCAGATGTGGAGTTTGCACTGTGACCTCCGCTTGGATCATGAGGAGGAGAGCTGCAGCCTAGGAATGGCAAAGAGTGAACGGGAAGGAGCTGGGGCACTGAGAGCTTTCTGGAGTCTCCAAACCAGCCCAGTACTGCCTACATCTGGACTTCATTCACACAAGAGGAAATAAACTCCTCTTTTGTTTATTGCTGATTTTAAAAAATTAAGTTCATTATATTTTATTATGACTACATTTATATGCCCTAAGCAGTACAAGCTAATATAAAATATCAACTAGAATACACACTGAGTCTTTTATTTTAAAATGTGCTAGAGCCCTAGCCAGTTTGACTCAGTGGATAGAGCATCGGACTGTGAACCGAAGAGTTCTGGGTTTGATTCTGGTCAAGGGCACGTACCTTGATTGCAGGCTCCTCCCAGGCCTGGGCCCTGGTCAGGGCATGTGCAAGAGGCAACCAATCAATGCCTGTCTTCCCTCACATCAGTATTTCTCTCTGTCTTTCCCTCTCTCTAAAAATCAATGAAAAAATAGCCTCAGATGAGGAAATACATATATACATACATAAATATATATACACTGAGTGACCAGATTATTATGACCACCTAACATTTGTAGGCAAATTAGCTGTACACTGCATGGTATGGGATATGGAAGCCAAAGGCCTGTTTGAACACCTTTGCTGTCTGCAGTTACCAAGATAAAACATCTCCAATTCACATAGGAACACAAGGATTGGACAGTCAAGCATTGGAAAGAAGTCATGGGGTCTGATGAATCACGTCTCCAGTTATATCATGCAGATGGCAGAGTGAGAATTTTGCAGAAACAGCATGAAAGCATTCATCCCACATGCAGGAGTACAACCCTTCAAGCTGTGGGGGCAGTGCTATGGTTTGGGGTATGTTTTCTGGCATGATTTGGGCCCTTTAATTCGTGTGGAACAACGTTTGAATAGCACAAAATACCTAAGTATCATTGTCGATCAAGCTCATCCTATCATGCTGACGATATTTCCCAATGGAGATGGCTTCTTTCAACAAGACAATGCACCATGCCATGGTGCTCGTATTGTGCAGGAGTGGTTTCAAGAACATGAGGGAGACTTTACCTTGCTAAGATGGTCCACAATCCCCAGATCTCAATCCAATCGAGCATTTGTGGGACAAAGTTAAAAGAGCCATCGGGCACATGGTTCCACAAGCATCAAATCTCACAGACTGGACAGTGCTATTCATCAGGCATGGTGTCAGATTCCTCGCAGCACCTTTCAACATCTCATGGAGTCAATGCCAAGAAGAATCACTGCAGTATTGAAGGGAAAAGGTGGCCCAACGAAGTACTGATGGGGTGGTGATAATAATCTGGCCACTCAGTGTATATAAAAGCCTAAGTGACCATTACGCCTGGTCAACTGAATGCACACTGACCACCAGGGAGCAGACGCTCAATTCAGAAGCTGCCCCCCTGGTGGTCAGTGCGCTCCCACAGCCAACCTCCGCAACTGGCCCACCTCCTTCGGTCCTTCACCCCCCCCCCCCCCGGCCAATCCCCCGAGGTTCCTCCCATCAGCCCTGAGGATTGGGCACAGATCACTGGCCAGGCCGAGTGACACCCCACACACACACACATCGCATGAATTCATGCACTGGGCCTCTAGTAAATAAAATGTGCTCTATCGGCCTTTATCTATTCTGTCCAGGATTTTTGTTGGAGTGCTTGAAAGAGCCCTGGACCAGAGAGGGGAGGCCACTTGCCTGAGGTCACACAGTAGAAGAGAGACAGAGCTGGAGTTTGACCCTGTAGCACCCATTCTAATCCCCCGACCTTAATTTCTCCAAAGCTCCTGGCTCAAGGTGTTTGCTGACTCCTCCAATTCAGGCAGGACAATAGGCTGTGTAACCTAGAGCTATTCTGCCTGTGAAGCCAAGAAGTCCTTCTTATATCTCAGGGCCCAGAGCATGCTGCACATGCGAGAGAAGACCCCAACTGTGCAATCCAGAGGGGGCTGAGTCCCAGCTCTGCCATTGGCAGGCTGTGCACCTCAGGGAAGACCTCAGCCTTCGTCTCCCTGTCTAGTAAGACCCCCAGGCAGGCCAGGTGCTCTGCAGGTGACAGGGTGCTGAGTTTAGGATGTCTGACATCTCAGAAAGGACAGAGTGCTACCCCCCACAAAGTGGAAATTTCCGAAGCACAGGCAGCATCATTTGTGTTAAGAGGAAATGGAATACTTAGTGCAAACTCTGGAATCAGTTTGGGTTCAAATCCTGGCCCCACACTCAGCAATTCCGTGGCCCTAAGTGAGTCAGTTCCCTTGCTGTCACTTTTCTTAGTGTCCTCGTTGGAAAATGGGCATTCCTTCATTCATTCCACACACATGTGCTGAGCCCCTGTCATGCCAGACTGAATGCTCCTAGATTCTGGAGATTTGGAAGTGAAGAAATTGAACCGAGTCCTTCCTCTCACGGGGCTGATGGGGTGGGGGAGCCAGACAGCAAAGAAACAGGCACACATGTAGCACGTAGGGTAAGGACGAGACCCACAAAGCAAACTAAAGTCCAGGAGGGACGGGAAACGGGAGGAGCTCTCTGAGACAGGGTGGTCAGGGAGGCCTACCTGAGGAGGTGACATCAGGAGAGAGACTTGGATGGTGTGAGAAGTGAGGTCCTGGGGCAGCTAAGCCTGGTTGCTCTCTCATTACCCTCTAGCTATTTCTGGGCCTCCTCCAGCTGGATTCTTTCTCAGAGCAGGAACACGTGGTGGCCAGCTCTATGTCCTGGGCATCAGCCTAGGGATGCCTGAGTGAGCCAGACACCCCGGCTATCTCCTCCCCCTCCCCCTCTCCCCAATGTCAGCCCAGAAGCAAGGCTGCCTGTTTTGGCTCTGAAAGCTCTCTTAAATTCTTCACTTCTCTCCATCCACCCCCAGTTCCTGCCTGGACTATCACAGTAGTCCCTGTTCCTGCCTCACTCTCCTACCGTCTGTCTTTCCCACAGCATCTGCATTAGTTCCCTCTGGCTGCTGTAACAAATTATGACAAACTTAGTGGCTTAAAATAACAAATTTATTTTCTTTTTTATTTTTTAAATACATTTTTATTGCTTTCAGAGAAGAAGGGAGAGGGAGAGAGAAATTGAATCGACAATCAGCCTTTTGGGGATCAAGCCTGCAACCTGGGAATGTGCCCTGACAAGGAATCAAACCAGAACCTCCTAGTTCACAGGTCGATGCTCAACCACTGGCCCACACGGGGTGGACATACATTTATTTTCTTACTAGAGGCCTGATGCATGAAATTTGTGCACTCAGTGGTGGGGGAGGGGTCCCCTCAGCCTAGCCTGCATCCTCTCAGGAGCCTTTGGGGGATGTCCAACTGATGGCTTAGGCCCACTCCCTAGCAGTTGGACATCATTAGAGCTGCTGCAGAGGCCACCACCGCTGCTGCCTGGCTCCTGGCTGAGCTGAGCTCCCGGGAGCCCACTGACCACCAGGGTGCAGCTCCTATGTTGAGTGTCTGCCCCCTGGTGGTCACTGGGCGTCATAGTGACCGTTTATTCTGCGTTTCAGTCCATTTGCATATTAGCCTTTTATTAGATAGGATAGTTCTGGAAGTCAGAAGTCTGATTCTCAGAAGTCAGTCTCACTTGGTTAAAGTCAGCATGTTGCCCTTTTCAGCTTCCAGGGCTCACCTGCATTCCTTGGCTTGTGGCCCCTTCCTCTATCCCTCTGGTCTGTTTCTGTCTGTCTCTTTCTAGTCTCTGCCTTCCCCTTTTCTGTAACCCGCCCTCTGCCAGCATCTTAGAAGGATTCATGTGATTACATTGAGCCCAGATAAAACTATCAGATAACCCAAGATAATTTTCCCACCTCAAGATCCTTAAAGTCACAGCTGCAGAGTTCCTTCTGCCACATAAAGTAACATGGATAGGTTTTGGGGCATACGATGTGGACATCTTTGAGGGGCATTATTCAACCGACCCTAAAACCCAAAGAGACCCTGTTTGAATCTAAGTCAGATCCTGTGCCTCTTGTGCTCAAAATCCTCCCGTGACTCCCACTTTCCTCAGACTACATGTGACCCCCTTTCAGTGGCCACCCAGCTGTGCCCATCGATAAGTTATTACTTCTCCAATCTCCTCTCCTCCTCCCTCACTTGGCTCCAGCCACAGACCTCTTTGTGCCACACACTGCATGGAAACTCCTGCCTCAGGGCCTTTGCACACACTGACTCTTTCACCCTGCCTCTACCCAGGGCTGGTTCCATCAGGTCTCACCTCCTCCTGGACACCACTCTCTCTGTAATGGCCCTTCCCTCTCCCTACGGTCACATTCAGCACACTCTGACATTATCTTGATCATCTATTTGTTTTCTTGCATACTGTCCACTTTCCCCATGAGGCTGTCATTCCTAAAGTCCCAGCAGGTCTCTGATGCATCTCCTGCATGAAGGACAGGACCTGGCACATAGTAGGTACTTCATGCATCCATGTATGGCCAATTTCACATGTCTCTCAATGCTGCTGGAACAAAATACAAGTTCTTTAAAGGCATTCTGATCTTCCTAATGACTTTTTGCCTGATCTATTGTCTCGGTCAGTGATTAAAACACTGTCTTCAAATATAAAAAGGCATTGAGGCATCATTTATACCAAACAAACAAGGACCTAGAAGTGCCTGGAAGAGAGTTAGGGTCTCCTAAGAACTGAAACCGAAGCTGCTCAGAAAGTGGGAGCTGCTATCTGGTTAAGAGGGTGGCCAGGTTAGGATCCTGGCTCTGCCACTTGTTAGCAGGTGGCCTTGGGCAACTGCCTGCAGCTCTCTGAGCCTCAGTTTCTTCATCTGTAAAATGGAATAATAATAGCGCTCATTCTCTTGGGGGTGCAGGGGGATTGAGACCGTGTCCTGTACACAGTAAGTGCTCAATAAATGGGAACTTGGAAGTTCAGGATGGTGAAGACTCCTGGGAAAAAGTGGGAGCAAAAGAAAGGATGCTTTACAAGTGCTACCTGGCGTCTCCAGAATGTGTGTCCCCGCATCAATGGGGGACCCGCTGGCACAACTGTCCACACCTGGAGGGCAGCCGGCTCAGCCCCTCAGCCCTGCGGGTCACTTAATGATTAAGCTGGATAAGGGATGGTGAGGTTGGAAGGCCAGCAGTGACCAGGGCCCGGCCTTGTTTGGCTTTGGTGACGCGATGGCCCTGGGATCACGGCCTTCTTAAGCCCATAAACTGGGGGCTGGGCCCTGAGACAGGCAAGGCCAGGCCAAGGTCTGAGCCGGTGACCTCATGCTGAGTCCTGCAGGGGTGGGAGGGGGCACTGGCGGCTCCCTGAAAGAGAGCGGAATGAGGGCCGTTTTGCAGAGTCAGTGCCCACTTACAGGGTTTCTTTCCTTCCCTACCCAGCTGACACTCTCTATGCTCACGTCCAGTTTATTGAGCACTTACTATGGGAAGGCTCTGGGAAAGCTCAGCATGTAGATCGACTCCTACCACCCCCATTGTGAAGGAGGTCCTCTCCCCGCGCTAGTGAGGCTGCCATTGCCCAGGTAAGAACTGGAGGACCTGATTGTGAGTCACCAGCCACGAGGGCAGAGCCACATCCCGGCCCAGGCCTGGGGTCTCCCAAGCTTGCACCTAATCCCCTGCCCCACCCATGGTCTTTCCGCCTCTCCCTTGGTTCCTTCTCTCTCTCTCTCTCTCTCTCTCTCTCTCTCTCTCTCTCTCTCTCTCTCCCCTCTCCCTTTTGGCTTTTTCTCTCTTCCTGGTTTTCTCTGAACAACATTTTATTTGTTTTCTCTATCTCTGTGTCTCTCAATTTCTCTTTTTCACTGTGTCACCCTCTTCCTAGTTTTCTGTTTCCTTGTCTGTTTCTGTATTTCTCTCTCTCTCTCTCTCTCTCTCTCTCTCTCTCTCTCTGTTTTTCTCTCCTCTTCTCCGCCTCCACCCCCGCCCCCCCCCCCCCCCGCCTGTCTCCCTCTGACCGCCCCGCCTCGCGGCCCTGTCTCCCTGCAGCCAGCCCTTGTCCTGACGCCAGCACATTATGTCCCTGGTCAGACCCTGACGTCAGGCAGGGCCTGGCAGGCGGCCACGGGCAGCTGCCGGGCAGGCGGAGGGAGGGCACGCCTTCCCGGTCCCCGTTGTGGTGGCCGCCTGCCCGGCCTCGAAGCTCACAGCTCAGGCTGCAGTCCCCCAGGCCTGACCTCAGCCGGCTGGAGAGTGGTGGGCACTCGGGGGCAGCCTGGCCTGTGAGCCGGGGCTGCGGGTCACTCACCCCTCCCTCCCACCACCCTGATCCCACAGAGAGCTCCTGCTTGGTCCCAGAGGGGAGGCAGTACAGAGAGGGGCAAGACCTGGAGCCAAGTTCTGACTGTGTGACCGTGGGCAAGTCACCCAGCCTCTCTGAGCCTCATCTCTCCGTAAAAGGAGGCCGTCAGCACACCTGGGACTCTAGCAGGGGCGGCCAGCCCACAGCGGAGCTCAGGGTCCTCCCAGGGCCCACGCAGCAGTCCTTACCGGGAAGGCTCCGAGGGGTGCGCGAGCCTGGGTGGCACCTGACTGGGGGCCACAGCTGGTGTGGGGAGGGCAAGACCGTGCCATGGGGAGGGGGCAAGAACAATAAACGGGCGCCTCTCCCAAAATGCAAACAGCGTCCCTGCCAAGGAGCCCTCCCCAAGCCCAGTTGGTCTCAGGCCCCAAGAGGGCTTGAAGAAGTGGTTACAAAAATGTAATATTTCTTGTTTGGTCTGTTTGCTTTTCTCTCACCCCCTCCCCCTTACCCCCCACCATTTTCAAAGCAATGCAATTTTCTTGAAAGCCATTTTGAAGGGCACCTGAGCATCCTGGTTTACAGCCAGACTGTGGGGTTAGAAGACCAACCTGGGTCAAATGTAGCTGTGTGACCTCCCGTGGCTTCCCTGCTGAGCCTCAGTTTCCTCATCTGTCAAAAGGGGATAATAATCATTATCTAAGAGAATTAAGCAAAACAACATCTGTAAAGCACAGTAGCCTTTTTCTTGTCTTTTTATTTTTCCTAGCTATCTGTCTACCTATCTATCTAGTATTTTTGTTGTTGTTAATCCTCACCCAAGGATATTTTTTCCATTGATTTTTTTTTTTTTAGAGAGAGAGGGAAAGACGGAGAAATACATCAATGTGAGAGAAGCACATCGATTGGTTGCCTCCTGCACGAGCCCTGACCAGGGCCCCGGGCAGGAGAGGAGCCTGCATCCAAGTTGCATGCCCTTGACTGGAATCAAACCCGGTTTGCAGGGCGACACTCTATCCACTGAGCCACACCAGCGAGGGCTAGTCTTCTAACTTTAAGTATAGTAGATACAGAAAAATACAACGAAGAAAACAAGGCCACCCAGAGAGAAGCATCCTAAGGTTTTGGTGGAAATTCGGCTCAGTTAATGTTTTTATATTGCGATCCTACCATTGCCTGCTTTTTCACTTTCCATAGGACTAAAGCCCAACTTGAAGTTTCACTTAAAAAATACCTTTGCGTATTTTACTTTTATTGTTTTTTGAACGCACACACGTGGGGAAGGCTCGAAGGGTGTCCAGTGAGAAGCGAAGCTCTTTCCCTCCCCGGCCCCTGGCTCCCCTGCCCGGAAGCCAGCACAGGGAGCAGCTTCTTGCGTGTCCTTCCTTTCTTTCCTGGCGTTAAATCATCTCTGGACACATGATTTCCAACCCCTCTATTCACTGTGGGTTTGTTTGTGTTTTTAATTCACTCAATTATAAAGCATGACATCCTAAAAAAAGAAAAAGAAAAAGAAAAAGAAAAAGAAAAAGAGAGCCGACAGACAAGCACAAGAAAAGGAGACGGGCAGAATCACCTGGAGTGTTACTACCCCTTTAACACGTGGGAGTGCATCCTCGCAGCCTTCTCCCATCGCTCCGTGTAGGGGCACATTCTTCAAGCACGGCTATCTTTTCTTCTCGGGGCTGATCCGTGTCTGTGATGATGTCTGTGCGCTGATCTCTGATCCGTATCTGCCTTCCCCGGTGTGCGGGAAGTTCCAGGAGGTCGGGGCCGTCCTGCCGGGGTCCCTGCTGCCAGCAGTGTCAGCGCACAGTAGGCCTGTAAGGAATGAGCGAATGAGTGAATTTCCAAAAGGGATTGCACAATATTTCACACTGTCCCGTGACCTATTTTCTTCCCCCCACTCAATGTATCGGCAACATCTCTCCACATCTCTAGCGAGGCAGCAAATCCTCATATTTCATGTCTGCACGGAGGCACCACAATAAACGTCTTTTTGATGCTGGCCAGAAGCTTCTGCCCCTCACTGGGAAATTATTTTTCAAACCAGATCTGTTAACAAGTTCCACATGATCTGCCCGTACCGGGCCCTTCGGCCATTTACTTTCAGCCCCGACACTTCACTGGTTCCGAGGGCCCATTGTTTTCTGGGACAAGCCAAGATTTACGGCCTGTCCCTGACATCATGTTTTTCCAGAGGAGCTTGAGAGTGAAGCACTCATCCCACCCCCACGCCACCCCCGTTTCCGCCTGCTGAGGGTTCTGTAGATTTGCTGAAGTTGGGAAACTTGGTGTAACCCTTGCCTCCCTGGCTGCCTCGTCACAAAGAGCACACACCACGCTCATTCCTACCCCAGGGCCTTTGCACTGTCTGCCTCCTGTGCCTGGAATATACTTCTCTCCGACATACTCCAGGCCTCTGCTCAAATGTCACCTTCTCAGAGAGGACTTGCTCAACCACTTTTCTGCATTAGCATCTCTAAGTCACTTGTCCAGTTTTACTTTTCTTCATAAGACATTTATCAGCACCTCGTGTCATATCATAATTATGTTGTGGTATGTTGCTATTTTGGGGTTTTCGTATTTATTGTCCATCTCCCCCACTATGAGGGCAGGAACTTGGTTTGTTTTCTCTCCGAGGTATCCTCAGCACCTTACACAGGGCCTGGGGTATCGCAGATGCTCGGCTGAATCAATTTGTGTTAGTCCCAGGGCTCTAAGGTTCCTTCCTTCATTTATTCCTTCAAGATTTACCTATGGGCCCGGCCAGCACGCTGAGCACCTACTGTGTGGGAGGGCCCATCTGAAGGATGAGGCCAGTGGTCCAGGAGACACATCTACATCAGATAATGGCATCCAGTGGCTTGCTGGCTGCTGGCGTGCCGGCGAGAACAGGGCTCAGGGCCTGAGGGACATGGATTCCCAGCTCTAATGCAACATTTGCCTCGCCGGGTAGACTGCATGGGAGACACAATGAGGATGATATCCTTGTCATCTTTACTTCTCCTTGCTCTTCTTCTACCATAAGTGGAGGAGAAATAAAAAAGCAAGGCCAGCCGAAACCGGTTTGGCTCAGTGGATAGAGCGTCTGCATGCGGACTGAAAGGTCCCGGGTTCAATTCCGGTCAAGGGCATGTACCTTTGGTTGCGGGCACATCCCCAGTAGGGGGTGTGTAGGAGGCAGCTGGTCGATGATTCTCTCCCATGGATGTTTCTAACTCTCTGTCCCTCTCTCTTCCTCTCTGTAAAAAAATCAATTTAAAATATTAAAAACAAACAAACCAAAAAAAAGCGAGGCCAGAAACCTGGTTTGATTTCTCCCCCAAGCCTTCACTTGGGTGCTAAGCGTTGCCCTGCTCTCTGGCTGCTCCATACCTCGCATACCTCCTTCAGGGAAGTTCCTACCTGAGTAGCTATACCTTCCAAAGGAAAATGCCAGAAAATTCGCTTTCCCAGCCTCCTTTGCAGGCTGGTGCAGGCGTGGGACTTGGGCTTCATCGGGCGGACATGCCTGCCAGAGATGTGCCATTAGACAAGCAGCACAAGACAAGAGCTGGGAGGAGCGTGGGCCCGGCCCTGGACGGTGCAGTGGGAGGGGCCCCCTGGGAAAGGGCAGCTCGTCCATAAATCCTGGGTCTCCTGCTAGAACCACCCCATAACCTTGGGAACTAGCCAAGTGGTGGATTCTACTGCTTGCAACTCAGACACACACACACACACACACACACACACACACACACACACACCCTACTGACAGTAGATCATCCTAGGTTCTTCAGCTTCATGGTCAATTATTTTTTTAAATTGATTTTTTACAGAGAGGAAGAGAGAGGGATAGAGAGTTAGAAACATTGATGAGAGAATCATCAGTCAGTTGCCACTTGCACACCCCCTATTGGGGATGTGTCCGCAGCCAAGATACATACCTTTGACCAGAATCGAACTTGGGACTTTTCAGTCCACAGGCTGATACTCTATCCACTGAGCCAAACCGGTTTTGGTGTCAATTATTTCTTATCATTCTCTTTTATTCAAGAACTATTAGAAAATGACTATCCATGATCCCACTTTGGTGACTGGAGACAAAGGTTTTGAATGTTGGAATTGTTACCCTTGGCTCCACAGTGGATCCCACTTCCCCTGCTTTGGGGAAGGAGCGCATGCATGTCACTTTGGAAAGCAGTTAGGTCACAAGTATTAACAGGCAGTAAGAATGCTCGTGTTCTTGAACCTCCAAATCCCTTTTCTGGAATTCTGTACCAAGGAAATAATCAGAAATAATGAAAATGCACAAAGATGTTCAGCACAAAATGATTTACAGTGAGGAGCCATAAGCGACCTAAATGCCCAATGACCAAGGAATGGTTATGCTAGTCAAGTGATAATCCCTAAAGAATGTTGGTGATGATTCCCTTGGCAAAATATCAGTGCAATGCTCAGGATTGGGTTCATCTTGGAATGACTGTGAAATTGAAATACTAGAAACAGGGGCTTAAATAAAATAGAGGTTTGTTTTTCTCTTATGTAAAAGAAATGTGGAGTGGGTGACTTCATAAACTCATCCCATCAGGGATTCGGGTTCCTTTACTCTTGTTGCTCCACCATAGCCCAAAATAGCCACTTAGATTCTGGCCATTACATCTGCATGCCAGCCAGCAAAGAGGACGGGAAGAAGAACGGGTATCCTCTCCCTAAGGACATTACTTAGAAGTGACTTATATTCCATTGGCCAGAATTTAGTCACATGAACACACCTAACTGCAAGAGGGTATGGGGAAAGTAGTGCTTTTTTTTCCAGGATGGACACATGCTTAACCAAATGGGCATGGGATTGCTGTTACTAAAGAAGAGGGAAAGATGAGAGAATTGAGAAGAAGCACGGGTCTCTACCACAATAGGCAACAAACCTATCTAATAAAGAGGGAATATGCTAATAGACAATCACACCCTCACAAGATGGTATTGCCCACAGCCACAAGATGGCAATGCCCAGTCCCCTCAGCCCCACCTCATCCATCCTCAGTCCCCCAGTCCCTTCAGCTCCACCTCATCCAGCCTCAGTCCCCCAGTCCCCTCAAACCCCACAGGGAAAGGCAGTTAGAGGCAATCGGGCTGGCAGAGGAGGGCAGTTGGAGATGATCATGCCAGCAGGGGAGCAGTTAAGCATCAATCAGGCTAGCAGGGGAGCAGTTAAGGAGCTATCAGGCTGGCAGGCAGAATGGTTAGGAGCGAGCAGTCCTGGATTGTGAGAGGGATGTCCTACTGCCAGTTTAGGCCTGATCTCTAGCAGTCGGACATCCCTGAAGGGGTCCCAGATTGGAGAGAGTGCACCTGGGCTGAGGGACACCCTCCCCATGCACGAATTTCGTGCACTGGGCCTCTAGTTAAAAATAATATCGAAGTGGATTTTGTTATAACATGAAAATATGATCTTGTATAGTTTGGGAAAAGTGGGATTTGAATTGTACATCAAGTGTAATTGCAACTGAGTAACAAAATTTCAAAGCAGAGAAAATTAATCAGAGGATAAAACTGCTAGAGAGTTGGCCTTAGTGGGCAGCCCAATAACACATTTCATTTTTTCTCTTTCTTCTATATTTTCCAAATTGCCGATAATTGAGCAAACTTAACTTCCCAAGAGAAAGCCTCTGTGCAGATTACAGAATCTACTGGAGCTATAATTGGTGCCATGGAAGTTCTGTCCTCAATTGTGCCAAGGAAGCCAGATGGTGAGACACAAAATGAAATTATCTCTAGTCTCAGATGTGATTGTGAATGAAGTCCAAGGAGCTCACAAAGCAACTAGAAAAAGAGAGATCTGGGTTATTACAGGTTCAAGTCTCGGCTTTGCTGAAATGCCAGCAATGTGACTTTGGTGAGACCACGAACGTCCCAGTTCCTGCATCTGCAGGCGGAAGGACAAATAGCATCCGTCTCCAGGTGTGAAGAGGGCGGAGGAGGTGGCGAGGGTAAGGCGCATGCACAGATCAAGCACAAAACCCGAGGTTGTCCGCTGGAAGTGGTTTTGCCCCCCAGGGGACATTTGGCAATGTCTAGAGGCATTTTTTTTGGTTGTCAACTAAGGGCTGGGGGTGGGGAGTGGGGAGGGCGCGGGCAGCTACTGGCATCTAGTGGATGAGGCCAGGGATGTGCTAAACACTACAGTGCAGGCCAGGCACCCCACCTCCCAAACACACACTAGGCAAAGAATTATATGGCCTCAAATTTCAATGCGTCTGAGTTGAGAAAACCTGCTCTAAACACACATGGGTTGTTACCACGATCAGGCTTGCTTCCTGGCTTTTGCTCGGTCGTGGTCACCTGGCCACATGTCTGTGGACACGTGCACTCATGCAAAATGTACTTCCAGAGTTGTATCAGCACCCCTACGCTGCCCTCCGATGCTGTGGCTCTTGTATGCCCCGAGAGGTCTTCTCCAGCTTGTCTCAAGTTCTTAACGAGGAGGCTGAGACACGCCTGCACCCAGGGGAGCTGTGAGAAGGAGCAGGACGGCCATCGGCCCCCAGTCCAGTGGCAATGCTGCCGCTGATAGCACACTCGCAGGCTGACCCCCGGGGCTCACTGCCCGGCAGGCACCCTACTTAGACCATTCCATTCTCCGGAACCCCCAAGGCAGGCGCTGCCATGGCCCCCGTGTCACGTGGGGAAGCAGGCTGTGAGGCAGGGCGGGAGCCTGAACGCCCCGAACCAGATGTTCTCCCCTCCCTGCCTTGGCCCAGGCTGCACGTCAGACTCTCAGGGGGAGCACTGACAAAGCCAGATTCCCAGGTGCTCCCTGGCCCAGTAAGTCAGCCTTGGTTCTGGAATCAAACAGATCTTGACTTGAATCTTGGCTCCTCCACCTCCTGGTTGTGTGACCTGGGGCCAGAGATCTTATTTTTCTGAGCCTCAGGCTTGTCCTCTGGACAAAAGAGTAGCATTAATTACTATCGCAGGCGGCGGGTGGCCAGGAGGATTTAGTGAATGCCCTGCAGTGCAGGCTGAACATGGGGCCTGGTGTACAGTATACACTCCTCAAATGTTGGCTTTATTTATTTTTATTTTTTAAATATATATTTTATTGATTTTTTTTACAGAGAGGAAGGGAGAGGGACAGAGAGTCAGAAACATCGATGAGAGAGAGAGACATCGATCAGCTGCCTCCTGCACACCCCCTACTGGGGATATGACCCCAACCAACGTACATGCCCTTGATCGGAATCGAACCCGGGACCTCTCAGTCCACAGGCTGACACTCTATCCACTGAGCCAAACCAGTCTCAGCTTTATTTTTATTTTTGAAGTAGGGCCTACACACACACACACACACACACACACACACATACACACACGTGTGTGTGTATGTGTGTGCTCTTGAATTGATTCTGATGTGCCCAGCTAGTTATCCATCCATCCATCCATCCATCCATCCAGTCATCCAACCATCCACATTCATCATCAGTCCATCTACCCTTTCACCCACCTATCCATTTATTCATCTAATAAACATCTGCCAAGTATTTCCTTGTTAGAAACCCTATGCTGGACTCAGAAGCACTTGAAACAAATAAGACGTGGTCCTTGACACCACAGAGCTCCCAGCACAGTGGGAGAGGCAAGTAAGATGGAGGGCAAGGACTCATTCATTCACTTCTCCCACACGCACTCCCTGCCGCCGCCTATGTGTCAACCGTGGTAGGCCCAGGGGAGCAAAGATGAAGGTGACGAGGCCCTCAGGCCCCCATTCTAATGAAAGACAGAAGAAAAGGGTGAACCAATGCAGGAAGTGTGTGCTCCGTCATCGTCTCCTTCATTCGGCACATCTGCCGAGGCCTCCCACAGCCTGGGCTCTGGGGACACCCAGTCGTACAGGACTTGGCCTTAACCACCGTCTGGGGGCGGGGGGCGGGGGGGAACAAGTCCAGTGGGGCGTTTCAGCAGGATGTGACATGAGCTGCAATGAGGGAGAGGGCAGGGCCCACGGGAGCTTTCTGGGGAAGGTGGGGCCTGGTCCGAGACTGAAGGTGGACCTCACAACCTGTTTGCATCCCTTCCCTTTCCCAACTTGGAGGTCAGACTCAGGGGCCCCCACAAAATACCCCCCCACCCGCAGCCAGCCCTTTGGAGGACAGAACTCAAGCCCTGTCTCGGGGCAAGGCCCTGGGCAGCTGGCCGGTGAACCTTGGAGACGGTCCCACAGTGACCAAGGTCCATGGGTGACATTGAGGCTGTTTGTACAAATGTGCTCCGCTGTTCCAGGCAGTCTTGTTCGCAGAAAACAACAACTCTGCTGGCACCCTTATGTGGGGGGGGCCGCAGGGGGGCTGAGTGTCTACCATGCCCAGTGCCCCGGGGAATGAGGACATTGGTAGGAGTGGGAGGGGACAGAGATAAAGGCAGAGGCTGGCCTGGAGATGGGGGTGGGGCCCCATCAGGCAGGGCCTCCTGGGCCTTGGGAAGGACTCCGGTTTGGTTCCAATGGGGAGCACTTGAGCTGGGTTTGAAGGGATTGAAACATAAGATTCCAAACCTCCAGATAGCGTACTCATTCGCCCAACCCATATCTGAGCACCTACTCTGTTCCAGGCACCATTCCAGGCACCTGGGAAGCAAGGGTAAACATCACAGACATAGACCCTGCCTTCCTCGGAGCAGAGGGGACACAGACCCTAAATCAATGACTCACACATATAAGCATGATCAGGGAAGGTTTCTTTAAGGTGCTATATAAACAGCCAGTTTAATACTTCATCCAGCCAACATTTATTGAGCACCATGTCAGGTACTGTGCTGGGTTCAGGGATGAGCAATACAGACCCAACCCCTGCCCTCAAGGAGCTGGCATTCCAGTGGAGAAGACAAACCTATAAATAATCAACAACCGGGGCTGTGGCAGCAGGGAAGGCTTCCTGGAGGAAGCGGGTGAGCAGGAGGTAGGTGGGAAATTGTGCAGGTGAGGACGGGTGGGGTGTCTCCGGTAATCTGCAGGGCTGAGGAAAGAGTGGGGGGAGGAGGTGCTGCAGCCACGAGAGAAAGCCAAGACCCGTTGGAAGGAGACCCAAGGGTGTGGACACTGCCCTCGGAGGAGCCTTGGAGGGCAGAGGGCATCTGGAGGGCTCCGAGGTCTCTCCACCTCTGTCTGGCTGCCTCCTGCTGCCGTCTCTCTCTGTGTCTTTGTCAGAGTCTGAGTCTTTGGTTCTCTCACTGTCTCTCCCAGCCTCCCAGTTCCTCTTTGACTCTCTTTCTCGGCTCCAGTCCTCTTCGCGAGATGTCAGTAAGAGACAAGGATAGTCGGAAAAATCCCGGGCGAGTGGGCAGGAAGCGAGGTCAGGGGCACAAGGACAGCTGAGCACAGGGACAGGCGGTGACTAAATGTTCTGTTTTGGAAAGAGCTCTGGTCAGGGGCGAAGGTGGATGACCACGAAACCTGATAACCTGGCCAAACTCTGCTCTCTCCAGCCCTCTCGCCAGCAGCCCCATGACCCGTGGATGCTGCACAGAACTTTTCCACAAGGAGGGGGGACGGGGTGAAATGGCCCAGGGGCGGCTTCTCCTCTCGCCGGCGGGGCCCACAGGAAGGGACGGAAATAAAGAACAGTGAACTCTCAAGCGAGCCCTCAGTGTGATTTAGAGTAGGAAAGCCCTGCTTATCTCTACATGCTTTTCAAAGGTTTAACAGTTTATTAAGCACCGTCTGTGAGCCAGGCATGGTGCTGGTACTCATGGCTAAGTCTCTCAAGTAGAGCTTTGTGGTCTAAGACCATGGACGCTGGAGCCAGGCAGCCTGGGTGTGAATCCTGGTTTTGTAAATGACTAGCTCTGTGACCCTGTATAACTCACTTAACCTCTTCCTTCATGCATAAAATGGGAAGAAAATTGCACCTGTCTCATACATTGGAGATCCAGATTAATATCAGCGCGTACAGGTCACGTGCCAGGGCTGATGCGTGGCACAGAACAAGTGCTCAACAAAATTCGAGCTATTATCCTGTCAGCCTTGTGATTGGAGAACGAATGCTAAGGAGGCAGAGGAAGTCAGGCAATCCCTGCTTCATGGCTTCCTAGCCCTGTGGCCTTGATTAAGTCTCACCATCTCTCTGAGCATCAACTTCTTACCGTTCAGTGAAGATGATCTTGGTACTCACCTCCCCACGTGGCGGACAGGTTCTGTGTACATGTCGATGGAAAGCATTGACCTCACAGGTGAAGGAAATAAGTCCCAAAGATGTTCATTAAGTGGATTTCATGTGTCCAGCAGGCCCTGGGTCCCCAGAACGCCTATGATGTCCTGGGTCCTGTGCTCTTCCTGTCCTGAAAGACAGCAGCGAACGGCTGAAGAAGAACGGAACCCACTTGGCACCCAGCTCTGGTTATTACAGGCATGATCACCCCATGCCACAGAGGTGGAAACTGAGGTCTGGGGCGGCGAAGAGGCTGACCAAGGCAAAAGGTTCACGAGCACCTCATCCTCTGAGCTGCTCTTGATCTGAACTCTGATGACAACGCCACCACTTCCTCTGCTGTCAGAGGCAACTAGATAAAGCCCTCTTCCCTCTCACACACTCAGCTGCGCGCTCCTGCCTCAGTGTCCCCGGCGCCGGCCCTGGAGCTGGCCTCAGAACTGTTGGCACTGGACAGAATTCACAAGCCGGAAGAGCTATGCTGTTCCTAAATGCCCTCTCTCCAGCCTCCGCCTGGTTCCTTCTCCTCTGTCGTCAGCCAGTTGGAAAACTCATGTTGGCCGTCAAACCCCTGAGCACTCCCCTCGCTACCAAGGCAGGAAGCAGGGGCCAAGCACAGGCAGCGTGGAGGAAGGGACAGAACGAGGTCTGGAGCCCCAGAGCCCCGGGTTCTCAGGCGTGGCTGTGTGGCTTTCGGCGTGGGCACTTCTCTCTGAGCCTCTGTTTCCTCATGTGTACAATGGGTGCAGTCATCATGGTACCCACCCCTTCAATTGATGTGCAGAATGGAAAGAGCCTGGTACAGCCCTAGCCATGGGGCAGATGCTGAGAAAATGACAGCCGCCCCTATTAGGTGAGCCCTTTCCCTCTACCCTAATCCCTCAAGCCCAGTTTGGCTCCTCATGGTCAAGGGTGAGCTTCTCATGAGCAAGTACAGTGGTTAAGAGCATGACTGAAGCCAAATCCTGTCTTTGCCACTTAGGATCCCAGACAAGTGACTTAATCTCTCTGGGCCTTAGTTTTTCCATCCATGAAACAGATGTAATAATATTTAAATTTAAGTTCCCATATTTAAATTGTTGTGACGATCAAATGAGTTCACAAATGCAAAGGCCAGAATCTTGCCAGGCACGTGGTGAGGGCTACAGAATGTCTGCTGCTTCTCAGGGATTGGGGAGAGAGGACCTGGCGGCTTCTGTACAATCAGCTAGGGACTCGGGGCCAAGGGTGAAAAGGGAGACCTGCGGAGAAGCCCCGGTCTGCACGGGGAGGGGCTTCAGAAATCCAGGCCCATCGTATTGGGGAAGGTCTTGGCCCAGGTCCCACGTGGCCCCGAGGAGGGGCTGCTCCCCGTCCGTCCGTCCGTCCTCCGTGGGAGCCGGCATCGTGCTTGGGCATCTCCGAGAGGGACGCTCAGCCTGGAACCGCAGTCATCATGACTTTTTCTTTTCATCACATGTAGTCCAGCAGCGTGTCCTGTCAGCTCCACCTTCACAACAAATCCAGAAGGTAGGATCTTCCCCCCACCTTCCCAGCTACTCCCTGGGCCCAGTCACCATCATCCTTTGCCTGGACCACTGCAGTCACCTCATCTCATCTCTGGCTGTTTCCTTCCCTCGGTGCCCTGGCAGTCCGCTTTCCACACACAGCCAGATGCTCTTTCAGAACCGAGCTGACCATGCTCTCCTCTGCTCAGGACCTTCCACGGCTCCCGTCGACCCCAGAGAAAAGCCCAGGTCCCTCTGGTGATGCCCAAGATGCTGCACGATCTGCCCCCTGGTCTCTACCCTCACTTCCCCCCAGGTTGCCCTCGCTCCTGCTGCCGGGCATGCTGGCCTCCTTGTCATCACCACTCATGCCAGGCAGAGTCCAGCCTCGGGGCCTTTGCACTTGCTGTTCCTCTGCCAGGAACGCGCTTCCTCCAGTTATCGGCATTGCTCAATCCCCCGTGTCTTTCAAGTCTGTCCTCAAATATTTGCTCGACAAGGTCTCCCCCGGCTCCCACATTTAGATCTGTGCCTCGCCAAGGCTCTCCATCTCCCTCCTGGCTAATTTTTTTTTTTAATTTCTTACAAATATGTTTTTATTGATTTCTAGAGCAAGAGGAAGGGAGAGGAACAAAAAAACATCAACAGAGAAACATCATCGATTAGCTGCCTCTTGCATGCCCCGATCGAGCCCATCACCTGAGCATGTGCCCTGGCCAGGAACTGAGCCGGTGACCTCTGGGTCAACATGTTCCTTGACTGGGAATCGAACCAGTGACCTCTGGGTCAACATGTGCCCTGACCGGGAATCGAACCTGGGTCGATGCTCAGCCACTGAGCCACAGCGGCTGGGCCTGGTTTGTTTTTCTCCTTAGTACTTACTGCCATCTGAAACGCACTATATTTAATTTGCCTATTAATGTTTACCTACCTCTCCGCCCCAACTCCAACGTGTCAGCCTCATGAGGACTTCCGTTGGGAAGCCAGAGAGAGGGGCAGGTTTGGGATGCGGTCAGTGGGGGTTGCCTCTGAGAGCTGCCGAAGGCCCCGCACAATTCCGGGGACTCGGGGCCCAGCAGAATGAAACGCTGAGCTCCGGCTTCTTAACATTTTCCATTTAAATGCCGGCGCTGCCACGAATTCACCAGGAAACTTTATACTAGTGAGTGGCATCACTCCTGGCCTCAGTTTCCCCCCATGTAAATGGGATGGCGATCCCTCCCTCCCAAGGCTCAGTGAGCTAATGCCTTTGAAGCGCCTGGCACCCATAGGCACTCAATCAGAGCTTGTTCCTCCTGCAGCCAGGCCCCCTCCCCGCCCCCCTCCGTGCTGGCTGTCCCCCAGGGGGCTGTGCTGTGAGCCTTATTTTTAACCTTGGCTCCTGCGGGCCGGACGGCGGCTCTGAAGGCCGGAGGAAGACCACCAGGTGAGCAACATCCCCAGTCCCAACCCCAGCCACCACGGCGTGGGAGCACCAGGGGAGGCCGCCCTGCGGTCATGCTCTGCCTGGTAACCCTTTATGCAAAACTGTGCCATGTCACCCGATGCTGTTTATAAACTTAGTGCTGACCTTTCCCAAGCAGGCCAGCGGGGGTGGGGCTCAGCCCAGGCTCCTCACACCCCCCCCCCCTGCCAGGAACGGTTGGTGGCCCACATTCACACAAAGCCGGGGGTCTGGCCTCCAGCCAGACTTTGCCCACTCGTTTCAACACCTCCGAGTGCTCGCAGCTGACCAGCCCTGGGGTATTTTTAAACCCTGGCCTTGGCCAACCTCTTTGCTACATTCCGGTCAGTCAGGGCTTGGATTGTGTGCACGCGGCCGTTAGGGTAGCTGGGCAGTTCAACAACAACCATTTAAGCCAATTCCGGAGCCTGTGGGCCTACTGTGTGCCAGACCCTATAGAAGGCATGGAGCCCGGGGGCGGGGGGGCTTAATTCACAGAGTCTGTCCTCAAGATGGTCTCAGTCTGGTGGGGACACCATGGCAAGGGCTAGAATGGAGGCTAAGATGGCAATGACAACTCAAATCTCTGCAGGGCCCAGTGGTAAATGCACGAAGAGGGTCCGGTGTGAGGCAGCAGGGAGGGGTGGGGACTTCAATGCCCTGCCTGAATCAGGTGACTGCCCCTCAACCTGACCTCTGTCATCATGAGAAAATCAGGCCCAGGGTGCCCAGAGCCTATGACTTTTCAAGAGAGGCTGCAAATCTAGGTTTATGTGGAATTTCATGCAAAAATCTCTTGACTTAAATTTTGGCAACACCTGTGTGTGTGTGTGTGTGTGTGTGTGTGTGTGTGTGTGTGTGTGTGTGTGTGTGTGTTTTGTGTGTGTGTGTGTTTTTAATGTTAAAAACATTCTGAGAGCCAAATGAAACCCATTTGTGGGCTGGACTCAGCCCACAGAACCAAGGTGATGGAGGCGAATGGTTTGTGCTTTCTGAGGCAAACAGATGCATTACAACATGTTCAACAAATACCGGCTGAGCACCTACTGTGGGCTCTTTATCCTGGTCTAGGGAAATAGCAGGGAACGGGATGGACAATACTCCTGTCTCCATGATGCTCTATCCAGGGGTGTGCTGAAGCTGGTTCACACTGGCTCACGGATTCTGCAAACTGGCTGTTTTATACGGCCATCATTTAGAAATTAAATTATTTGAACGTTCAAGTAAATAGTTATAATAAAAATTACGGTAACAACTACTCAAAACTCATCACTTTTTATTTTACTATTGTCTGTTCTAGAGGTTATTAATATCTATAATTCTTGCACCGGGGTGGGGGGTGTCCCTCAGCCCAGCCTGCATCTTCTCCAATCTGGGAGCCCTTGAGGATGTCCCACTGCCCATTTAGGGCAGTCCAACATCCCTCTCACAATCCAGGACTGTTGGGTCCCAACTGCTCACCTGCCTGCCTTCCTGATTGCTCCTAACCACTTCTGCCTGCCAGCCTGATCACCCCCTAACCATTGCCCTGCTAGCCTGATTGATGTCTAACTGCTCCCCTGCCAGCCTGTTTGCCCCCAACTTCCCTCCTCTGCCTACCTGGTCACCCATAACTGCCTTCCCCTGCAGGCTTGATTGCCCCAACTGCCTCCCTTGCAGGCCTGGTCCCTCCCAAATGCCCTCCACCACATCTTGTGGTGGCCATCTTGTGTCCACATGGGGGCAGGATCTTTGACCACATGGGGGCAGCTATCTTGATCTTGTGTGTTGGAGTGATGGTCAATCTGCATATTACTCTTTTATTAGATAGGATTGTATCACAGATGACATTACAAGGTGAAAACAGGACAGACTTATGTGCCACTGCCCATCTCTTCCCAATTTCACCTTCAGTGAGTCACCTTGGTGGCTTGAAATCAGCCTTGGTGGGAGTGTTTACACCACGGAAATTGGCAAAGGTAAACATCAGAACTCCCCCTTTGCTGAGAACCAGTGGTTAAACATTTAGCAGCAAAATTTTCGGTCTCTGCCGGAGGCTGTCCTGAGACTCCCCAAGTCATTATTTAGGATAAAACAAATGTACTGATAAGATGTAATAGAAATGACTGCAATGAAGGAAAATAAAGTAAATCAAGGGATAGGTGGTGATGGAGGGGAGCATTTTAGACAGGCAGGTCATGGACGTCTTCTCTGAGTGGATGACAGTTGAGCAGAGACCTGAATGAAGTGAGAGAGCGAGCCAGAAAGATATCCGACAGAAGAAGGTTCCGGCGAAGGGAACAGCAAGTTTCTGCCTAGGGACAGCAACAAGCTTGCTAGCTCAGGAACAGAGAGGAGGCAAGTGTGACAAGAGCAGAGTGAGTGAGGGCAGGAGGTGGGCAAAGGTCAGATCATACAAGGTCTTATAGGCCACATTTGAGGAGGAGGAATTTTATTCTGCTATGAATGGGGAGTCCTGAGGGTTTTGAGCAGGGGTATGACATGGCTTTCCATCTTTTAATTTTTTTTTCTCTGACCATGATGAGTGGAGTGGAGCAAAGCCAGGAGCCAAGAGACTAGGGAAGGACACCTGGCACAGTCCAGGTAGACGAAGATGGTGGCCACCTGCACTGTAATGGTAGTTGGAAAGGAGGGTGGTCAAGGGAATATTCTGGAACTTTTGGTTTCTGGGTATCCATCACATGGAAGGGCCAGGAGGCCACTTCCCAGGACTAAGGGATGAGCAAGTTGAGCACAGCATGGTGGGGATTTGGGTGTTTGTGGTGAATGAGTAACCATCCTCCAGGGAGAGGCGTGGAGGACATGGGGTCTGGCCCTGGGACGTGGGCCAGCCCAGTTCCCTCTGAGTTCAAAAGCATGTTGTTCTGCCATATACGTGCAATATGACCTTGGGCAAATCCTGTATCTTTCTGAGCCTTAATTTCCTTTTCTGTAGAAAGGGGTAATATGGGCACCTATACCAGTGTCACTCACTGCCTCCTGGAATTGTTGGGACAAAAGGAGATAGAACAGATTAATAATTTAGCTATACTCCCAATAAATGTCAGCTGTCAATCGGTAGTTACAAAGTTATTACTTATGGAGCCCGAACTGTTTGCCAGACTTTATGCTGCATGCACGATCTCATTGAGGCTTCGTGCCTTTCCTGTGAGTGAGGGTTAGCATTACCAGCTCCATTTCACAGTCAGGGAAGAGCCTCGAAGAGCTAGTAGGGAGCACAGCTGGGTCTGACCTCAAAACCTGTTCTAGCATTCATTCTGGATTCTGCCTCCTGCGAATTGAATCAGCTCCAGGATTTGGGGAAATAGCAGTCCACGTGACCCCCCAGCATCTGTCCACACCCGTGGAGGCCCCTGCCTTTCCCAGAGCCGGTCAAATCAGGGTACACCCTTGGCCTGGGGTGTTGACAGGACACAGATGGTGGCTGCCTCGGGGCAGCAAAGGGTCTGGAGAAGCAGAGCCATCCTAGGCCAGCCTTGGGCCTTCCTCTTGAAGCAGGAGTCCAGCAGGCACTCATGTCCCATCAATAAACGTGCCCCAAAATAGCTCATTGGGCCCGTCCAGGGCAACAGGACCAGGACGTCCTGTTCCCACTGGCTCTGGCCAGAGAGTAACCATGTACTTGGCCTTCTCCAGTGCCGTCTGCTGGGAGGGTGGGCAGAGCTCCGCCTGCCTGAGGACTCATGGGAATGAGCTAGGTCCCTAGGCACCAATGCCCTGACCAGGGACAGTGAAGCTTCCAGAATAGGCTGCTGGTGCAGATGACTGTAGGTGGAACTGGGCCAACGCCTTTTGTCTTAGTAGACAGCCCCCATCCTCTCACCTCCCGGGGAGGTTAAGAGCTTGGGTGCTGGAGTCTGACAGATGTGGTTCAAATGATGAAATGCCTGGCCATTTCCTAGCTGTGTAACTTTGGATAAGTCACTTCCCCTCTGAGCCTTGGTTTTCTTGCCTGGAAAATGGGGGTAAATATCTCATAGGGCTGCTGACTCAGTGAGTTTATGTGTACAAAGGACAGTTGGTAGACGTTGTGGATTCATGCATCTGCTCCTCTCCCTCCCTTGTCCCTGCAGTGTGAGCCTCACCATGGCAGGGACCTTGCTCTGTGTTTATTTATTTATTTATTTATTTATTTATTTTTTAAATATATTTTATTGATATGGAAGGGAGAGAGATAGAAAGCCAGAAACGACGATGAGAGAGAAACATCGACCAGCTGCCTCTTGCACACCCCCTACTGGGGATGTGCCCGCAACCAATGTACATGCCCTTGACCAGAATCGAACCCGGGACCTTTCAGTCCGCAGACCAACGCTCTACCACTGAGCCAAACCGACCTCGGCGCTCTGTGTTTATTGATGAGTTTCAAGGCACACAGGTGCCCAGCAACTATTTGTTGTGTAAATGAATGGATGGATGGATGGATGGATGGATGGATGGATGGAAATGCCATGCACATAGCAAGAACTCAAAAACTCTTAAACTTTCTCATTGTCTTCACGGGGCATTTGGAAAAGAGAAATCTGAGCATTAGCTGTGACTCACAAGTGGAGAAGAAAGTTAGGGTGAGTCAAGGGAAAGAAAACCGAATGCTGCACACAAAGCTCAGGAGCAACCTGCAAGGGAGCTGAGGCTGCCCACGCTGGGGAACGTGGGGACGGGAGACGCTGGGGGCACCTGCCTCTTAGCACCATGTCCTGGCAGGCAGCAGCTCTTCACCTGTGGCCAACGGGGCTGTCCCCATGAACAGGGATGTGGGGACTCCAGGGCTTCTACATCGAAGGAGCTGATTGGAAGGGGAAGTTGAGTGACTCAAAGCTGCGTGTTTGTAATAATCATAGCAACAATGAGGATGCACCCTCACAAGCCCTGCCCATGCTCAGCACTAATGTACTGCATTCCCAAGACAACCCCAGGAGACAGGTACCATCATGATTCCCACTTTACAGATGAGCACACCACATCCAGAAAGGTGGTGTGGGCTGCCCAAGGTCACAGGGGCAGGGAGTGGCCAAGCCCCTGCCCCGCACCCCACACGGGTGGCCACATCCAGCTCTCCCAGCGCACAGGCCTCTGTTGCCCCGGGCCTTCCCGAGCTGTCCCTCCTTCGGAGCGTCTGCCCAGTCTTGTCATTTTGCCAACATCAGCACTTCCTTGGGCCTCTCCTCGCACACCCCTCCTCAGGGAGCTTCCCCTGCCTCCCCACAGGGCTCCTCCCCTACCTCCCCACACCTGCAGCCCTGCTGGCTTTTCTGGGCTGTGACAGCTGTACACTGGTCTGTCCTCAGGATCTTGGGGGCAGGGGAGAGGTCTGAATTTTCTCTAGAACCCAGAGCCCAGCACAGAGTGGGCTGTGACGGAAACTGTTTAGGGAGCGAACACACCCATGGGTACCGCTATGTACCAGGAGCCAGGCCCCTCAGAGCCTCACATCCAGAATCGCACCTGGGACCGGTGGCGGGTGGAGGGTCGCCATGATCTCCAAGGTTCGGGCCACACTCTGGTTCTCAGTGCTGCTCTCTGCTCTGTCCACAGAGGCCGGGCAGCGGGAAAGGCAGACCAGGTAAAGAACCTGGACCCAGGGCCATTCTCTCAGCCTCCCCCATCCCCGTACCTTAGCCTGGCCATTGGGCAGTCCCAGGGAAGCTCCCACAGCCACTGGCCGGGCTTCCTTGGGAGTAACATGGAGGAAAGTCCTCTGTTTGTGCTAATCTTTGTAATAATTTACCTCTTCGCAACATCAAATAGGCCCCCGTTTCTGGCCTTGTGGCCTGCATGGCCCTTGGCTCACGGAGAGATTTCGAACAGCTGTCCTTTTTCATCTCCCTGGACTTGAGGTCTGGGCATTTTTCCGTCTCTGCCTGAGGCCGTCCTGAGACTCCCCAAGCCATTGACAATGACAGCGTCCAAAGACCAGGCCTACCCTGTGCCTGGCCCTTTTAACCCTTAACAGTCCCTCGAGGCGGGTGCCGGGGCAGATTCGGACGCCGAATGTACTTCGGGTGAAGTCACTTGCCCTAGGTCACATGGCCGTGCACCGATGGCTTCAGAGCCACACTGAGCCCTGTGCCACGGGTTTCTCTCCGTCAGCGGCTGGGTGGGGAGGTCTTTCTGTTCTTCACGAGAAACTTCATCTCCTTCCGCCCGTTCACGGCCAGGGCAAATGTCGGAGACTTCCACTTCCCACAGTCCCCAGCCCGGGGCTCCTCCCTGAGCTAGGGGCTGAGTTAGTGATGTGCCAGAGGCCCCGGGCGTCCAAGCCCCTTCGCTCAGTCCTTGAGTGGGGTTCCGGTGGGGACATCTTCCCGTCTTTCTCCCCTTCAAGTCTCCGAGGAAAAGGCCAGAGGGGACTATGGTGGACGTTTTGGGCAGAGTTCCGGCTTTGGGGTCTGAGATTCCACACGCCCAGGGAAAGGGTGGAGTTGCCCAACTCGAATTTGGCTGGTTCTTATCAGCTTCAGAGGCAGGCAGTGGAATCAAAGGAGGCCAGGGCTGTTTGTTGACTTTTTTCCCTCCTTTTTGGCAAAAGGAATAAAAACAAAGCCTTTGCCCTGCCCACATTCTCTCTCCTTTTCTTCCTCTTTTCTTTCTCTTCCTCAGGAGCCTGACAACCCAAGACCCTAAAGTTGAGAGGGAGGGTTTTTGTTACCCCCACTCGATTGCCATCATTTCCCCGGTGTGACTCTGCACCGAGCCCTGGGTCACGCGTATCCTGGGAACGGTGGCACAGACGCCTGCAAGTGACGAATGACGGCTCTTATTCTCTCCACTGACAGAGGAAGAAACTGAGGCACTGAGAAGGGAGCTCACGCTTCAGAGATCATTCAAGGTTCTTTGACTGCCAAGGCCATGCTCTTAACCATTCCTCAAGCTACACCCTTACTCCAGAATTGTATCTCCACCAAGAAAAATAAAAGAGTGCAAAGGCGACTAAGAGCAGAACTCCAACTTCAAATGTTCCCTGAGTTCAGAGGCTTCAAACTCCAATGACTTCAGTGCCCAGGGAAGACACAGGAATGACTGAAGGCAGTCAGGTGGGAGGCAGTAGGGAGTGGTGGGGACTGTGGTGAATTGGAATGCCCCTGAGTTTCGAACCACCACCAGCCCATGGTTGCCTTGGGAAATGAGGGCCCAGTGTTGCCAAGGTTTTCAGGCAAGCTAAAAATACAGATGTTTTCTGTGAAATCTCTGGATTTTATTTTTTTTACATGGCGGAAGATAGAGTCTATTTTTATTATGGTGATAAATAAAATGAATGGACAGTGTGCTAGGCTGGTCTCCTAGGTTAAACATTCCATTTTCCCAGTGAGTTGAAATGCCACTTTTATCGTAATCCTCCCCACTGTTCTTCAATTTCATACTTTCTTTGTCAACTCCAAGACTATCTTATCCAATTAAAAAAATCCCACAGGCCACTACCTGAAATTACATTAAGTTTATATATGCTGGAAGAATGGTCCTTTTAAGGATATAAAGTTTGCCATTTATTTACTCTCATCTTATGTTCACGCCCTTAGGGCAGTGGTTCTCAACCTTTCTAATGCCGTGACCCTTTAATAGAGTTCCTCGTGTTGTGGTGACCCCCAACCGATGGTCTAAGGCTCTACAGCAGCGGCTGTCAATCTGTGAGTCACGACCCACAGGTTGAGAACCACTAGCAGGGTCACCTAAGACCACCAGAAAACATATTACGATTCGTAACAGTAGCAAAAATTACAGTTATGAAGCAGCAATGAAAATAATTTTATGGTTGGGGGTCACCACAACATGAGGAGCAGTATTAAAGAGTCGCGGCATTAGAAAGGATGAGAACCACTGCCTTGGGGGAAGATATTTTCTCTTTCTTCTAAACTCTATTGATTTTTAAATGATGGTGAAATTCCAAACTATTGGAACTGCAGCCAAGTAACACCTCTTATGGGCTGTGCTTGGCCTCGGGGCTCCCTCGTGTCCCCTGAGACTCAGGGTGGCCTCCCCCTGAGGTGGAGATGGAACATAGATATGAACTCTGTCCCTCGTGGGGAGATCTCCAGAGCCAGAGAAGTCAGGACAGGCTGGGATGAGAAACTCGGGGATGCCGGCTGCTCGGCCCCCTCTGTGGCAGGCAGGGTACCCGCTCGGAGGCACTGTCTTCCTACAGAGGCTCCAGTCGGCTCATTCCTGGCCAGTGCTTTAAAGCAACAATTGAAAATAACCCATATGATTGTTTGTTTGTTTATTAAAAAGCAAATTTAAAATAAATAATAAGAAAACACAGTCAGTTGTCAAGTTATATCTATGGAGGCCTACTAGTGCCAGGAGCTGCTCAAGGAGTTGTGGGCAGGGCACACGGGACTGGGTGCTCCGTTCATGGTCTCCTGCTCTAGTGGAGAACCTGGGCAAGAAGCCCAGAAACAGATGAGAAACCAAGGTACATTCCAGTGATGATCCGCCAATGGAGTGAATAGGTGGTGGGATAAAGAGGGGCCGGAGGACCCCTGTATCCAGGCGCTTGGAGAGACCCTCTTGGCAGAGGTGACATTTTGCTAAGACCTGAATGATGGGAAACTGACAGCCGTGGGATCCCTGTCTCAGTGGCAACTGCAACACCCAGCAATAGCACTGTGACATGTGGGCCTATATCCTACCAAGCTCTACTGCCCACTTACATTTTTACTAGTGACCTGGTGCATGAAAGTTGTGCACATTAAAAGGGAATTAGAAGAAATATTTTCATATTGCTATTTGCCCTTTCTCTATAATAGAAGTGTCAGAGATGAAAAAAAATTGGATAAAATGTATATGAAAATCTTCCTCCTGTCAGAGTCTGGGGCACACCACGAGAACCAGAGTCAAGTCCCTGCCCATCCACATGTGCTTCTAAATCACATGAGACCTAGACCCGGCCAGCCGGCCCCACCACTGTCAAGCCCTGCATGGCCTCAGGTGGCCTGGCCCGGCCCCCAGGGCAGGAGGGTGTGCCCTGAGGTCCCCATCAAGCTCCGCCAGGTGGGGAGTACAACCTGAGGTCCCCTGTCAAGCCCCACCAGGTAGGGGGGGGTGCAGCCTCAGGTTCCCTGCCTCAGCCCAGCACTAAGCAGCCTCAGATCCCTGCTGATTGCTCCTGAAGGCTTGTTATGGGAACTCAGCCTCCACTGTGGGTGCAGCCGTCTTGTGTTATGTTATGGAAGCCCCTATTATGCTGTGGGTGCAGCATCTTGTTACAGTGTGACAGTCAATTTGCATATTCCCTCTTTACTAAATAGACTATTTACATGTTTGCTTATTTAATTTCTATTTTAAGTGTTTGCTTTTTCTAAAAAACAACAGTGGCCACGTAGTCTTTTGTAACCACCTTCTTTTCCTACTCGAAGACTCAGGTTCCCCATCTATAAACCGGAAATGATCCTCATAGCTGTTCCAGAGAGGAAAGATGATCCCAAGTAGATGGCCTATGGGACGTGATTGACCCTGAGATTAGCCATTATTAGCATGTTTATCCAATCACTTTTCAATGGCAGCCCTGAGAGGCAGTGGTTAGCATTTCCGTTTTGCGGGGAGACTTTAAGGCTGAGAGTGAGCCAGCTCAGAGAGGGCAGCGAGTTCTTCACCCGGCCCAGGCTCTGCACCGTGAAACCTCAAGCACATCTCGCGAGCACTCCTTCCTCCTGGGAGAGGAAGCCGAGGCTGAAACCTTTGGGGTTTCTTTGGGGTTGTTTGTTTTCCCTCTTTCTGTGATGCCGTTCAATTTTGTGAACCTCACACTTATCTGATGTCACAGGTTTTGGGAACCCAAACCACAGACACAAATACGCTGTGTTATTCTTTGAAGGATTGTGCAGTGAGATAAGAGAGCTTGGTGCTGGCGGACATGGTGTGCGTAGACACAGGGCTTGTTTTTGCAGAGTTAGGGGCGTCAGGGTTTGTTCTCGGGTTCAACGTTGACATCATCCCTGGTGGGAGCTCAGTCACCAGCACCCAGGCCACACTGCGTGTGCGGGGCCCTCACACCTTCCACAGTGCAGTTGGACCAGCAGGAGCGGGCACAGGGGAAGTTGGCCCCAGCACAGTGCACACACCGCATGTCCTGAGGATGCTGCAGAAACGTTGGGCTGCTGGGCTGCCTGGGAGCGGAGCGTGCTGGCACTGCCCATCTTCTGCCAGATTCTGAGGTCACCCTGAAATCCTGTTTGGTTTTTCTGGGGTTTTTGGAGAATGTCACTCGAGCACCTGAGTCCCCTCTCTGACCAAAGTGCCATGAACGTTACTCGAGCACCTGAGTCCCCTCTCTGACCAAAATCAGCCCACTTCCTGCTTCTGCCCTGGCCCCATGCAGACTATTATCCACAGACTGTTATCCACACGCTGCCAGAGGGATCCTGTGAAAACCTAGGTAATGTAACCTCCCTCCTCTGCCCAAACCCTCCCGTGGCTCCCACTTTCTTCAGGGTCAAAGCCAAGTCCTTACTGTGGCCTATTAGGTCTCTGCCTTCCCAGATCATTCCCTCTCTTTTTGCACCCGCACCTCCTTCACCTCTTCCCACCCAGTGCACTGGCCTCCACCAAGACCCCTCTGCCTCAAGACCTTTGCACTTGCTGCTGCTTTATGTCCTTCATTGCAATGTCAAAACATCAGAGAAGCCATGCCTGACCCCATGGAAACAGTGTCTCTTTCCCAAAATAGCTCTTCCCTTATCCTGCTTTATTTTTTCTCCATTGCTCTTTGTCACTACCTGACATGTTCCCAGATACCAGAGAAACACAAACGTCCTCAGGAACCTAGGTCCAATGACAATAAACAAAAGAATAAAAGGTTTGGGGTGTTTTGTTACACAGCATTATTGCCACCGCAGATGACTGATGCATGTAGTGTGAATGGAGATGAGGTTACAAGTGAGCTCAGGAGAGAAGAGAATGGAATTTTTAAAAAAGTACTGGGTAGTAGGGGTGTGGCAGATACTGTTCATGGTCCAACCGCAGACATTATCAATGTTCTTCCTGGCTGAGATCATCCTATTTTATTTGAGGGGCATCGGTCTACATGCTGGAAGAAGGGGCCTCCTCCCGAGCCTGAGGAGGTAAGTCAGGTCTCAGGACAGAAGCCCACACATTGGTGATGGCAGAGCAGAGAAGGAGAAAAGCACATGTCCTTGATAATGTCCCTGAGTCACACTGTATTAACTTGAACTACATATGGAAGACACTGCTCGGTGCCTCCTCAATGCCCACTGACCCTTGTTTGCTTGTTTACAGAACCCCGATTTTATTTGGAATGGCAATGGGCCAGCTAAAGGCACTCACTCTCCTAGACTCCCTGACCGCTAGGAGTGGCCATGTGATCCAGGTATAATCAATGAAAATTAAACCAAATTTGCCAAGCAGAAATCTCAGGAAAGCTTTTTGAAAACAGACAAACATGGCGGGCACACTGCTCACCCCGTATCCTTTTTTTACTGCCCATAATGTGGATAGGAACTGGCGGTACAGTGGCCATCTTGCAACCATAGCCAACCATGAGAACAAAAGCCACATGTTCTTTTTAAAAATATATTTTATTGGTTTTTTTACAGAGAGGAAGAGAGAGGGATAGAAAGTCAGAAACATCGATGAGACAGAAACATCGACTAGCTGCCTCTTGCACAACCCCTACTGGGGATGTGCCCACAACCAAGGTACATGCCCCTGACTGGAATTGAACCTGGGACCCTTCAGTCCAAAGGCCGGCGCTCTATCCACTGAGCCAAACCGGTTTTGGGTACATGTTCTTGGTGGCTGAGCAAAAAGTGGGAAAGAACCTGGGTCCCGGATGGCATCACTGAGTCATCATCCTCTTGGCTCCTGAGGCCTGGATGGCTAGTAGTAAGAGACAACATGAACCCACCAATGGTCAGGTTTCGTGTTACTTGCAGCTGAATGCATGCCTGCTGGACCCGCCACACAGTCTCTGCATTCTAAACATATAAGAGGATGCATTTCCTTAATGAATAAGCCATTTTGCATTGGCTTTTCCTGTGCTCGCCCCTGAAGGCAGCCTAATGAATACCTGTGTTTTGTAGGGAGTTGACTCCTGATGAACTGAGTTTTGCAGTGAGTTGACTTCTGATAAACCTGATCTTGGACTTGAGTGAAATGGGGGGGACAGAGGGTCATTCTTGCTCTTCTCAGAAATCAGAGGATGAAAGAGAAGCAGTCTGATTTCCTGAGCATGTTTTTGGCAAGATCAAAAGGACTAAGAACTCAGGTTCTACTTCCACTTTAAATATGTCTGAAGAGTCCTGACTAACCTGTTTGTTTGTTTGTTTGTTTGTGTTTGAAGGAGTAAAGCTAAGGTTTAAGGAGGCAAATTTACCTCATAAGGCACTCAGCCAGAGTCAGGTCTGCCTGAGTCTGGGACCATCTTTTTTTTTCTTTTCTTTTTCCCCCTTTTTGAGTCCCTGTCTTCTCATCAGTAGAATGAGATGATTCAAGATCAAAGCTTCTCAAACATTTTGCTTCAAAGTAGGCAAAACCCCTTTTCAGCTGAACCTTTACTTGCTGTTGAGCCTATAAAAAAAGATAAAAGAGAAACTGCCCAGAGCGTAGGGTCAGGAGGCCGGCCGTTTCCTCCCCGAGCCCCGTGGCCTGCAGGCACCTCCTTGCAATCCTGGGCTTGAGGGCAGGCTTTTAGGAAACACCAGCTTAGATGATCCCGAGGCTTTTGGAAAGAGCTCCGATCTTTCCAACATTATTAAAATGTTTCTCAGAAGACAGAACCAAAACAAAACCAAAACAAACGCTTTCCAACAGTGCAAAAGAACAAGGACAGGGAAGTTACTTCCCTTCCATCTCTGACTTGCTATTCCCACCCTTGACCCCACTACCCAGCAGCCCCACTGCCGCCAGCGCCTTGTGTCTCCCCCAGCGATGGTCTGTGTGTCTCCCAGCAAATATCTACACACACACACACACACACACACACACACACACACACACACACACCGTGGCATTCCATAATCACTGTTTCACATCTTGTTTTTCTCCGTTAACATTATATCCTAGAGGTTTTTCCATGTCCAGTACTCAGAAATCAGCTTTGCTCACTTCAGGGACTGTGGGACATTGGAATACAACGTATTTGTTGAAAAAGGTCCCTATTCTTGGATACTCAAGTTGCTTCTAGTCTTTTGCTAGAAAAACCCTGCAGTGAAGGTCCTTGTGTATGTATCTTGGTGCACATGTGTTCTTTCAGATGGTTGGTCTTTTTCCCCACCCCCTACCCCTTCTCTCTCTGCTTTTTGGCCTATTTTATCTTTTTTTTTTTTTTTTTGCCTATTTGCATTTTCAAATTTTTATTCCATGAGCATGTCCCACTTGTGTAATAATTAAAAGGATATGTTTACAGGCCCAGGCCTCAAACTTCAGCCAAGTTAGATAAACAGCCCCACGCATAAGCACAATTCAGAAAGGGAAAAAAGAACCGGCCTCTGTTGCCGAGGCCTGTTGGCTGGGAGGTTGCATTTCTGCAGAGTCATGTGCCAAGGCCCAGGCCTGCCTGCTGGGACACGTCCTGGAGTGCTGGGTCTGGGTTCCAGTCCAGGCTGGGCGTTAACTTGCCAGATGACTCCAGGTAAGTCACGGAGCCTGGCCGGACTGTCAGGAGAGCGTTTCCTCCGAGTGAAGTATGGCAGGGTGACTGGGGAGGTCGTGCTAGATGAGGTGAAATGACTCGGGGTGATGAAGCATTTGCCAGCCTCCTCGCATCCATCCAGCCCAGGAGTCAGTCCTGGTTTCTCCCACCGCCCCTGCAAATATCACTTCACCCTCAGGTACCATGGACTCGACCTTCAAAGCATAGTCGACCTTTGCCCTGGCTGATGGGGCTCGGTGGTTTGAGCATCAGCCTGCACACCAAAGGTCTCGGGTTCGATTACTGGTCAAGGGCACATACCCGGGTTGCAGGTTTGATCACTGGCCCTGGTTGGGATGCATTCAAGAGGCAACCAATCAATCTCTCTCTCTCTCTCTCTCTCTCTCTCTCTCTCTCTCTCTCTCTTCCCCTCGCCCCCCTCCTTCCTTCCCTTCCACTCTCTCTCTCTAAAAATATCAATGGAAAATGTCCTTGGGTGAGGATTAACAAACAAACAAGCAAAACATAGCTGACCTTTGAACAATGCAGGAGTTAGGGGTGCCTACCCTCTGAGCAGTAAAAAACCCAATTATAACTTTTGACTCCCTGCAAGTTTAATGACTAAACACCTACTGATAATATAAAGCCGATTAACACATATTTTGTACGTCATGTGTATCATATACTGTATTCTTACAATAAAGTAAGCTAGAGAGAAGAAATGGCATGAAGGAAATCACAAGGAAAGGAAAATACATGGGCAGTCCTGTACATATTTATGGAAGAAGTCCATGCATCAGTGGACCTACTCCATTCAAACCCACGTTCTTCAAGGGTCAGTTGTATATCTCTGTCTCTCCCCAAGTTCTCACCATGGCCCGGCCTTCAAGGCTCTATGTGATTTCCACTCACCACCTCTCCCATGTCACCTCCCCTCCCCACTCCTCCTGGCGCTCTCTGCCCCATCGCACCAGGCTCACTCCCAACCTCAGGGCCTTTGCACTTGCCTTGCTCCTGCACTTGGATTCTTTTCCTTCCCAGCAGGTCCAGAACCAGGTTGAGGCAAGTGAGATGCCCAGGATGAAAACTGTAAGAAGATACGCACTCTGAACAAGGCTAAGACCAAGAACCCCCTCACGTTTTGTGCCCAAGTCACTCGCTTGCCTCACCCTTATCCTGCTGCTTCCCAGAATTGGTTCTTATCGTTTGGGTCTTGCTTCATCGACTCCCTCCTCAGAGAGACCTCCCTGATCACCTTAGCTCCTGGTGTCTCTGCCACTAGATAGCCCATCACTTCAATTTATTTTCATTATTGTTATTAATATATTTATTTTCATTATTGTTATTTTATTGTTATTTAAAAAAAGTTTTTTGCTTTGTGCCCATCTCTGTCCACTGGGTTATAAGTTCTATGAGAATAGAGACTTTATCTGCCTTGTTCTCAGGTATTTCCTCAGCACCCAGCATAGTGCCACATGCAGAAGACAGTAAATACCTTGGGATGGGTGGGTGGATGGATGAGTGGATGGATGGGTGGATGGATGGGCTAGTTAGTGGCAAAGCCAGGATGTGAACCTGGTTTGCCTGTGACAGGTTTGCCTGTCTCTGAAATCAGCCCTCCTATTCCTGACTGAGAATTGAAAGGTTTAGATGCAATCAGCGGGGAACCCTTGAGGGTGGCTTGTGTCACAGCCTGTCCTGATGGGAACCCTGCGTCCCAAGGACAGACTCCTGAGGAAACTTCTGGGAGGGGGAGGAGCTTGGCCACAACCACAGGGCTGCTCTCCGCCTCGGGCCTTCCTGGGCCAGCTGTGCCCGCCCCCCTCATTCTAGTTTTTATTTTTAGCGGCGCGTTTTTGGGCACAGCGGACTCTCCTTAGGAAAAGTCCAACAAGAGGATGAGAGAGGCGGTTTTGAAATCCGGTGGGAAAGTAGGTCAGGCTGGGCTGCTGGCTGGCGTCCAGACGATAAGGCCTCTGTGGAAGCTTAATAACGTGAGTAGCCGTATCCATGACACAATTCATAACTGAGAGGAAATAGCAATTAAGGGGCAATTGTGCAACGTGGGACAAGCCTCCTTCTCAGCTCATAAAAGCAGGAGGAGGAAGAGGCGACGCTGTCATTCTGGGGCCACCGGAGGCCAGGCAGGCAGCCTGAGAGGTTGGGGGGCTAACTCTCTCTATGGACGGGGTTTGCACCCATCTTCCTCTCCCCCCCCCTCAGGCCTTAGGGAACTGGGAGGATGTGGGAGGCAGAGGCCCCCTCATCAAACACCTACTAAGCACCCAGCTGGGCTCAGGATGCGCTAGGAGCCGTAAAGCTGGCTCTTGCGGCGGCTGGGCGATGTGGTCGCAGCTGCACTATTTTGATGCTGCCTTGTCAAAATGGAAAATCGCTTTGATTGCCGGGTGAATTGTACCACAGGCACGCCTGATCCTCAGCCCACCTCCTCTCCCCCTCCCGGTTACTATGGATTTTCAGTTTCTCCTTTATTCATTCTCTATTATTTGATCTTTCCATCAGCACCTTTTGCTTTATAATCAGTACACACACACACACACACACACACACACACACACACACACACACACCATGAAATCCACACTGGCACCTTTTCTCTTCCTTGAACAAGCCAGGCATGCCCCAGCCCCAAGGCCTCTCCAGTTGCTGTGCCCGCTGCCCAGAATGCTCTTCCCCTCGATCGCCACAGGGTGCGCCCTTCACTCCTGCAGGTCTGCACTCAGCTGTCACCTTCCCGGGGAAGTCTTAGCTGACCAACCTTTTAAAAATGGCAAACCCATCTGGGGCTCTCGCCCTAGCTCTCCTGGTCTATTTTTACCTACAGCCCTTACACCAAGTAACCCTCTCCATCTGCTGCTCACGTATTGTACCGTCTGCTCGGCCCCACCAGCGTGTTAACACCGCCAGCAAAGGGGTTTTTGTCCATCTTGTTCTCCGCTGCCTCTCCAGTGCCGGGAACATTGCAGGCGCTCTGGGAAAATTGGTGAATGGATGAATGAAGGCATGAATAAATGTGCACTATTGCATGACCATCAGCTGATAAAAAGGCTGACTATTTGCTGGACTGGCTTGAGGGCTGCCTCAGAATGCCCACGGGTCAAGACCTTCTTACACGCTGGTGGGATCATTGGAAGTTGGGATAACAAGAGCCAGTTTATTGGCCCAAGAATTGGCAGCTGGTCCCTGTTCTGACCGGTCAGTGGTCAGTCTGAAGAACATATCTCCTCCTCCCGGGGAGCTCCTGGACACTTCAGACTCGAATGCAGCTCTAACTGGTGTGGCTCAGTGGATAGAGTGTCGGCCTGCAGACCCAAGGGTCCCAGGTTCGATTCTGGCCAGGGGCACATCCTCAGGAGGGGGTGTACAGGAGGTAGCTGATTGATGTTTCTCTCTCATCAATGTTTCTTGCTCTCTATCCCTCTCCCTTCCTCTCTCTGAAAAAAAAAATCAATAAAATTATTATTTCTTTAAATTCTAAATGCACTGACTGAACCCACCAACAAACATTCCCATGCGAGGGAGCAAAGCTCTGTATGCAAAAGGGGTTCCTTACGGGACCTTTCACAATAGTATGCATACGCACACACTCGCACACTCGCATGCTCACACATACACTCAGTCAGACCTGACCTCGAGATTCAGACCCAGGGACACACTCACACACTCATGCAATTAAATTGACACTCATTTTGTCATTTACACGCCCCCACACACACATGCTCAAACTGGTTTACACACTCAGTAACGATGTTGCCCCCGGCCTGGGCACCAGCACACACAGATGCCTACTTACACCCATACACAAACATGTACACGTGTGCACATTCACTGGCCTTCTTAAAACCCTACTTTTACTCACTCATCCTTAGGCATGAAGCCCCCCATACACCCCAGCCACACCTCTTGGGACACATCACCTGCCTTTCCTGCAGGCTGAGCCCAGGGAGCCGCAGTCGGCTGTGTTTTGAGGAGTGGGGACAGAATGTTTGTCTGACCCCAGTTTACCCTGAATCTCGACTCTGACCTAGGGCAGCCTCCAAGCCGCCTGACGTGGGCTAACTGGGGAGGGCTGCTCCATGAGCTGCGGGTGCATGATGCTCACATCAGCCCTGACTGTGCTGCCTCAGGGCACGTCTGCTGGTTCATCAGTGCCCAGAGCACCCGCCCACTTCCTCCCCATCGGAGGGCAGGCCAGCCCCAATGACATAGGCGGTCTCTGGGCCTGCCTGGCCCAGCACAGAGGAAGGAAGCAAGCTGTCCCAGCTGTGTGGCCGACTGAGGAGCCCAGGACCTGCTGGAGACTCTGTGACCCAGGTCCACTATGGCTGGGCTGCCTGTCCCCAAACCCACAGGGCCACTGTGACGTGGACTGGTTTCCATACCCAGAAATGACCATAACAGTGACTCATATTTACTGAGCACCTACTGTGTGCCAAGTACTGCTCCAGCTCATCATGACTCTTCATTAATCTTCATACCACCTCTATGGGTGGATGCCACCCCATCCTAGGTGTACAAATAAAGACACACAGAAAGGTTAGGGGACTGGCTCAAGGAACAGGATTTGACCCCGGTGATCTAGCTCCAGACCCCTACCCTCAATCACCCCCTCTCCAGCTTGTTGGTTTGTGGCTTGTTTTGGTGAGTCTCTGATAGTTTTGACCTCTGCACCTCTCACCTCGCTGAATCCTGGCAACAATCTCATGAGCAGAGTGCCAGTATTAGGCCCATTAACAGGGGAGGAAATGACCCGCCTGAGACAGACAGCAGGGAAGAGGCAGAGCTGTTTGTCCCTGGGTCCCAGGGCTCTTTCTGCAATGCCTGGTCATCTCCCTCTCATGCCAGAGGTTTTGGCAGGACCGGAGCCGGGGAAAGGGGTCAGTGGGCCTTTGGTGGCCAGAAACATAATCAGCCATTTATGACAACAAAACAACAAACATTTTACTTTTTAAAATAAGTGGAAAACAGTGAACATACAATAGAATACGCAGCCTCACAACAAGCTTGCAAAGCAGAGTGTAATTCCATTTTACAGACGAAGAAACCGAGCCCTTGAATACCATCCCCGTGCTCAAAATTTCCAACGTACATCGCCTGCCAGGAGTCTCACCTGAACGCAGGGGGGAATATCCAGCTGCGGCTCGACACGCCTAATGGGCAAACTCAGAACTCCAGGTAAGAAACGGAGCTTCTTATCCTCCCTGCCTGCCCCCGCCCCTCCTGCAGCTTCATTGCGGAACACGCCACCTCTGTCTGCCCAGGGCCGCAGGCCAAAAGCCTTCCCGGCCTCACTGACTCCTCTCTTTCTCACCCGTGGACTGCAGAGGCATCCGGATCCTATCACTTCACTCCCCCCCCCGCCCCCACTCCCAAAGCCCCACCCTGGGGTGAGTCACCACATGCTCGCTTGGATTATCGCCGCCGTGTGTTTCAGACCATGTCGCCCATCCTGCCATTTCTCCCTACCCGAAGGAAGCCAGGTCGTGTTTCTCCTCCGCTTCACACCCTCCTGTGGCTCCAGGTTACCCAGAGTAAAAGATAAGGTCCTGGCAGTGGTCCACAGGACCGGTGTGGCCGCCCCATCTTCACCCCCTGGCCTCACCCCTCCATCCACACTGGCATCCTCCTGGATCCTGGAACGCACCAGCCACACGACAGCCCCAGAGCCTTTGATTTGCTGTTCCCTCTGCCTGGAGCTCTCTGCCCAGAGACAACAACGGGGCTCCTCTCTCTGCAGCTTCAGTCTTGGCTCAGATAGGAATGCACCCGGGGGCTTCCGTGACCAGCCTGAGTAAATCAATAAGCCGCCTCATGAGCATTCTTTGCTCCCCTTCTCTCCAAGGCCGCATCACCGCCGTGCCCACAGGGCTGGCCTGTTTTTGGGGCGTCCATGGCAGCATCTTCAGCATCTTCATGTCCTGCGCAGAGTGCTTGCTTAATAAATACATGCTTGTTGAGTGCGTGAGTGGGGATCTGCAAGGGGTTAGCTGACTTCCCCAGGCTGCCAGGTTAGGACATGCTGGAGCCAGGATTTGAACCCAGGGGTCTGAGTCCCAAGCTGTGTCCTTAACCTCCCAGGGACTGGTTCCAGGTCAGCACCCCAGAGATGGTGGCTGTCACTGTCAATGATTTTTAGGGTGACATATCCATCCTTCCCCCTCCCACTCCCCTACCCCCCGTGAAAGGGAAGGCTGGGGAGGGGGACAAAAGGGAGAAGGCATGCCTGCTGTGGCCTCCAGCCACTAGGAGGTGATTCATCAACCAGGTGACATTCCATCCCCTTCCCCTGAGGACTTTGGCCCGAGATAAAGGGAAGGCCCTGCTTCTGGGAACAAGAAGACAAACCAGCAGAAAGGTGGTCAGGCCAGTGCCTAGGGGGTTGCATGTTTGGGCTGGATAGCCACAGGGTCCAGCCATGAGGTGGGACAACCCAGTTTGGACGTCCAGATTGGCCCCTGAGTCTCCCCGCTGGGGCCAGAGGCACATCCTGAGTTCTATTATCAGGAGAATGGCACAGCGAGCCCCCCCATCTTCCCTAAGTGTTTTTATGTGAGTCAGGAGAATGTGTGCCCATCTGCAAACACTTCTGGAAAAGGAACCTCAAGGGGCCATGTCCTCTGACCAGATGATCTATAAATTTAAAAAATTCCAGCTACACAAATACTTGAATACAGTTCTGTTGCCGAAGGCTCAAGCAACACACTGCCTACTGTTAGTTTACTGCATCTCTATGGTTGTGTTTGGTTGCAAATAACAAGTGACTGACTTGGGTGGCTTTGCCAGCTGGAGGCTCCATTTTTCTTCTATTGAAAGGAGTCCAGCTTCCTGGTCCCCTACTTCGGTGTGTGATGTTCAAACTCAGAGCTATAGAGGGCCTCACTGCCCAGCATTGTACGCTCAGCCCAGACAGGAGGGCAGGGAATAGGCCAGCCAAGGACTCATGACCTTCTTAATCAAGGACATGTGGCTTAGAGAGAAACCAAGATGGCGGCATAGGTAAACACCTGAACTGGCTGCTTCTCACACAACCACTTTAGAACTACAATTAAAAGACAAAATGGACATCGTCTAGAACCACAGGAAGACTGGCTGAGTGGAAATTCTGGCTGAGTGGAGACCCAGAACATCCAAAAGAAGGCCCAAGGCCCCACAGCAGCTTGCATTGCTTCACAGCTGGGCCTCATCTAGACACATCCAAAACCCAAACAAAGAGAGGAATCTGCAGCTCTCTCCGTAGCTCCTGCTGGGTGGCCTCAGGCAGAGGCTAACTTAGCACCTCCTTGGAGATCCAAGAGCTAGTGTACCCAGGGGTCAGAGTGGGACCATCCAGATTACAACTCCTCAGATCCATAAGGGACACACTCAGGGGGCAGACTCAGTGAGCACCAAAGCCCCACTGAAGCAAGTCTTGCCTCAAAAAGATGTCTCTAGCACAGAAGTTCTTCCGTTGTAGACACAGCTGATCCTCACAGCCAATTCACCTGGAGATCAATTCCTCCCAGTGATACCAATATAATCAAGGCTTAACTACAACAAGACTGTGCACACAGCCCACAAAGGGGTGCACCAAGAGTGTCCACCTCAGGTAACTGGGGAGGCTGAGCCACCAGGTTCTATAGGACACCTAGCACACAAAGCCACTCTATCAACTCAGGGAACAGCCAAAATGTGTAGACAAAGAAATATGTCACAAATGGAGGAAATCAAACTATTGGATATAGAGTTCAAAGCCACAATTTTAAGGTTTTTCATGAATTTTCTAGAAAAGGCCGATAAATTTAGTGAGACCCTCAAGGATATGAAAAAGGACCAACTAGAAATTAAGCATACACTGACTGAAATAAAAATAAGATACAGAGATCCAACAGCAGACTAGAGGATCACAAGAATCAAATAAAAAAAAATAGAAATACAAAGAAGCAAAAAACACACAATTGGAAAAGCAAAAGGAAAAAAGAATCCAAAAATATGAAGATAGTGTAAGGAGCCTCTGAGACAACTTCAAACATACCAACATCTGAATTATGGGGGTGCCAGAAAGAGAGAAGGAGCAAGATACTGAAAACCTACTTGAAGAAATAATGACAGAAAACTTCCCTGTGAAAGAAATAGATTTACAAGTCCAAAAAGCACAGAGAACCCCAAACAAAAAGAATCCAAAGAGGGCCATGCCAAGAGCAAAAGACAATATTAAAGAGAATATTAAGAGAATATTAAAAGCAGCAAGAGAAAAACAGTTACCTACAAGGGAGCACCCATACGATTGTCAGCTGATTTCTCAATAGAAACTATGCAGGCCAGATGAAAGTGGCAAGAATATTCAAAGTGATGAATACCAAGAACCTACAACCAAAATTACTCAACCCAGAAAAGCTGTCATTCAGAATTGAAGGGCAGATAAAGAGCTTCACAGATAAGAAAAAGCTAAAGGTGTTCACCACCACCAAACCAGTATTATATGAAATACTGAAATGTATTCTTTAAGAAGAGGAGGAAGAAGAAAAAGGTAAAGATAAAAATTATGAACAAAAAGTACATATCTAATGACAGCGGGGAGGGGAAGGAGACCTGGGGGGAGATAAGAGAACAACCGAAGGACTGGTATGCATGCATATAAGTACAACCAACGAACACAGAACTCTGGGGAGGGAGGGCATGAATGGGAGGTGGCGGGGGGGGGCAATGGTAAGCTATGTACACATATAATACCTTAATAAATTAAAAAAAATTTAAAATTAAAAAATACATATCAATCAACAAGTAAATCTAAAAATCAAGTGAATAAAAAATCTGATGAACAGAATAATCTGGTGGATATAATAGAATCAGGGGCATAGAAAGGGAGTGGACTGACAATCCTCAGGGGGGAAAGGGTTGTGGGGGGTGAGGGAAGAGACTGGACAAAAATCATACACCTATGGATGAGGACAGTGGGAATCAGGTGGAGGGGAGCTATGGAGGGGGGGAGAGAGGAGCAACTGTAATAATCTGAACAATAAAGATTTAATAATAATAATAATAATAATAATAAAGGGCATGTGGCTTTCCCAGAGCTCCACATGTATATTTCTATTTACATCTTATTGGCCAGAATTGGGTCACATGGCCACCCCATTGTATCTATGGGGCTGGGAGGCAACTAATTTATTTGGGCCCAGAGGCACCCCATTCAAAATCAGAGTCCTATTAGTGAGGGGAAAAAGGCGATGGGTGATGGGCAAAAACTAATGGCTCTGCCTCAGATTTGTTTTTTATTACCTGCATGGAAATGGACTGTAAATGCACTGTTGGCCCTGCTTTTGTTATTCACCTGATGATGTGCATTTAGAGATTCCCCTTGGCATTCTGACCTGTTGCATGGTATTCCATGGGATGGCTGTACCACAGTTTGCTCACCTAATCCCCTGCTCGTGGACATTTAGCTTCCACTAAACCAAACAACATCTCAGGGAACGTCTCACACAGCCGCCATGCACGTGCATGGCGACAGAACTGGAACTGCAGGTCCACGCACACGTCTGTTTGAATTCTTGGCAAATGCTCCCAAATCAACACGAGGGCTTGGCCAGTTTACACTTCCTCCCACTGTGTATGGGAGGACCTGCTCCCTCCACACTCACGGGCCAGGGTATTAGTGCCACTTAAATTTTGATGGGGGCGGGAGGGTGGAATTGTGATGGGAGAAAAAAATCATTATTTTTGTTATAGTTTGCATTTCCCTGATTAGGATGGGAGAGAAGCTTTTTATCATTTATGTATTGGCTTTGGGTATTTTCTTTTTTTTAAATATATATTTTATTTATTTTTTACAGAGAGAAAGAGAGAGGGATAGAAAGTTAGAAACATCGATGAGAGAGAATCATCGATCAGCTGCCTCTTGCACACCCCCTACTGAGGACATGCCTGCAACCAAGGTACATGCCCTTGACCAGAATCAAACCTGGGACCTTCCAGTCTGCAGACTGACGCTCTATTCACTGAGCCAAACCGGTTTTGGCATGGCTATGAGTATTTTCTGATGTTAATTTGCCCTTTTAAAAATTTTATTTTTTAAATATATTTTTATTGATTTCAGAAAGAAAGGGAGAGAAAGATAGAAACATCAATGATGAGAGAGAATCATTGATTGGCTGCCTCCTGCATGTCCCCCACTGAGGATCAAGCCCGCAATGCAGGCACATGCCCTTGACTAGAATCGAACCTGCAACCCTTTAGTCTGCAGGCTGATGCTCTATCCACTGAGCAAAACCACCTAAGGCTAATTTACCTTTTTAAGTGATTCAGCCATTATTTTCTATTGAATTGCTTTATCCCTTCTGATTGGCATGAGTCTTTTTCTATTCAGGGTATAAATCTTTTTAAAAATCTATTTTATTGAGGTCTAATTTATGCACAATAAACTGCATGTACCTACAGCAAGGTTCCTCAGTCTTGGTAGCATTGGCATTTGGGGTGGATCATTCTTCATCTGGGGGCCGTCCTGTGCATCACAGGGTGTGTAGCAGCATCCAGGCCCCACCCCAGGTGCTGCAGCACCTCCCCTCCCAGTCACAACCACCACGAGTGCCTCAGGGCATTGGTGAAGGTATCCCGGGGGGAAATCATCCCCAGTTCTGAGCCTCTAATTTAAAGTATACAGCTGTTGAACTTTGAGAGATGTGTGCACCCCAAACCTACTACTACCTTCAAGATCTTTGTATTTAGGTTGCAAATACTTCCCCAACCTGTAGGCTTGGCTTCAAATCCAAGACTTGCCCCTTTCTATTGGGGTGACCTTGGTAGAATCACTTCATTCCTCTGTGATATGGGGATAATTCTGGCCAGGCAGTGAGGTTGTGAGACTGGAAGGGAATCATGAACATGGCTGGCATGCAGTAGGTGTTCAGTATTGCTAACTCCCCATCCTGCCTTATATGCTCACATTCACTTAGTCAATAAATACTTACTGAGCACCTGCCACGTGCCAGGCCCTGTTCTCAGCTCTGGATACCATGAAGAACAAGACAGACAGGGCCCAGTGCTCAGTTGGAGGACACGAAGAGTAAATGAGTAAATTAATGAGTGAACAAAAACAACATTCTTGGAACAACTATTCTCTATAGGACCCAAGGCCTCAAAACCTCTTCACATTCATTTTACTATTGGAGTCTCATACCAACTCTGAGAAGCCAGCCTGGGCTATGGGCACCTGTTTCACAGACAGGGAAGCTGAGGTGAAGACACAGAGCTGGAAACTGTGAAGCTGGGACTTGAACCGAGAGTTCTTTCAGCTAAGCCTGCTTCCCCTGGATCCCAGGCCACAGCCCTCAGGATAGAGAGTGAGAAGAGCATTTTCTCTCCCTGCTTAAGACACCCTTGGATCTGGGACTCAAGTCTGCAGTGCTCCTATCAGGCCTTCCCACAGCGAGCTCCTGGCTGCCCACAGGGAGACCAGCCTCACCCTACCCGCCTCGGGAGAGTAGCTAAGGGCCCAGGAGGCCTAGCTCTGGGCCCAAAGCCAGATAAAATTGGGGCGGGGCAGGAAGTGCAGTGGGCCCAGAGCCAGGTGGGACCAGGATACCAGACCGGCCCCACCAGTGGGCCCTCCTTCTGGCTGTGGACTCTGCCCTATTTCGAACCAGCCCTGGGACTGCTCAGCTCTCCCACCAGGCACTATCTTGCAGCCCCACCCCCAGTGTCTCTTGGAATTCTGCTGGGCTGGGCCAGGCCCGCCTCATGGCCTCCATCACCTGGACCAGGCTGTGAACCCCAGGATTTTATGTGGAATAGGAATTCAGAAAACATGTGGGGAACAGAACTGGGGCCTGCCACAGTTTCTCCAGCTTACACTCGCCTCTGCCGTTCATTCTCACTTGCCATATATCAGGTAGGCTGCTAGATGCTGGGGACGTGACAATGATCACTAATCATCCAGGGGGAGCTCACAGTCTGGCTGGGCTGATGGGTAGTAACCAGATAGCACTGTGCTCAATGCTGAGGGGGAGTGTGGCAGGCACTACTGGTGTCTACCAGCCTCCACAACCTTTTTTCCTCACAATATGAGAACATTGGAGTGTTAGCAGGACACATTCTGCTCAGCTAGTGACCCATTTCCCAGTGTCCTTTGCAGTTAGGTGTGATCATGTGACTAAGTTCTAGCCAATGGGATAAGCAGAAGTGATATGAAACCATTCAAGCCCTTAAAATGAATGACCCTTTCTCTCTTCCTGCGTACTGGAAAGGCCATGTGATGGAGGGGCTTGAGTAGCCATGTTGGACTTCACCGGAAGCTGTGAAGTGAGGATGATAGAGTAACTAAATAGAAGGAACTGGGACTTCTAGAATAACCCTGCAGAACGAAACCACCTATCAACCTTGAGCCTTCCATGCTGGAAACAACATTCTGCCCCATTGAACCACGGTGGGCCTCTGTTATAGCAGCTCAGATGGTGGCCTGACTTATGTAGAGGAGTAAACACATGTTAGCAGAGCCCAGGGGTGTTTGACCTGGCCTAGTGGGGGTACGCGTGGAGGGCTCCCCAGAGGAGGCAACTTGTGAATGGAGGCTTGATCCTGAGAAGGGGAATTTTTCTAGACAGTTTCCAAGCAGAGGCATGACATATTGAGTCACAGGGAAATCGAGAGGCAAGTGAGAACCTGGGGTTTTTGCGGCACCTCAGGAAGCTAAGGATGGCTGCAGCGTAGAGAATAATGGGGTTCAGAAGAAGATGGGCTGGATGGTGGCAGCACCCGCCTCCGAAGGCCCAGAAAAGCCATGTTACACCCTCTGGAGCTTGCCCCGAGGGCAAAGGGGAGTCCTGGGAGGCTTGAAGCAGGAGAGTAGGGTGCTTAGAGCAGCTTCTTAGAAAGACCTTACTGGCTACAGGATGGAGAATGATTTTTTTTTAAAATAAAAAGTTGAGGCTCTGCTCTGTGCCAGGCGCTGAGGATTATCAGTGAACAAAACAGACCTAATTCCTATCCTTACCGAGTTTGCAGCCTGATTGGGTGAGGCTTGGTCAAACAACCACACAAATAAATAGAGTGTGATAAGGGCGATGCAAGGCTGTGATAAGGGAAGCATGCAGGCTGTGAGGGGATATAAAGTGGGGGTTGACCTGGGGGGAAGGAGAGAGGCTTCTCTGAGAAAGGTGAGGGGGGAACAGCAGCGGGAAGAGCTCCAGGCTCAGGGAACAGCACAGGCATAGGAGCCCGGGAAACATCTGGGAGAACAGGGAGGTTTGGGTGGAAGAGGGTGGTAGACTTGGAGAAACACAGGCATAGACGGCGAAAGCAAGCAGGAAATCTTGGGGTCCAGCAGGCTTGAGCAAGGTGGGCAAGGGCAGAGGATTTCAGCTCCCCTGAGCCATCCAAACGGAGATGGTGAGCCGGTGGTTGGACATAGAGGTCTGGTGTGCAGAGGGACCCTCTGGCCAATCGTAGTTGTCCTACCAGGTATGGGCTCCCAGACCAGAGCGCACCAAATCCTGGCCTTTGAGGAACCTAATGCATGCCAGGGACGATGCCTGTGGCAGCTGCACTCACATCTTTGTTACAGGGTCCAGCTTTGTCGGGTGTGCAGCTACCCTAGGTGTGCGGGACGGTGGCCATTCCCCGCTGTATCCTCAGAGCGGGTTGGACTGCATCTAAGCCAGTTGTGGTCATTCTATCTCCCTTGCCGGTGCGTAGTTTGGAATCAGGTATGTGATGTAATTTTGGCCGATGGGAAGTCTTCAAGGGGGCTCCTGGGACAGCATCCTCCCTCCTAAAAGGCGACACAATGGGAGGAGATACCTCTTGTGCCTTTACTTGATGCCATCTGTGTGTGATGGCTGGAGCTGCGGCAGCCCCCTTGAAACCATGAGAACAGGCAAATCCATAAGTTTCCGAGAAAGGCAGAGCAGGAAAACGGAAAGAATGTGATTTTTTGTTTACATCTTCATGCCTTCGAATTCAACAGCCGTATTAGATGAAATTACGAATTCCCCTCCCCCCTTTTTTCCTCTTTTTCTTTTTACTTGTCTGAAGGTGGCAGTGAGGGCTGAGTTAGTCATGCTGCAAATTTATCTCCAACGGTTTGTTTAGCACATCAGAGCTGTCTTCCCTCCTGACACAGAGTAAAAAGACAATGAAATGTGCACCCCCCTTCTTGCCACCTTTAGTCAGTGGTTCTATGCCTTGTGGGTGAGCACATTCTGAGAAAAGCCTTCGCTTGCATCGTCTCGTCTAAAGCTCCCACGAACCCTCTGACCTGGATGTTATTATCATTATAGCCACCTTTTGCAAATGGAGAAACAGAGGCTCAGGTCCGGTGAGTGACTTCCCCAAAGTCACAAAGAGAGTAAGTTACCGAGCTGGAGTCAAGGTTGGTCTGGCTGGCGAGTGCATCAGACCTAAAGCCACAACCTCCTTTTAAAAGTTTTTCCCTTAACACGTTTTTAGTAGGAAACCCTGGCCCTGTCCTCATTTTTCCCTGGAAAACGGTGATTATGGTTGGTGGGAGATGCAGAGTGGGCTGCATTTCTTTGCACACAGTTAATGGCTTTGATTATATGTTTCTGGCTTCTTCTTTCTGAGAAAGGCTGCCATTGGTTATACAATATAATCAAATCATTTCTTATGTAAACAGCCGTCTGGCCCGGAGTCAGCGGCGGTTCCATCGGCGGGGAGGTGAAAATGAAACTGTGCTCCCAGCTCCGGAAAGCAATCTGCTGTTCAGCAGGAAGAGATCAAGGGTTAATGACATGGAGTTGGGCAAAGGCTGCCGCTGTGGCTCTGAGCATTATCAGGAGGCGGGAACAAAGAATGGTTGTTAAATGGGTTTGTTACAAAAGTTATTTCCTAATGTAATTCATGAAACTGCCTGCCAGAACATTAGGCACATCCTTCGAAAGCACAAGGGAATTTTAAAAAAAGAAAGAAAGAAAAAGACGAAAAGAAAGGAAAAGTGGCTTCTCATGTCAAGGATGGAACTCTTAGAAAGGGTTAATGCCCTTAATATACAAAGAGTTCTTGCAAAACAATAGGAAAAGGTACACACCTTATTATAAATGGGCTATTCAGAAATGAAGAAGTACAAAAGGCAGGCAAACATATGAAGACAAGATCCACCTTGTAAGCATGATTACAAGATTCAGTAATCAAGGAAATGCAAATAAAAGCTACAGTGACATATCATTTCCCAACTATCAGATTGGCATAGAATGGCAGTGTGTGCATGATGTTCAATGGGAAGAAGTTTTAAAGTAACTCCGAAATTTAACCTCGGGGCATTTCTCCTAAGGAGGCAACAGGCCAAGCAGTCTCTATGGACAACCGTGTTCACTGAAGCATCCTATCTAATAAAGAGGGAATATACTAATTGACGGTCACTCCGTCACAAAGATGGGTGCACCCACAGCTGAGGCCAAGTTTCCAAGAGGAACCCTTAACGAGCAATCAGCAGGGACTTAGGGCTACACCATCCCCTGCCCATGGGGATTGAGAGGGGACCTCAAGCTGTGTCTCCCACCCGGCAGGGCGTGGCAAAGGGACCTCAAGGTGTGCTTCCCGTCCAGGTGCTAAGCTAGGGGACCTCAGGCTGCTCCCCTGTCCCAGCACCAGGTCGGGGGACCTCAGGCCACACCCCCCACCAGATGGGGCCAGAGAAACTCAGGCCTTGCCCCCCACCCAGAGGGGCTTGACAGGGAACCTCAAAGTGCACCCCCAGTGCTGGGTTGGGGGAACTCAAGCTGTGCCCCGACCCAGCGGAGTTTGACGGGAACCTGAGGCTGTGCCCCCATCCCGGCGCTGGGCCAGGGACCCGAGGCTGCGCACCCCCTGCCTGGCAGGGCTTGATGGGGGACCTCAGGCCATGCCCCCCACCCAGTGGGGCTTGACAGGGGATCTTAGACCATGTCACCCACCTGGCAGTGCTTGGCAGAGGACCTCAAGGCACACCCTCTGCCCTGGTCTGGGGTGGGGGGACCTCAGGTTGTGCCCCCATCCTGGCACCGGGCCAGGGGACCTGCGGCTACACCCCCTGCCCGGCAGGGCTTGACAAGGGTGGGCCGGGTCTGGATCTAGCCCAATGGGGTGTGTGTGGCCAGGTCTGGGTCTCAGGCAATTTTGAGGTGCATGTGGGTGGGCACATGACTTGACTTTGGGTCCCATGGTGAGCCCCAGACTCTGACAGGAGGAAGGTTTTCATATACATTTTACTAATTCTCTTTCATCCCTGACACTTCTATTATAGAGAAAGGGTGAATAGCAATATTAAATTATTTCCTCTAATTAATCCCCTTTTAATGTGCACGAATTTCGTGCACCGGGTCACTAGTTGTTTATAATAGTAAAACACTGAGAGGGGGAAACCCAAAGGCTGAGCTACAGAGGCTTCGTTAAATAAACAATGGCAAGCTTCCATAATAAAATACTAGATTAAAAACAGATTGTATTGAATAAATATACCGTATTTGCCGGCATATAAGACGATTTTTTGGCCCTGAAAAATATGCCTCCAAGTGGGGTGTAGTCTTATACGGCGAGTATATAACAAACTCTGTATTTTGAGTGGAAATGTTAGGGGGTCGTCTTATACGCCCAGTCTCTTATACGCCGGCAAATACGGTAAAACTTTATCAAATTGCATTTAGAATACTAATTGAAAGTGGCAATATAGAGAGATGTCACGGCACACTATAGAGAAAAATATTTTCATGAGTCTGATCCAGTTTGCACTAAGTTGGGTGTGCACATGCGTGAATATGATACCAAAGGATGTGCACCCCCCCCCCCCATGTCAGCAGTGTTTGCTTCTGGGTGGCGGAATTTTCAGTAATTTTTGCTTTCCTGTAAGTCAGAGCTCCTCACCCTGGGCCCTACTGACATTTTGCGCCAGGTAATTTTCTCTCTCTCGGGGGACTGTCATAAGTTGCTGTAAGATGGTTAGCAGCGTGCCTGGCCTCTACCCACCAGATGCCAACAGCATCTCTGCCCCTCTGCCAGTCATAACAACTCAAAACCTCTCCAGACTTAGACACGTCTCCTGGGGACAAAACCACCCTCCATGGAGAACCACTGTTTTAGATGTTTTTCTGCATTACTTAAATATTTTAACAACAAGCATGTATTGTTATCATAATCAGAAAAACAAACACATTAAAAAATATTCAGGAAAGTCATTAGTGGCTTCGTGAATTGGCCATGGGTTCTGAATGGAATTCAACCAGCGAGCAGGAAAATCTGTTCTCTTCTTGCCTTCGACACAAGGTTCTCGTGAAGAGTCTCCACGTCTGGCACCGTTTTTCCTGGCTTACTCTTCGCTCAGAGAACAACTTATGTTTCCCTCCAGGCTTTAATGTAATTAAACTTCCAAAGGGGATGCTTCGACTCTCTTGCCTCTCTCCCTTCCCTGGGTGACTGCTCGGTGTGGGGGACAGCCCTCCTCTGAGGGGAGGGACTGGCTTCCTCCTGGCCCCAAACCTAAGCCTATTTTATCAATCTCACCCTCCGGCCTTGGCTGCTGGCTCAAAGTTGCACAGTTTGGTAACCAGTTCGGTCCATTGAGACTAGAGGCGACTCCAAATGTTAGGGCTTTGGAAAAGAGACATTTCAAGTACTCCTCAGAGAGCACTCAGACCTCTGCATCTGCACAGAGCGAGGCTGGAATTGCTCTGCCAGTTTTAACACCACGAGGAAAGCTAGCCAGAGGCGGGAATCAACACACAGAATCCCAGCACTGGGGGAGACACCAGGGAAAAGCTGGCGCCCTGATCGAACCAGGCCTGACGCTCACATTCTGCTATGTGTTTTGTTTGTGGGAGCCAATAAATCTCCTTTGTAGTTCAGCCCGTTTGAGCTGAGTTTCTATGACTTGCAGCACCAAACTAACTGATACAACTCCCTTAGATGACAGAAGCCCCTCCCAAATTTCTGCTTTCGTGTCATTTCAGCAAATATGTATTGGGCACTTCTTACTGATCCTGGAGGAGCAAAGATAGCATAATCCCTTCCGGACAAGCATGCACCCTGGCTGGGGAGAGAGGCATGGGAATGGAGAGAGGACAACCAATAGGCAATGGACCTCTGCTATGTTCACAGGGACACAGAGACACGGTCCAGACATGGGGATGAGAAGAGGAAATCCTAAAGGAGAGTGAGGAGAGGGAGCAGGATGTGTGGACAGATGGAGCAGCCTGGACACAAGGGATCCCTATGGACTCAAGGAGGAGAAGAACCAGAAGAAAGAGTAGAGCTGTTGAGGGAGGGTGGTGTGAGCCCAGAGGACTTCAGGGGGCCCTGAATAAAGGGGTTGGGCCCCAGAGAGAGCCCCGAAGTGTGGAGCATGAACGCTTGCCTCCCCTGTGCCTTGATGCAACCCAGCTGTTAGCAGAGAAGGTGGAGGGTTGTCAGAGCCCAGCTTTTCCATTCCAAGGACAGAAGGACTAAGGTGTAAGTACAGATGGCACGCTGTGACTGATATGCTTCAGCAACCTTCATTCCACACAAGCTCTACTACAGCAGAGGGCGAAGATCAACCTGCGCTCCTGGCCTGGAGGGAGAGACAGACAATCACCTCATGATTCTAAAAACTGTAAACTCCAACCATGCTTTGGGGTCTTCTGGGAGGTCTGGGAAAGATTCCTAGAGAAGGTAGCACTGGAGCTGAGCACTGAAAGCTGAGAAGAAGTTCCCTTGGCAAAGGCAAGAAGAATGGGATTTGGGGCAGAGGGGACAGTTTGTGCAAAGGCCCTGGGGCAGGAAGGCATGTGCGAAGATGAGGGACCGATATGAACAAGTCCTTCGCATTTACACGATGCTTTGCATGGGTCCTGGAAATAAGCATGCATTCTTACCCCGCTGTCACGCCTTATTATCACCATTTTGCAGATGCGTAAACTGAGGCCTAGAGAAGCAAAGTGACCTGTTCGTGGACACACAGCCAGGAAGCAGTAAAATGGGAATGGAAAGCACGTTCTTCATCCTACCCTGGCATGCTCTCTCGGGAGTCCACCAGCAGCTTCCTCTCTGATGGCATTTCTCTTCGTTAAGAACTCAGCGGTACTCACAGTGTGGTCCAAGGCTCCCCGGAGGTCCCCTCGGCCCTTTCGAGGGTGCTCACAAGATAATTTGCCTTGTTTTAACTCTCATTCTCACGTGAGTGTAGAGTTTGAAAAGTTCATCGATAGGTATTTAGATTCCAAACTGCAACTGAATTTTAAGAAACTCCCACTGGCGAGTTTTGGCTTAGAATTGAAGGTTACCTACCACTGTGGCCTTCGAGAAGCTGAGTTTTCTGCAGGCACTTCGACCAAACCAGACTATCACAAGGGATTGAAGGCAGAAGCAGACATGAGCATTCATCTGCAAGGTCAGCCCCTGAGGAAGTTGCAAAAACATAAAAAAACAGTGCCTCTGCCACTTTTCTCACCTCCTTTCCTTGATTTGAAATTTAGCCATTTATTTCAAAAATGTGTTAATTGTATTAACATGTACTGAATTCATTCTGATTTCTAAGTTCCCAAAATAAGTGTTTTATAAATTTCTTAGTATTAATTTCTCTTGGGGTTGTCAATCATCCCCCCCCCCCAATATATTTTATTGACTTTTTACAGAGAGGAAGAAAGAGGGATAGAGAGTTAGAAACATCGATGAGAGAGAATCTTCAATCAGCTGCCTCTTGTACGCCTCCTACTGGATATATACCCTTGACCAGAATCGAACCTGGGACCTTTCAGTCCGCAGGCTGACACTCTATCCACTGAGCCAAACCTGTTTCAGCAATCTTTTTTTTTTGTTTGTTTGTTTTTGTTTTTATGTAAAGAAATCCTGAGACCAAACATCGGGGAATGCTGCATTAAACGGTGTTTCCTCCCACTTCTCCCCGTCCCTCCCCTTTTACTCATTCCCCTCCCCCATGTAAGGTGGGCTGGGCCTGTCTGTGCCCAGTGCCTCTGGGAAGGGGTGAGACACCAGGTCCAGCAATCCCAGGAGGCTTCCTGGCTTTAGATTTTCAAAAGCCGGGGCGAGCAGGAAGAATTCCTATTTATGAAACAGCATCTCACAGAGCAAGGCTCCCCCATCCAGAAGCAGAGGCAAGGTTCTGGCGTGGGGGGGGGGGGGACAGGGGTGTCCCCAGGCCTGAGCCCAAAGAGGCTTGAGCTGCAGGAAGGAAAGGCAGTAGCCGGGATCCTGGAAAGGCAGCCTCCACCAGCCCCTGGGCAACAGCCACAGGACCCCGGACACAGGCTACAGGAAGGGGACAGCGATGGCACCATCTGGGCATCACAGGTGGAAACCAGCCTGCCCCAGACTCTGGTCCCAGCTCTCACTCGTGTCCCTTATCCCTTGGCCTCACAAAAAAACAACAACTGGGAATCCTGGAGATGCAGGGAAAAGTCCACGAAGAAATGAGAATCAACCACCAGATGAAGTTCCCACCGGCCTGGCAGAATGGAGGCACGATATGGAAATGAAGTTCAATTTGGGAGGAAAAACAACAACAGAAAACAAAAAACCGCACAGCTCCATTTGGGACCTGGGACTCATGCCCGCTGCACGTGAAAGTCTCACTTGTGTGGAATGTGACCCCCGGCCAGGCCTCTTTGTGGGGCATGAGAGCGGTTGAGTCAGTTGCCCGAGGTTGCACGGAGGAAGGGGCAGGCTGGGATTTGCACTCAGACCCTGACTCCAGCCCCCTTGACCTTGATCACCAAGCCAGGCTGCTGGTCCCCAAGGCCTGGACAGCTTCTGCCAGAGCGGTGGGCTCAGAGTCTGAGGCTGGGCCTGGCTTACAGCCCTCGGCGTTGGAGGTTTGGACTCAAGGGTCCTCAAGTGGGCAGAGGGCTGGTTGCAGCGTAGGGCGTGCAGGAGCTGAGCCAGGCCCTCTTGCCCAGGCCCTGCCCCAGATGCCCCCTCCGCCTGCGGAGTGCCCAGGAGGGGCGGGTGGGGCCGGCAAGACAGGTTCTTCCAGGCTCTCTGCCTGAGCCGGTGCTTCCCGCACACTCCTCCTCTTCCTGGAGAGGAGGACACTCAGAGGCTCCAGAAACTGGCCCAGAAGCCAAGCCCCTGTCCTAGGCTCACACAGGGAGTTGTGGGGGAGCCATGCCAAGCCTGAGAGAGCCTGGTGGGGAGGCGGAGGCCCAGGGGACAGAGCTGGGCCCCTGCCCCCGCCCCCATAGAGGGCCCTGCGAGGTATAGGGAGCCAGGTTCCAAAGGGGTCTTGACCTAGGCTACTCGGTCACTGTCCTTGATGCCCCACCCCCTCCCCATATCCAAACCACCATAACTATCAGTTTTATGCCCTAAGTCTCTCTGAGATCAGACCACACTCCCCACCTCCACGGCCGTGCCCCAGGCCAGCCTCTACCCGTCCCCCCCACCCAAACCGTGGCAGTAGCCTGCTCTCTACTCCACCTGTTCCCACCCCTGCCCACCAACAGGCTCTTCTCCGCACGCAGCCAGAGAGAGCCTGATAGAATCCAAGTCATATCCTGTCCTTCCTCTGCCTACAGCCTTCCATGGCTCTCAGCTCGCTTAAGAAGAACACATAACTCCTCACCGTGGCCACAGACCCTCCTGCCCAACCCTCCTGTCTTATCGCCACTGGCCACCACCATCACCTGCCCCCTCCGACCATGGTTCCAGCCGGATGAGACGACCTCGCAATGTCTTACTGCCCCACGCTCTGCCCAGAGTCATGCCTGACTCTTTTCAATATCTCTGGCACCTGCCCATTACCTGGACTTGGGGCATGTTTGCTGAGTGACTAACCGACTGTGAGGATGAACAGGACCGAGAGGCAGAGATGGGGTGAGGCGTGTGAAATGTGGACCGAGCCTCTATTCCACGAACAGAGCAGAACTGTGCCTGGGCTGGTGGGGCGGCCTGTCCTGGGCCGGGGTGCGGGCTGGGGGTGGGGAGGACGAGCCCGACAATTACGAGATGGTATCATCGGGCCGCGATGGCAGATTACGAGAGCACCTGGACAGTTCGGACCCCGCCTGAGGCTGGGAAGGCTCCTCAGAGGTGGCGTCGAAAGGACCTGGAGCACAAATAGGAGTACGCAGGATGAGGGTGGAGGGCTGGTAGGGGTGCTCCCCCAAAGAACAGCGTGAGAGAGCCCACTGGCTCCCTCCCAGGAGTTCTCTGCCCGCCTGGGAGGAGTTCAGCAATGCTGAAGATGTTTTTGCTTGTCTCTACGTGACAGAGGTGTAGCAGAGGAAGCCAGGGGTACCGAGAAGGCCCTTACAGCGCACAGGACAGCCCCCGAGACAGGGAGCATTCAGTCCGAGGCTGAGTGACCCTGGACGAGCAGGAGAGCTCAGTGTGAGGGGCTGGGCAGAGGTTGGGCAGCAGGGGCCTCCTCCAGGGCTTTGCGTTGGGGTTGGGGGCAGGGTTTGCAACCAGAAAGGGGGTTGAGGCAGGGAAGACCTTGCTCCGGTCAGGGTCCCAAAAGCCACCTCGGGCCGCAGTGTGGCCTGCGTGCTCAGGGTGCCAGGGTGGGATGTGGGGAAGACAGGTTGTACGTTAGCTCCGGGGAGTCAGGAAGGCCTCCCGGAGGTGGTGACCTTTGAGCCAAGGAGGAGGTGGCTGTGTGATCTGGGGGCTAAGAAATGGAGGCAAAGGGCACAGCACGTGCAAAGGCCCTGAGATGGGGAACTAGCAGAGTGGGTTCTGGAGACGGGGAGGCTGTCGTGGCTGAAGTGTGGAGAGTGACGAAAGGCTGTCGTGGCTGAAGTGTGGAGAGTGACGAAAGATGCCGTGTGGGTAAGGTGACCAGACGTCCCGCTTTTGGCAGGACAGCCCCGATTTTGGTGGGATAGTCCTGATTTTCAAAAATTTGTCCCTGTCTTGCTGTGTTTTTAAAAAGTCCCTATTTTTGGAAAGATTCTTTTCAAAAATCAGGACTTTTTAAAAGGCCGCGAGACGCCAGAAAAACTGTTGAAAATCGGGACTGTCCCGCCAAAAGCGGGACGTCTGGTCACCTTACGTGTGAGGCCTTGAAGACAGTGGCCAGACATGGAGGTCACGATAAGAGTGAAGGAGTCCGCGTGGAGCGTGCTTCACCAGGGCAGGGACAGGGGCTGCCTGAGGGTCTAACAGGACCCTCTGAGTGGATTGTCGGGGCGGGGACGGAAGCAGGGGCCCAGGGAGCTGAGGACAGTTATTCAGGAAGAGCGGGGCGAGTTTCGATGGGGGACAGGAGAGGGACGGAGAGCTGCCGAAAGCTTCCAGCTTGCTAACGAGCCTGGACACAGGTCCCGTGGGTGTTTCTTTTCACGTTACGGCTTCTGCGGGTTGAAGGCTCTAGCTGTCCGTGCCTCCTCCCCTCCCCGTGGGTGTGTGTAACCCCAACACCGCTGGCCCAGGACACTTGCTGTCGGGATTCCCCCAGTGCTCCCTCCGAGGATACACTGCTTCTAAAGAGCAGCCCCTTGCTCCTCCAGGTCAGAAGACGGTGTCACTGAAAAGGTTCCATGTCCCAAAGACGGCTCTCGGAAGCACGCGTTTCTACTGTCTGACGGGCCCGGGTTCAAATCTTGTCCCTGCCACAGCCCAGCTGTGTGGCTGTGGGCAGGCCCTTCATCCTCAGAACCTCAGGATCCGTGGGCATAATAGAAACTCAAGTGAATTCTAAAATAAGATCATGTGTGGACAGTCCCTGCGACATAGCTAGGTTGTTCAATAGTTGTCACTTACCGTTATTACGACTCCATCATCGTCATCATCATCCAGACACAGGAACACATTACTTTAGCTCCCATCCCCAGCTGGAAGGGCTGGTCTTGGCTTCCAATCCCCCTTGGCATGCGAGCTGCTGCAGCCCACAAACAGCCCAGTGCCAGGCTCCCAGGGGACCAGCCCCGGGGATGCTGCCGTCACAGCGACAGCCTGTGAAGAGCTGTGCTTGCGAGGTGCTGGCGTGGAAAGGGGGGGGCTTTGGAGTGAGCACTGAACTGGCTCCCTCATCCAGATGCCATGGGACCCGGGCAAGTTCCTGAGCCTCTCGGGGCCTCAGTGCCCCCCTCTGCCACATGGGAATCTCTAAGACTTGCCCGGGCTGCCGGGAGGTGGAATTGCCTCCCTCGGCTCTACTGTTGAGACACAGGAGGCGACAAGCCTGCCTTCTGGGGACAGCACCAGCCCCTTGGGGAGATGAAGGCCTCTCGGTGCCCGGCACGTGCCACTCTCGTCTCGGATCCTCCCATCGGCTCGTCGTGTCCTCCCCGCTGCAGAGCAGGAGGCAGAGGCTCGGCCAGGCGCAGCCACAGTGCCAAGGCCGTGCCACGACGGCACCACCACCTCCCAGGCCAGGTTCCCCTCTCAGTCCTCCGGGACAGTCACTGGGTTCCCGACATCCCAAACCAGGAAGCGGGGCCAGATGGTAGCAGGTCCATGGATGTGTGTTGCATAATTAAGTGAGGGCAAAAAATGTTGTTCGTAATTAAACGAGGGAACCAGGACAGCAGCAGCCTTGGCTTGGCGAGAGGAAGCTGCCCTGTAGCAGCCCGAAGGCTGGCTGGGGTGCGGGGGCAGGATGCCTGCAGAGGTCCCAGCCCGAGTGTGCCTTCTCCACACATCCTCAGCTCCCTCTCTGCCGGCTGCACGGCCTTGGGCATTTTCCCGCCTCCCTCTGTGCCTCGGTTTCCCAGCCAGCAGCAAGGGTAGGGCTTGACCCAGTTCCATCTTGCTGGTTCCCACCTCAGGGCCTTTGCACGTGGGGATCTCCCCGCCTGGAAGGTGCTTCCTGAGCCCAGATCTTCCCAGAGAGGCCCTTCTCCTCCTTCAGGACGCTGCTGAGGCGCTCCCTCTTCCAGAGGCCTCTCATCCACCCACCCGCAGCCTGGTGATCTTGTCCTATCTTCCCTCAGCACTCACCGGCGAAATTATCTTGTTCATCTCCGTGTTGACTCACGTGTTGCCCGTCCCAGTCCTGGAACGTCAGCTCCCAGAAGACAAGGGAGTGTGTCACATCCACTGCTGTGTTCACAGCGCCTAGCTCCGTGCCCAGCACACAGTAGGTGCTCAGGGAGTATTTGTTAAATAAACAAAGGCCCCTGTGCCACTTTGTCCCCTTTTATCTCTCCTTGTCCCACAGCTGTGAGGCCACTTTACGGATGAGAAAGACTGAGGCAGGTGGGGGGGGGGGACACACCTTGCCAGGGACAGCCTCCACATATAAAGCACTGGCTACCCAATACCGCTGAGCCTCATATCATAATCCACAGTTCTGGGGCTCTAAGGCTAGGCTACCTAGGTTCAAATCTCAGCTCCGCCACGCCGAGGCTGGGTGACCTTAGACGAATGACTGCACCTCTCCATGCCTCGGTTTCCTCATCTGTAAAAATGGGAGACGGTTATAGTTCATTCCCATGGTTATTATTGCCAGGGCCAAATAAGTTCATACACAAAGTACTGAGGCAAGGGGGATCCAATCAAGGCCAGATAACGTTTTCCATGAGAATTAAGGAGGTGCAATCATTGTCCCATTGCACAGATGGGGAAACAGAGACACAGAGAGGTGAAGCAATTAAGCAATGGGTCTGGGTATCGAGCCCATGTCCAACTCTAAAGGCCGTCTTCATGCAAAGAAGGTAATACGGGGGGAAGTCTAGGCCTCAGGACTCGCGGGTAGTAGAAGAACGCCCACTGCTAGAGTGTAGGGTTCTCCTTGGGGGCGGCGGGATTGGAAATGGCTCCATCACGGCCTCCCTGGGGATGGCTGTGCCTGGCCAGCCCCCAGTCCCTGGTGAGGAGCCCCATTCTCAGTCCATGGGGTTCAAGTAGAGATGACTGCACCCCTAGCCTCAAGATGGTCACATGAACCTTGTCACATAATCCTAAGGTCATAGAACCCGCTGGTCACAGAACCTGGCCATGGCCCACAGGGTTTGGTTCAGAGATGGCCACTCAACCTAACCGAGGCCAGTGAGAGCCAGTCCTGGGACTCTGATAGGAACAGCTGAGAAAAAGCACTCACTTTTTCTGGGTTGCTAGGCTGATAGTAAATGGCAGTAGTAAAGTAATAGCTAATATTTTGGAGCATTAGGTGTGTTCGGTGCTATTTAGTGGTTCACATGGATCAATTAACTCAGTCTTCCAGAGACATGGAAAACTGATGTCATTCAAGCACCTGGATCCAGCTATGCCTGAAGCAAGAAACCACTGGAATTGTCTTTCTTCCATTTTTTTTCCTTTACATGACCCAATAAATTCTCTTTTGCTTAAACCGGTTTGAGTTGGGTTTCTGTCCCTTGGAACTGAGAGAGCCCTGACTAATCCACCTGCCTCTGGACGTTATCTAAGCTTCTATCTTTCCATCGTTACTGTAGCCATCCACGGTGGCACACCCATTAACTGTTTTATGCCTGTCACTGACTCACAGGTTTCCACTGTAGTCCTGGATCTGTCCTGCCCATACAGAGGCCACGGGCCGGCCCCCTTTCCCACGCGCCCACAGCAGGAGAGTGGGTGTGTGGGCGTGTGTGCACACCCTTGTTCCAGGAAGGTGCTCCGTGGGGCTTGCTTGGCCCCAAAACAGACCTCATTATTAGTGTGATGACTGTTAATAAATATTCCCAGTTCCCAAGCAGGCCAGCTGCTTTGCATAGACGGTGATCTCACCCGGTCCTCCCGACAACCCCATGAGGCAGGCATTGTCACCCCCATTTTTAAGATGAAGAACATGAGGTCTGTAGAAGCAAGGCCTGAGTCACAGAGGGCCTGGGCAGAGAGTCCGCCCTCCCCAAGGAGCTGTGCCCCTTCCAGGACACAGGCCCCTGAACCCGAGCGAATTTCATTAGTCCTCAAGGTCAACTTGGCTTATAACACATGTGTTGAATCTGTATGCATGGAGAATACATATATGTAGGCATTATACAGGAACAGAATCTATATTCTACAGGTGTAGAATGTTGTAATATATGTGTAGATTCTGTGTATAGTATATGTGGAATTATGTAAAGGTAGAATATATGTGTGTATGTATAGATTCTATCTGTGTAGAATATATGTATATGTGTTTATAATATACATGTATGATTTGTGTGTATATGGAGTTCATGTGTACTATATCCTATATAATAAAAGGCTAATATGCAAATTGTCCCCTCAGGAGTTCAGCCAACTGGGAGTTTGACCGCTTGCTATGACGTGCACTGACCACCAGGGGGCGATGCAGAATGAAGGAAGGCTCTGGCCAGCAGCTGGCAGCTGGGGGAAGAAAGGCCCCGATTGGCCCTGATCTTCTGCCAGGCTTAGAGACCCTATCTGTGCACAAATTTCATGCTCTGGGCTGCTAATAAAATGTATAGACCAGGGTGGGCAAACTTTTTTACTTGAGGGCCACAATGGGTTCTTAAATTGGACCGGAGGGCCGGAACAAAAGCAACCTGACCATGCTGGCACTCTGTGCTGCTGGTAAAGGAGCGGAGGGAAGAGCAAGAGAACCCTCCACTGTTTCGGCTCCACGGGCTGGATAGAACAGCCAAATGGGCTGGATACGGCCCGCCGGCCATAATTTGCCCACTGCTGGTATAGACTCTACTTGTATGTAGAGTGTGTGTGTCTCCTATCTGTATAGAATCTCCTTGATTTCACTCATCCTGTCTCTCTAAGCAGAAGGCACGTTGCGCAAAGAGAGAAAACTGACCACTTTTTCCACCCCTGTTATTACTGCCCTGGGCCAGCCACTAACCTCTCCACCGACTTCCCTGCTTCCCTGCCTCTATCCACAGTCCTCTCTCCCCCTTGGGCCAGAGGATCCTGTTAGAACCTGGATCGGATCAGGGTCTCCTTTCTCTCTGAACCCTCCATGGCTCTCACCTCACTCAGAGTCAAGCCCCCATCCTCATAGCAGCCACTTGGCCCTGCTGGTCTGGCCCCTCGGAGTCTCGCTGACTCATCCTTCCCCTCCTTCTGCCCAGGCACAGTGGCCTCCATCATGCCAGGCAATCTCCGGGTCTTTATGCTGAAGTTCTGCTACCTCAGATATGACTTCACCCAAGTGTCAGCTAAAACGTCACCTCCCCAGCGAGGCCTTCCCCTGACCACCTTGTCGAAAACACTGCCCTGGTTCCTTCTCGCTTCTCATGCTGCCGTGCTGTCCTCAAGATTCTCCCGGTGGCCTCTGTGCTGGGTGCATTGCTTACTGGTCCATGTACTGAGACCGTGTCACCCCCACCACCTAGCACAGTGCCTGGCGCACAGTAGGTGCTCAGCCGCGGTCTGTGAGTGAAGAACTGTTAGCCAGTCACAAACCCAGCCAGGAGTCAGGCCAGCCTCCTCCTCGTCGCCATCTCCTTTTCAGGCCTCACGTGGTGTCTCCCCGCCACTGTCTTCTCTCACAGCCCCTCCCTGGCCTCACCCCCAGCAAAAGCTCAGACCTCCTCCTGGGGCTCTCGGTGTCTCTCCTGACCCCTTGGAGCTGCCTGACTGACTGTGGCTGTAGCCCTTCAGGTCCTGGGATCAGAGAGCGCCACTTCAAAGGCTCCCAGCCCGGGCCTCCTCCTGGACCGCTGCCCTGGCTCTCATGCTCAGTGTCTGCCTCATCCGCACTTTGCAGAGGTGAGGCAGTGAGAATGGAGGGGGAGGAGAGCGGCCCTACCCAGCACACCCATGCAACAGCTTCCAGAAACTTCCCAGAGGGACCTCGAGGAAGTTGCCAGGCTTGTGCTGCGGGACTCCGAAGCGGACCCGGACCACAGGCTCCTGCTCCGTTTCCTTCTCGTTTGGGGCCAGGAGCGAACAAACAGAACCGTCCCCGGCCTGCATTCAGTTGTTTATTTTTAAAAGGAGCAAAAGGGGAAGTGTCAGAGCAACCCCCACGCCGGGAGGTTCACCGCTGAGCCCCAGGAGGAAATTCTGCCGCCGGGGCAGTCCCTCCTGCTCTGTGGGGACGGGCTGTTCCAGGTTGCTGAGCGGCTGGGTGCGGGAGGGTGACCTCCCTGACCGGCACGGAAACGCGTGGCCCGCGGCTGGCCCTGGCCAGCGAGGAGCTCTGTGAGGACAGCATGTTTCTGCTGTAACAGCTTACTGAGATATTACCCACCCACCAGACAATTCACCCACTGAGAGGGTACGGTCAGCGTGGTGCCACCATCACCACGGTCCATCTTACCTCCCCAAATACACCGCACCCCTCAGGAGGCACCTCCCGCCTCCCTTCACCCATGGCAACTCCTGATCTAGCCCCGGGATCTATGGCTTCCCCTCTTCTGGACATCAGTGGAAGTGGAATCCTACATCCTCTGGCCTTCCTTGTCTGGCTTTTTTCAGGGTTCGTCCACGATGCAACGTGTATGAGTCCTTCGCTCTCGGCTCCTTTTTTATTGGCAAAGAGCTGCACAGATAGACCTCGCTTTGTTTACACACACACACACACACACACACACACACACCCCGCGTCAACTGGCGGACATTTGGGGTGTTTCCACTTTTTGGCCGTCAGGAAGGATGCTGCCGCGAACATCCACGCGCAAGTTCTGTACGGACATGTCTCTGCTTTCTCTGGTATCCACCCAGGAGTGGAATCGCTGGGTCACTTGGTAACTATGTTTAACCTTTTGGGGAACCGCCACCCTGTTTTCCAAGGTGGCTGCACCACTCTACAATCCCACCAGCAGTGCAGGGTTCTCATCGCTCCACGGCCTCGCCAGCACTTGCTACTGTCCATCTTTTTTACTGTAGCCATCCCAGAAGGCGAGGGGTGCTAGGCCAATGCGTCTTCTTCATTACTCAGAAACGCTGGAGAGTTGGGAATGTTGATAGAAAGATCCGGGCTTCTGGCTCCTCTTGAGGACAGCGGCTCGGTGGCTGGACTGCGGTGCCTTCGCCACGGGAGCTGAGCCACGGCCACTCGGCAGGTCACGGCAGTCCTGCGCAGCTGCCTCCTGGTTGAAAGGCCTGGGCTCCTCCACCACTTAGGTCTGTGGTGCTCTTTGAGCCCAGCTGATGTTGGCAAAGGCAATGAGCCTTCATCCTTTGACCTATCTGGAATGCTCTGGCCGACCAGGAGGTGAACTGCAAATGCGTTTGTGGGTTGGTTTGTTTGCTTAAAATATATTTTTATTGATTTCGAAGAGGAAGGGAGATAGGGAGATAGAAACTTCAATGATGAGAGAATCATTGATCAGCTGCCTCCTGCACACCTCTCCACTGGGGATCGAACCCGCAACCTGGGCATGTGCCCTTGACCGGAATCAAACCTAGGACCCTTCAGTCCGCAGGCCAACGCTCTACCCACTGAGCAAAACCAGCTAGGACTGCAAATGCGTTTTAGCTCAGCATTCCACATGGACACACTGCATCCTCACAATGGCCCAGCACGAAGATGCACTGTCCCTGTTTCTGAATGAGGAAACCGAGGCTTCCAGAGAAGAGGGACTGTGCTGGGTCCATGCTGCTAAGGGCCAGGCTGAGACCTGCCACCAGCGGCCTGGCCCCATAGCCCGGTGTCTCCTGGGATATCACGAGCCCCTCGCGGTCCTTTGGTCTTTCTCCTCACATCCCAACACCCTAACCTGGCAGGGGAATGCCCTGGGTTAAGGTCTTTTCCTTGAAAAAGCTGTGTTTGAGCAAAGAGGCCTGGAAAGGCCACAGTGCTTCTGCCTGAGCCTCTCACCCAGGATAGACGCGGCATCTCAATGTCACTGACCATGGCCTCCATCGACTGGCTGTTTTCGCTGTTTTCTCTGGTCCCGGCTCCCAGCGGGCGAGCACCTAGCCTGCTTGTTCACTTCCATGTCCCCTGTGCAATGCGCCTGCTGGCACACAAGTCTATGCTACAGAAATATCTGTTTGATGAATGAATGAACTGACAATACATTTGAGACAGAATTCCCTATTTTTCTCTTCCTGACCATTTTGTTTTCCTACAAAGGTGTTTGTTAAGGGTTTAACTAAACAGGACTGAATTTCTATACCAGCCTGCTTGGGTTCAGCTCGTGGCTCTTCCCCTTCTTAGCAAGTTACTCCACCTCTTTGAGCCTCGTTTTCCTCATCTAAGAAATGGGGACAGCGTGGCCCCTGCTTTGAAGTTAGTACAGGACACTCTGAGGGCAGCAGCCGTCATCATCATCATTATTTCTGCGTCCATCTTGAGCCGGGCCAGGGGCTTCCAGCACCGAGGTGACTAGAGGTTTACCTCAGGGTGACTCAGGTTCCGGCTGCACCGCGGAGGGTTCACAGAAAGGATCACAGTGTCCCCTGAGAAACGACAAGGAAACAACTGGCCTCCGAGCGTGAAGGGAAGTGAATGAATGGTGGTTAGCACGAGCTGGAAAATGCACGTTTGCTGGAGTTGCTCAATCCATCTGGTGACGGTGAAGTCCGATTCCCTGGGAGGGCAGGGGCGGGTCCTGGGTGCCAGGAAGGTGCTTTGGGCACAGTGTGCAGGTGCTGGGGTGTCTGGCTGGGCGAGGCGGGAGGCTCAGGGCTGACGCTGGAGGTGCTGGAGGGGTCCCCAGGTACCTTCCGCACCGCAGCAGGGGGCCTGGAGCCTATGACACGGGGTCTTTGGAAGGAGGGGTGAACGCTGCCTGGGCTATTTCTGGCTTAGTGCAGGGTGTCCCTCCGCCTCCTATCTCCTTTCACTTTCACTTTCAAGGAGAAAGACACTTTTATCCCAAAATGGGGACCCCGGCACCTCCCCACACCTCCGCCCAGTCTCAGGTTCTCAGGCTTCTCTCACCAGAGTACTTTATTTCCACCCCAGTCTCACCTCTTGAGCTGCCAGTCTCACTCTGCACCTGCCACCCCCATTGGGCCAGCCCGTCACAGATGGGCTTATGATCTTTTATATTATGGTGAGAGTTCCTTCATCCCTCCCCCAGTGATAATAACAATGGCAATAATAGTAATAGCTCACGTTGGTTGAGCACTTACCGTGTGCCTGGCATTCTGAGTGTTGTTTTATAGGAAATAACTATTTAATCCTCAATCTGTGAAATAGGTGACCCTGTTCACACCCCCAGTTCACAGATGGGGAAACCAAGTCCCAGGGAGGCAAAGTCTGAACTTGACAGGGGAGCTGGCAGGTGGTCTCCTGAGAGTCCTGCCTGAGCCCTGAGTGCATCCTCGGGCCGCAGACGATGTCTGGCGGCCCGATGAGGACCCCGGCAGTGAGAGTGAGTCCCCCTCTGTCGCTCAGGAGGCAGGCCGGAAATGTCCAGGGCAATGGGACACAACAGCTCATCCACGGGCTTTGGCACGTTGGTCCGGTGCTCTCAGTTGTAAGGAATAAGAACCCAACCTATAGAGGCTTTAACTATAAGGACACGTTATCTCTTACACCATTGAAGTGAGACGGAATCGGGGACTGGTTCATTCAGCAGCTTCGTGACATCCACAGGGACCCAGGCGCCGGGACTTGGGCTTTGCTCTCCAGCTGGCTCGCCTCCTTGGCTCAGGGTGGCTGCCGCTGCTCCGAACATCACGACATCTCCCCACCAACATTAGAAAGAGAAGAGCCTGTTTCTTTTCCTCCCCTTTACCTAAGAATTTTCATGCATCATTTTTTTTAACTGGTGGTATCATTGAGAACTCCACATAATGTTTTATAAATGTTCTTTTATATTATAGTGAGAGCATTGGACGTGCGATCTACCCTTTTGACAATTTTTAAGTGTGCAATTCAATATTGTTAACTATAGACATGACACAGCAGGTCTTGAGGACACTCATCTTGCATAATTAAAACTTAATGCCTGTCGAAAAAAAAAGTTGAGAGACAACAAGATGGCGGCAGAGGTAAAAGCCTAACTGCAGCCGCACTCAACAATTTCAAAAAATACAACTAAAATATAGAGTGGACACTATCCAGAACTACAGGAAAGTTGACTGACTGGAAATTCTACAACTAGAAGGAAAGAGAAAACCAGAAGGAAACCAGAGGAGCTGTAAAAGCCTAAGGTACGGAGGCACGGTGCGCGCGGGGAGAGGACGGAGCCGGAGAGGAGGGGCCGCTGAGTGCCTGGCTGGCGTTCCCCAGCGGGAAGGAGATAAAAGCTCCGGACTGTGCTGAACCCCAACTCCGACTGCACTGAACCCCAGTTCTGGGCTAGACCCTGGGGGTCCCAGGCTCATACAGAGGGAATCTGGGCTGTAAGGCGGAAGCTCAGACGAGCAGCGAGAAAGGCAGAGCCCTGGAGTCGCGCACATTGCGCGCAGAGGAGGGACTGTTCGCTGAGCTGCTGAATTGCCCCAGCGGGAAGGACTCAAAAGCTCAGGACTGTGCTGAGCCCCAGTTCTGACTGCACTGAACCCCAGTCCTGGGCAAGACCCTCGGGCTCCAGCCTCATACAGAGGGAATCTGGGCTGTAAGGCAGAAGCTCAGGGGAACGGCGAAAAGCAGATCCCCTAAGTCGCGCACATTGCGCGCACAGAGGACAGACTGTTGTTTGGGCCGTGAGTTCGCCCTAGCGGGAAGGAGACATAAGCTCCGGACTGTTCTGAACCCCACTTCCAACTGCTCTGGACCCCAGTTGTGGGCTTGTTGGGGGAGAGACTACACTGTCTGGTAGCGGGCGAAGCTCTAGGGTGCCTTTCTCTCAGAGGTGCTTGCAGCGAGTACCAAAGGACACTGAGGAACACTGAGACTCAGGAACCTCCGAGGGCGGGGCTAACCGGAAGCCAAGGCTGTAGGCTCCACCCTGAAACTCTGCCCCTTCCAAGCTGAACTCAGAGAGGCTTTTGCAGGTTTCCAAGTCTAGTGGAATAAGGCTGTCTCCTGGCATAGACACAGCTGATCCTCCCAACCTACCAACTCAGGGAAGCAGCGAAAATGCCGAAACGAGGAAACAGATCACAAACAAAAGAAATGGAGGACAAAAAGCGACTGGATATAGAATTCAAAGCCACGCTTATAAGGTTGTTCAACAATCTCTTAGAAAAGGCCGATAAAATAAATGAGACCTATGAGGATATGATAAGGGATCAACAAGAAATAATGAAGGGTCAACTAGAAATAAAGAATACAATCTCTGAAATAAATAATATTATACAGAGTCCTAAAAACAGATTGGAAGATTGCAAGAATCAAGTCCAAGATTTGGAACACAAAGAGCCAGAGGACGCTCCTCCACAGAAGCAAGAAGACAAGAGAATCCAGAAAGTTGAAGATAATGTAAGAAACCTCTGGGACAACTTCAAGCGAACCAACATCAGAATTATGGGCATCCCAGAAGATGACAGAGAGCAAGATACCGAAAACATATTGAAAGAAATAGTGACAGAAAACTTCCCCCACCTGGGGAAAGAAATAGACTTACACGTCCAGGAAGCACACAGAACCCCAAACAAAAGGAATCCAAAAAGAACCACACCAAGACACATCATAATTAAAATTCCAAGAGCTAAAGACAAAGAGAGAATATTGAAAGCAGCAAGACAAAAGCAGGTAGTTACCTATAAAGGGGCACCCATACGACTCTCAGCTGATTTCTCAATAGAAACCATGCAGGCCAGACGGGAATGGCAAGAAATATTCAAGGTGATGAACAACAAGAACCTACAGCCAAAAATACTCTACCCAGCAAAGCTATCACTCAGAATTGAAGGCCAGATAAAGAGCTTCACAAATAAACTTAAGCTAAAGGAATTCATCACTGCCAAGCCAGAATTATATGAATTGCTAAAAGGGGTTCTTTAGGAAGAGGAAGAAAATAAAGATAAAAATTATGAACAAACACGTAACTATCAACAAGTGAGTCTAAAAACCAAGGGAAGTAAAAATCATGATGAACAATATTAACTGGTGAATATAATAGAATCAGAGGTATGGAAGGGGAGTGGACTGATGATTCTTGGGGAAATGGGGAGTGGAGTGGGGTGGGAAGAGACTGAACATAAACTGCACCTATGGATGAGGACAATGGGGGATGGGGAAAGGGCAGAGAATTGAATGGAAACTTGGTGTAGGGGAGCAATGGGGGGGGATGAGGAACTTTTGTAATAATATGAACAATAAAGATTTATTTAAAAAAAAAAACTTAATGCCTGTCAAATAGTAACTCTCCATTTCCCACGGAGAGCCACCATTCTATTTCTTTGAGTTTCACTATTTGAGATACTTCATTTGTCTTTATTTCACTGAGCATAATGATCAATCAATCCCACTTCTGGCTATTTACGCAAAAGAACTAAAATCAGAATCTCAAAGAGGTATCTGTACACCCGGGTTTCATTGCAGCCTTACTTACAGCAGACAAGATGTGGAAACAACCTAAATGTCCACAACAGAGGAATGAAGAAAGAAAACGTGGTGTTTACATACAATGCTAATATTTTAGCCAACCTTAAAAAGAAAGGAAATCCTGTATTACACTAAGAGCAATAAATCCCTGTCTCTTTTGAAGAGCAAAGAAATAGTCCCCAGATTTCACAGCAACTGTCATTGGCCAAAATTGAATTCCATGGACAGGCTAAACCAATCACTGATAGAGGGGAAGGGGACCACTGTGATTGGCTAAAAACAATTGGGACCCACCCCTCAGAGCTTGGCGGTAGCCCCCTTCACTGTGGCGAGGGAAGGGGATGTAGGGGAGTGCCTGAGCACAATGGGGTCTGTTAAAAATAGGAAGTAGGAGGAATCGCCAAAACAAGGAAGAGCTCATGACCTCATTACTGCTGTCGGCACATCTGCCTCTGGACCCTCCGAACTGCCTCCATTTCTGTGCCTTTGACCTGATTCTCCTTATACCAGTAAATTCTGTAAGCTCGCCATGTTCCTCCCATAAATTCCCTTCCTGCTTAAGTCAGCCAGACCTCTCGCTGAGACACTCACATTTCCTGAACGATTGCCCTCAGCCCTGTTATCACCACATTATCGCTGCTGGTATTTATTGAGCACTTGCTATGTCCTAGGCCCTGTGGATCTCTGCCAGGGCCCTCTGTCCTGCAGGGATCGTTTGGTAATGTCTGATGATATCTGCGGCTGTCGCAATCCGCAATCCAGGGCGGGGAGTCGACTTGCATCTAGTGGGTAAAGAAGAGAGGGAAGTGCTTACCATCCTGCAAATCACAGGACGGTCCAGCAACTGAGGATGAGCTGGCCCCAATGCCAGCAGTGCGGGGCGTGAGAACCTGTCTCAAGTATGGAGGGAGTACTCCTGATTAGGGTACTTGACGGGGAAGTTCCGGTCCAGAAGATCTTCGTGTCCGGGTGGAAAAGCCTTGCCTTAACTATTCAGAAGAGGGTGGCCGAGAAGCATCCTCGGCGTGCCAAGGCCCAGGCGAAGCCGCCGTGGGGTTCAACCCCAGCCTCTGCCCTCAGGAGTTGGAGCACATTTTACTTCTTTCAGTTATTCTATTTGCCTCCTGCCGTGTTCCAAATGTTGCTTGAGACAGCTGGAACCAGTGATCATTGCTCAAGTTAGAAAAGAGTCAGAAAAGAAACACCCACATCAGCTCACGGGTAGATACTCCAAGTAGTGCCTCCTGTGGAAGTCACACGGAGGTCTGTGTATTCGGGAGAAAGCTCTTTAACCGTAGGAATTCTAGAAGCTGTAAGCAATGGAAACCTAACTCCAAGAGGGTTTAGAAAGAGAGGATGAGAGAAAAACATGTCCTGGCTTATGTAACTAAGAATTTCGGGGCCATGTCTGCTTCAGACATGGCTGGATCCAGGAGCAACAAGGGTGTTTTTCAGGACTTGGCTGTCTCCCTCTCTCAGCTCTGCTTTGCCCAGTGTTGGCCATATTTACAGGCAGTCTGCGTTCTTAGGGGGACACAGTAGCCATGGCTGCTCCAGGCTGACATCCCACTAGCTCAGCCATCTCAAGGCGACATGTCTTCTATTCTACAGAACTGACTTCTGTTGGCTTTGGGTGGATCATGTGCCCATCCCCAACCCACGCAGCCAGGGGCCTGGAAAGCTCTAGTCAGCAGGTCTGGTCCAGGCATCTATCTACCCCTGGGCAGGGGGTCAGCTCACCTGGTCACTGTGGACCAAGGGTGGTGACACCCCAGGGGAAATCAGAGTATATTCTCCAGAAGACGGGGAAACAAGCATGGGGTGGGCCCAGAGCTCTGCAAACACAGCACCTTCCGCAGCTCATCCACCGAATCCAAGGACCTGCTCTGAGCCTGGCGCCAAGCCCAGGAATGAATCTGGCACCTTTCTGCCCATGGGGAGGAGGAGGGGAAGATATAAATAAGTGTAATTCAAAGCGCCGTGTGACATGTCCTGGGAGAAAGAAACAAACAAAAGGCTACCAACGTTAGCGGCGAGGCCTCCCCTCATCCCTGAGGTGGGGGGAGAAAGGCATTCTGCTGGCAGGAATGGCTCCGAAGCGGAGAGGTGGGAAGGGGCAGGGTGTCCCTGAGGAGCCAGGGGGCATCGGCGTGGTTAGCCACATGGGGAACAAGGCTGCAGAGGTCAGGTAGGTGGTGCAGGCTTGGGCTAACCCAGCCAAGGAGATTGGACCAGGGGGCAGCGAGGAGCCATTGATGGTTCTAGAGCAAAGCAGAGATGGGATCCAGAGCTGTGTTTTCAGTCGAGGAGTGTGGAAGAGGGGCCGGAACAGGGAGCGGCCGGGAGGATGACTGGGCAGCTGTTGCAATCGTCCTGGGGCAGGTACAGGGTGTCTGAACGAGGACGAGGCAGTGGGAGGTGGCAGGTGGCAGGTGGCAGGTGGCAGCTTTCCTTGTTCACCTGCCTCTAAAAGCACCTCAGCTCCGCACACTCTGAGCCAAGCACAGCGTCTGCCCCCCCAGATCTGCTCCTTCCCTCACACCCCCAGCTGGTACCACCAGCCTCTCGATTACTGGACCAGAAGCCCCCAACCGTCCTGGACTCCTCTGCTTTCCCGTGACCTCCACAGCACACCCCGCAGATAACACTGTGGCTTCACCTTTCAAAATACACCCTGCCTGCGGCCTCCCCCCCTCCGTGCCCACCTCTCTGGGCCAGGTCACTCCTTCCCCTCCCCATCCCCCCCTCACACCCCAAACCCCATCCAGGGTGTTCTCCCAAAGCAGCCAGAGGGCTCCTCCAAAAAGACACTGCTTTGTGACATGAATGAAGAAGCCGCTCCCTCACTGTCCTGTCAGGGCCCTCCTGTGGGTCTTCATCGCGTTTGGAAGGGAATCCAAAATTCCCCCCTGGCCTGGATGCCCTTTGACCCCTTTGTCCTCACCTCTGTCACTCCGCTCACTCAGCTCCACACTGGCCTCCTCGCCCTCTGCTAACAGGTGAGCCATTCCCTACTCAAGGCCCCCGGGGGCCGAGGCCCGGGGTAGGAGCTCAGTGCGCGTGGCTGAATGGAGGACTGGGAGAGAGCGGCCTACACCCTGGCAGCAGGGCCAGGAGAGAGCGGGGATCCCGTGGGTGGATATCAGGGTTACCCAGTCATGCCGCACCAAGTCTCCCTCCCTCCCCCGCCCCGTGCCCTAGGTGGTTCCCGGGGAAGGACCATGGACAGCCCAGCCCCAGCCCCCACCACCGCTGCTGAGCAGCCTGGCGCCAGCCTGCTGCCTGTCTCCAGCCAGGGCAGGGAGTGAGGAGCTAGGGAGGAAGGAAGCGAGAGGACAGAGGAGGCTTGTTTTTGCCCCAGCCCCTCTCAGCTCCCTGCCCTCCTCGGAAAGTCAGGGACACGGGCTGCCGAGGGGAGCGCAGAGCTGATGACCAGATGGCAGGGGACGGGCACGGGGCCTTGGCGAGGTCACTACGCTGCCATTAGCCTCGGACCCAAGCCTCTCCTTTCACTCTTCCTGCGTCAGGAGGACTGAGGATCACAGAGCTGCCTTCTGACACACGTACTGGACCGCCAGGTAGACTTGCACCCGCTAGCAATGGCTCTCGACCTTTCTAATGCCACCGCCCTTTCCTACAGCTCCTCATGTGGTGGTGACCCCCAACCACAAAGTTATTTTCGTTGCTACCTCGTAACTGTAAATTTGCTACTGTGAATGAATCTTAATGTAAATATCTGTGTTTTCCAATGTCGCAACCCACAGGTTGAGAACCGCTGCTGTAGAGCTAAGACCATCGGAAAACACAGATATTTACATTACGATTCATAACAGCAGTAAAATTACAGTTATGAAGTAGCAACGAAAATAATTTTATGGTTGGAGGTCGCCACCACATGAGGAACTGTAGGAAAGGGTCGCGGCGTTAGGAAGGTTGAGAACCGCTGTGCTAGAGGGTCCTGTTTGCTGCTGCCGACAGGGGGACGGGGATCCTGGCAGAGGAGGCGGTTTTAGATCGTTCTGGGGAGTGTCCCGCCCATGGGGCCCATCAAAACCTCTGGAGAAGCCATGGCAGGAGGACGATCCATCGATCCATCTATCCATCGATCCATCGATCCATCGATCCATCGATCCATCGATCCATCGATCCATCGATCCATCGTGGGGCACAAACCACCAGCGCACAGCTGGAGCCGGAGGCGCAGCCCAGTGAGGGCGGAGCCAATCCTGACGCGAGAGCACCAAGAGCACCGTGCGTGCATGCATGCATGCGTGCGTGCGGAAAGGGCATGGGACCTGGTTCCCACGTGGCTGATGGGGCTCTGGTGCTCCCAGTTGCCCAGCTCCAAGCGCGTGCCGCGGGTCACAGTGTGGCTATATTCACGTCCCATTTACCCCGTGTCAGGCCGTGTTCCAGCATTTTACCCGTGTTACCCGGTGGCATTCACTCAACAACAATTGGCTGAGCGCTGACAGTGTGCCGGACACTGTTCTGGACATTAGTGGTGAGCAGAGCACCCCGAAGGTCCTGCTTTCGAGGAAGGACACTCCAGGGCTGCAGCCAGCAAACAGGCCGTGCCGTGTGTTAGAAGGGCCGCGTGTCTCGGGAAAGACAGAGAGAGAATCGTATCATGGGAAGGAGTATCAGTGGCACAATATATCTTAGGCATCTCACCATTATCCCTGTTGTGCAGGGGAGGAGACTGGGGCACAGCGAGGCGATGTGACTTGCCCAAGGTCACATGGCTGTGAAGTGGCAAAGACAGGATTTGACCCTATGCCCTCTGGCTCGGAGTCCTGACTCCTGTGAAGAGGGGGCACCAGGACCTCTGTCTTTAGCACAGCCCCTCACCCCCACAGCCTCAGGACAGAAAGGGCCCGGCAGCCAAGGTGAGGAGGACGACACCTGGTGTTGGCACTGAACCAGCTCCCAACTTCCAGCCTTGGAAGGCATGGCTCCTCCCCAGGCCTCAGTTTCCACCTCTGCAAGATGGGGCGCTGCAACTTCTGCCTGGAGTGGGGACACCCGAGGTCATGGCTGTGGGACTGATTCTTTAAATGGGCCTGGTAACCCCCAACAGCTGTCATGACTGTCCTGCCATCCACTCTCCATGTGCAGCCAGAGAGAGCTCCACAAAATACAGCCAACTTGTCGCTCCCCGATGCAAACCCTCCAAAGGCCCCATCTCACTCAGAACAAAGTTCCACCTCCACACCCTGGCCCTCAGGCGACCCTCCGCATCCTCTGCCCTCCCTCACTCCGTCCTCTGCCCTCCCTCACTTCGTCCTCTGCCCTCGCTCACTCTGCTGCAGCGGCCCTGGCCTCCTGGCTGCTCCTGCACATCCCAGCTCAGCCCTGCCTTCGTCCCCTCTGCCTAAAACCCCTTTCCTCGCAAATGGGCAACAAATGGAACCCAGCCTGCCCTGCCGTCCCTAGGTATCAAGAAGCCCAGGACAGACCCAGATGGAGATGGAAACATGTGCAGACGAGGGCGGACTCACTCAGCACACAGCCCATCACACACGGAGTTGGAGACACATGCAGATACACCGGGGAGATACACAGACAGACACAATAGATGCCCAAAGCCACAAGCCTGCTCGTACACACCACTGCAGTGTGCAAGACATGCGTGGGCACACTCAGAAACAGTGTTGGACACGCATCTCCTTCCATACACACACATGCCCACACACACACTCCAACACTCCAGCAATACACACACACACACACACACACACACACATCTCCTTTAGGGGCCCGGAAGAGCCCTGTGCCAAGTGTCCTGGGACAGGGACTGCCTGCAGCCAGCCATGGCGGGAAGGTGTCCCGGAGAACAATGCCTCCCCTCCCCACCACCTGCGCAGACACAAGGAGCCATTGTCAGCCTGGCACATGCCACAGGGCAGCCTCTCAACAGGCTCTCCTGGCGGCTGTGCCTGTGTGTGGGGGCGGAAGTCTGGCTGCTCCCCAGGCCCACCTGCTCCCACCCACTCACCCCAGGACCCTACCTCCAGAGCCTCTTGTCTGGTCCTGCAGACCCTGAGGGCTTACCACCCAGCCCACCCTTCCTCCCTCCCTAACCCCTTGGGGTTGATGAACTCTTCTCAAGGCTCAGCCTGGATGACTGGGCAGGGCTTGGTAGTCAGACGTGTGGAGCATAGATCCCATCACACATGCTGCGTGACCTCGGGCAAGTCACTTTGCCCCTCTGAGCCTCAGTTACCTCATCTGTAAAATGGGATCATGCTATCAGCTTCTCACAGGGTTGGTAAACTGAGTCAGAGCATACAAAGTGCCAAGGCCATGGGTGCAGCCCCGAGATCCTAGAGAGGCCTAGGCTCCACTGCCAATCCTGCCGCTTCCTCGTCACAAGGCCCTGGGCAGTTGATGTCCCCTCGCTGCACCGCAGTCTTCTCACCTTGCAACTGGGGATGATCACTGTCCCTTCCTCCCAGGAGTCTCCATTCTGTGGAACCCTTACACACAGCTCAGACTGCGTCTGGCACACAGTAGGCACTCAATCACTGCCGGCCGTGATCATTATCTTACACGGGCTAGGGCTTGTTTATTCATTCAGCCCTTCTTTGCATCCATCTGACCCATGTTTTCTGCATACCTACTATGTGCCATAACAGGTGCTGAGCATCTCACCCTGAAGTTGCTCTGTCCCACTATGACACCGTGGGCCCCTGGTGGATGGTTGTTGACAGACTGAAGGAGAAAAGGCTACTTGGTGATTATCATCACATCCAGGCACCCCAAGAACATCAGCTCAGAGTGGTCAGGTGGCCAGGTCAGCCTCTTAGTGGGCTGCCTGGCCAAGGCCCTTTGTCTATAAAGTGGGGACTGGCCACTGGCCCCTGCTCCACTAGCAAGGCCGTGGCGAGGACAGAGCAGGGTGGAAGAGAAGGAGCGTGCTGCCACCCTGCCAGAGGCACCCCCATCTTTTCAGGGACTCTGCTCAAATCGAATCTCCCCCGGGCACCTGTACCCCCCTGGTAACCCCACTGCCACCCTGATTAGTTTCATCAGAGCACTCGCAGCCCCACCTGACTTCAGCAGATGCTCTGAGTGGCTTGTCTGGCTTAATGTCTTCTCCTGAACCAGAGTTTCTCGGCCTCAGCATCACTGACACTTGGGGCCAGACCGGGCTCTGTGGGGAAGGGCTGTCCTGTGCCCTGGGCATTAGTTAGCAGCAGCCTCTACCCACGAGATGCCACTAGCATCCCCACCCCCACCCCCACCCTCGTAACACCACAAATGCCTCCAAACATTGCCAAATGTCCCTGGGGGACAAAATAGTATCTGGCTGAGAACAGCTGGCTGAGATAATGAACTCAGGGAGGGCAGAGATCTGTATCTGCGCGGTTTCCTGCTGTTTGCCCCAGTGTATACAGTAAGCATTCAATGCATATTTGTCAAGTGAATCCTGAGCAGATGAATCCCATGGACACAGGCTGTTCCCCTTTCCTGGAATGCTCTCTTTGTCTGGTCGAGCTCCTACTCATCCTTCAGGACCTTAGCAGGCAATGTAAAGTAGGAAAGTGGGAAAAGACGGGAGGCCCTACTCTGTGTCACTGCGAAAGGGGCAGCCGTGACCCACTCCAGCTCCTATGCCTGCGGGAACGTGGGCCAGGAGAGCCAGATCTTCCCATTTATTTCAAGAGAAGCCAGAGAAATAAATTTTATGTGAAATCTCCTGGTATTTCGAATGTTGGCAACTGATTCACATTTTTTTAAAAAAAATACTTCAAGAGCCAAATCAAACAGACCCCTGGCCTGGATTTGGCCTATGCTGGTCGGCAAGGTTTGCTTTAAGAGGTTTAGTGGGTACAGTCCCCCTTGAGTCTGATAAAGTGTTCGAAGCAGTTCTCCCTGTTGGCTCCCCTGCTCCCCCTCCCTGCAGCAGTGTGGGCGGGGTCTGCGTGTAGCCCTGGCAAAGCCCCCAGCGCTAGGCCCAGCCTACCCTCGCCAACCACCAACCATCGCCCGCTCACCCCAGAGTCAGGGGTGGAGGTGCGGGTGGAGGGTCTCCTCCCCAGACTGTGAAAGGCCAGTCTGTGGCTCCAGATGCCCACGTCAGGCCCCGGGGAGAGCTGCCCTCATGCCAAGGCCATTTACCTCAGACTCCTTGGCCTCTCTAAGAAGTAAAAACAGGGAAACCAAGGCAGGGCTGGGCCCTACGGCCTCTAGGGCAGCTCGGAGGAGCCAGGAGGCAGACTTCTCTGGAAAGTCCCTCTTCTAAGGAACTGGTTGGCTGCCAGAGAGAGAGGACACCCGGGGTCTCCTACTCTCTGAGGCTCTGGCCGCATCCAGCAGCTCCTCAGGCCTCTGCCCTTCCTGGGACAGAACTTTCCAGAAACAGAAGTTGAAAAAGCCCCTCTCTGGGCCCCTGGGCTCCCTTGATGGGAACTGTGGGGCCGCAGAAGAGGAGCATGAATCCCGGTCTCAAGGCCCCATCATGTTAGCTGGAGACCCCCCAAACCAGAGCCAGCTGCCTCCACTGTTCATAACCCTCTCGAGGGTCTGAAGGGCCTCACCAGCCATTTCCCTCAGCCAGACCCAAAACCGGCCAGGCTCAGGTCCTATCAGCCACCCACCAGCACACAGGAGGCCGAGGCCCACAGACCAGGCTTCAGGGCCTGGCCAGCTGTGTGAGCTGAGGCAGGCCACCTGGCTCCCCAGCCCCGTTCTGCATCTGCAAAAGGCCCCCTTCTGTTGCAGAAAGTCAACTCACACTCAGCACAGGGTTGGTGCTGGGAAGGGAGAAAAGACAGTGACATGGAGAGTGCCAGTGCTCTGTGCTGGTACCGAACCATCCACACTCTCCATCCTCGCCATATACCCCCTGCTCGCCTGTTCACTCAACAAACATTTGGTGAGCACCTACTATGCGCCCGTCTCTGACGATGTAAATGGAGAATAACAGAACTGAAATCGGACATGTTGGAGCTTAGAATCTAGAGGGTGGGGAGTAAATAAACTCCCCAAATAGTAATGTCAAGGAGTGTGTGTATGCGGGGAGGGGGATTAATGCAGGCGGGACTCCTGGGAACATTTAAACAGAGACCCGAAGAGGGTGAAGGAGGGGCATCTGTGGGAAATACGTTGCAGGCAGAGGACACAACAAGCACAAAGGCCCTGCGGCAGGGTGGAGAGAATGAGAGCTGAGGCTGTACGGGGGAGAGGAGGCAGACAACGTGGGGCCACAGGGAGGACTTTGTTTTTTCTGCCAAGCGAGGTGGGAGCCATGTGAAGATTTTGAGCAGAGGGGGGTCATAACCTGTATTCCTATTATTATCCCCACTTTAGAGATGAGGATCAGAGAGGTAAAGTCACTTGCCTAAGGCCACACAGCCATTGACTGACAGAGGTGGAACTGGGACCCATATCCATGTGACGCCAAGGTCAGAATTCTAATTCCTCAATTGCCTCTGGTTCTGGCAGGAGGCAGGAGGCAGGAGGACGGATCGGGTGGGGAGAGAAGGGGCCTCTCGGAGCTGCTCTTTGCAACCTCCTGCCTCTGCCTGACATGCCACATCTTTTCCTCACTCGCCCTAAGCCATGCTTTCCCTTTCCCTCCCTTCCCCTCTTCTCTTTTCCCCTCCCCTCCCCTTCCCTCCCCTTCCCTCCTCTGTGCAGCCTGGATTTCCAGTGACGGATAAAAGCGGCCATTCAAAGGACCCTAACACTAACAGAGGGTGACAGGCCAGGGCTTGGAGCCTCTGGGGCAGCTGGGGCTCTGTCTGTTGGCCAGGGCAAGTCCCATGCTTGCTTCAAGGACAATCACTTTCTTTTTCTTGTAAAAGGAAGAGAAATTGTCAGCCGTTTGGTTTCGCTCTGAGCTTGTCGATGTCTTTCCAGTAACTGAAGGGTAAGGGGCTGGGCCTCGGCTGGGAGGCCGCCTGTGGAGGCTTTGAGGGCCGTGGTTGATGCCACCTGACCCCCCCTTACATCACCCCCTCCCCACACCCCTCCGGCCTCCTCCAATACTTGTGGTATTTGGTTTCCCTTGACACCAAATGTGAAACTCTCCTGGAGGTAATGCAGAAGGGAATCGTGTCAATCTGCGAACTGTGGTTGAATGAAGGTATTCTTAGGCGCCTGCTTGTGCGGGTGGTGAACTCCTGATGCTAAAAGCAGAATTGCTTTTCAGTAAATGTGATTACTCAAAAGGAAGTTGTCGCCGCCACTGCCACCTCGAGCCTCATCTAACGGCCACACTGTCGTCAGGCCCAGGGCAGGAGGGGGATCTTCCTGTGACTCCCAAGGATCCTACCAAGTCCCAAGGGGGCAGCTCTGGCTGTCCCAGCAGACCCTGACCCTCTGACGCTGAAAGTCAAATGCCCACAGCCTGCCCAAGGAACCGCCATCCGCTGACTCAGCACTGGGTCTCCACCCTGGAGTGGTCTTGGCTGGGCTGAGCTGGAGCTGAGGGTGGGGCTCAGGGCAGAAGGGAGAGCTGTTGACTCTTTTTCTCAAGAACTAGTGTCTTGACAACTCATTTATTATTTTAATCCCCATTTCCTCTTCTCTAAAACGAGAGGGGGCATAATGACACCCCAATGTAAAGTGCCAAGCATAGTCATTGGCATAGTAGATGCTTAATAAATGGTGAAGTTATTAATAGTGAAAATGACACTGGATTTAAATCAGACAGACCAGGGCTCAGATCTCAGCTCCACCATCTACTCCTTACAAAACCTTGGACACGTCTGTTCACCTCTCTGAGCCTCAGCTGTCTCCTGGAGGGACAATAATGATAACTACTAAGCAAGATCGGTGTGAGAATTCAGTGGGTTGAGACATGTAAGTCAACAGGCACACAGTAGGTATGCAGTATCCATGAGTTCCATTCCTTCTCTCTTTTAAAAAAAAATATTTTATTGATTTTTACAGAGAGAAAAGGAGGGGGAGAGTTAGAGACATTGTTGAGAAACATCGATTAGCTGCCTCCTGCACACCCACTACTGGGGATGTGCCCGCAACCAAGGCACATGCCCTTGACTGGAATCGAACATGGGACCCTTCAGTCTGAAGGCTGACGCTCTATCCACTGAGCCACACTGGTTAGGGCCATTTCTTCTCTTTGTTGCCTTAGAGAGGCTGGCCCCTGGGCTATGGATCCACATGAACAGCCCAGCCCACAGGCAATAGCAGTGTTCTTCCTTCACTGAGAAGTGTCCCTGAAAGTACATCCCAGAGTCCCGAGGGCAGATGAGGACCAACCAGGCCACCTCGATGCAGCCCATTCAGGCCACACGTCTCTGTGAGAAAGGACTCAGAATAAAACCACAGGATGGCCCATCACAATCCCAGCCTAGAACAATCAGAGGACACAGGGCCAGGTCCCTTCGTCCACATGGCACGGCCCTGAAAAGTAACAAGCACATGAGTGAGCACTGGGCTCTGTGTGTTTCATGGATCATCTCTCTGAGTCTCCACAGTGAGTCCTCTCATTGTGGAAGCGGAGGCTTAGGGGGATGAGAAGTCTGGTAAACTGAGATTTGAATCGAGGCTGCCCCATTGTCAAGCCACATACTTAACCACTGCACTATGTGGATACTTGAGATTCAGACTATTCCTCTATGTTACCAAAGATACAACTATATTCAGATGCATCTAGGTAGAAAAAAATTGTATTTGTGTTCTTTTTTGTTTTTTTTAATCCTCACCCCAGAGGATATTTTTCCATTGATTTTTAGAGAGAGTGGAAGAGAGAGGGCAAGACAGAGAGAAATATCCATGTGAAAGAAACACATCAATTGGTTGCCTCCTGCACATGCCCCCACCAAGGCCCAGGCCAGGCAGAAGCCTACAACCGAGGTACGTATCCTTGGCCAGAATCGAACCTGGGACCCCTCAATCGACAGGCCAACTCTCAACCCACTGAGCCAAACCGGCTAGGGCTGTATTTGTGCTCTTTATTTGTTTTTGTTTTTTTGACATTTTCATAGATTCATAAACATTGGAAGAAGTAAACAGAGCGGTCCCATGTATCCTCTCCCTAGTTTCCCCCAATGATAACAATCTTGCAACACTTGAGGACGATGTCACAACCAGGACACTGACACTGATACAGCCAAGGCATTTCCATCTCCACCAGGGTCCCTCCTGTGCCCTTTCAGAGCCAAACCTCTTTCCCGCTCAGCACTCTGTCCCTGACCTTTGGCAACCACTAATAGGTTCTCCATTTCTATAATTGTGTGAGTTTAAGAATGTTATGGAAATGGAATTCTGTGGGATTGAGTTTTTCACACAGCACAATTCCCTAAAGATCCATCCAAATTGTTCCATGTGTCAATATTTGGTTCCTTTTTATTGCTGGGTAGCATTCCATTGGATGGATGTGCCGTAGCTTCTCTACTTGGCTATTAAAGAGCATCTGAGGTGCTTCCAGGTTTTTTCTGTTATGAATCAAACTGCTCTGCACCCTTGTGTACGGGGTTTTGTGTGAAGATTAGTTTCCATGTCTACGTCCAGGAGTGTAATTTCTGGGTCATATGGTAGTTTTTAAGAAATCGCCTGTTTTCCAGGACATTGTACCATTTTGCATTCCCACCCGGAATGTATGAGTGATCCATTTTCTCAGTCCTCGCCAGCATTTCGGGTTCTCCTTATTTTGGTTTCAGTCATTCCGGTAGGTGTGCAGTGATAGCTTGCTGTGGTTTTCATTTGCATTTCCCTAATGGTCACGACACCGCACCTCTTTTCATGTGCTTATTTGCATCTGTGCATCCTCTTCAGTGAAATGCCTGGTCTGGCCTTCTGCTCATCTTCTAAGTGGATTTTTTTTTAATTGCTGGGTGTTGAGAGTTCTTCATATGTCCTAGACACAAGCCCTTTGTTAGATATGCTGTTTGTGAATACTTTCTCCCAGTCCGAAGCTTGTCTTCTCATCTTGTTGAAGGCCTTTCACAAAGAAGAAGGCTTTAATTTTGATGAGGCACCATTTATCAACTTTGCCTTTTATGATTCATGCTTTTGGTGCTCAAGTCTAATAATTCTTTGCCTATTTATGATGTGAGGTAATTCTGTTTTTCTTTTTGTATGGATGTCCAATTGCTGCAGCACAATTTATTGAAAAGGTTATCCCTTTTCCCTTGAATTGCTCTCACCTGGTCAAAAACCAGCCGGGCATGTCTGTGTGGGCCTATCTCTGGGTCCTCTATTCAATCCTATTGATTTATGTCTATCGCTTGGCCAATGCTACACTGTCTTGATTACTATGTAGTAAATGTTTATGTTGAATTGAACGATTCCTCCTGCTTTGTAGAAAAGTGCATATCACATTCATTCATTGGAAAGTGGGGTGGCAAAATAAAAGTTATATTCACTTAAAAAGAAAAAGGCACAGAAGGCCAAGGGCCCACCAAGGAGCCATGCTTCTCCTCCGAAGGGTAGAGTTGTAGATAAGCAACTACCTGATCAGGCAATGACCCACCTGCCTTTGCATCGGGGTGGAAACACGTGACGAGTTCTGGAATGTGGGGGGATATGCATGCATGTATGTCACTCTGGGTGCATGGGTGCCTCTCCACCATCCCTCCTCTCTTTGGCTGGATTTGATGTCAGGATGGCCTTGGAAGCTGCCCGTTGAAGATGGCAGAGCCCCCATCAGCCAGGAAGCCTGAGTGACTGTGCAAAGCAGAGCTTCTCCCCAGGCATCCCAATGGCCAAAAAGGTCTGCATTGACAAATGAAATGTGGTACCACTATTACATTTTAAAAGTAAAAATAAACAACACAACGTATAAACTACCCATCCAGGTACAACGAAACCATTTTATAGGCCCCTGGCATAGCCGCAGTCCGGGAAACCCATCTTTAAACTCCGTGTTAGCTGGTCACCCACACGCCTCCTTCTACAGCCAGAAACACGGAATCCAGAGAAGGAAGGGGTTTGCCCAAGGTCACACGTCAAATCCAGGCTGACCCCTAGCCCTTCCACTGGTTAAGCATAACCTAGTTCTGTGAACCTTTGATTCCTTCTCTTAAAGGATGGGCAAGTCCGAGCATGTGTCACCCAAGACTCCAAATGGACGGCTATAAAGACAAATCATCATTAACAATCCAGTCTGAGGCGGGTCCGAGAGCTTCCGGGGCAGGGTGGCGCCTCGGAGCGCCGTGTTTCGGGAGACGTGATTTTAAGACTTCCCGCCTTTCACAGGGGGGTGGGAGAGCAATTGAAAACCAGCCTCATAAACATGGCTCGCGTAACTGCGGCCCATGGAAAGAAGCGCTCACCTCCAGAGCCGCTCAGTCTTTAGGATGTGGGATTTGTCTGTGTGCTGAGGTTAAAGGAAAAAAAAAGGCCAGGAGGGATTTATGGCAAAAAATAACATCAACAACAATAATCCCTTGTGGAACTGAGTGGGTCAATTCCTTGCAGTTGCTGAACGGAGTGGGTCAAAAGGCATCTGAAATAGCAACTTCAGAGAAGGGAGGAGACTCACTAAACCCCCGTGGCAAGCCTGCTATGTCACTGGGAGTCCTTTGGCCGTTGCCATTGCCATTACCATTCTGTGCCTCCATTTCCCCAGCTATGGGATGGGGGTTATAACAGTCCCTACCCACTAGGGCAGTGTTTCCCAAAGTGTGGTACGCGTACCCCCAGGGGTACGGGAAGAGTTTGGTGGGGATATGCACTGCACTGTGCTTAGCTGCTCCTAATTCTACATTCTCATGAGTCAAGTCAAGACAGTCTTGTGAGGCGTGAGATGGTACAGTGTGCAAATAAATGTTATTTATAATATAACTTTTATTTATATTTTATTGTGAATAATTTTATTTTTTGTTTATTATTATTTTGTGTATGTACCAAAAAAATAAAAACTAAATATATTTTGATTGTTATTAAAATACATCCATTTTTTATTTGACGAGGGGTACTCAGCGTTACGAAAATTATAGAAGGGGTACACATATGTCAAAACTTTGGGAAACATTGCGCCTAGGGGGACTGTTTGAAACTGTGGTCTCCAAAAAACAACAATGGTCTCTCGAGAAGACTCTGGTGTGCACCCAGGTGGGCATCTCTGCCTTGGCTACCGTGTCCCACATCACCCACTGTGGATGGGTCACATCAGTCCCCAGGCCCCACATGACAGTTTAAGCCTCCAAGTTAAGCTGCAGTAAAGTTGCTTGCTGACTTGCCAGCAGCTTCCCGCCTTGGGCTGTAGTGGGGCCAAGCAAAGAAGGGAGAACAAAGGCTTTTGTTTGCCCAGCCTCAGAGGAGGGTGAGAAGCAGCGGCTCCTGCCTAGTCCTGTGGAAGCCCCCAGAGCTGTCTGCTCAGGCTTGGAGCCAAAGGGGGCAAGTCAGAACGCTGAGTGGGAGATCCAGAGCCCAGAGGTGGGAAGTAATGTTGAGAGAAATGTTCTCCATCCACTCATCCATCCATTCATTCATTCATCCATCCATCACCCATCCATCCATCCAACCATCCCATAGGCACATATTGAGCTTTATGGGGGGGCCAGGCCCAAAGTTAGACATGGGAAATAGCTGTGAAAAAAGTCCCTGTCCTCAAGGAGCTGGTAGTGTAGGCAGGGAGATGGGCAATAAACAGCTCTATAAGTATTAATATAATGACTAAGACGTGCTAGGCAGAAAAATAAATCAAGATAGGAAGAGAGAATGCAGTGGGCAAGGAAGGCAAGGAAGAAGCCATGGGCCAGATCTGGTGGGGGAAGAGCACATGCAAAGGCCCTGAGGAAAACTGAGATTGACATGTTGGAGCGACAGCCTAGAGACCAGTCAAGTCATCATGAAGGCAGAGAAGGGGGGTGAAAGGGAATCAGAGGGCAAAGTTGGAAGGGCCCGGAGAGCAGGGAGCTCCAGGTCCAGTTCTGGTTCTGTGTAGTTAGCAGCTGGTTCCTTCCCTCTCCAGACCTCAGCGTTCCCATCTAAGTAATGAAGACCTAGAGGAGGCTGTCCTTCCCCACCTGGGGCTCTGTCAGTTTAAAAGGGCAGCTTTGCTCTTTCTTGCCTTGGGATCTAGAAGAGCAGGGTCTAGGCTGCAAGGATGAAAAACACAGGCTCTGGAGTCAAGGCATTTGATCTATTTGAGCCTCTGTGTTCTCAGCCGTAAAATGGAAATAATAATACCCCCTCTTACCAGGAGTGGATGGGATGGTGCAGGGAAAGCATCTATTGCTGGCACCTTCCCTAGCAGCTGTTATAACTAGAGGCCCGCTGCATGAAAATTCATGTCCTGGAGTGGGGGGGGGGGGTCCCTCAGCCCGGCCTGCCTCCTCTCACAGTCTGGGAACCCTCAGGGGCTGGGGCAATCAGGGGAAGGCGATGCTCCCACCACACCTCTACTGCTGCCACTGCCGGCTGCGCAAGCTTCGGCCAGCCCTGGTTTCCAGAGCCTCAGGTGTCCCTGGGGGGCTGGGAAGCTGACATCTTTGGCTTGCCTGCACCTTGGGCTGGCCCTAGGCAGCTGGGGGGCTGAGGGGACTGGGCACCGCCATCTTTGAGGGTATGGCAGTCAATTAGCATATTTCTTCCTTATTGGCTGTGGGCACCACCATCTTTGTGGAGGCATGTTGGTCAATTAGCATATCCCCTCTTTATTAGATAGGATTAGGTAAGACAGTGACTGTAGATTCTTCTGACCCTCCAACTCAGAGATGGAAAGTGCAAAGCCTCAGATGCCCCCCTGAAATACTGTTGGCCTTGGCTGGCAGGGCAAGGCTGCCACAGCCTTGGAGGCTGGGTGTCCAGTGCTGGGTCCTAATTATGAGGGGATCGCTGGTAGGGCACAGGGACAAAGCCCTGGTGCAGGCCAGAGGCCTCCACCCTGGTCAGGCAGCTCAGCAGGGACAGGCAGCATAGGTTCCCACCTGACTACACCACAGCCAGTGCTCTGGCCTTGGGCTGTCCTCTCCCCTCACTGGGCCTCAGTTTCCAAGTCAGAAGCATTGCTCAGATTCTCATCCCATCTCATCAGACCCATTCCTACCTCAGGGCCTCTGCACTAGCTGAGTTGACCCTCTGGTATGCTCTTTCCACAGCCAGCTCCTTCTTCTCTTCAGGACTCAGCTCAAATGTCATCTCAGAAAGGCCATCTCTGACCACCCAATCCACTATAACCCCGGGTCCCCATTCATGCTTGGTCTTGACACCGGGCTCCCTTATCTTCAGAACACTTCTTAAAGCTTTCTGACATGATCTGCTCATTTCTTTGTTTACTTTTTTATTGCCTGATTCCTGCAGGGTGACGTCAGCCCCACAGGGGGAGAGAGACTGCCCATCTTATCGTATCTCAGGCGCCAGCACGTAGCAGATGCTCAGTAAATACTTGATGAATGCGTAATGAGGTCTTGATGACTCCTTTCTTTTTCTTTTAATAATTTTCCCACTTAAAAAATAATTTTAATTAGACAATTGACACATTATTGTACTCTTTACATTTTCCTTTGCTGTTAAGCTTATGGTTAAAGTTCCCTTTGTCCTCCATCCTGGACACTCCCCAAGGTAACCGTGTAACAGATTTGGCTTGCATCCTTCCAGACTCATTTCTGTGCACTTATCCACATAGAAATGCATACTGCTGTTGTTGATACTGTGTGTGCATGAGTGTGCATGTGTGTGTGTGTGTTGATATAAATGGTGGATCAGACAGGGCTTAGAGTTGAAGTGACATAAACAACCGAGTAATTGTGATGGTTACATTTTACCTGTCAACTTAGCTAGGCTATAGTGCCCAAGTTGCTTGGTCAAATACTGGTCTAAATGTTGCCTTGAAGGTATTTTGTAGATTGATCAACATCTACCCTTAGTTGACTTTAAATACAGGAAATTGTGTGGATGGGCTTCATCTGATCAGTTGAAGGCCTTGAGAGCAAAAACAAATTTCCTGGAGAAGAAATTCTGCCTCAAGATTATAACATAGAGCCCTAACTGGTTTGGCTCAATGGATAGTGTCGGCCTGCGGACTGAAGGGTCCCGGGTTCGATTCCAGTCAAGGGCATGTACCTGGGTTGCAGGCACATCCCCTCTAGGAGGTGTGCAGGAGGCAGCTAATCGATGTTTCTCTCCCATTGATGCTTCTAACTCTCTATCCCTCTCCTTTCCTCTGTAAAAACTCAATTTTATATATATATATATATATATATATATATATATATATATATATACACATTATATATAATGTATATATATAATGTGTATATATATATATATACATATAATATATGTATATATATTAAAAGATTATAACATAGAAATCCTGTCTGCGTTTGCAGCCTGCTGGCTGCCCCACTGGTTTCAGACCTGCCAGCCTCTACGATTCCTAAAATACATTTAAGTATAAATAAACATAACATATTGATCTTGTACTCCTGGAGAACCTTGGCTGATATGTAAACACACAAGCAGTCTATTACATGTACTTTAGGGAGTCGGGGAAGGACCATAAACCCAATAGACAAAAAGGGCAAAGACTTGAGAGGCATTTCACAAAAGGACATACCAAATGGCCAACATGCAAGGGTGCTTGACATTATTGATCATCAGTGCAAATTAAAACCACAAGGGGATACCACTAGGCACCCACCAGGATGGCTACAATGAAAAGGATGGGAAATACCCAGAGCTGATGAGAAGGTGGTCCAGAAGCAACTCTCATACATTGCTGATAGGAACGCAGGATGATGCAGGCACAAGGGGAGCTTCTGGGGTACTGGAATGCTGTTTCTTTGTGTGGGGCTGGTTACACGGAATGCTCACTTCTGAAGATTTGTCAAGTTATCACGTATGAGCTGTGCGTTTTTCTGTATGTATGCTGTAGTTGAGTGAAATGTTCAAATTGAAATAGGGGACTTAGGGAGCTTGGGAAAATTGGAGAACCAAGTGTCAAGATCAGCAGGGAGAGTGCCCCAAATCATTCCACAGGCCTGGGTTCGGTAAGACATCTCTACCGGCCAGCTGGACTGGCCCTGCTTCCAAGGTGGGTCTGTTTAGTGGGGCTTGGATCATGTGACCAACCATTAGCTGCAAGGGAGGCTGGAAAGAGTGAGAATCTAGCAGGTTTGATACCTATGGTGGAGGTGAGCAGACCTCAGACCACTGCAGAAAAAGCTCAACCCTTCCTCAGTCGATGGATATTGAGGTTGTTTCCAATGACCACCTTAGAACCCCTTGTGCCTGACGTTTCTCTAAAGAAGACTCCAAACAAGGGAATTGCTGAATTCTAGAAAATGTGAATTTACAGTTTTACTGAATACTGTAAAGTTGTCTTTCTAAGAGGCTACTCCAGTTTACACTCCCACCAGCCATATATGAGTGTGGCCATTTCCCCAGTCTCCTGAACACTTTACATTATCAATCTTTTATTTCTACCAACCTGAGCAGTGGAAAATGGTATCTAATCATTTTTTAAATTTGCATTTGTCTGATTATCTTGCCTGTTTATTTGCCATACATATTTCATTTTCTGTAAATTGCCTGTTCCCATCTACTACCCCGTTATTCTAATAGGTTGGGTTGTGTTATTTATTTATTTATTTATTTATTTATTTATTTATTATTGTTCCACAGGGTGTTTTTTTTGTTTGTTTGTTTTGTTTTGTTTTGTTTTGTTTACAGAGCGGAAGAGAGAGGGATAGAGAGTCAGAAACATCGATGAGAGAGAAACATTGATCAGCTGCCTCTTGCACACCCCCTACCGGGGATGTGCCCGCAACCAAGTACATGCCCTTGACCGGAATCAAACCTGGGACCCTTCAGTCCTCAGGCCGACGCTCTATCCATTGAGCCAAACCGGTCTCGACTCCACAGGGGTTTTTATATATTATGGAATTAAATTATTTGTCTACATTTATGTTGCAAATATTTCATCCAGGTTGTCACTGTTTTTTGTTTTGTTTTGTTTTGTTTTTTACTTTAGAGACTACATGCTGTTCCCCAAGTTTTCGCCTTTTCTGAGACTGGGAAGTAGACTTTGAGGGGAAGGGGGTGGGGAGTAAGAGGAAAGGGGATCTTTGACCTTACCCCATTTTGTTCCCACTAGCCCCGAGTACATTTTGTAATATCCCTACCAGTCATCCTTTCATTTCCTTGTTCTTGCCACCAATAGAAAATAGTATTCGAGCCCCAACCATAGGAGGTTTTTTTAACTTTCACTTTGGGCTTTTCTTCAAGTAAGAAGTTTACAGAACTTGGTGTGGAGAAGAGTCCTTCCCAGGGCGCTTAGCACTCTCCGTGTCCCTGGTGGGGAGACAGCCAGGCTGAGCGGGGTGTCATTCATTTATTGACCTAGTGAAAAAAGAAATTAGATTAATTACAGGGATTTGCAAATTCTTTCAGAAGCTGCCAATAGTGGGCAAATGGGATGAATGGTATAAAGGCATGTGGTAAGCAAATGGCCCGGAGGTGAAACTCAGAGATGGTTGAAATTACCCTTGAAAATCCTTTATGTCACTCATGAAAGGGCAAGAGAACATGGTTTGGTGAATACAAATACAAGAGTAATGCATAAAGTCGGGGGTTGGCAAACTACAGTTTTGGGGCCAAATCTGGCCCTTTGCTTGTTTTTGTGAATAAAGGTTTATTAGCACACAGCCACACCTATTGGTTTCATGTTTTCTATGGTTAGAAGGAAAGGAAAGAATTGAGTAGTTGTAAAAGAGGCCATGTGGCCTACAAAGCCTAAACTCTTTATTACCTGGTCTTTTAAAGAAAAGGCACACTGACCTTGAACTAAGTAACAAAGATATAATGAAGTTAAAATTTTTATATATTTTTAAGATGCGTAAAAATAGAGAGATGGAAAAAATATTTAAAATATTATGTGGCCAACCACGTATGGTTGAATCTTTCTAAGCTAAATGCATATAAGGTTTATAAGATAATTAAGAGTGAAACTTTGGTTCAGACATTTAATTTTTAAAATATATTTTTACTGATTTCAGAAAGAAAGGGAGAGGAAGCAAGAGATAGAAACATCAATGATGAGAGAGAATCATTGATTGGCTGCCTCCTGCACATTCTCCACTGGGGACTGAGCTGCAACCCGGGCATGTGCCCTTGACCAGAATCAAACCCGGGACCCTTCAGTCCACAGGCCGATGCTCTATCCACTGTGCCAAATGCACTAGGGCCAGACATTTAATTTTTTTAAAAAAATTCTGCCTAGCTCAGTCCTCTTAGCAAGTTACTTTGTGCCTCTCAACCTCCACTTCTCACCTATAAAATGAAAGTGCTGACCTTATAGGGTTGTATAAATAGTGAATGAGTAAAGAAGGCTCTTAGAACAGTGCCTGCACCCTGGCCTGGTGGCTCCGTTGGTTGGAGCATCATCCCATACATCAAAAGATTGCATGTTCAATTCCCAGTCAGGATATAGACCTAGGTTGCAGGTTTGATCCCCGGACGGGGGCATATACCGGAGACAACCAATTGGTATCTCTCTCTCTCTCTCTCTCTCTCTCTCTCTCTCTCTCTCTTTCTCTCTCTCTCTTTCTCTCTCTCCAATCAATAAAAATATATCCTCAGATGAGGATCTAAAAAATAAAACCAGTGTCTGCCTGGCACACAGTGAGAGCTCTGTAATTATTTTCATTGTTATTATTATCCTCCTTGCTGCACACAGAGGTCTAGATTGGTGCATTGACTATATTACTTCCCAGCTTTGTGGCCACGAGCTCATGGCTTCCCCTCACTGAGCCTCAGTCTTTCCACCCATAAATGGCATCACAAGGCTTTCTATCACCTGGAATTGCTATAAGGGCTGTGCTTAGCATCGCATCTGGCACAGGGTAGGCATTTTAACACATGTTAGCTGTTATTGCCACTGTTCCTATTACTCTGACTTCCTTTCTGACCCCGAAGCCTCCTCACTGTCTGGAATTCAGCCCTCCTCCCGCTGTGAAAGGCAGGTCATGACTCTGGACCCGCTGTGTACCAGCACTGACTGTTTCCACCCAGCGGTTGTTTACTTAACTGTCCCCTGAAGTAACTCCCTGCCTTCAAAGGGCTGTTTACAAACCCCACAATTAGGCTTCCTGGAACAACAAATAAACACAAACCTAATTAGGCGTGTTTCTCCTGGCTCAAGGCACAGCGATCTAAAGGCTTGGGCACAGCAGCCACCAGTTAAATAAACAGTTGTGGGATGTATGGAGGAACGGATATGTAGAGGGGTACATGGATGCGCGGATACATGGAATAGGTAGGTGTGTGCATGGATGAATGGATGGATGCATAAGTGATCAATTGACAGAAGAATTTATGGATGGATGGATGGATGGATGGATGTAAAGATGATGTTTAAATGGATGGATAGATGAATGAATGGAAGGATGGAAATATAGAAGGTGGGAGGAGTTAATAAATAGGCAGAGGAATAGAAGGTTAGGTAGATGGAATGTGGATGGATGGATGGATGGATGGATGGATGGATGAGTGAAGAGAAGAGCTAGATAGGATAGTGGAAGGAAGGATGGACAAATGTTTGGATGGATGGGAGGATGGCTGGTAAGTGAGTGCGTAGACAGATGAACGGCTGGGTGGGTGGAAGTTGGTGAAATGCATAGGGAGCGGGTGATGGGAGCTGAAGTTCTGACTTCTGGGCCCTGCCCTGTTCCTTGAGATGCGCTGTTACCACCCAGTAGAAGTGACTCCAGCCTTGTGGTGCCAAAATAACCTTGGGTTTGAATTCAGCCGCTGCCACATCCTAGCTTTGTGGCCCTGAGCAGATCCTGTTCCTCTCTGGGCCTCGGTCTCCTCTGTAAAGCAAACGTTAGTAACTGCCCTCACTTCACAGGGCTGCTGGGGAGGTTAATGGGCTAAGTGCCGGGCCGTGTTCTCTGCTCCCAAGTGTAATTCCCGTGCAGCAGCTGCTGATGGATTGCCCACATCCTGTGTTCTGGGGATTCACCTCACAGGGGGCCGAGGACCAGCCTGTGCTGGTGGCAAGGCCCTCCCCCAGGGAGGCGTCCCCTGAAGAGAGGGGCTGGTTCCCCTGCGGGCGGCCGCTTTGACACAAAACCCAAGGCTTGGATCGCCTCCCTGCTGGCTCCCCGGGTCCCAGCCTCGGGGCTCCGCTCCGCTCCGCTCTCCAGATCTGGGGGTGAGAATGGAGCCTGACGTGCAGACTGCCTGATTCCAGTCCCCCTCCCGCTTGCCAGCCAGCCGGGAACCTTGCGTGCGTCCCTAACCACTCTGTGCCTCGGAGAAATAAATATCCCTACCTCAGAAGATTGCCGTGAGGGTTGAATGAGTTAATACAATAAAAGGTTTAGTACAGTGCCTGGCACACGGTAAGCATGGCGATTATTGCATCATCATAATAATAGTAATTATTATTATTGTTGTTATTACTACCTCCCCCACTCCCCCTGTAGCTTCTGGCCGGAGAACACCTACGTTTCCCGGAAGGAGATGCCCCCAGGCTGGGCTGAAAGGAACAGAAGGGCTGGGGGCGGGGGGGGGGGGGGGGGGGTGCACTGCCTGGGCAAAGGCAGAGCGGGGAAAGCTCTCCTGGGAGCAACGGCTGGAGCTGCCCGGCCAGGGGGAGGTGTGACTTCCAGTGGCAGAGGCTGGGCGGGGTGAGGTGAGTCAGTGTTTGGCTCAGCCAGGCCCGTGAAGAGCTGTTTCCCATCAAGCGGCGGGCGGGGCGGCTGCGGCTCCCTCTGGCCAGGGGTGAGGGTCTGAGTCAGCCCCAGCCAGGTAAGTGGAGGAGGATGTGGGGCTTTCCCACCTGCATGGCAGCCGTGTGAGCAGGGCAGGGCAGCTCCCACGGCCGGCAGGCCAGCAGGCAGGCAGGCAGGTGAGGCCTCTGCACCAGGTAGAGCCTGGGAGCTGCCTGCCTCCACAGCTGACCCCAGGCCTCAAGTCCAGAGTGAGGCCTGGTGGCCGCTCCTCTACCTGAGTCGTGGGGCCCAGGACCCCAGCCAAGGGCCTTTTTCCTAGGGGAGGAGAGCTGTGGGGTTCAATGAGACCTGGGGAGGCAGGGAAAGCCTCCTTGAACAGAAGCTACTTGAACCAGGCCTGGGGTGGTTCAAGGCCCCCCCCCCCCAGGAAGCCAGCAGGGGGTGGTAGCTGGGGAAAGTGTTCTGGGCAGGTGCTAAGGCCCCCGAGGTGGAGGCCTGGAGTTTTAGGCAACAGTAGGAGACCTTCATGGCCAGAACCAAGAGGGGAAATGAGGGAGGGGAGGGGAGGGCAGGGCAGTGCTGGTAGAGGACAGGGGGTCACATTGTGCTGGCCAGGGTAGGAGCAGCAGAGGTGGAGAGAAAAGGATGTCAGTCAACAAGCCCTTCTTGAAGACCTACTATGTGTGAGCCCTATGCAGCAACTGTGGATACAGAGATCGTGAAGGCTGAGCCTCTGCTTGCAGTCCAGGAAACAGGAGAAAAACAAATGCAATTTTGGTGTGCTTGGTGCTCAATTGAGGACACCTACTCCGCACAGGCCCTATCCACAGACTTTCTATGAAGTAACTCAATTTGTGAGATAACTACTATCACGAACCCCTCCCATTTCACAGATGGGGAAACTGAGGCCTCCTGGGGAGGCTAAGCAGCATACCCCAAATTAAGAGCCCAGTAAGCAGTAGGTGAGGTTTCATACCCAAATCTGAAGGGTTGCAGGCCTGGGCCCACCTGCCTACTCCGGTTGCCTGATGGTCCTATGTCATCCAAGAGGGCTTCCTGCAGAGTGAGGCGTGGCCTGGGGTCCCGGCCAAGTGCACAGAGCGGGCATTCTAGACCCGGACAAGGCCTGAGCCAGGGCCTGGAGGTGAGGCTGACCCTCTTAGCCAGTGTCTCCCCAACCTCACTTAAGCGCCGTCCTTAACTCCATTCATACTTTATACTACGTAAATTGATGTTTTTGTTTACTTGGTTGTTTTTGTTCTGTTTTGTCTTGTTTTTATGGTTGATATACAATATTGCTCTAGTTTCAGGTGTATAACACTGGGATTCCCCATGGGCGGCCTTATGAAGTGAGTCTAGCAACCATCCTTCACCGTATGAAGTTATTACGATACCCGTGACAGTATTCCCTATGTTGTGCATCTGTGCCTCTTACCTCCCTTTACCTTCCTCACCCATCCCCCAACCTTCCTCCCCTCTGGCAACATCAGTGTGTCCTCTGTATCTAGGAACCTGTTTCTGTTTTGTCTTGTTTGTTCATTTATCTTGGTGTTTAGATTCCACGTGTAAGTGAAATCATACCGCATCTGTCCCTCTCTGTCTGACTTCTTTCACTCAGCATAATGCCTTCTGGGTCCATCCATGTTGTCACAAATACAAAGCTTCACTCTTTGTTTTTGTGTGTTTTTTAATATATATACTTCTTTATTGATTTCAGGGAGGAAGGGAGAGGGAGAGAGAGATAGAAACACTAATGATGACAGAGAATCACTGATTTGCTGCCTCCTGCACCCTCCCCCCCTTACTGGGGATCGAACGCACAACCCGGGCATGTGCCCTTGGCCGAAATCGAACCTGGGACCCTTCAGTCTGCAAGTCAACACTCTATCTATTGAGCCAAACCGGCTAGGGCAGGGTTTCACTATTGGTGTCTGAATAATACTCCATTGTACACATGTGCCACATCTCCTTTATCCAGTTGTCTACTGATGGACACCTAGGTTGCTTCCAGATCTTAGCTACTTAAGTAATGCTGCAATGAACACAGGGGTGCATAGCTTTCCAAGTTTGTGTTTAGAACAGGCGCCAGCAGTGGGATTGCTGCATCATATGGTAGTTCTATTTTTAATTTTTTTTAAAGGAAACTCCATACTGTTTTCCATAGTAGTTACATGCTTGGTTGGCTTTTAAAAAATAATTTACTGAGGTGAAATTCACATAACATCAAATTAACTGCTTTAAGGCGAGCAGTTCAATGGCATTTGATATATTCACAATGTTGTGCAATTGCCTCCTCTAACGAGTTGGAAAACATTTCCACCACCACCAACCCCCGCCTCCCAGCCAGAGAAGACCCCCATTAAGCAGTTGCTTCCTGTTCCTCCATCCCCTCCACCCTTCCTCTCCCTGCCCTTGGCAGCCACCAGTCTGCTTTCTGTTTCTATAGACTTTTCAATTTTTTTTATTCTGGATATTTCATAGAAATGAAATCATACGAGAGGTGCCCTTCTGTGCCTGAATTCTTTCACTTATGCATCATGTTTTGGAGGTTCATTATGGTTGTAGCATATGTCAGTAAAATGATTTTTAAAAGAAAATTTGTAGCACTATCAGAAAGAAAAAAATAAGTGTTCGTTTGTACAGATGAAAAGTAACATTAAAAGCAATGCTCACAAAACAGTAGGATGACATTCTAGAGGGACTCTGCAGCCTGCTGAGGGCTGTGGCCCTCGGCCCGCTCTGCCTCAGAGAGGGCGAGGAGCAAGCTTTGGAGGGAGGCCGAAGGCCTGCCAGCACCCACACGCGGCTCTCCGGGGGCTGCCCAAAGAATCGCGGAGAACTCAGAGGGAGGACCGTCCTCCCCGGCGCCATCTGTTATAACTCATCGGGTGTTCGAGGCTGCTGAGCTTCCCAGGGTAGACGTGAGGTGCGTGTGAGTCTCCCCAGTGCCTCTGTAGGTGGGATCAGAGGGAAGGGCCAACGATGGGGGAAGCCACCGCCCCAGCCCAGAAATAATCCCGAGAATTCCACGCTAATGGTTGTCTCCCCGTTTCCAAACGCTTTTGCATCCATTCGACAGCACAGCTGACACCTGGTGAATTTCTGTGCCCTCCATTCTATTTGGATATATTTGCCCATGTCTGAGCCAATACTGTTCCATTTCCTGTACCTCTGTCATCTTTGCCAATGTCTGCACCAATGAATCCTCCTACCTGCTTTCTGTTCGATGGGTGTCGCTGCTCCTTTTTCAGAATTGCCGTGGCTGTTACTGACTCTTTACTGTGACTTTAGAACGAGCCTTTTTCAGACAGGCCTAGAGATGCCAAGTGACAGGCTGAGAGTCACCAAGGGCTCCCAGCTTCATGGCCCGTTTCCAAGACTCAGAGGAACCCAGGGCCCTCTTGGCAAGGGGAAGGGGGGGCAGAGGGGTGAGGGGGGACAGGGGGTGAGGGGTATAAGGGGGGAAGGCAGGCATGCTGGAAGGAGGGGGTTCTTTCCACAAACCCCAACACACCCCAATGTGCCTGCTTGTCAAAAGCTTGAAATGCCCTTAAAAACAGCAGTTGGCTACATTCCCCCCTGTACGCTATTTAAGTAGTTTTCTTTTAAGTCAACTCACTTTTTGAATTTTTATTTAGACTTAGTTTTAAAGGAAACATTTAATCCCCGCCGTAAATGAGAAGCCAGGATTAAGGGTGAGGTCTTTGGCTGGTGGTGCCCCGCCCACCTCCCCTCCCACAGACCGAATTCCAGCTGCAGCACCTGCCCTTTCCCTGTGGGCTCTGCCCGCCCGCCCGCGGGAGCTGGGAGTGAACACTCCTGGGTGCGCCCTCAACCAGGACGGCAGGAGCAGGTGAATACAGCCCTCAGCACCTCGCCACCCCGTCCCCACCCCCACCCCCAACATAGATGACCCAGAGGTGCTCGTCTGAAGCAGATTGAGCCCAGGTGCCCAGGCGCTTAGTGCCTGAACACTCCGCATGGGCGTCCCTTCCTTCCTAGTCTCACTTCCCTGCTTCCCACCAGTCTTTTCTGGGGTCACCTCCCACATAAACAACTTGCTTTCAATTTTTCAAATCTCTTAGGGATCTGCTTCCAGAGCAACCCAACCTAAGGCTCTTCCTATAAATTGAATAATTTTTTCAGCAAATAATTATTTTTTAAAAAAAAAGTGAAAGAAAGCCAGACCCCACTGCTGCTGATGGCTTGGCATTGGGGTCTGCTCTGTTTCTTAGGAAGAAGGGTGGGAGTGCCGAAACCGGTTTGGCTCAGTGGATAGAGCATCGGACTGCAGACTGAAGAGTCCCAGGTTTGATTCCGGTCAAGGGCATGTACCTTGGTTGCGGGCACATCCCCAGTGCGAGGGGTGCAGGAGGCAGCTGATCGATGCTTCTCCCTCATCGATGTTTCTAGGTCTCTATCCCTCTCTCTTCCTCTCTGAAAAAAAAATCAATAAAATATATATATTTTTAAAAGAAAAAGAAGGATGGGAGGAGGGTGGTAAAGACACACACGTCCCAACCAGGAGGAAGAAAGGGAGCTGCCAGGACTCGCCATGGAGGGGGGTGATGGGATTCTACGCAGGACCCCACACAGTTCCTCCAGCCCCGTCCATACTAGCCCGTGGCCTGAGAAACACTTCTGACAGGCCAGCTCCAAGGCGGGTGGGGTACCCCCAGGCTGGGCAGCTGGCAGGACACAAGCCTGGACCAGGGGGCAGCACTCAGCATTGGACTGGACACAGGGGTGGGATGGGCCGCCTCAGGAAGACATTTGGTCCCACCATGAAGGAGCTCAGAGGGCCATTAGTCTGATGGACTAATGGGCTGATGGACTCGGCTCTGCTGTGAGTACCTCTGAGCACTCATTCATTCACTCATCATTCAACACATGTTTCTTGAGTACATACTATGTGCTGGGCACTGTGTCAGACACTGGGGAACAGAGAAAACCACACCAAAATCCCTCATGGTACTGACATAGCCTCATGCTACTGATTTTTGTACAGACAGGAAACAAGTGAGCATATAAATAAACTCTGAAATGAAAGTCCCTGGTCCTACAACACAAATAAACAGAACGGTGGGATAAAAGTAGAAGGGGCTTTGGATAGTACGGCCTGGACTGCCTCTGAAGAGGGGTCATTTCAATCCAACACTGAAAGCTGAGAAGGAGCCGGTCATGCAAAGAGCTAGAGAAAGAGAGTTCTGGAAAGAGGAAACAGCAAGTGCAACGGCCCAGGGGTAGGAATGAGCTTGGTGTGTGGGAGGAAGAAAGGCAGGCTGGTGTGCAGAGGGGGGGGAACAGCGCGGAGGGGGGAGGAGGTCAGGGAGGCAGACACCAGGACCATGTCAGAGCAAAGAGATGCCCATGAGTGTCTGTGGGTCAGTGAACCACTAATGGAAGGCACCCAGGGGCACTGGATGGGGAGCAAAAGGGGCAGCTGGAGGCACTGGGTCAGGGAGGCTTTTTCTCTTGGTGTCTTTGTTCATGGGAGGGAAGGCCGAGGAGGATGGCCCTGGCGTGCGTGCGTGGGGCCGGCCCAGACTGTGGTGTGGGCCACTTCCTCAGGACGGGCCTGGCTCTTTCAACCAATGGGATTGGCAGGCTCTGCTTCGGCATCTCATACTAGCATCCCCTGTGTGAGAAGCTACTTATTGAGAAGCTATGCACCAGGGTCCCTGCAACCTGATCAGAGGTGCCAACCATTTCCCAGAAAGACCCTCGTGGAAACAAGACGTGCGGCACGGTGAGCGCGCCGGGAAAGGCCGGTCATCCAAGTCGGCTTTTGGAAGGACAAAGAGGAGCTCGCTAGGAAGAAGCCACCACCAACCAGAGGGCTGAAACTGTTCCTCTTGCTCATCCCTGTGTCCCAGCGCCCAAGACAGAGCCCGGCACATAGTGGGTGTTCCGTCAATATTTGTTCACTAAATATTTATTCAATCGAAGCTACCCACACTGGTTATTCAAGTCGCTGCCCTCATGATTTTTGTGCAATCTGCTTTCTATTCATACTGTTACTTAACATTTTTCTTCAAGTCAACTTATCTTTTTATTTAAGTAAATTTACTTCAAGAGGAAGCATTTGATGTTATCTCCAGATTTGAATACAAAGAGCAAAGAACACTTACCACAAATCAAAGATCAGCAGGAACATCATCACAATAAACACCTAACAGCGTCACTGAAGCCTATCTGTTAAGAGAACAAAAAAGGCAAGTCACAGACGGGGAGAAAGTATTTGCAAATACATAGCTGGCAAAGGACTTACTGATATCCAGGCTATATAACAAACTATCCAAACCCATGAAGAAGAAACAATTCCATATTTTTAAATGGACAAAATGTTTGATCAGGAACTACACCAAAGAAAAATATACAGATGGCAAGTAAACACATAAAAAGATGCTCAACATCATTATTCATTAGGGACATTCAAATGAATACCATAATAACAAACCAGGATACACCTATTAGGATGGCTAAAATAAAATAAATAAATAAATAAATAAATAAAATAAACACACCTGACAATCTGACAAAACCAAGTGCTGGCAAAGATGGGAAGCCACGGAAACTCGTCCATCGCAGGGGGGAATGCAAAGTGGTCCGGGCACTTTGGAAGCAGCTCAGCAGTTCCCAAAGCAGTGAAGTCAAATACGTATATATTTACCATATGACCCAGCAACTCTACTCCTCGAAAGTTCCCCGAGATAAATAAAAATGTCTGTTTGCAAATATTTGCCATGGCTTTGCTTATAATCATTAAAAACTGGAGGCAACGGGAGACACAACAAGATGGCGGCAGAGGTAAAAGCCTAACTGCAGCCACACTCAACAATTTCAAAAAATACAACTAAAATATAGAGTGGACACTATCCAGAACTACAGGAAAGTTGACTGACTGGGAATTCTACAACCAGAAGGAAAGAGAAAACCAGAAGGAAAACAAGAGGAGCTGTAAAAGCCTAAGGTACGGAAGAGGCACGGCGCGCGAGGACGGAGCCGGAGAGGAGGGGCGGCTGAGTGCCTGGCTGGCGTTCCCCAGCGGGAAGGAGATAAAAGCTCCGGACCGTGCTGAACCCCAACTCCGACTGCACTGAACCCCAGTTCTGGGCGAGACCCTGGGGTCCAGGCTCATACAGAGGGAAACTGGGCTGTAAGGCGGAGCTCAGCGGAGTGGCGGCGAAAGGCAGAGCCCCGGAGTCGCGCACATTGCGCGCAGAAGAAGGACTGTTGGCTGAGCTGCTGAATTGCCCCAGCGGGAAGGACTCAAAAGCTCAGGACTGTGCTGAGCTCCAGTTCTGACTGCACTGAACCCCAGTCCTGGGCAAGACCCTGGGGTCCCAGCCTCATACAGGGGGAATCTGGGCTGTAAGGCGGAAGCTCAGGGGAGCAGCGAAAAGCAGAGCCCCCGGAGTCGCGCACATTGCGCACACGGAGGACAGACTGTTGTTTGGACCGCGAGATTGCCCTAGCGGGAAGGAGACATAAGCTCCGGACTGTGCTTAACCCCACTTCCAACTGCTCTGAACCCCAGTTGTGGGCTTGTTGGGGGAGAGACTAGACTGTCTGGTAGCAGGCGAAGCTCTAGAGTGCCTTTCTCTCAGAGGTGCTTGCAGCAAGTACCAAAGGACACTGAGGTACACTGAGACTCAGGAACCTCAGGGCGGGGCTAACCAGAAGCCAAGGCTGAAGGCTCCACCCTGAAACTCTGCCCCTTCCAAGCTGAGCTCAGAGAGGCTTTTGCAGGTTTCCAAGTCTTGTGGAATAAGGTTGTCTCCTGGCATAGACACAGCTGATCCTCCCAACCTACCAACTCAGGGAAGCAGCGAAAATGCTGAAACGAGGAAACAGATCACAAACGAAAGAAATGGAGGACAAAAAGCGACTGGATATAGAGTTCAAAGCCACGCTTATAAGGTTGTTCAACAATCTCTTAGAAAAGGCCGATAAAATAAATGAGACCTATGAGGATATGAAAAGGGATCAACTAGAAATAAAGAATACATTCTCTGAAATAAAAAATATTATACAGAGTCCTAAAAACAGATTGGAAGATTGCAAGAATCAAGTCCAATATTTGGAACACAAAGAGCCAGAGGACACTCCTCCACAGAAGCAAGAAGACAAGAGAATCCAGAAAGTTGAAGATGGTGTGAGAAACCTCTGGGACAACTTCAAGCGAACCAACATCAGAATTATGGGCATCCCAGAAGATGACAGAGAGCAAGATACTGAAAACATATTGAAAGAAATAGTGACAGAAAACTTCCCCTACCTGGGGAAAGAAATAGACTTACACGTCCAGGAAGCACACAGAACCCCAAACAAAAGGAATCCAAACAGGACCACACCAAGACACATCATAATTAAAATTCTAAGAGCTAAAGACAAAGAGCGAATATTAAAAGCAGCAAGACAAAAGCAGGTAGTTACCTATAAAGGGGCACCCATACGACTGTCAGCTGATTTCTCAACAGAAACCATGCAGGCCAGACGGTAATGGCAAGAAATATTCAAGGTGATGAATAACAAGAACCTACAGCCAAAAATACTCTACCCAGCAAAGCTATCACTCAGAATCGAAGGCCAGATAAAGAGCTTCACAAATAAATTTAAGCTAAAGGAATTCATCACTGCCAAGCCAGAATTATATGAATTGCTGAAAGGGGTTCTTTAGGAAGAGGAAGAAAATAAAGATAAAAATATGAACAAACACGTAACTATCAACAAGTGAGTCTAAAAACCAAGGGAAGTAAAAATCATGATGAACAATATTAACTGATGAATATAATAGAATCAGAGGTATGGAAGGGGAGTGGACTGATGATTCTCGGGGAAAAGGGGGGGGGCGGGAAGAGACTGAACATAAACTGCACCTATGGATGAGGACAATGGGGGATGGGGAAAGGGCAGAGAATTGAATGGAAACTTGGTGTAGGGGAGCACTTGGGGGGGGGGGGGAATGAGGAACATTTGTAATAATATGAACAATAAAGATTTAGTTTAAAAAAAACAAAAAAAAAAAACTGGAGGCAACCCAAAGAGCCCTCAAATTATGAAAAGGTAGGCAAGCTGTGGTACCTCCATACAATGGAATAGTATTCAGCAATGACAAAGGACAGAGTACCGATAACACGGAGACTCAACAGGCAGCAAACTGTAGGATTCCACTTAGGTGGCATTCTAGGAAAGGCACATTTATAGGAACAGAAAACAGACCAGATAGAAAGTTCAAGAGCCAGTGAAACTGATCTGGCTGTAGAGGTCAGGAGAGCGGTGCCCCTGGGAGGTGAGGTCACCGGAGGGGACGGACAGGGGCTCCGTGGTGGGACATGCTGTCTGTTTGTCTGGGTGCTGATTATGGCTGTGAAAATTCATCACGCTGAGCACTTCCTGTTTGTGTGCACCAGAGCCTAAGAGGCAGTTGTTGAAAGTCTATTTTTATTATTATTTTTTTTAGATTTTATTGATTTTGCTACAGAGAGGAAGGGAGAAGGATAGAGAGTTAGAAACATCGATGAGAGAGAAACATCAATCAGCTGCCTCCCGCACACTCCCTAATTGGGGATGTGCCCACGACTAAGGTACATGCCCTTTGACTGGAATCGAACCTGGGACCCCTCAGTCCGCAGGCCAACGCTCTATCCACTGAGCCAAACCAGTTTGGGCTGAAAGTCTAGCTAGATACAACTGTGTGCCAAAGGTATGGAGCCTGAGACCTGCTCTTTTCCACGAAGGGAGATTGGCAAGTATTCTGTTTTAGAGACAGGCTAGCAGCAAACGGAGACTGTCCTTCGGCAAAGGAAGGACAGCCAAAGATTTGCCAAGGGAAGAACTCTATGTGACCTAATGCGATTCGAGGCTCGATGTGCCCTATAAAATGATGCTGAGTGGCCCCATTGGGGCCCATCAGCAATTAGGAGATCACTTCCGTGTCTGCGACACCATGCCAGCAGGGCAGAGCAGGGGTCAGGGCGTGGAGGTGTGAAGGCTCCGCTCCAAAGCAGAGGAGCAGCAGCATTTAGCTGGAGCGTCAAGGAGGAGTTGGCTTCAGCTGTGCCTTTTTCATTTCTGTCCTTTGGCACCCAACACAAGCCTGGCACATGGTAGCCTCCACTAACTGGTCACCCCTCCAAGTGTTTGCATCGGTTTGTTCCCTCTGCTGGAGGGGTCTTCCCCTCCTCCCACCTTGACCACCTGACCAACTCCTAAGTCCATCTGGGGGTGGGGGGGTCCTTCTTTTCCCTGTTACTTGAATATCTCTTGGCATTGCTGTTTTGGGGTCACCACACACACTATTTCCTCTGCCTGGAATCTCTAACACCCTCCCCACCCCACCCCCACTCCAAGCCTTGGGTCAGTCAGAACCTTTTGCATGCAAGTGACAGAAAGCCAGCCCAAACCGCTCTCAGCCCAAAATGGGAAGCATAGTGGCTCATGACACTGAAAGGCCCACAGGGTGCCTAACCTCAGCTCTGACTGGACCCGAGGGTTCAGACCCGATCCAACTCCGTGTGGCTCTCTCTCTCTGGCAGCAGTTCCCTGATGGGCCAGGCTTTTGCTTGCTCGCTCTCAGTCCAATGTAAATATTGCTTCTCCGTCACAACTCATTCCCAGCCACCAAGGGCCCAGGACCGACTTCCATTGGGCAGGCTTAGGCACATGCCCATTCCTGGGCCAATCCCTAGAGCCAGACCTGGCCCTGCGCCCAACCCTGGAGATCGGGTCTTGGGGCATCTCACCAAAACCTCATGGGCTGAGATGGGGGAGGAGGAGGCTCTCCAGTAGGAAATTGGGGTGCTACTACCTGGAAATGGAAGATGGATACGGTCTGCTTGTAAGCTCCACCTTGGCAAACTGGAGCCTGTGCGTGACCTCAGGCCGACCCTTCCCCTCTCTGGGCCTCATGGTCCCGCTCCGGCAATCGGACAGAGGGCTTCTGGACTCCAAAGTTCCGGAATTCTGTGACAGCTTCTGGAACCGGTGGCTGCCCCCTCAGTCCCGGGAGAGTTCCGGGACTTCTGGAGATGGAGGGGAGCGTCACGCAGGGCCCTCCCGGCCCCGGGCCTGGGAACGTGCGTAGAAGATGACAATTGGGCTCCCTTTGGTCGAAATTCCACTCCCGTGGGGGCCTTGCCAAGGAAAACAAGCCCAAGAACCAGGCGCTAAAGGTGAGCATATTTGACAAGTTTCAAGATGACAAATTATTTACACAGGTGTGGTACCGTCCCCTTGCACCCTGCTTTCTTTTCTTTCTCTTCCTCCCCTTTCCAAATTCTTTCCCCAAGGGTACTGACAGACGTGCCAAGGGAGGGGGTGGCTGGTTGGGGGAATCTGCTCATTTGAGTCCATAAACCAGAGGCGGGGGGGGGGAACGCGGGGGGAGTGTGTAGGTGGAACAACAGAAAAGAGAGTGTCTGGTCTCCTTTCACCCCCTTCTTGCTCTCAACCCCCATCACCTGGGAGGTGAGAGGCTGAGGTCCTGGGAATGTCAACGCTACCTGCGTCCTTCAAGAGAACAGAGACCAGTGGTGGGAAGCAGATCCTAGGGTCACGGGCCAGTGTTGGCTGACCTTGGAGCCAGCGAGGAAAGATGGAGAAAGCAGTCATTTCTTAAGCACCTACTGTGTGCCTGATACTGAGCTGAGCTCCGGGAATAAATGCATGGTGAATAAAACAAACAAAAAATCCCTGCCCTGGTGGCCAGAGCGAAGAGATGGATCAGAGGTAAGCGCTGGGCTTTTTGCTCAGGATAAACCTATAAGGTGGGTACGATCGCCCCTGCTTCACCAAGGAGGAAACTGGGCCCCACAAAAGAGCAGTGGTTCGTCCGGGGTCACAGAGCAGAGCCAGACCCCATCCCCTTCCATCTGGCCTCGAGCCCACGCGCCAGGGGGAAGAGGGCAGGCGACTAGGATTGTCCAGGCCTTTCCCATCCCGCTCGGCCCACAGGGTTAGGGGACCTGAGGACAAGCCCTCTGCTTCCTGTGAGAAGAAAGTGAGACTGATTTAGCTGCTGAGTCATGAGGGTACAACAGGCTCCCAGACCACAATGGGCTCGGCCTCAGTTTACCCACCTGTAAAAGAATGGGTTTAATAACATGTCTGCCTCCAGTGCCAACTTCAGAGGGTGCTGTGAGGGTTAATTACTGCCTGGCAATTCCGGGAGCCTTGATGAAAGGTGGTGGGAAGTGGGCGCTATTAACCTGGGCAGGTAATTTATTCCCAGCCTGGGGGAGGGTGGAGAGGGGTCACACCTGGTCCTAGTCAACCTCAGGCCAGCTCATTTCCAGATGTGTAGGGGCCCAACATACCATCAACATCTGGGCCCACAACCCCTAGGGACAGACGTGACTGGGGCTGTGAGCAGTCCAAGCCTCAGACTGGGGTTCAAATCCCACCTCTGCCTCTCCCCTGGCAGAGAGACCTGGACAACGGTCCTCCCTCTCAGGCCTCGGTTTCTTCATCTGTGCAGTGGGGCTCAGAAGCTGGCCTGCCCCACAGGGACCGTGGTTATTTCTCACGCCTACACAGACCTCGAGTGCCCCAAATCAGGCTCCAGCCGCCTCCTACCCCTGGAAACCAACCGCTTCCCTTCGCCCTCTCTCGTGGCTCCTGGGTCTTGATTTATTACACACACACACACACACACACACACACACACACACACACACGTGTGTGCATCCTAGCTCTTGGTCTAACTGTGAACATTGTGAACATACAGCCTGGTCCCAGTGACCCCAGATGTTTTGCTTCACCCGGGGTCAGCCCTGGGCTGGGGCAGGGAGAACACAGATAGAGACGGAAGCCGTAGTAGCCCCTCTTCCTCCTCTTAGGTTTAAGAGGAGGAAGAGGGGCTTGCTCCAGGAGGGAGCATCATAGCCACCTCACAGGTGGGGACCCTGAGGCTCTGAGATGCGGATGCTAAAGCCCTGGGCTAGTAAGAGGCAGGAATGTCCACCCTCGGGCCTGACCAGTGGCCCAAAGCCTCACCCCCACCTCAGGGAGGGACTTGGGGTCCCACCTGCAGCCTCAGCACAGGGGCTGGCCCTCCCCGAGATCCGGGCCATGCGGCCTTTCACCGTGAGTGGGCAGCTCCCAGCCCCGGGCCCCCAGTGGACGAGGACAGGCCTAGTTCCGTCACCAGGCAGCACCACTTTTGGGGGGTTTAGAGAGCTGGTCTGGGGCTGGGGTCCTGTGCCCCCCCCCCTTTGCCAAACTCACCCGGTATCCCTCCCCGCCCCCCTCACTCCTTCTGCCCCAGCTGCACCGACCAGATCCTCAAACATCCCCAGCTCCCATCGCCTAGCCTTTGCACATGCAGTTCCCTCTTCCTGAAGCACTGTTCCCCACACCTCTGCACCCTGACTCCCCTCTGTTCACGTCTCGTCTCCTCGTGAAGGGGCCTCCCGGCCTCCTTCCATCACACCCCGGCTTTATGTCCTTCCGAGCCCTGATCGCCGCAGAACTGAGCTCAAACCTCGGATCCCTCAGCCAGAACGGCAGCTCTGTGAGGACACAGGTTTGGTTTCATTTATTCGTTCTCTTCGCAACCGAATCATCAGGACCTGACCGAGTGTCCAGGACACAGTGGTGCTCAATAAGTGTTTGTTGATATAAAGAAGAAGTTTTTTTTAGAAGGTATGAATAATTTGCATCATGAGGGGAGGGGTGGCTGTTCCAGAGGAAATGTCACCCAAAGGACTGAAAATATTCTCCAGGGTCCTGGAGAGTGTCGTCAGGGCCACCGGCATCACAACAACAGCCGTAACACTCATCGGCACCAGCTGTGCTACGCGCTGTGCACAGGTCATCGCGCTTCACCCTCACCGTGACCCCATGAGGTCAGCCCTGTGATTATCTTCATTTCCCAGATAAGGGAACTGGAGCTTGGAGAAGGGAAAGGACTTACTCCGGGTCCCAGCGGCCACACCTACCCCCTCCTTCCAGAGCCTCGAGGTCGCCTAGAGACAGCCCCAACCCCTGGTTCCCGGCGCAGCCCAGAGAGGTTGTGTGCCTCCGGACAGCCCCAGCTGGTCAGCAGCCGGAGGGATGATCCCGGCTCCCTGGCAGCCGCTCAGCCGTCGGGGGGAGGGAGGGCAGGCTTGGCGGCCGTCCTGTCCCAGGGACGCCGGGCAGCCAGGAGTTCCTCCGCGGACTTACTGTACATGATTCAGTGCCAGCCCCAGTTGTGAAATCTGGGAATCTTGTGGGCAAGGCCAGGCCCCGGGGATGGCTGTCTGGGAAACAGAGGCTGGGAAGGGGTTAAGGGGGGCAGCACCCCCCTCCCCGCCCCCAGACAGAGGCTCAGGGCCAGGCCAGCAGAGAGCACGCCACTAGTACTGGGCTGGCCACCGCCTGTGGCCTGGCTCTGACATCACAGCTGCGTCAGTCCAGCCTGCCCCAGTTCCCCACTTCCTTCCCTCCCTGGGGCCTGCATCCCTAACCACCTCCCCAGCCTCACTGTCCTCTCCTGAGGAACCAGCGGCACCCAACCCTTCTCTCCTGGGAGGGAAGGGGTAAGCAGGAAGAGGGAGATAGCGCACCTTACTTTGCATACAGCAGGCACTTAAATGATAGCTGTGGTGGGTTTGAGCCGAACCATAGCCCTGTGAGCTAGCCGGGGAAAGCTGGGAGCTATCATAGGGCTGTGGAGAACAGACTGAGGCCTGAGAAGGGAAGGCCTTGCCCTAAGCACGCAGCCGCGCGGTCATGGTCACCTGAAAGGCCGGCACCGTCTCTCAGATCTCCCTCAGTTTTCCCGAAGGAGCACGTGGCCCTCCGGTTGCCCTGTCGGGTTCCCAGCGAACGTCCCCAGGCTGGGAATTTTCTTCCTCATCTCATTTAAGTTCGTTTAAGTCAAATGTATGTTTTTTGTTTTTTTTTACCTAAGGCCGTGGTGGGCAAACTGCAGCTCGGGAGTCACATGCGGCTCTTTGGCCCCTTGAGTGTGGCTCTTCCACAAAATACCACGGCCTGGGCGAGTCTATTTTGAAGAAGTGGCGTTCGAAGAAGTTTAAGTTTTAAAAATGTGGCTCTCAAAGGAAATTTCAATCGTTGTACTGTTGAGATGTGGCTCTGTTGACTAATGAGTTTGCCCACCACTGGCCTAAGGGCTGACAAAAGAATTTTGCAGGGACTATTCATAGATCAGTGGTACTTATTAAATTATGTTCTACATTTGAGATCTTTAAAAAAGTCACCGAGCACCTACCCTGCTCCAGGCACCATTTTCAGATATTAGCCTCCCTTACTCCTCACAGAAACTACATGAGGGTGGCAAGGTTATTATCCCATCACACAGAGGAGGAAACTGAGGCACGGGGAGGGGACACCTGAGCCACACAACTGGTAATTAGCAGTAAGAATGGCTGGCATTCCTAAAGTGCATATTCCATATGCGGAGTAGATATTCACATCCTCTCACGGGCTTCACTAATCACCCTAGGAGATACATGCTATTATTCTCCCCATTTCACAGATGAGGAAAGTGAGGCCCAGAGGGGTTAAATAACTTGCTCAGATAGCACACCTACTAAGTGACAGAGTTAGGATTTGAACCCAGGCCACCTGGCCTATGTTTCCACCCAGGCACAGAGCCAGGACTGGACACACAGTAGGTGCTTAGGCAACACAAGTGCTATTATAATCACCTCCACTCTGTTTTCCGAGCTTACATCCTGACCTCTACAGTTCTTTCTCCACTTGTAGCCAGAGGGACCTTATGAAAATTCAAGTTAGACCAGACCCTCCTCTGCATAGAACCCTCCACGGCTCCCACCTCATGCAGAGAAAAAGCTCAAGTCCTCATGCTCTGCCGCCATCTCCTTCCGCTCACTTCACTCCAGCCACACGGGCCTCCTCCTTGCTGTACTTCACCTCAGGGCGTGGCACTGACTGTCCCCACGGCCTGGAAGACGCTTCCTATGGGGTGGCTCCCTCCCTCATCTCCTACAGAGGGTGGCTCAGATGTCACCCACATAGGGAGGCCGTCCCTGACCCTCCCATTTAAAGTGCCATCCTTATTTCTCCCTGTAGCGCCGATCCTTTCAAATATAATCTACAACTTATTTGTCTTGTTTATTATCTCTCACCCCACAAAAGTGTGAACTCCATGGGGGCAGAGACCTTTGACTGTCTGCTGTACCGCGGCGTCCCCAGCACCCGACATGCAGGAAGTGCTCAATAAATATTTATTGAGTGAATAAATTCTCCTTTGCCTCGGAATAATCTGGTGAGGGCTTAGCTGGAACAGAGCTCATGACGTTCGCTCCAGGGTCCAGATAGAAAAGCGGCCTGCTCAGGGTCACCCAGTTCCCAAGAGGCAGGTTGATCTGGCTCCAGAGTCTGAGATGTTTTCTCTCTATTCCGGACGGCCCCTCTGGGGCGTAGGCCCCACACCAGCCGCCTATTGCACTGTTGGGACCTCTCCTTGGCCCCACGTAAACTGGAGGCTCAGAGAGGTAAAGTACATTGTCCCAGGTCACACAGCGAGTCGGGGAATGAATTCGGGTCTCTCCACCTCTGCGTTTGGGGCATTTTCTTGCTAAAGCAGTCTGTTTCCCTCCCCTCCTCCTTCCTCTTTTCAGCCAGTGTGTTTGCAGCTGAAATATCAAGCCTGCTGCGTGCAGCCTTGACATACACCATATCTCTGGGCCCGGCCCCACCCCCACCCTGGCTGAGCGGAGCGCACACGGCCTGGTCCCACATGCCTCAGGGATGAGCTATGAAGAGTGCCCAGCTGACACATCTCAGAGCAGATGTGGGTTTGCCTCCCACAGGCCCAACTGGCCCCGGCCAAGTCTCCGCCCACCCCCTACCCCCCAGGGCGAGTTGGACCTTGTAGGGTAAGGAGAGGTAAACAGTGGCCCTAAAGAGGTCACATTAGGCAGAGATTGGGGGGCTTGGGGTTGGAACTGGGGCCAAGGCTATGAAGGATAAAGAGACTGGCTCGGGGGGGTTGAAAACTCAGGGTCACCAGGGGCCAGGCAGGAATCTTAAATGAGTGGAGTGGGCCAGGGTCAGGTGATAAACAGTCACCCGTCCTTGGCCTCCATTTCAGAGACAAGAGGGAGAGGCGGGGACTGGAGTCCGTGCCTGTAGAAAGCTGGGTCTGGCCTCTTAGAGATGGGGTGCCTGTGCAACCAGGTGTTCAGATCCCCTGATTTTCTAAGGGGAGTAGGAACACCGTTTTTTGTTTTTTGTTTTTTCAGGTAAAAGCTACAGATTCTTAACCATTGGCTCCATTCATTAAAAAGTTCCATGTGAGCCCACCTGAGGGCCGGGTTCTGGGGGTTCTGGGCGCTGGGCCTGCCGTTTGCCACCTCTGCCTGGCCAGATGGAGCAGCCAGACAAGGAACAGATGACAGCCTGATCCTGAGTCAGGATCTGAGGGGCGGGATGGTGGCCAGAGCCCAGCGCCAGCAGCTCCGAGGGACTGCAGAGAAGGTTCCTGTCATCTGGTCCCCCTCCTCCACCCCGCGGCATGGGCCTCCTCCAGCCCCCTGCTGCTCCAGCTGTCTGTGGGATGGAAGGGGCCTGAGGGGGACTGGGCGGGGCCTGAGGTCTCCTTCCCACATGGGACACAGCTGTGGATGTGTCTGCCATGTGCCTGTAACCTCAGGAAGGAGGTGACTCTTCCTGTGTCCCGGGTCACCCCCAAGCCCTGTCCTCAGCAGCCCGGCCCTGCTGAACCCCACGTGCTCCAAGCTACATGCTTCCACAGGCGTCACTTTGAATCTTACCACATCCCTTTATGGCCCGTTTCCAGATGGGGAAACTGAGGCTCGGGGAAGGAGAAGGGCTTGCTCAGGGCCCTGCAACGGCACAGTGAGGCGCTGGGCCTACCTGCCTGACCATCCGTTCCTGCAAGAACCCAGCCCATCACCCAAGGTTGGGCTCCGCTGTCTCCCGGTTTATGTAACAAGCAGCCAGACCCTAGGCCGGTGCTGTGCGCTCAGGAACGAACAGGCAGGGTTTGTCCCACATTGCACCCACTCCTGGGGAATCGCATTTTCCCCACAGTCACGGGCCCCCGTCCACATCCGATCGGTTTGTCTCAGTCCTGGCATCTCAGTTCGCATGCTTCCCAGATGCCTACTCCTGGATGGCCCCCAGGCATCCTTCAAGTCAAAGCACCGGAAGTGAATCCAGCAGCCTCCTCCCAAACTGTTCCTCTGCCTCCATTTCCCTCCTCACAGAAGGCCCACCATCTGCCCAAGGGCCTAAGCCAGAAACCTAAGCATCACCCATTCAGCGCCCCCCTCCACACCTTCAACCCCATTGGTCACCCAGGCCAGCGAGTTGCATCTGCAATCTCCTTCAAATCCGTCTGCCTCTCACCTCCTCCCAGGGGACTGCACCTGCCTTCTCGCCAGTGGCTCTGCATTAGCAGCCCCACATCCCCGAACATAGCTCCCCGCATCAGCGGGGTACCATTTGCCGTTCCCTGCAGCTCTCAGCCGGAGCCCCCATCGCCTTCAGAAGGAGGTCGAAAAGCCTTGGCCAGCTTCACAACCCTGCGCGTCCAGGGCCCTCTCCTCTGTGCAGTCCAGCCAGCCTGGGCTGCTCTCACTTCTCCCGTCCGCCGTGTTCTCTCTCACCCCTCGGCCTCGCACAGGCGTTCCTTCTGCCTGCAGTGTTCTCCCCGCCCCACGCCCATCTCGGGTCTGACTTCTGCACGGATGCCCTTCAGGACTCGACTCCAGTGCCATGAGCTTCATAAGCGTCTCCTGGCCCCCTAAGTCTGGATGGTGTGCCCCCAGGGTCCTACAGCCCTCTGTGTGTGAGTCAGGCTGCAGGAGGCCCCTCCAGCTATTCTACACACAGAGGATGGGACACAGGGAACGGGGCACAAAATCGCTATCAGGATGGAAACGGCTCCAGAAAAATATGGCAGGACTGGCCGGTCGGGGAAGCTGCCACCTCAGCCAGTCAGGATGGTGGGGCACTGCCGGCTTTGAGAACACAGTGATCCAGAGATCAGGAAAATGCAGGCCATGACCATGTTTATCAGCAGAAAGAAGGCCAAGGCAAAAGCAAGTTGGCGTCCACTTTCTGAATCTCACAGGAGGGCATCTGATTGGCGGTACCGAAGGAGCATACCGAGTCCTAGCTGCAAAGGAGGCTGGGAAATGTGACTTGTGGCTTTCCCGCCTCTGCAGACTTCAGCTAGAAAATGCAAACAGACACTTAGTGCCAGTGGACCCTCAACGTGATGTCCCAGGATTCCCCACCACAGCCCCAACCAGCCTATGTTGGCTGTATCCTGTTTGCTTGTCTGTCTTTCCTACACGTTCCTTTGGGAAACAAGATAGTGCCTTAGATACCCTTGGCTCACCAGCATTAATTGAGCACTTACTATGTATGTGCTAAGCACTGGGCAGTGTGCTTTACACACTTGTTTACATATGTATAACCCAATGGGATATGAATATTGCTGTCCCTATTTTATACGTGAAGAGGCCGCTCAAAAGGTAATTTTCCAAGGTTACCCAGTAAGTATTAGAGATGAAATTAAAAATGAAATCCATTTTATTTCAAGCTACAAATATTTGCCACTGTGAGAGGCAGCTTTGTCTTCTCTTAAGGATCTTCTCACAGGCTCCCAGAAAAGCGGAAGGAATGCTGTGCAATGAACAAATGAATACAAATGTCCCCGAATCAGCTGCCTACAGCCCTCTGGGCTTCAGTTCCTTTCCAAGACTGTGGCTTGACGAATAGAAAAAAACTAACTGTGCTGCGCTGGGACTCCTCATCTAAGGTATGTGGGTGGCCATGAAGGCTCAATGGCCACCACCCTCTTAAAAGTGGTGTCTATGTGCAATTTTCTGGAGATATAGTACATTGCTTTCAAAGTCCAAAACAGTGTTTCCAAAAGTATGGTACTCGTACCCCCAGGGGTACGGGAAGAGTTTGGTGGGGGTATGCACTGCACCGTGCTTAGCTGCGCCTAATTCTACGTTCTCATGAGTCAAGTCAAGACAGTCTTGTGAGGCGTGAGATGGTACGGTGTGCAAATAAATGTTATTTATAATATAACTTTTATTTATATTTTATTATGAATAATTTTATTTTTCATTTATTATTATTATTTTGTGTATGTACCAAAAAATAAATATATTTTGATTGTTATTAAAATACATCCATTTTTTTTAACGAGGGGTACTCAGGATTACGAAAATTATAGAAGGGGTACACATATGTCAAAAGTTTGGGAAACACTGGTCCAAAAGATTGATAAACTGCTGCTTCTGAAAGGGATGTAGGGATCTTCCTGCCATCCTGACCTCAGTCCAGACCTTATGACATTGCCTGCATTCACGCCTGTATCCACCCACTCTCCCATTCACCTGTTCATCCATTCTTCCATCAATCCATCCATTCACTCACTCATCCGCCCACCTGTCCATCAATTCATCCATGCATGCATTCATCCTCCCATCCACCCATCCATCTATTCATTCTCCATCCATCCATTTATGATCCACACACTGGTCCATTCATTTATCCACTTTCCCATCTATTAATCCATCCAATGATCTATAAATTTGTTCATTCATTCATTCATGGAATCACCAATCCATCTATCCATGTATCCCTTTATATGTTTATTCATTAGCTATCTATTAATTCGTTAGTTAGTTAGTTAGTTACTCATTTAATTATGTTTACCTATTCATTCACCCCTTGATAATTCACAATATTCAACCATGAAATCAGCCACACCATCAATCTCAGATTTTATCATCCATCATCATTTATTGATTCAACCATCTATCCATTATCTACCTATCCACTAAGTTTTTTACTCATCCATCCATCCACTCATTCATTTGATTTTTCATCATTTCAGCCATTGATTCATCTAACCTTTCATTTATCTATTGCTTCATCCATTCCATCCATCCATAAGCAATTCCTTCATCCATCCACTCATGTACCAGCTATTAAATCAACCATTTGGCCACCCACCCACCCATCAAACCATCTCCCATCCATCCACTCATGTACCAGCTATTAAATCAACCATTTGGCCACCCACCCACCCATCAAACCATCTCCCATCCTTCCACCCATTAAATTCTCCATCCACTCATTCTGTTCCCTGTACCAAAACCAAGAGATGAGTCACAGCTGGTCCCTCCCTTGAGAAGCTGACAATCTAGTGACAGGAACAGATCGTCAGAACTCAAGGTAGAAAATATTGAGAGAAGTCAAAGGAGCTCCAGGCAGGTGCCTTCACAGGAGGGGATTCGGGTCCATCTGGTCTAGTGGGAAGGCTCTTTGGAGGAGCTAGCCTCCAAATCAGGATTCAAAAAGTCAGGAAACCAGTAAGCAGGAAAGACAAGAGAACAGTGAACAATTTTCACTTACATATCTCAGCGGTAACTCACAGAACATCCATGTCACCTAGAAGCTCACTGTTCTTGTTAAGACATTAAAGATACCAAGAAGTCCTGCAACAAGTGCTAACACTGTTCACCACAGTAATCGGACCATTAGAACACTTTCCCCCACATTCCTATTAGCATTCCAGAGAACTTGCATCCTTTAGAAGCCCATTTGAAAAATGCTAGTCTGGTCCAAACTCCTTGCTTCCACAAATAAGAAAACAAAGTTCCATAAAACAGTCTCTGCCCTCAAAAATGTTTCCATCGGGAGATAAGATGGGACACACAATGTATGCCTAGGACTCTTGTTTTCATTCCTTCGGAGCTGAGCACAATGCCTGGCACACAGTGGGTTTTTACCGAAAGAAGTGTTTATTGTTGAGGAGTCGCTCCAAAACAACTCCTGGTTCTTAAGCTTCCCCCATTTGCCAGGAACTGTGCCATGCGATTTCAGCTCCCAGCCTTGGTTTCTCAGTCTGGAAAATGGGCAGACAGTAAGGTCATCTCAGCAGGACTGATGCGGGAAGCGCATGCTTACACTCCGCTTTTGTTGTAGGTGCTGTCTCCGGATGCAGCTCTGTCACTTTCTCAGCCTGCTAGTTGAGTTTTCAGTGGACAAGGGAGACCTGGCTCCTCCGCTGCGGCTGGTACCTGGAAACCGCCTGAGTAATCCCCACGGCATCCCTGCCCAGCCCGATGGGACATGAACTGGAAATTCCCTCTAACATTTGATAATTAAATGATTCCTCCCTTCTCAGCCTCCTTTTCGGGGCCTCCCGCTCTCCCTTACTCAGCTCTGCGCCTCCAGAAACTTCGGCAAAGGAGTCCAACTGGTTTGGGGAGGGCCGGGCAGCTACTTCCCCTTCTCACCGCCCACCTGGCCGCCCTCAGCCATGGCCGGGGCCCGGGCTGTGCAGCCTGCTGGGAGGTGTGGGCTGAGCAGTTCTAGAACATGGAGCCAGATGCCCACGCCAGATAAAGGGGCCACTAAGTGCCTCCTCGGCCCAAGCCCAACCCTTGTGCAATGCAGATCTTTGTTCCGTGGAGACAGCCACAGGGATGAACGGATGTGCTTATCTGATGGGGCCACGAGGCCTCCAGATCATTCCAGGGGCTGTTTTTTATAAATAGGTCTCCGGGCGCCTCTCGGCCATGCAACTGCCTGATCTTCCCCCACACGGACACGCCCGCCTCCCCTCCTCCAGTCAGTCTGTCAGTCCACATTTATTAGGCACTTCCTGTGTGCCCAGCCCTGTGCTGCGTGCTGGGGACACAAACTAATAAGACCAAGTCCTGGCCCCTTAGACCTCACAGTCTGGTTGGGAGGGGGCAGATAACCTAAAAAGATAATGGTCACCGTAACGTGGATGAGTCTCAAAACCACTGTGCTGAGGAAAAGAAGCCCAGAAAAGAAGAATATGCTCTACGACTCCACCCATAGAAAATTCTTGAGGACACAAACTACTCTATGGAACAGAAAGGCGATGGCGGTTAGCTGACGGTGAGAGTGTGGAGGTGGAGGCAGGACGGGTGAAGGACAAAAGGACATAAGGAAACCTTTGGAGCCGATGGATGTGTTTACCATCTTGGTTGTGCTGGTGGCTTCGTGAGGGCAGACATATGTCAAGACCATCAAAGTGCACACTAAAACATGTCTGCTATTCCTCAGTAAATCTGTTTTTTTAAAAATAAAGATAATTGCAAAACAGTGCAGCAAAGGAGAAACTTGGGCAGGGCTGAGGGTAAGGATCGGGAGGGTAGTCAGGGAAGGCTTCCTGGAAAAGGAGACGATTGAGCAGAGGTTTAAAGATGAAAATGAGATGCATACGGTAAGAAGCGTGAGTGGGGTTACCTTCCAGATATGGCTGAGCTCAAATCCTGACTCACATGCTTATGCGCTGTGTGGCTTTGGATAAGAGAATCGACCTCTCTGAGGTTCAGTTCCCTCGTCGGTAAAATGGATCCCATCACAGTGCTTATCTCTCAGGGCTGGAGAAGATTCAAATGGGGGAAAGCGCTTGGCATCCAGTGGTCACAGTAACAACAAAAGCCCTGAGGCACGAAGTGGTGGTGAGCCGAACGACGGTTAGGAAGTCGAGTGACTTCATCAGAGAGGGCGGGAGAAGCCTCAGGGGCTCGGGCCGCAAGGGTGTCTGGGCCGTGGCAAGGATGAGAGCTCTCTCCTGAGGACGGGGAGCCAAGAAAGAGCCCAACGCAGGGAAGTTTCATCGTCAAGACTGTCCTTTTATTAAATTTTTTTTAAATTTACACTTGGGAAACTGAGGCTTGAACAGGGGTGGATTACGACGTCATGGTCCTATGGAATCACAGAAATAATCTCTCGTGTATCTGAACCCCTCTGAACCTGTGAGCAGGTGACGGGCTGTTATCTAGGACTGGCTGCACGGCTCCAGCGACGGATTACGCGCTATCTCAAAACCTGGGCAGTTCTTGCTGTAGGGCCCAATTAAGAGGCCTCCCAGGGCGGCCCCAGCTCTTCCTTCCCTCTGGCCCGGCCCAGGCACCAACGACTCGCCTGGCTAGAGTCACAGTACGAGGAGCGAGGAGCACAGCAGCCAGGGGAGGAAGTGGAAAGTGGTCTGAGTTGGGACAGACTTCCTGGGTGCTGCCACCAGCTCCCTGCCACGAGGCCCTGGGACAGACCCTTTCCTCTTCTGGTCTTCCGCTTCCTGTCTATAAATGTGCGGCTCACTGCTCCCATGTCCTCCCAGCTCTCAGAAGCAGATTTGGCCCTGCCAAGGCGCCCGGCGGGGGCTGAGGCTGGGGCTGGCACAGGGGCTTGCCCGTCCCACCCATACACCTCATCTGGGGGGCCAGGGTCGACCTCAGGGCAGGCGGGCCAGGCCCTGTCTAGGGATAAAGGCAGGCGCCCCAGGGTGCAGCCAGCTTAATAACAGGCTCCAGGTTCCAGGGGGTTTGAACCCAGGAGAATAGGTTCAAACACAAATTGAGCAGCCCACGTTCCCGTCTGTAGCTCTGAAAGCCAGTGGTTCTCTCCCCCAGCGGGCCTGGCCCCCTGCCCCACCTCTCTTCAAACCTACTCACCTGTGGGAGAGGTGGGGTGTGCATCTGTGTGCCTACATGTGCCAAGTTTCTCACTGTCCTCAGATTAGGGGCCACACTCCTCACGCTGCCCGTGCTGCCTGGCCCTGCCCGCACATGGCCTGCCTCCTACCACCCTCTTCGCTCATCTTCTGCCCAGGCCTCCCAGCTGCTGCCTCCCTCCGGGCTTTGCCCTGCTGTTCCTCCGGACCTTTTGGTTGCTCCAGATCTTGCCATAGTGGTTCATCCTTCAGGCCTCAGCCCCAAAGCCATCTTCTCAGAAAGGTTATGGCTTTCTCTGGCCCTACATTTTTTTTTTTTTTATCTTTATTGGTTGGAAGTATTGCATAGATCCTCCTTTTTCTTCCGTTAACCTTTCCTGGCCTGCGCCCGTGCCCCCTCCAGGCTCTCACCACCCCACTGTTTGTGCCCACAGGTCATGCCTACATGCAAACAAGTTCATTGGTTGGTCTCTTCCCGCTCTGTCGTCCTACTTTACTTCCCTCCACCTAAGGCTTCACTGAGATATCTCATCGCTCCGGCTGGGCATCAGTCTCTCCTTGGATTTGGAGCTGTAGATGGCAGAACCTAGGACTGGCCCAGCTCTGGGCCTGCGGTCACCAGGCCTGGGCTGGGCACAGCCTGGCCCCCGCCTGGTAGTGTGGATTAAATGAACAAGCTAGAAAGGATGTAGAAAGTTACGAGCCCACTCTGGGCCCATCAATACTTCATTCACATAAACCCTCTCCCCTCCACATAGACAGGCTGGAGGAACACCTGAATACATATTCACTGCACCCCTGTATACACCCGCGTGCGCACGCACACACACACACACACACACACACACACACACACACATACAAACACCACCACCATTGCACCCAGTCCTCCTCATTAGCTGTTGGCACCCAAACTTCTCAACTTTCCCTCCTTTCACCAGATGCCAGCTGGCCCAGTGCCAGCTCCTCTCCCCCCACCGCCTGCCTGCCCTGGGCACCAGACTCATAAAGGATGAGGAAGGGCCCAAGGTGAGCTGGCAGGGCGCCATCTGAACGCGGCCCCTGGGGCCCTCACCTCCCCTGCCTGCCAGACACCTGTGTAATGAGTGTCATTACGGGGGACCCACAGGGCAGGCCAGGGCTCGCCCCAGCCACCCAGGCTGTGAACCATGCTGGGGACGGGGTGCAGAGAACATGGGGGCTAGTGGGTGGTGGGGACGTCTCTGCTCTCCCCAACCCAAAGCTCAGAAATGGGTTTTCTGAATCGGCAAAGCTGGCCTCCCATCCACACAGACTCCCAAACCTCAGGTCCCTAGCATAGTCCAAGCTGGGTTCAAGTGACGAAGGAGAAACATTTGAGTACCTACTGTGTGCCCACTTGGTGCTAAGAGCTGATGTTGTCACTTCCCACTCAGACACCATCTCATCCACTCACCTGACATCTGATTGTTATTATCTACCTCCCCCATTCAAACACAGCATGGAGTACATTTATTGAGCACCCACTGTGTTCCAGACCCTGTGCTAGACACATTACTTGTATTAGCTCATATGTCCTTACAAGAACCCTATGCAGTGAGTACTATTATTATTCCATTTTATAGTTAAAGCTCAGAGAGATAAAGCAACTTGCCAAAAATCACACAGTCCATGAGTGGTGAGCAAAGAGCTAACCTTGACCATTTGGCTCTAGTAATTGCTTGCTACTCCATATTACCTCTTCTGTCAGAGCAGAGTTATTTTTTTTTAATATATTTTAATTGATTTCAGAGAAGAGGGGAAAGGGAGAAAGAGATAGAAACATTGATGAGAAAGAATCATTGATCAGCTGCCTCCTGCACACCCCCCACTGGGGATTGAACCTGACTGGGAATCGAACTGTAGCCTCCTAATTCATAGGTCAGTGCTCAACCACTGAGCCACACTGGTCAGGCAGAGGAGAGTCCTTTGTCACCACTGTATCCCTGATCCCCAAATTAGTGCCTAGCACTTAGTAGGTGCTCAAAATACAGTGAATGAATAAGTGATTGAATGAAAGGATTATACCACTGAGTTGTCACAATATCTTTCCAGATGGTATTTACAGATAAGGACCAAGGTACAGAGAGATGAGGAGACTCGCTCTGGGCTAGGGTGAACATGTACCTCTCTTGATGTCCTCAGGATCCATCCCAGACTTGGCACACAGTAGGTATTCAGAATGAAATTCTAGCTCCTCCCCTTGGCTCTAAGGCCTCCTGGAACTGGGATCCTGACAACATCACCCAGTCACCTCTCCCTTCTCCTAACTCCTGAGCAATGGTAAATTTCCCAAATGTGCCCTGCTCTCACTTACCTCAGGGCCTCCCTACATGCTGTTCCCTCTACCAGGAACACTCTTCCAGCCTCTCTGACCCAACCTCAGCTTAGAGGGCACCTCCTCTGCCAGGAAACTATGCTGCTGACCCATGAGCCGTCAACAACTCAGCCCGTGTTCTTACTTCCCTTTGTGTAGGAGCAGTTGTCCTGAACTGGCTGTCCAACCACCGTGGTTTTATCCCCACCCTGCCACTGACCTTCCCGGTGAACTTGGCCTGGACCATTGTTAGCTCGTCTGTCAATGGGCAGAAAATGTGAATGTCATAGTAAGTGAAAGCTTGCAGTTCGTCAAATCAGTCCCCTTCCTAATCAAATCCTACCAGTGGCACTCGGCCCACCAATCCCTGTGTGATCCGACCGCTACTGACCTCTCCAGCATCTCCCCTGCCTCTTCCCCCTCTTCCCCTCCCCTCCAGCACCTGGCCTCTTTGCATTTTCTGGAACATTCCAAGCATAAACCCACCCCAGGGCTTTTGCTCTTGCTGTTCCCCCAGATGCTAGAAATCCCTTTCCCCGGAGTTTGTTCCTTCTCCTCCTTCGATGTCTCTCCATGGCACCTCCTCTGAGAAGCCCTCTCTGACAGCCCTGATTATGTCTGTCAGAGTGTTTCTCCCCGGCTGAAGTTATTTTATCTATCCGTGTGTTTGCTCACTGATCTTCTGTCTCCTCCACAAGGAAGCAGGCAGAGACCTTGTTCCCTGCTACGTCCCCTGGAGTCTGGTACACAGTAGGTGCTCAAGCCATGGCTGTGGAATGAAGAGAAGATCAGCAAAGTCATGCCTCACCCCTGCCCACGCCCAGCCCCCAGCCTGAAGTTCAGGGGCTGGGAACCAGGAGGCCCCGCTCCTGCCGCCGCCGGCTGGGGCCCCCTCTGAGCCCCAGAGCCTGTCTGGTTCCCAGCCCCATAAAAACCACCGCCCTCTCTTTGCCCTTGGGCAGCAAAGGGTGAAGGAGGCAGCATGGGGCCCACAGGCTGACCCCAACCAGGTTCGGAGAGCTGGGCCGGGAGGAGGTGCAGAGCAGACTATGAAAGCCCACGTTCATGGCGGCTGTCTGCCTAACAGCACACACAGGGCCCTCACAGCTCTGTAAGCTCAGGTTCATCCCTTATTAGTGAAACAATGAGGCACAGTGGGGTGCAGCCATGTGCCCAGGCCAAGCAGTCAGAAAAAGGCACAGTCGGGATTTGAACCCAGCTCTGCCTGACACCAAAGCCTGCATGTTTGGTGGGTGCACAGATATTATGTGAGCACTAGATACGTGCAGGCTCTGGTTCAGAGCACAGGTCCTGGAAGCAAACTAGTACTGAGGTTTCAGGCAGGGTACTCAGCCCTTCTGCGCCTCAGTTTTCCCAGCTGTGCAGCAAACCACACGGCCCCTCCTTTGTCAGGAGGTCATCTGAGGTCAAATAGAGAGGCTTGGATTCAGTGCTGTCTCACGCTGCTGCATTCCCTTGTTCCCCCTCTCTGAGCCTCAGTTTCTCCATCTGGCATATGCTACTTCCCAGGGTTGTTGTGAGGCTAGGATAAGATATTGGCCCCTGCGCTTCACATGCAGTAAGTGCCTAATTACTGCTCGCTGTTATGTATGCCAGTCCTCTGGGCCTCACTTTCCCCATCTATAACCCCAAAGGGCCTCTTCTAGGTCACTGGGGCAAAGGTGCAGGGGTCCTAGACTGGCCCTGACAGGGTGAGGAGGTCCAGGAGTGGGGGAGGGCAGCAGAGTGGTCAGGATCAGGAAGCTGCAGGAGGCAGGGGTGACTCATCAGCCAGCCAGGCTGGGGGGCTGGGTCGCGGCCCCCCACGCGCCCCTCTGGGCCCTGCCTTACGCCCAAAAGTGCTGTGTCATGCTCTGTCATGTGGCTTCGGGTCATTAATACCCGAGTTCTGGGAAGCTTGGGCTGAGTTCCCGGAAGGGGTGAGCCAGTTCAGTAAACAGATTGGCTGGTTGGTCGTCACAGCTGAGCCGGGCGGGCCTGCAGCTCGGGAGGCAGGAGGTGGAAACTGGTAGCCACGGGGGACACAGGAACTGCCCCGTCCCTGTGAGGGCTGGTACCTCCCAGGGCAGCCAGACCCACGCTCTGCAGACAAAGGGGGAAACTGAGGCACAGAAAGGACAAGGCACTCGTCAGATGTGCCTACAATGGGTCAGGGGTCAAGCCCAGAATTCTGGGCTCATCATCGGTGTTCTCAGTATCTCTGATGGGCAGGAGGCTGCATCAACGTCACCCCAAATCCTAATCTACATCCAAAGGTCCATTTATTGGATTAAGGGAGAAACAACTGGAAGGCAATTTGGGAAGGATGCAAGTATAGTAGGCTGCCCTGTGGTTGGACCAATAATAATAACAACAGCAGCAGCAGCAGCAGCAGCAGCAGCAACAACACCTTCTAGAATTTTTTGAGTACCTACTATGTGCCCTTAGGCAAAATAAGTGCTACTTAGGCACTGTTCTAAGAGCCTTATGTTAATTCACTCGTTTAACATACAGCCACTTTCCCACAAATAATCACAGCCACCATTTTTGAAGCACCTACTAAGTGCCAGGCACTGAGCGGGGCAATTGATATGCACCATCTCTGATCCTCACATGGACCCCATCAGGTGGGCGTTGTCCTCACCGCCATTTATCAGATGAGAAAACAGGGGCCTGAGAAGGCAAGCATCGGTGTCATTTGGTGGGAGGAGAGTGGCTCCAGGGTCAAATGGACCCGGGGATTCAAACCGTGGCCTCACCCCTTCCAGCTGTAAAACATCACACAAGTAACCAACCTCTCAGAGCCTCAGTTTATCCCTCTGATAAATGGGGATGATTATGGCACTCGGGCCACAGGAAGTCAGATCTAGTGGGAGCACATGAGTGTCCCTACAGAGCAGTGGGTCAAGCATGGACTTTAGGCTCAGGCAGGCCTGGGTTCCAATCCCGCTCTGCCGCTTCCTGGCTGTGAGAACTTGGACGTGTTGCTTCGCCTCTCTGGGCCTCCGCGTCCGGATGATGTTAAACAGGCATCATCGTCACACCGCCCTTCTGTACTTGACAAGAGGAGTAAATGAGCTGACGCTCAGGAGCCCCCAGTGCAGGGCTGGGCTTTCTGTAGGCACTCAACACAGGTGGCTGTCCTTACATTTCTTCTGATTCCACCGGGATGGGCGGAAGGGCCCTAAGCGGTGAGCAGGGGGACGAGGCATTCACGTTCTTTGCTGCCCTTCCACACGCACGAGCAATTTGAAAAGAGGGGTCAGCTGACCATTCTTCTTCCTACTTCACATGAGAGCCCTCAGCTTTGCTCTTTGGCTCCTCAGCGCCCTCCTTTATCACCAACAAACTCTGAGACCCCCTTATTCCCACCTTCACACTTCCGCACCCACTGGGCCCTCCACTGGCGTGCCCTCACTTACCCTAACCCGTCTGCCTGGTCTATATGTCACCCATCCTTGGCCACTCAGAGTCAAAGCTACCTCCTCCAGGGAGCCTGCCCTGACCCTCCCCTGAAAGAGAATCCCCCTGGACTCTCTCGAAGCCTCACTGACCCTTTTCTGTCATTGCACATTGGCTATTTTTATATGTCACCTCAAATTCTGGCTGCTGTCAGGTGGAAAATTTGTAAGAGGGATTCGGGGGGGGGGTGTAAGGGGGTGCATCGCCTCTAAAATGCTTAATGAAACCTGCTAAATTGAAATTAATAAATCTTTCATTAATCCACCCAACTTTATGATTCAGTATTAACTCTCTCATTCAGTATTTGTGAAAACTTCCATGTCATTCGGAAACAGTCTGCTAAGCGAGATTGTTCCTTGTTGGGCAAACACCCCCTGGTGTACACGCGGATTGCCAAGAACCCAAAGTCGGTGGTAAAATAAAGTGAGCTGCATATTGCCAAACAACTTCGGAAGTGAAGTGATTAATATTATTAAAGTCCTTTTGTGACTTTTTCCCAGCCCTGCTTTCAATCCAGCCCCTTCATTTCCTTCCCAGCACCCCTCCCGCACCCCCTTCGTCACGTGTCCTTCTCTCCTCCCTGGTTCCATCTCTTCTTATCTCCCTCCATATTCCCTCTCCACACCCCTGTCCACACTCACCCACCTCCTGGAATGGCCCTCTCCTCTTTCTTGAGGGAATCTGACCCTTCTTCAGAGCTCAGTCCAAGCCCCAGCCCCCTCACGGTGCCCTGCTCCGCCCGGACCCGGGGAAATGGGCCCTGGCTAGGGCAGCTAAACTTCTAACTCTCGGGGACCCTTCTCACCAGCAGAATGAGGGGGCTGGCGTGGAGCAGAGGTGTCAAACTCATGGCACTCGAACCAAGACTGACCAGTATGTTTCTAGATTTGCCCCAGCATTTAAAAATCAGCCCAGGCCCTGGCCAGTGTGGCCCGGTGGTTAGAGTGTCAGCCCAGGGCCCGAGAGGTCTGGGTTTGATTCCCAGCCAAGGGCATGTACCTCAGTTGCAGGTTCACTCCCCACCCCTGCTTAGGCCAAAGCCAGGGAGTCATCTTCAACTTCTCTCCCTCTCTCCAGATCAGTCCAGGGAATCCTGCTGAGTTCACTTTCCAAATAAATCCAGAATCCACCCACTGCTCTCACCTCCACTCCCCTCCATCGGGAACCCCACAACTTTCTCCCCTGCACAGCCAAAGGGGTCCTGTTAGACCAGTAGTTCCCAACAGGGGGTGATTTGCACCCCAGTGTACATTTGGCACAGTCTGGAGATATGTTTAGTTGTCACAACTAGTGTGTGTGTGTGTGTGTGTGTGTGTGTGCTGCTTGTGTATTCATACATAGCAAATGACCCCAAAACATAACAGCTAAAAACAACACGTGTTTATTATCTCATGGTTGCTGTGGTTAGGCATGGGGGCATGGTCTAGCTGGGTAGTTCTGGCTCAAGGCTTCTCCCAAGTTCAGAAGGGAGGTGTCAAACTGGGGCAACAGCCATCTCAAATCTCCAAGCTTGCTCATGGGGCCGAGGGCAGGCCACGGGGAGAGGAGATGTCAGTTTCTTGCTACAGAGTCTTCCCAAAGTCTTGCTCACCACGTGACAGCATGCTGCTGGCATCGTGGGGACAGGCCGGCAATGCTGCCCATCTCCCCGATGCACAGGAAGGCTCCCACCACAGAGGTCCACGTGCCGGGAGGGCCAATGCTGGGAAATTCCATGTTTGAGCCTAAGTCAGACCCCATCTCTCCTCTGCTCAGAACTCACAGGCTCTCACACGACTTCCAAAAAAAAAACGCAAACTCCTCCTGCTGCTGCCCACAGGGCCCTGGGCGGTCTGGGCCCTGCCGGCCCCTCTGACCTGTCTGTTCCCAGCCTCCCCTGCTTACTCAGCCAGATTGCTCTCCTTATCTCTCCCCAACAACGCAAGATTTTCCCCACCTCAGAGTGCTTGCATCTGCTGCTCCCACCATCTGGAACACCCCCAGGGCCAGCCCCCTCACTTTTCTCTTGCCTCCTGGCCCTCTGGGACAGCCTGGATTACACTGCAGCCCTCACACTCCTCGCTCCCTTTTGCCACTGGTTTCACTACCAAACATACTCCATCTTTTATTCGTTTGTTTTCTGACTGTCTCCCCTGCTAAAACCGAAGTGCCATGAAGGCAAGAGTTTGTCCGTGTTGCTCACGGCTGTCTCCAGAGTGCTTGGCACATAGTAGCTGCTCAATAAAGATTTTTTCATGAGTGAGCATGTGACCTGGTCTAGAGGCCTCCTGCATTAGAATTTTAGAATTGCAGAGGCCTAGTCGACTGAGAGCTGGTGACTCCTTTGTCCTGGAGGGGATCATTCCACAGTCCCAGAATGCCTTGGCCTTAGCCACCCACAGAGCTTCCATTCTGGGCCAGAGTGCTACCAAAGGGTCACATAAAAAAAAGACTTAACCTTAGGGAAACTTGACTGGGGACCTGTCTTGAGACGTGGGGGGAAAGGAAAGTGAAAATAAATTGATTTTCTCTTTGGCCTAACACATTTGTCATATAATTACACAAATGCTTAGGATGAACAAAGCGGAGTGACATAGTTAAATACATTTGGTATCTTCAAGCACATTTACACGATACTGCGTGACTGCACAACGCAACATCCTCTTCATGGCATGTGACCAGCCCGACCTAATCGTGAAGAGAATTGTTTCTACAAAAAGTATTCAATCTGCACTGTGGCTGGCTCTTCTAGAACCTTCTAAACCAGAGGTGTCCACAGAACTGAATTTTGTTTGCTGTTTTGAGTTTGATCCGTTGGACAACTTTTAAAAATCAGGGATTCTCACGTAGGACCTGGGATTCCTGGCCTCTTTTGATACATGGAGAGATCTGGGCCGCGTGCCGGCTAGGAGCCGGCGTCCCCCGAGAGGGGCCTGTCCGCTCTAGTTCACTGCGGTCACACCCAGCCCACCTCACTCATCTTGTCGCCTGCCGTCCCAAGATGTCTGAGTTTTTGATTCCTTGTTCTCAAGCTTGCCAAGGAGGACACTGCCTGGGGTCTGAGGCCCAGGGAGCTTAAACAACTCTCCCCGGGGGACCCAGCTCGCAGAGCACGGCTGCAGCCTGGGACTCGGGACGCCCGGTCCTGCTCAGCGCACGAAGCACCTCCTCCCAGAAGCCCCCGAGCCCCGCTCAGTCCCCGGGAGCCGAGCCGCTGAGCCCCAATCGCCAGGAGGCCGGCCCCAGCGTCAGGCAGCGGGCTGGGGAAGGCCCTGTCCTGTTTAGGTTTTGTGGTCTCGTGAGTAACCGAGTGGAAAAAAACAAGCTTGAAAAGATAACAATTACAACGAAATTAAATCAAATCAGGCCCGTGACTCATTTATGGAGCCGTAAAAACAGAAAACAAAAACAAGCTGGTTCTGGAGAAGGCAGGCCGGAGTGAGGCGGGAGGAGTTGGGGGAGGGGAAATAAAGCCACAGCAACAGTCTCCCAGGACTGTCAATTACCCCAACAATGAGGCAGCGATGCCAGGCCCAGAGCAGCCAGGGCCCCGGGCGGGGCAGCTGGGAGACCCCAGATGCCCGGGAATGGCTGGTCTTCTCCTCCCAACACCCTGTAAGCATTGGCATGCCCTTCCACAGACAAGGAAACCGAGGCTCGGTGGGACCGGTGACAAGCCTCAGGTCACACTGCCCGGACATGGAAGGTCTGATTCAAACCTGGTCCCTATGCCTGTATGAGGCCCAGTCCTTCCATCCAGAAAACAAGCACCTGAGCCATCCCTAGCCCAAGAGCGGCAATGAGGCCCCCGTCCTGGAAGCTTCCCTGATGCTTCAGGAGGCCACAGGCCAGACACCCCACAGTTCCCCTCTCTGGTCTCACTGCCCCTTCAGTGGGTCTGACCCAGGAGGCTTCAAAGCGCTGGTTTCCCAGAAGCCTGCCCCAGGGTTGTAAGAGGAGCCAGAGGTAGCCTATGAGGGCTCTCATCCCACAGGCCTGCGATTCCTCAGAGGTCACCTTGACCCAGGACCCAGGACCCAGGACCCAGGACCTAGGACCCAAGGACAAAACTGCGTGGGCAGCAGGGAGCTGGGCCTGGGATCTGGGCCCAGCAGAGAAAGCAGCAGCCAGGCTGGTGAGGGAAGAATTGGAGAGGGCTAGCTGCGAAGAGGTGCTGGGAGCAACGGCCAAAGCAACACCATTCACTGCAGGGGGTATGAGCGCTTCCTATGGGAGGGGCATGGTGCTTAGCACTAGTCACTCACTCACTCATTCATTAACTCATTCGTTCATTCCAGAAATCTTTATTGAGCACATTCTTATGTCAGTGCCGGGTTGGGGGTCAGGAACACGACAATGACCAAGAGAGCCAAAAATGGAGCTGCTATCCTGCAGGGAGTAGACAGACAAATCAGCAGTAACCAGGACGCATCAAGAAGTGGCAAGAGCTACGGAGACAAATTAAATGCAAAAGGAAGTTTCAGGGATCAAATATGACAACAAGCCATATTTGGGGAAGGTATTCCAGCCAGAGGGAACAGCAAGTGCAAAGGCCCTGAGGCAGGAGCATGCCTGGCATGTTTGAGGAAGAGCAAGAGGAGCAGAGTAACCCTCCCCAAAGCCAGCAGGTTGGGTACTGCTCGTCTCTGTCCTTACAGAAGGGAAAACTGAGGCTTGGAGAGGGGAAGTGACGCCCAGAGTCACACAGCCAGGAAATGGCAGCACAGGGAGCAGAGCAGAGCGCAAGTCAGGCAGAGCGGGAAGTGGGGAGTGTGTGCAACAGGCTCACGTCCCAGGGGTGACTCCCAGAGAGCATGGGTCACCTGCCGTGGTCACAGCCATCCATGCTGTGATTGTGCCACCTGGGGCCGTGCAGGGAGCCTCAGCCCAGCCCTCGCTCTGCCTCCCTGACCCCCCCAGGGTCTAGGGGTCCCTGGGTAACCAAGAATCCAGGGAGCTTGTTCAAGCTAAGTGTGATTAACTGCAAGCAGTCCCCAGTTTATCCCTACCTTAGGTTGACCTTTAACCAGATCATTGAAGAAGTTTTGCAGCCTCAGTGTCTCCATCTGTCAAATAATGAGTTCCCTTAGGTGATCTCCAACAGCAGTCGAGGATTCTTGGGTCCAGAAAAAGGCATGGATCCCCGAGGCCACACAGCCAGGAAGTGACAGAGTCAGGAGGGGTCTCTGCCTGCTGACCGCTGGCCCAGAGCTCTTCCCCCTCCTGCCTGGAGCTCAGCATCTGGGCTTCTCACTCTGCTCTGCTGTTGTCTCCAATCCTGCCCATTCACCACCCTACACACCTCCCACTGTCCATAATTCCAGGCCTTTGCACATGCTGTCCCTTTCTTAGGAGTACCTTTCTCCTGAGCCATCTCCCCACCCATAAAGAAAAAATAAAGCAAGGAAGGGGGCTCAGAAAAAGCTGCTTTTAGGGGTGACATCTGACCTGAGACCTGAAAGGGGTGAGGTAGCGGAGTCATGTGAATACATGGTGTATAAGGGTTCTGGGCAGCGGGGGAACAGTATGTGCAAAGGTCCTGAGGTAGGAAGATCCATGGCTTATTAGAAAAACAGCAGTGAGGTCATGGGGATGGAAAGGAGTAATTGAGGGCGAAAGTGGGAGGAGATGAGGTCATCAGAGAGGTGGAGGGTTTGCTGGTGGGAGGGGGTCACACAGGGCCTTGTGGGCTGCTGGGAGTGGGGGCTTTGGCTCTTACTCTGGCCAAGGTGGGAGTCCTGGGGAGAAACAGGATCCAACTTAAATTCTAAGCAGATCCCTTTGGCTATGTGTAGAGAACAAACTGTAAGGGGTGAGGTCCCCAGATAGGTGATGCAGGTGGCATAGACCAGGGCAGGGACAGTGGGATAGGGGCGATGCAGGCAGATTCTGGTTACATTTTAAAAGTAGAGTCCACAAAATGTGGTGAGCACTCAGATGTGGAGGCAAGTGAGGACAAGGGATTGGGAGGACTCGGGATTTAGGGGAGCATCTGGAGGATAGAGGAGACAGGGGTGGTTTGGGGGAAGACCAGGTGCTGGGCTGTGGCCGTGCTGAGTTTGTGCCCTCACTGTCACCCAGTGGCAATGGGAGGGGTGGGTGGAGACTCGGATCTGGCGTCAGGGGAGGCGCCCAGGTTGGAGAGATGCGTTTGGAAGTCGCCGGTGTTTAGACAAGGACCAGAACCGTGTCTTTGGCACCTTGTCTGCCTTGTTCCCCTCCTCCAGCACCAGGCTGGTCCCAGGGAGGCCTCAGGCGTGTCCAGGGGACCCTAGAATGTGTCCACGGACCAAGGGCCCACCGTGCTCAGGGCCATGCCAAGTGCTTCCTCTCAGTGATCATTTCATTCTCACAGCTGCCTGGAGGAGTAGGTGCTGCCAGAGCTTCACTTACAGAGCTGACACCTAATGTGTCACCCAACCCCAGGAGAGAGTGGCTGGGTGCTTCAGGGAGGCTGCTCTCACGCAGTGCAGCAGGGGAGACCTTCAGGGAACATCACCTCCATTCTCAGCAGCCCCAGGTCAGAATACTGGGCGCGGGGCTGGGAGAAGCTAGGGTTTCCTGAGTCAGCAACAGCGCCTCCCCCAGACAGTGGGAAGGATTGCCTATGAGTGATTCTGTGACCTCCGGAAGAGGCCTGGGGGCAAACCTGGAGCCCCCCCCCCAAGGCCACCAAGAAGGCTGGGAAGGAATGGGGGTTGTGGGGAGGGGATTGTAGTCGAGGACCGGGGGCCAAGACCTCGAGCCAGGAGAGAGGCTAAGACGTGGGGGACAGTGAGATCCCACCACCACTCGCATGGAGCTCTAGAAAGCCTCTCTGACACACAAAGTGCTGTCCTACTAATGTGCACCCTCCACCATTCACCACAGTCACAACACCCAGCTGGCTGGTCACTGCACTTCGTAAAATGTCCTCCATGAAAGAAAGCTAAGGGGTGGGCCGTGATGTTGATTAAGCACCTACTGTGTGCCAGACCTCTTGCCCAAGGTCACCAGCAAGGGAGGGGCCGAGGCAAGACTCACACTCAGATCTACCTGAGTCTCAAACAGGGTTCTTTCCACTACGGGCTTTGACTTGCCCACTCGGCATCTATAAAGAATGGGATCAAGAGTTGGGGAGATCTGTAAGGGGCAGGGAAGGAGGAGTAAGACCCACAGAGTGTTTATCAAGACCCAGCCTTGTGAGAGACGTTGGGCAAAGACTTTAGTTTCTAGTCTGTGACCTCGGAGTGTGGATCTGCCCTTCCTCCCAGTTGTGATGGGTCCATCCAGGCATTGGCAAACTTTTCCTATGAAGAGCCAGAGAGCAAATATTTTCTCTTTTGGGAGTCTTGGGGTCTCTCTCACAACTACTCCACAATGCAGTTGTAGGGTGAAGGCAGTTAGAGATGAGATCTAAATGAGTGGGAAATGGTGTGTGCCAAGAAAACTTTGTTTATAAAAATAGACTATGGGCCAGATTTAGCCACGGGGCGATAGTTTGCCAGCCCTTGGGTTAATTAATGCCAAACAAAGCACCTGGAACATAGTAGGTGCTCAATAATAATGAAGTAGTAAAATGATTCTGAGTCTCACTTTTTCCACTTGCTAAAAAGAAATCATTATAATTCGCTATTTTTCTAATGCTGTCCTTGTTTCATGGAGCTTGAGGGAGTCATGCATAGCCCTCACATCACACAAAACCTGAGATAGGGCTGTCGATGATCCCATCCTACAGGAAACGGGCTAAGTGTTCAAGACCAGGCCTGGGGCTCTCTGAACTGCTCAGGGTCCCAAGGTTGCCCCAAAGTGTGGAGACTGAGACCAGGACCCTGGGGCCCACCCTGGGCCTGGCCATAGGGCCTGGCTCCAGACTGAACTCAGTCCCAGGTGTCAATCCTCCCTTCTCTTGGCCTCAGCTCCAGCCCTCAAAGCAGGGGGCTGCTGCCTACCCCTGTCTTGCACAGTGGGTCAAATATATGGTACAAGGGAGGGAGAGAGACACTGAGACAGAGAAATAGAAACAAGATAGGGACAGAGGGATCCAGGAAGACGAAGAGAGAGAGAAAAACAGAGACACAAGAAGAGATGGAGCTAAGAAGAGTGACTCCTCTCCCACCTTTTCTGCCTCCATGCTCTCCGTCACCGCCGACTACCGCTAAGGAAAGAATGATCCATCCGCCGCGCAGCCCTGGCTCGGAACCCTGGCTCAGGTGCTGAGTGCTGTGCGACGCTAGACAGATGACCCTCCCTCTCTGAGCCTCCTTCTCCCCATCTGTGAAACAAAGGTGGTGCTAATTCAGACAGCCTTGGTTGGCTGCTGGATGAGATGGAACAGGGGGTCGTGGTACCAGCAGGCACCCAAGAACCTTTCTGTGCTGGGGAAGGGGGTGAGAACACTGTTTCCTTGAGGGGTCCTTATTCATGTATTCATTCTTTCAATAAACATTTATTGAGCACCTACTGTGTGCCAGATGCTGTGCTGGGTGGCAGGGAGATAGACAAGAGACCCACAGGCAAATTCACCCAGGGCCGCCCATGGTGAGAAAAGCAATGAGAGGGATAAATCAGGGCACTGAGGGCAGGGCACTTGCGTCAGCTTTATCACACCAAATCTCAGCAATCCAGGAGATAGGTACTCTTCTTGCCCCCCCTTTCCCAGACAAGGAAATACATTCAAAGAGGTGAAGTGGCTTGCCCAAGGTCACGCAGCTGTAAAGGGACAGAGCCACAATTCGAATGGATCCCCAAGTCCTGGGAACAAACAGAAGGGCATAATCCAAGGCTGAATGAGTGGAGACTACCCCTGCAGGATACCAGTGCAGGGGCTTGAATGGGGGCAGCCAGGCAAAGAGTAAGACTTGTACCTGAGACCTCAGCAGCCAATGGGGTAAGGACAGGGGATCTGGGTCCTTGAGTTCATGGCGGGGTCCCAGCTCTGGCTCCCACCCCCAAAAGGCCCCTGGGTGACAGCCACACCCAGGCTCAGCCTCTGGCCCACGCCGCCTGCTGGGAACACACAGTCCTCGGGACGAGGCGGCTCAAAATAGAAAGCTCGAGAACTGGGTTGGAGCCTGGAATGCCCGGGCAGGCAGGCCGGACTCCTGGACCAGCCCAAGTACTGCCCGACCCCGTGGCTGGCGGTGCGGCAGAACCAACCCGGCCTTGGTCCCGTCCATCTGTCATTCTCCAGAAGCAACTTCTCAGATGCCAGCACCGGGATGTAATGATCTCAGGCTCCTCTGCTGGCCGTCTCAGCCTAGCTGTGTGGCCTTGGGCTGGTCACCTACCCTGAGGGACCTCAGGGTCCTTATCTGCCAACAACGCATAGCGTTGCTCCTTCTTTGGGTCAGCACATGTTCGTTGAGCACCTGTTATGCTCCAGGCTCTGTGCTGGGCACGGGGGACACGACAGAGAGCAAAACAGACAAAGACCCCTGCCTGCCTCTGTGGATAAGAAAAATCCACGGGGCGTCAGAAGGTGGTGAGCAGGGGAACACGGGGCAGGGAAGGAAAGGGAACCCCAGAACACTGAGCGGGGAGTGACTGAGGGGGTCAGAGTCTGGTCTTCACGTGCAGGTGGCTCCTAAGGAAGAGGTGGAGGGGGCCCTGTGGGCACCTGAGGGAAGAGTGTGCCAGACAGAAGGAACCGCCAGTGCAAACACCCCGAGGCAGCACTAGCACAGAGAGGCCAGCCCGGCTGGAAGAGTGAGTGAGGGGGAGGGGCGGGAGAGAGAGGGGGTCTGAGGATGCAGGGCCCTGGGAGCCGAGGGGAGACCCGGGGGGCTGATTCTCAGAACACTGGGGATCCGACTCAGCGAGGGAGTGACGTGGGCGGATCCATGGCTGTAAAGGACCCTCCGGCCGAGTGCGCAGAGGGAATTTCTCCAGGGCCTGGACTGAGGCTTCCGCGAAGATGAGCAGCGATGGTGGCAATGGAGGCAGCAGGAAGGACTCGGGGGCCTTTGGGCCTCAGGGAGCCCGACAGGAAGTTGGTGGCCAGGCAGCCCAGCCTGGGAGGCTAACTGGTTTGTCCAGCCTGGAGGCTCTGACTCCCCACCCCCGCCCTCTGCGGGCCTGTGGCGGTCCCCGGGCTGGGAAATGTGCCTGGAATGTCAGCCGTGAGGCCCACCGAACAGTGGCCATGGGACCTTCTGGAGGCTGGGCGAGCGCCCGGGCCACAGCCCTGCCCACACATGGAATTTCTCGGGCCCACTGACCAGGGTAAGTGATAATTACAGGCCCTGAGGCAGAGGGGGAGGGGACCGCAAGCCAGAGCCTCGCCCACGGCCAGCCCGGCTCCCATTTACTCAGCACCTATCGTGTGCCCAGCCCTCGCCACATGCCATCCTGTCCCACTGGCACCTCACCCTGTGGCACCGGGACCTCCAGGTGACCCGTCCTGCGGATGAGGAAACTGACTTGCCTACAGGCCCACGGCCAAAACATGCCCGAGCTGAAATTTCACCCAAGACCCCAAACTTGGCACGCCTTGTTGATGGCTGCCCCAGAGGCCGGGTGGACCAGGAGAAAGAGCGCTGGACTGCGGGTCCCGTGGGGCCTTCTCTGGGTCTCAGCCACCTCAACTGCCAACAAAGTGTTTTTATTTATTCATTCACTCACTCACTCACTCACAAGTGTGCACTGGGCACCTGCTCTGTACAGGCACTGTGCTGGGGCCAGGTGTACAGCAGTGAACAAAACAGACAAAACTCCCTACCTGGGTGGTGGAGACATCCCAGCGGAAGGAGACAGACAAGAAACAGAGCAGACAGGCCATGTGGGCGGGAGACGGGAGCTCAGGCTGGGAGCCCGGGCAGCAGAAGGCTGGGTTGCCATCGCTGCAGCAGGGAAGACCCCAGTTTGCAGTGGGGGCGAAGGGCTCTTCTGGGTATGAGGCCAACCCAGGGAAAAGAGGGGCACCTGGTCCCCCACAACCCCGCCTCCAGCACAGCATCAGTGAAGGGCTCTCAGGTGGCCCCAGAATCTGCGACCCTGGATAAGAGCTGTTTGCCCAGTGAGAGCCCTGCAGATACTCTTGACCTTCCCAGCTCACCCACAGTGGACTATCTAGCTGTTCTCTGCTCTGCCGTGAGCATGCTCCCGGGAGCCCTGGAGTCCTTGGGGGAGCGGGGAGCGGGGAGAGGAGCAGGGTTGCATGTTCTCCCCACCTATCTACCTGCCCCACGGGCCAACAGAGCTGAGGAGGATTACACCGTCCTTCTCCGCACCCTGGTTCAAAGTGTTCCTCTTCCGCTGCCTGCCCCCCTGCCCACTCCTGCTCATCCCACCTCAGGAGCATCCAGACATGGCACCCGGTGCCACTGCGGGCCCCTCAGCTGTGAACTCGGCTCTGGTTCCTGTCACCTCAACTCCCCTGTCTATCGCTTGGTTCTCTGGCCCTAAGTTCCCATTTCACAGAGAGAGGAACCGAGGTTCGGAGCAAGCAGGCAGGCAAGGTCAGCGGCAATGCCAGGATTCAGACTCCGGGGTCTCCGATTCCAAAGCTCTTCACCTCTGGGTAGCAACAGCTGTTTTGGCTTCGGTGGGTGACGCAAACCCAAGACAAGGATTTGGGGGGAGCTCAGGAGTAAGGAAGTGAGTCAAGGAGGGGGGCTGTGAGGTTGCCTCGGGGCTCAGCCTCCCGGATCTCTGGGGGGGGGAGCAGAACAGGCCTCAGCACTGCCCACCCCGGGGGCAAGGAAGCCTGGTGTTTACACACCAGGTCCGCCTCTGTTGGCAAGGGTCTCTGACCTCTGCCCCCCACTCCTCTGCCAAAGGAAGCCCCTGGGCAATGGCCACAAGTGTGGCTCCCAGGTGGGCACTGACAGCGCCTGGCACCATCGCCATCCTGGAGATGTCTTCTGTTCCCCTCTCTTCCCCGTGCTGTCCGCCTGGCCCTGCCCCAGACCTACTGAGCCAAAAGCCATAAGCCTACGTAACCAGGGCTTGTACAGATGGGGAAACTGAGGCCCAGAGGGGCCATCCACAAGCCGTGGGCTTCCCAGCCAGAAAATGCCCGATGCCCCCTCCTTCTGGGCCCCCCATTCCCAGCACACGGGACCACAGTGCTGGTCCCGCCACACGGTGACATGGAGGGGCGCTTCTGAGCTGCGTGGCGCTGGCCGAGGCCCTACCCTCTCGGAGCCTGTGTCCTCGTCTGAAGAAAGGGGCCATTTAAAAAATTAAAAATCAGCCCCGGCAGATCGGCTCAGTTGGTTGAGCATTGTCCTGTATACCACAAAGGTTGTGGGTTTAATTCCCAGTCAGGCCACAGGCCTCAGCTGAGGGTTCGATTCCCATTTGGGGCACATAGGGGAGGCAACTAAACAATGTTTCTCTCTCACATCTATGCTTTTCTCTCTCTCTCTCTCTCTCTTTTTTTTTTCTATCTCTCTCCCCCCTGCCCTTTCTCTCTAGAATCAATGAACATATCATCAGGTGAGGATTTTTTTTTTAAGATTAAAAAATATTTTTTTTTGAATTTTAACTGCTGTACCCCACAATGTGGAACACTAGATATCAGGGTGTGGAATAGCACATGGCACAAAGTAGGTGCTTATATAAATGCGTCTAAGTGAAATAGTGCTTACCACATACAAGCCACCCCACAAAGAGAAGCCATTATTATTATAGCTGTCGTCGTTGTTTAGGAACCTCTCCCTAATAGAGCCCAGGCCTGCTCTTTTGGGACAAGGTGCCTCCCTCCCCATCCTGGGTCCCCCAGCTTCTTGCTCAAGGTTGCATGAACTTCGGGGAAACAGGAGGAGGAGGAAGGGGCGGGGGCCTAGGCCAGGCCTGCTAGAGGTAACTGCGGGCAGTGACCCCGCCTGGGAGGCCCCCATCCACCCATCCGCGCATCCACCCATCCGCCAGAGCGGCCTGCCCTTTCCACGCAGGGGACGCCTCGTCTTGCACAAGACAGGAAGGGGGAGGCCCGGGGTGGCGGCGGGTGACGCCAAGACCCCGTGTCCACCCGGCTGCGGACAGAATGGGCCAGGGAGGCCCCCGCCAGGCTTCCTGTGTACTGAGTAACGGGGCAGAAAGGAGAAGTAGGGTTTAGGGGCACAGGGAGATCTGGGCAGCACCTTCCCCTCCTCAGCCCAGTTGCTCTGCCTGCCCTTTCCGAGGCAGGGGCCCTGAGTTCAAATCCCGTTTCTGCTCTCACCCAGCTACGCCCAGTTCTCAGGGCCTCTGTTTTCAGTTGCTGCTGGAGCAGGGGAGCCTCTCCTCCAAGCCTCCAGCCCTTTTGGGTTACTGTCATCATCATCATCTCCCTTTCCTAGTTGAGGAAACCAAGGCCACACCAGCATCTAGTACGCCTGGTGCCCCTGAAGGAAGGTGCCTACTTGAAGATTTAGGGGCACGAGGGGAGAGGGAGGCATGATGGGGGACATAAAGATGCGGCCACATGACCCTTATCCCCAATCCTGGGCCCATAGAAGACATTACTAATCGATTAGGATCTGGGAGCCCAGAGGCAGCCTCAGAACCCAGCTCAGCACAGCTCTCCAGCCATTGCCGACCCGAGCGCCTGAGGCCCCGCGTCGGTGAGGACAGCACGTCTGCCTGCTCCAGCCCGCAGCAGCCGGGTCAGAGGAGAACGTCCCTGAGAAGGGGGCTACCTTCGGGTGCTTCTCCGTAATCACAGACCCAGGGACATATCTGCCCCTCCAGCGTGCACTCTCAGGGCCTCCCTCGGAGGCAAACCTGACCTGAGGACAGTGAGTTAGCGTCTGCCCGGGGCGGGGGGGCGGCAGAGTGAACAGCCCAAGGGGCTGGATGCAGGCACTGGAGCGGCAGCAGATTGGGGACCACAGGCCCAGCCTGGCGGGGGGCGGGGAGGGGGGCGCTGTACCAGTGTACCTGGGCTGGCCTTGTCCTTGGAGAGGGGGGTTGGCACCCAGGGCAGGGCAGGGCAGGGCAGGGCAGGGAGGGGGCTGGGAGGAAGAAGGCCAGATCAGCAGCATGCTGTGGGCTGCACCAGCCGTGCTAGGGAAAGTCCAGTGGCCCAGAGCCCCTGGTGGATTGTGTAAAAGAAAAACCGAAACCGAATGCAGAGCCCTGGGCCTCCCAGCAGCCCTGCCCTGGCCGCCTATTCCTGTACTCACTGCCATCACCTACTCTGGTCACCTATGCCTGTACTCACTGCTGTCACCCTGTACTCACTGCCATCACCTGACCACCTGCCCTGGTCACCTATGCCTGTACTCACTGCCATCACCCTGTACTCACTGCCATCACCTGCCCTGGCCGCCTATTCCTGTACTCACTGCCATCACCTACTCTGGTCACCTATGCCTGTACTCACTGCCATCACCTGCCCTGGCCACCTATGCCTGTACTCACTGCCATCACCTGCCCTGGCCACCTATGCCTGTACTCACTGCCATCACCTGCCCTGGCCACCTATGCCTGTACTCACTGCCATCACGCCAGCCCAGGCCACCAGCATTGCTCCCCGGGACATCTACAGTTGTTTCCAACCTGGTTTCCTGCCTCGTCCTTGTCCCCAACACACTCGTCCCACGTGGCAGCTGGAAGAATAAAAAATGTCACTGCCCTACTTTAACCTCCCAGTGACTGCCCATCACGTTTAGGATAAAAGCCGGACTCCGACCCTGGCCTCCAGCCCTGGTCATTGGCCCTGGACCCTCCAACATCACCCCCTACTTCTTGCCCCATCACTCAGGGCTCCCCAAGATCATCAGCTTCTTCCTGTTCCTCAAAAAGTCACCTGGCTCCCACCTCCAGCCTTCTCCCATGCTGTGCCCTCCACCTACAGCACTGTTCCCTTGTACTTTCCCTTGGTGGCTGCATCTCGTAAGTCAGCTCTTAATAAATGCCAGAGACCCCTTCCTCCGGATCGCCCTCCACACACCCCTCTGGCTCTGTCTTTGCAGCACGTACCTGTGTCTGGAAGTACTAGTATCTGCTTCTTTGTTTACTTGCTCATCCATCTCCCTCACCGAACACCAGCTCCACGAGGACAAGCACTGTATCCACCCTGGTCACTGCTATGTTCCCAGCACTTTGCACACAGTAGATGCTCAGCAGATGTTTGTTGAAAGAGACCAAGAGGAAATAGCTTAAATCACCTAGGGCGTTCTCACTGGGATCTTTTGAGCCCCCATTCACTGTCTTGCCCTGGGCATGACAGGTCAGTCCCCCCTTGTACCAGCCCCCAGCTGGTGAACAGTGCTGGGGAGAATTCTGGTTTCAGGGGGAAAGATGATTGATTAGTGATGTCTGCCACAGGCCAGGCACGGTGGTGGGGCATCTGCAGGCATTTGTGTCTGGTTTGCTCAGTGCTGTCTCCATTACACAGAGAAACACTCCCGGAGCACTGAGTAGGTGCTCAGTAAATATTTGTTGGACGTTCAATACAGGGCTCTTGACCTGCTTGGCTACTTCTAACAGAGAGAAGACCAGCTTTAGCTCATTCCACCGACAATCACCAGCCAGCCATTCAGTGAGGCTCCCCTGTGTGCTAACCCTGAAAAGATTCTGCCGGGAGCTTTTGGTCCTCTCTTTACAGAGGAGAAAGCCAAGGTGATGGATTTGATCAAGGTCACGCAGCTGACCCCTAAGTCCTCTGAGAGCCCAGTCTTGCATCATGAGTGATCTCCACCCCCCACCACCACCCCAGGTTCCTGCCCTCCCCAGCATCCCTAGCCCCTCCCCAGAGCACAGGGTTTGAGGACAGGCGGCCTCTGCTTCCCTTTGGGGCATGTCACAGGGCTGTGGTTCAACGGAAGCAGGGCCCCTGCCCGTCCCCGTGCAGGCCCCCAAGGGCCCCACCCTCCCATTCCCAGCGCAGACTCTTCCCAGCTGACCGTGGGGCGTGGGCTCTTCGTTCCTCTTTCTCTGGGCAGGAGGAAGTGGACGGAGCATGGGAAGGTCCGGAGACTCACTCTCCTCAACCTGACAACTGGGCTCACCCCTGGCACCGACACGAAAGATGCCACGCCAGGGCGTGACAGGCAGACAGGTGGGAAGGCAAGGGGGACAGAGGTGTCTTGTGACCCCCTCCTCCTACTCAGACCCTCCCAGCTCCCCACTGGCCTCCGAGTTAGACCGGGCTGCTCCCCCTGGGGAGCCCCCAGCCCAGCCCTTGGCTTTCCTTGCTCCCCGCTCGCTCCTCAGCTCACAGCTCCCACCAGCCGGCCGTTGCACATGCTGTGCCCACTTACTGGGACGTTTGTTCCTTCCTTTCTCATCGACGTGGCCTCTGCTCACTCTTCAGTTCTCAACCCAGCTTCTCCCAGGAAGCCTTCCTAACCTCCCCGACCATGTCGACCCTCCTGCCCCGTTATGGGAACCACCTTGGACTTCTCAGCCACAGATGGACATTTCTGAGGGTGACTAGGTCAACGTCTGTCCCCTACACTAGGTTCCTTGTTCCCACCTCCCCAGAGGGATCCTGACTCCCCAGAGGCTGGCACAGAGTGGGTGCTTCATTAGTACCGGTTGGCTGGATGAAGGATGCATGCAGGACGAATGGAGCAGCAGGCAAGGGCCACCCTCCAGGCACCCTCTCCCACCCTGCCCTGCCCAGACCCCCTCCTCAGGATGGCTCTTCAGCCACCCCGCTCCTGGCCCCTCCCCTCTCAGAGCCTTACTTTCCTGAATGGAAGCCAAAGGGGTGGCCCTCACCCGGCCGGCGTGGCTCAGTGGTTGGGCATCGACCTATGAACCAGGGGGTCACCGTGTGGTTCCCGGTCAGGGTCCCCCTGAGCTCGGTATTCTAAGGATGGACCTCGGGGTCACCCTGGACAAGAGGTGAAGAGGTCCCCATTCCCACGTCACCCAGAACAGTCTTCCCCACTATCTACGCTACATCCAGGCGGTCACAGCGTAGGCACCGTGACAGGAATCCAGTGGCACATGCTCAGCACAGAATAAAGAGCCTCAGACCGAGAAGAGCCCGTCGCCTGGCGGATATACCGGGAGGGGGAGATGTGGGCTCGCCAGTCCCCCGTGGTCCGTGTCCACTCACATGCAGCCCTGTCCCCACACCGTGCCCCCACACAAGCCGGGCCTCCCCCGGGCCGGACCTGATGCCGGGGGGGGGGGGGGTGTTGGCGGGCTGGACTTAGGAAGCCTGCACGTCCTCCTCGGCGGGGGGGCCGGTCCTTCCTGTGGAAACCCCAAAGGGGAACTTGACCATGGCTGATTTCCACCTTCCAGGCCAGCGCCGCGCTCGCCTCGGGTGATGTGGGCCACCACACTGGGTCTTCTATTGAACAATAGGCACCACAGCTCAAAAAGAGAAAAACAATAAAAACCCTGGGACAAGATGTTCCCCCAGGGTGCACCGAGAGTGAACTGAGAGTCCCCCGCATCCACCCTGCCCAGGGTCACCTCCCAGACGCCGGCGGGGAAGGTCTGGGCTCCCGCGTCCTTCGCTTCTCTCCGCCTGCCTGGGACCCTCCTCCCGCCTCCACTCTGAGGCCTGGAATGGGAGGGCCCCTCCGCCCCCAGTTGAGGTTGTGTCCCCACAAGCTGCATCGGAGGGAGGAGCTGCCAAGACTGTGCCAAACACGGTGTTTTATGAGCCTACTGTGCGCTGAATAAGATGCAGTCCTGCCTGCTGGAGCTCACCTCAAGGTGGGGTCAGGGCGGGACAAGGCATTGAACAAATGAATAAACAGAGAGAGGAGGACAGAAAAACAGATGGGGTCGGATGGAGAGTGATGGAGGGGTACTGCAGGGAGTGCTCTGGGGGCCTCTCTGAGGAGGAGCAAGTCACGGAAAGATCCAGAACAGGGTTCCAGGCAGGTGGACAACAGAGCAAAGGTAGGGGTGGGTGGGGTGGGTGAGAGGGAAGCTTTGTGTTTTGTTTAAGGAGGAGGGAAAGTCAAGGTGGCCAGAGTCAAGGAGGAGGGAGGAGGGAGGAGGAGGGAAGAGAGGAGGGGAGGGAGAAGGAGTGGAGAGTGTGCAGGGGCCTATGAGAGTTGGGGATCTGGCTTTTCTAGGGAGGTGGGAGACACAGGAGGCTCTGAGCAAGGCACCGACTGAGGTTCTAACAGGATCCCTCCAGTCATGCAGGGAGGAGGGGGGCGAGGGGGTGAGGAGGAGGGACCGGGCCATGGCAGAGGTGGAGGGGCAGGTGGGATTCAGCGTACAGTCAGAGGGTAGAGCTAGAGCAGATGATTTGCCGGTGGATGTGGGGTTAGAGAGAGCAGAATCGAGAACGACTCTGAGGTCTGAGGCCTGATCCACTGAGTGGGAGGCAGTCCATTTTCTGAGCAGGGTGGACATGGGCGGGGGGTGGGTAGTGGCATTAAGTGACACCCATGTCTCTGATTTGGGCAACAGAGCAAGACGGAGGCCTGGGAGGAGGAAAAGGCACCAAGAAGCATTGACAGGAGCTGGGCAGCCCTCGTGCCCAGAAGCCCCTGCAGCTGACCGCACTGAGGGGGAGGTCAGAGGAAGGCAGGGGGAGGCTCCCCCGTCCCAAGGGCCATTTGTGAGGCCTGAGGAGAGGCTGGGGGAGGGGAGGAGGAGAACCAGAGAACTGGCATCTGGAGGTTTGGAGAAAGGGCACTCAAGGCCCCTGACTCAAGAGCACGTGCCGCAGGAGGCCCATCCTGGAGGTGGGGGGCAGGGCTGGAACCAGCGGCGGCCAGCGGCGTCCCCACCACCTTCGGAGCCTTTTCTCTGGAGCAGCTGGAGAGGCTGAGTCCTGGCGGGTCTGAGTCGGCCATGAGAACTCCTTTCTGGTTTAAAGGTGGGCACGTAGCTCTGCCCCTGCACGTGGGACACAGGGGAAGTCCACTGGAACACGGGGGAAATACGTTCCTGCCTGATTGGAGAGTGAGATCTGGATGAGAACAGTCCCTTCTCTGCCCACCCTTCCCCTTCCTGGTTAGGACGTGGTTGGGTGCAGCATGATGTCTGGTGCCAGAGCAGCCGCCGGGCCCATGAGGAAAAGAAATGTGAGCCCAGCTCACCAATCTTGGCACGACCCTGCATCTGGACTCCTTGTCCTGAGATTTCATTAAATGTCCTTACTGTGCAGGCATGGAAGACAGCCTCCCTGGGGCAAGGAGGAAACAGGAATAAACCCAAGATGGGGAGAGAGCAGAGAGGGGAGGGGTGAGAAGGCTGAAGGGGGGTCTCGGAGAATTTCACCGGGGCAGCAAGTCCCTGGGAGGAGAAGTATCGCTTTGCCCCACCAGACGTCCGAGAGGCCGTGGCTGAGCACACTTCGCTCTACAGATGGGGACCAAGCTCAGGGAAGTCTGCGGTTGCGCCGGCCCGCACAGCGGAGTGACTGGTCCGTGCTCCCAGCCTCGACGTCATCGGCCAATAGGAACAAGAACGGCAGGCATCATGGGCGTCAAGGAGCCCTGAGCACTCAGCTGAGAGGCTGTGGACACTCAAAACCGCCCAGGTCCCAGAAGTGTGCGTTACTATTTTTGCAAACAGTCGGTGCTCCATGAAGGGTGCTCTCGCTCATTGGGCACCGGCTCTACACCAGGCACATTTCCAATTCTGGGCATCCATTCACTTCTCTCATCCCCACAACAGCCCAGGAGGCCTTATCTGTCTTCCCTGGCCCCGTGTTCAATGAATCACCCTCTGCGAGCACTGACTCCCCAGCATGTCCCTGCTCTGACCCCACTGAGCTCCCCCCACCTCTGCTTGCATGCCTCCCGGGACAGGAAGCTCACTCTCTCCGGCCATACTTCCCAACGCTCTTTGTCCCTGCGTGGCCCTGGGCAAGTGCCGCGGACCTCCCTGGGCCTCACTTTGCACATCTGTAAAAAGGGCATGAACCACAGTCCACCTCAGAGGCTGGCCGTGAGCACCCCGGAGGGCCCCGGTGCAGGGCCGGGCTGGTTACTGCTCGGTGAACATGAAGAACAGTGACCAGCCATTATCGTCACCTGGGGCTGGCCCTTCCTCTCCTGGAGCCCTGGTCTGTCAGGTTTGGACCTGAGGTGCCAGGAGTGTCCCCAGACCCTGACCCAGGAACTGGGAGAGGAGGGGGGAGCCCTGAATTTCCCAGGCCCACCCGCCACCTCCCACGGCAGCCCCTGGCTCACGCGCCACCCAGGGCCACCGCCTGTCTCTAAGGACCCATTGTTCCAGTCTCGTTCCATTCCAGGGTCCTGGCGCTGCCCGGGCTCACTTCCCTCCAAGGCCCACCTCCAGGGCTCAGGGCTCCCTACGGCCCCGAAAGAAGGTGCCGGGCGTGGGTATGGGTTCGAACTGAACTCTGCCGCTTCCCAGCTGTGTGGCCTTAGGCACGTGTCTCTGCATCTCAGTCTTCTCGTTTGTCAAATGGGGTGACAGAACCTCACAGAGCCGCGGGGAAGACCTGGGAGCCTGGGGGTGGCCGAGTGCCCAGCATGCAGGAAGCTTTGGGGAAGGTTAGTTCCACTTCCTCTGCTGCCCCCAAGCCTATAGGCCAGAGCCAGGAAGAGCAAATGCAGGGGTGCGGAGGGGGCAGCCGGCCCTGAGGTCAGGGGGCAGGGGTGGAGATGGGAGCAGAGCCCTAGGTGAGGAGGCCACGGCCAGCGTCCTGGCTCCAGCCCTCCTGTGTGACCTCGGGCAGGCTGTGAACATCTCTGGGCCCCATGAGAGGGGAAAACAGAGCTGGGATCCTCCTCCTCTCTCCCCAGGAAGCTAAGGGGAGGGGTGGAGCCAAGTTTTCTTTTCATTTTTTTTTAATTTTCAGCACAAAGGGCTTGAATGAAAACCAGCTGCAGAGACAGAGAATCCTATTGTGAAGGCGCCAGAGACTCCCGGGCAAGCGGAAGAGGCAGCGTCTGGGGTGTCTGGCCTGGGTAAACAGAGGCCAGAGGACTGTCCAGGGACACTGACTGAGAGGGGACAGCTGAGGGGAGGTCTCCTACACGTGCCTCAGGGCGCTAGCCTGAGAGAAGCCAAGACCCTGCCTTGGGCATCTCCTGCTCAGCCACGGTCTCTGTCCAGACATGGGTAGACCATCTTGCCTCTCAGAGCCTCAGTTTCCTCATCTGCAAAATGGGCACAATAGCAGCACTTTCCTTCTAGGTGGGAGTAAATGTGTTGTTAGAGTCTCTGATCCTCACCTCCCCCACCCCCAATCCCCACCAACTTCTCACCACATCCAGGAAGAGGTGGGGTGCAGGATGGGGCATTAACAGTGCAAACCCCTCCGTGGCAGAGCCTGGCCTTCATTCATTCTGGTGAAAAGGAAGGAGGGCAGCGGCATTTTCTGAGTCCTCACTGTGCGCCCACTTACTTGATCCCATGACAACTCAGTGAGGTCAGTCCTGGGGTCACCCCCATTTTGCAGAGGAGAAAAGTGCTGGGAGGAAGGGAGCAGGCCTGTGTGAATCCAGACCCTGTACCTCCTCCTGCTGCTGAGGGGACCATGGGCACAGCCTCTGGGGTTCCAAAGTGTCCCGGAGCCTCTGTTTGCCCGTCCATGAGCCCGGGAGGACACGCACCTGCCTCTCGGGGCTGCGGGAAGGAGGGGACACAAGCGGACTCGCTCCCTGCAGCCTGGCCTGCTGGACACCCTCCACCGGCGGCTGTTACTAGAGCTCCTGTTAGCATTACTGTCCCAGTGCCACGCCCGCCGGGCCTGTGAACCCCGTACCTGCGTCCTTCCTGTAACGAAACCCGCCCGCCAAGCCCCAGCAAGGGGCCCTGGTCGCTTGTTTAATTATAATCTCTGGGGAAAGAAAAACACCCCCATGAACTGAGCCGCTGGGGGAGCCACCGGAGGCGCTGCGGCCAGTGGGGGGTAACTTGACGCCCCTCCACCAGCCCAGCCCCCAGGTCTTTGTCTGGGTCCTGCCCAGATTATTTTCCTATTTTTCCAACCTCAAATTAGGGCTGGCATGAACTCAATGCCCTGCATTGTCCTGGGACCAGGCCCCCCGGGGCCCCTAGGGCTGGCCTCATCCTTCCTCTAACTGGGGATCCGGCCCCCAGGAGAAATCAGACACCGAGCAGCACTGCCTCCTGTGCACTGGGCCCGATGCTCATCAAACCCTTACAACTCCACTGCGTGGAGGGGCTCGCGCTGTGCCTGCCCATTTTCCAGATGGAGAGACTGAGGCCTGGGGAGTGGAATCATCGCCCGCTTGTGGAATTGACAGGGCCCAAGTCAGACTGAATCAGGACCCTTTCCCAGGAAAGGGCCCTCAACTGGAGCCAGGCGTCGGGGGGCTTTGGGGGAAGTTACCTCCCCGTCTCCTGGAAGACCCTCAAAGCAGAGATGGAGGAAACCTGAACCACGGGGCACGGGTCATCAAGGCTAAGGGCTCGAGTCTTCCACAGCTGCTCCAGCCCAGCCCTGGCTCCTGTCCCGCACGAAGCCCAGCTCCTTCCTGGGCCTTGCTCTCCTGAGCTATACAACTAGGGGGAGAGGACTCCAGCATCAGCTGTGTGAAACATTCAGTAAGCGCTCCATCAACAGGTGCTGGAAACCAGAGCCTGAAAATGGCAAAGCTTACCTGCAGGCTCAGGCTTGCGCACGTACACACACACACACACACACACACACACACACACACACACGCTGACATGCTGCCCCTCTGCCAGGGGCCAGATCTGAAAACAGAGAAGCACCGTGGTAACACCACAGATGCTCCCGCCACTCCAGGGCGGTGTGAGTGAGTGGTGTGCCCTCTTTTGCTCCCTCCAAGTCTCGGCCTTCCCTGCCCTGCTCTGTGCCTGGGAAGCTGGCCTGTATGGAGGCCGCAAGCCCTGGTGTCAGCGTGGGGAGTGCAGTCAGAGACGGGAGGGCAGGAGGCGGGTGGGACCGGAGGCTCCCCCCTGCTGTGTGCCCCAAGCTGGAGCACTCTCGGCCTTTTCGCAGGTCTCGGCTCCTGCCAGGGGCCTCATGTGCACCCCATCCTTACACATCAGCTCCCACGGATACGGGCCTGCTCTGCATCTTTCCCAGCGGGTTCCCTTAGCCTGCCCACACCTTCACAAGAGTCCCTTTACTAAGCTCTCCTCGAGGTCCCTGCGGCACCCAGTTTCGGAGGAGTCTGTTTCCTGCCAGACCCTGGTTGCTATAGATTTGAAATAAACATGGCAAAATGTTAGGAAGTGACAAAGCCGGGTGATGGGGACCTGCGGCTCATTAGACTCTCCCTTATGATGTTCTGGGTGGTTGGAATATTTCCTAAAGGAAGAAAGAGACAGCAGACAGCGAGCAAGCTCTGCGGCCGGAGGTTCAGCCCCAGGGAATTCTGGGTGAAGGCCCTGAGGTCAGTGCAGCCTCAGGGTCCATCCCCCAGCCGTCGGCCACATTTGCCCACTTCTGCCTCTTCTTGGCCCCTTCCCACCTCTCCCCTTGGCTGACACCTTCCCACAGGAAATGAGAAACACATGGGAAGGGGGGATCATTACAGAAGGGCCCAAAGGGACCTCACAACTGGGGGCCACTCTTCTAGGCAGTCCCTCTTCTCTGCCAACTTCAGTTTCTCCATCTGACCGGGCCCCTGGCCAGCCCTTCGTGCAACCAATGGTCTGGGGCTTTGTTTTGTTTGGGGCTGTTGTCTTACATCCGCAGGCACAGTGACCCCATCGGTAACACGTCACACGTGCCGGAACGAAGTCATTTTGTGTGCGCTGTTTGGACTTGGCTCCTGGCCTTCCTTCTGCACTTTTCCTTTCCCGTGAGTCTTCTCAGTCCCCGTGTGGGCAGATGAGACGAGCTCTCACCTGGTTTTCTGGAAGCATGGAAATCCTACACAGACTCTGCCTAGACAAGGGGTTCTTTATCTGTCATTTCTCTTACAAACCAGAATCACGCTGTACACCCTCCCCAGCATCTTGCTTCTCTCGTTCAAGAACAAACACACAAAACAAGAACTTATACTCGAATGCTCACGGTAGGATTATTCACAGTCGTCAAAAGGTGAAAACAACCTCCATTTCCATCAACAGGTGAATGGATAAACATAATGTGGTCTGTTCACACAATAGGACATTATTTGGCCATAAAAAAAAGGAATGAGCTGTTGGCACATGCTACAACCTGAATGAACTTCAAAAGTATAGTGCTAATTGAAAGAAGGGTAACACAAAAGGTCATGTGTTCTATGATTCCACTTATAGGAAATGTCCAAAATAGATAAACCCATAGAGACAGAAAGCAGAATAATGGTTGCCAGGGGCTACGGGGAGGCAGGGATGAGGGGAGACTTGTTTAGTGGGTGCAGGGTCTGGGGGTGATGAACATGGTTTGGAACCACACAGGGGATGGCTGCACAGCATAGTGACTGTAATAAATGTCATTGAATCACACAGTTTAAAATGGTTAATTAATTGTGATTAATTAAAATGGCTCCTTTTTTTTTTTTTACCCTCACCTGAGGATATATTTTTTTATTGATTTTTAGAGAGAGAGGAAGTGAGTGAGAAAGAAACATGGATGTGAGACAGAAAATTGATCAGATGCCTCCTGTACATGCCCCAACCAGAGATAGAACCCGCAACCTAGGTACCGGGAATTGAACCGGCAACCTTTTGGTGCACAGGACGATGCTCCAACCAACAGAACCACCCGGCTGGGGCTAAAGTGGCTACTTTTACTTGGGAATTTAGAACTATAAAAAAATATGAATGAATATTTCTTCACCCTTTTTGAAACAAAGGCAGAATGCTAAGATACTGAATTTTACTTTGAATATTTTCAATTAAAGATAAATTCTAGAGAGAAAAAAATACCTGAATAATTAAGAATGTTTGGAAGTAAAACAAAACCAAAAAAAAAAAAAAAAAAAGATTAACCACACAGGACACTTGGGAGAACTGTGGACTATTCTTTTTAACAGCTGACCGATAGTCCATGGTGTGGACAGGCCAGAATGGATCCCATTGACCCAAAATGACGAATGATGATTTTTCCCCCCTTTCTTTTCTTTTCGTTTCTAGACATACATCGGCACTTTACACACAGTATTTTATTTCACCCTTATTTCAATCCTATTTTTCTCCCATTGTTTAGATGAGAAAACTAAGGTCCAGAGAGAAGAAAGCCAGGAAGTGGCCGAACCAGAACTTCAAGCCAGGCCTGTCAAAGCCGCACAGCCCTGGGGATACGGGGTGCTTGCTGGGGATACAGGGGGGGGGGGGGGGGAGGATGACAATACTAACCCAGGCACTGCCCTGGGGGAGCTGGCATCTAGGTGGGGAGACAGACCAGAAACAGGATGAATCAGTAACCAATGTGGCCCATGCCCAGGTGTCAGGGTGTCTATAAGCAGAAATAAAGGAGGGAGGGGAGGAGGGGGTGGGGAGCAGTGCCTCAGGAAATGCCTCGCCGGGAAGCTGACATTGGGCAAAGACCTGAAGGAGGTGAGGGAGGGAGAGCTGCCGCTTTCATCCACTTGGGGGAACAGTGTTCAGAACAGAGGGAACAGCAAGCACAAAGCCTGGAGGCAGGGAGGCTTCTCCGGGCTGGGGGGAGGGAACAGAGCTTGTCCGTGGTGGCTCAGGCGGGGAGGGGTTGTCATGGAGACGGAGAGGAGCTGTCTGGTGCCGGAGGGCTGGCCTTGAATCCAGTCCCCCTCGGAGGAAGCCAGCTCCCAAACTCCCCAGAGAAAACGCCAAGAAGGGAAGAAGAACTTCTCTGACTCATGGGCCTGGGCCTCCCAACTTCCCTCTGGGGGAGACCTGAGCTCAGATGATGGGTTGGGGAGCCCTGTGGGGGTGCTGAGAGCAAACACAGTGATGACACTGTGGTAAGTGCCTTGTGGGGGTATCATCAGGGAGGGCTTCCTGGAGAAAGAGTTTGGGTGGGAATCAGACCAGGCCAACGTAAGAGAAGGAAACGCATCCTAAACACTGTGAGCAGCGTGTGCTAGGGCCCTGAGGCTGGAGGCAGCCTAGAAGTTCAAGTTTCTAAAAGGAGGCCTGGCTGGGCCGAAAGAGCCCAGGGTGACAGTGACCTCAGCCGAGAACACACCCAGCCTGGCCCCACACGTGGCCAGCCCCTGGCAAGGATTGCTTCTGCTGCCCTGGAGGCTGCACTGGTGAAGTCCCCCACCCATAAGCTTCTCCGAGCTTCCCCACGAGCCAGTAAAATCCTAAGCACATTTGGAACAGAAATGAAGGAAGCCCCAGAAATTGTTATTCTCGTTGGAGAGACAGGGAGAGCAGGGCCTGGAGAGCAGAGAGGCTATCACACCAGGAGAAGGTTACAGAGAGCCTCCGCGCCCCGTGCCAGCCGCCCCGTCCCTCCCTGCTCCTCGCAGGACTGACTGCCACACCTGGAGGGAGCCCCTTGTGGGCAGATGGCGGCCAGAGAGGCAGAAAGGTGTCTGACAGCAGGAGCTGGCCCACTGCCCATGAATGCTGAGGGAAGGGGTGTCAGGGAAGAGAGGAATAGAAGGGAGAGAGAGAGGACAGGACAAAGATCAACAGAGGAGGAGAGAGAAAGAGGAGAGAATCGAGGAGGGGAGGAGAGGGAAGAGGAAAAAGAGGCAAATAAAAGAGAGATGGATATAGAGAGATAAAACACCTAGAAGGAGGGACAAAGAGAGGGGAGAGATAATGGGAGGAAAGAGACAAGGAGCAGAAGCAGGAGAGAGAGATCACTGAGGCTCACTCATTTGCCAAGCACAAGCACACCTGGAGCACCTACTGCATACTGCCTATCCCCAGGACTCTTCCAGGTCCCAGGACTCAGCCAGCAGCGCCAGCCGCCCTCCTGGGGCTGATCTCCTGAGAGGATGCGGTGTTTTCGCGTGAGCAGACCCACGGCTGTCTCCACGCAGCGACGACGGCTCGGAGACGGAGCTGTGAGCAGGTGTCACAGGAGACCCCCGTTCCTGGCAGCTGGGAGCTGGGCTGACCCCATGAGAGGAGGGGGGGAAATGGCTGGGTATAATGGGAGGGTGCAGTGGTCAGAGAGCCCAAGAGGAGCCAGGGGGTGGGAGGAGCTCAGAGCAGAGTTGGGGTCCCCTCACACCAGGCCGTTAGGACCCCCTAGGGCCTCCGAGCAGGCCCCGGGAAGCTCTGAGCGGAGGAGCCAGTGGTCTGACAGCTCCACGGAGCTTCTCTGGTTGCATGTGAACTGACCGAGGAGGGGACCCCAGTGGTCAGAGCAGGAGACGAGCGGGTGGGGCAGGAGGCAGCGTCTGAGGCAGAGGGAAACCGGAAACGCACCGGAGCCTGGAAGCTCCGCGCTGGAGACGAAGGACCAGGTGGGGCCAGGGCCCATCTGAGTCTCAGGCCCTCCAGGAACCACCCCCTTTCCGACACCATAGCTGCCCCCTGGGCTCTCTGTGACCCAAACTCCAGAGAACTCACACGTTTCCAGTGGCCCAGAGTCAAGACTGCCCCAGTGTGGGTGCTTCCTTCTGCTAAAGAGTTTGCAGATGGAAAAGAAAAGGGGAGCGGGGAGGGGAGGAAGAAGAGAGGGAGGGGAAGGGAGAGGAGGGCCGAGGAGGGGAGGAGGAAGGGGTCCCTCCCTCTGCCACAGATACAAATGCCCCCACCCCACATACCCACCTCCCAGAGACCCTCAGGTTGATGGGATGGCAGAAAGGCACTCCGCTGGGATGTTAGCGAACACTGTGGCGGGAATCATTTCACTGTTTATAGGAGTAAGTGTATCCAAGCAGCACGTGGCTCACCTCAGATTTACAGTGTTATGTGCTGATTAGGTCCCAGTGCAGCTGGAAGGAAGAAGAAGGAAGGCCCTGCCTGGTGGACAAGGGCTCAGAGGTCCAGGGCCTCTTTAGGAAACGTTGGAAATAAGTGATTCATTCCTACCAGAAATGAGAGAAAGAAGTAATAATAGCAGTTACTGCTCCTGCCTACCAACAACATGCCAAGAGCTTCCCAGATATTATTTCTATTGTTATAGACTCTCATTGTGTATTTAGGTTAAAAATTAAGAGAGTCATTGTAAAAAAAAAAATAACAGAAGAAGAAGAAGAAGAAGAAGAAGAAGAAGAAGAAGAAGAAGAAGAAGAAGAAGAAGAAGAAAGGAGGAGGGGAAGAGGAGGAAGGAGAGAGGGAGGAGAGGAATTCTAACATTATGGAAATATATAACTCTCCTCCAGTCATGCTGCCCTTTTCGCTGCCCCTCAAACAGGCCAGGCCTGTGCCTCAGGGCCTTTGCACTTACTGTTCCCTCTGTGTGGAATGTTCTTACTCCAGGGAGCCAGCCACGTGGTTTATTCCCTTCCTGCTCACAGAGAGACTTCCCCCACCAAGCAGCAGCCCCTCCGTCGGGCCTGCAATTCTTCTTCACAGGAGTTAGTGCGCCTGACACTATGCTGTTTGTCTGCTACTGTTAAAACGTCAGCTCCATGATGGCAGGGACTTGTCTGTTTAGTTCACAGGAACTCGTGGGGGTCAGAACAACTGTGTTCTGAACAACTCCTGGCACACAGTAGGTGTTCAATAAGCACTTGTTGTACCTATGAATAAATATGTGAACGAAATGTCTCTCTTCTCAACAAGACCAGGAAGAGCAGTTCTCTAAGGCCAGCAACTGGGCCTTCTATCTGGCCCACAGTAGGCATTCGTGGAATGAATAGATGGATAGTGGGGGTCGTTAGGAAATGAGAGGTGACAAAGCAAAGAAAACAAAGAAGGAAAACAAGAAAGAGAAGGAAATATTTATCCAGGTTCCCTGAGTGCCTGTCCTGTCCTCATCCCATTTCATCCTCACAGCAACCCCATGAAGTAGCTTTTATGTTAAGCCCATTTTCTAGATGAGGAAATCGAAGCTAAGTGAGGGAAAATAATTTTCCCCAGGTGCCACAGCGAGGAAGGGGCAGAGCTGGCACTGAAAATCAGGCCTGTCTGCCTGCAGAGCCACGGCTCCGACCTGAGCGTGCCTGGCCCAGCAAGCTGTCAACTGTTCCAAGCACCTACTGTGTGCTGGGCAGAGGCTGAGCCAGCTGGGAGAATGTAAGCCAGGGCTGTCAGGCTTACATTGTGAGAGAGACTGTGTTTCCACATTTTTTTTTTAATTTTTAATATATTTTATTGATTTTTTACAGAGAGGAAGAGAGAGGGAAAGAGAGCTAGAAACATCGATGAGAGAGAGAATCATCGATCAGCTGCCTCTTGCACACCCCCCGACTGGGGATGTGCCCGAAACCGAGGCACATGCCCTTGACTGGAATCGAACCTGGGACCCTTCAGTCTGCAGGTTGACGCTCTATCCACTGAGCCAAACCGGTTTCAGCTCTACATTTTTTACATGAAATCTTTTGCTTCAATGCTAGCTACCAAATCAACACTTTTAAAAACACTGTTCAGCTTAAAAAAAGTACGTTGGAGGGCCTCCAGTTAGAGACCCTGGTCCTGGGCTTAGGGTCTCGGGAAACGTGTACATCATTGAGGATGGATCAGGCAGAGAGGACTTCCCAGAGGAGGCAGACATCAGGCTGGGCATGGGCCTGAGGGAGGTGTGGCCAACCTGCGGGTGGGGGGCCTTGTGTGAGGAAAAGTATGAGGGGCCTTGGGCTGGCCTCAGGCCATGCTGGGGGTCAGGGCAGGCTCCCGTTCCAGACTCCCCACAAAGGAGCCCAGCAGGTCAGACCAGACTGACACCGGGAGCATGTGGGGGTCGGAGCACCAAGGCTCCTGTCCCCTCTCTCCACCCAGGCTTCCTTCCCATCCTGCTTTGGCCCTCTGGGATCTGAGCTGCCTGCCACATGTTTCCTGGAAGACTGTATCCCCAAAAATGTCCCATGGGGCCAATGGAGAGAGGTCGGAGAATGGCCCAGCACGGTGGCTGGGAGAAATGGACCCAGTGTATGCCTGCGCTCTGTCATCCACTGGTCATCGGAGATAACACAGCCTCAGCAGAAAATGTCTGAGATCTGTGGGCGAAAGGGGCCACATGCTGACCTGACAAGCTCAGGGGAGGCCTGGGTGGCAGTCATGCAAACTGAGACCTACACTCACCACAAAAATGGTCTGAAATTAAACTTTAACTAAAAGCAGTTAAAGTGGGTAGTTACATCCTAGGCCGGTATCTTCACGGACGAGGTTAACCTTTACCTTAACTGAGCCTATCTGTCTTTTTGCATCTATAATAACATACCCTTGAAATGTCTGGGTAGCTTGTAACTTCCCTTTTTCCCGGACCCCTTGGGGCACAACCAAATGTACGTGGGCACCAGGACAGATACCACAAATTCCTTCATTGTTATCATGTTCATTGTTCCTGCACCCACCTGAGTATGTGTCTATTATTTTACTTTTTACCCAATCTCAGGGGTTTCCCCACTTTGCTTTCTCCTGCCTCTCTATCACCAATGGATTTCATGTAACCCACCTACGTCCCTTCCTTTGACTGCAACGTATAAAAATAGATCAGAAACCGCCATTCTCTGGAGCATTATCCCAATCCACCGAGATACTGCTTCCCGGCAATTGTCAACAGCTTGACTCAAATAAACCCACAAAAATTCTTTACAGGTTTGAATGCTTTCTACGTTAACAGATCCAAAGCACAAATGTATTGGACTTCCAAGGAAATCATGTCATGTAAGTTAAATGTCTTTGAAATACAGTATATCAGCCAGTCAACTCCGAGGGAGTGTTTTGTTTGTTTTGTCTTTAGTTGTATATAAATTCTATTTAATGTAAGATGTAGATCCATTTTACTATTTGACATAATGGAGCTTGGACTTGAAACCTGTCTCATCACTTACTAGCTGGGAGACTTTGGCCAAGTTACTTAACTTCTCTGTGCCTCCATTTTCTCATCGTAAAATGGGGTTGAGGGGAGTATCCAGGGTCTGGGGTGTCATGAAGCTTAAAGGAGATAATGTAGCTAAACACTTAGAGAAAGTATTTAGCACAGAATAAACACTAAGCAATAGTGATAATTATGGCTATCAATACAGTGACACACCGCTGCCTTAAATCACATCAGCCTATGTGGTTGTCACGCCCTCACACCGTGATGCCCTCACCCCATGACAATCCATCACCAGGAGGCTGCGTGTGCAGTGGGGGCGTACAGGTGGGCGGGGCTGCGTGCCGAGCCGCTGAGGCGGGTCCCAGTGGCTCCAGCTCTGCATGACAAAGCTGGGGGTCCTGGTGGCTCCACACGATGAGACTGGGGATCCCCTGGCATGGGGTCCCCTGGCTCCGGCCTACCTCTTTGAGGCAATCCATCGAGGAGCCCCAGATGAATGGGTGGGGCCTACCTCTTTGGGGAGATTAATCTTGGGGCTCCTGGACTATGAGAGGACACAAGCCAGGCTGGAGAACCCCCACCCTGAGTGCACGAATTTTGTGCACAGGGCCTCTAGTAAAATATAATGGATTCTGGAGACATCAGTATAAACTCACGTTTAGCTAACTATAGATATAGATTATTACATATTGATATATTTGTACTAGTAGATATGCGCCTATACGTGGGGTGGCATACACATACACATATATATACACACACATATTTCCTTTTTCTGTCAGCTAAGAAGGCCTAAAAGAAATGGCGCCCCAGATCTTGGTTTCTAATACTATTCTCCAATCAAAGGAACCAGGGCTGCATGGATAAATGTCTGATTCTAAGATTGGAGCAGGAAATAGACAAGGTGAGCCTGAATCATCTTGTAATACCAGGAGTAAGAATGATAGAAAAAGGAGAAGGTGGAGGAAGAGGAGTAGTGAATGAAGAAGAGGGAGAGGGAAGGAAAGGAAGGAAGGAAAGGAAAGAGGAGGGGAAATGAGAGGGGATGGAGGAGAGGGTCCTGAGGAGACAGATTCTCCTCAGAGGACCTACGTTGGTGTCGGTACATCAAGGAGCAAGGGAGCCAACTGAAAAAACTCCCAATGGTCAAAGTTGGAACAATTTGAGCAATAAAGGTAAATAGCATTGAGTTATAACCCAGTGCATAAGTAAATAGATACCCCTGCGATCATACTGATCTATGTCAAAGCCTAAAAGAATAAATAGGGAAGAAGAGGCAAATTTCTTGTGCAGAAGAATTCCAAATCATTTATGCAGGAGCATGACTCCCTGCTGCTGATGTTGGGGCTACACAGATAGGCCTCCTTCCAGAAGGGGAAAGTGAGTTACTTGACAGCGGAGAAAGCCGACAAACACTACCGGAGCCAGGTGACCGAGGCCAACAGCACAGCGCTCCCTCGAGTTGCTCGCACACCCCCTTGACGTGATAGGATGAAAATGACATTTTACTTCTGAGAGGTTCCTCCCCAAAACCATCACCCCGGTGTCACCAGGGGAGAAACATCAGACAGATTCTCCCAGTAGAGGATCGGCCTAGACACCTGGCCCGTCCTCCAAACTGCCAGTCACTTTCCCTGGAAGCCAGGGAAGTCTGCGGGAATGCCACAGCCAGGAGGAGCCCAGAGGGACATGACAACCAGAGGGGGCGTGGGGTCCCGGAGCGGAGCCTGGGGCAGGAGGAGGACACCGGGGACAAGCAACGGCCGTGGGAATGAGCCGTGGACCGTGGGAATGAGCCGTGGACCAGTTCCTAGCCACGTACCGGCGGTGGAGGCGGCGGTGGCGGCACACGAATGGTAACAGAAGCACCGTCCGAATGTGGAGGCGCTAATCGCAGGAGAAACTGGGTGTAGGGCACTGTCTTTCCCACTTTCCTGCAAATCTATAGCCGTCCTAAAATAAAAATAAAAGTCTATTTTATAAAAAACTAGATTATTTTCCCAGTATGCTCCCCCCCCCCACACTCTCACAGCGTGCGGGATGCCTCCTTCCGAACCTGGCTGCCGCCTTTGCCATCGGAACCTGCAGCGTTCTGCCCTCCAACCTGTGCGCGCCAGGCCTCGGGTTCTAATCACAGCACCTTCAGCGCCAGGCTGACGGCAGGGGCCCTCGGGAAACCCTTCCGTGTGAAAATTCCGTCTTGAGCCGAAGGGCCTCTTCTTCGGCCCTGGGCGTAGCTCTTTGGTTCATGCCTCGGCCCCCAGAAGACGCCATCGTGGGCTCGAACCGTCAGGAGTCGTTCCTAACTCTGGCTTCACCGTCTTTCTTCCTTCCCTTTTCTCCAATCCTCTGATCTCGAGAGGCACCCCTGTGCCCCTGTCTCCAGGCCAGGGTCCACCCAGCCCTGTAAGCTCCCCCAGGACACCCCCTCCATAGGGAATTACTTGGTTCACAATGGCCGTCGTGCCTCCAAGGGGCACCTCTGCATGGAGGAAGGGGTGGGCCCCAAACCCTTGACCCCTGCCCCAGGTCTCCTCCCGGCCCCGAGGACAGCTGACTGTCTGGAAGGAAGGAAGGAACAAAGGGGAAGCACATGACAGGGCACCCATTTCTCAGAAAGTCTAGGCTGAAAGTCTGCGGGCTTGGGTTCAAGTCCCAACCCCGCCTGTGACTCAGGGTGTCACCTTTGGCCGCCCACTTCCCCTTGTCTTGACCTCAGGTTCCTCATCTGGGAGTCAGGGGGTTGCACCAGCTGACCATGTCCCTTCCCCCAGTGACATGGGACTGCTGAAATTGGGACTGGTGGCATGACACCCCCTCCCCAGCCCACCTCGCTCTCCCAACAAGCACTGAAGTCCAGACACTGCGGCCACGCTCCCAGTCAACCAGCTCACGTTCCCGTCCAACACGCCGAACTTTCCTCCAACAGATTCCCGGGACCAGCTGCCTTCGTATCTCTTTCTTCCTAAGGTGTCTGGTCCCCAGTGCGCACGTCGGGGCGGGAAGTGAATCACCATGAGTGTGCACTTCGCTGTATACTGTAGTCACTCATAAACTTTGCTCTTTGTTTATAATAATCACCACTGGAATGAAATTCGAATTCCTCAGCCCAGCTTCGAGACCGGCAGGATTCACCCCTCCCCCTGTCTCTGACCCTCTCCCGCTCACCCACTTTGTTCCAGCCACGGTGGCTGCTCTGGGGTTCCTGGAGCCCACGGTGGCTGCTCCTACCTCAGGGCCTTTGCCTTTGCTGTCCCCTTCCCTTTAACGCCCCTCTTTTAGTCACCGCTGCTTCTCAGACACCCTCGCAGGATATCCCTGGTCACTTTCTCTCCCTCACACCTCCCTGCTCATCTCCTCCTGAGCCTTTACCATGGTCTGAAATGATGCTATTTGCTCACTTGTTCACGGTCTGTCTGTCTATCTGTCTGAAGGCAGGGATTATGTCTGCTTTGTTCTGGGATGTGACCATGACATTCTGCCCTGGGCTGGACACATAGTAGCGTCTCAGTAAACTCTGGTGAAATGAATGGGGGAATGAGCGGAGGACCACAGAAGCACTTTGTGGTGGTCTAGTCTGCAGCTAGAACATCTGGCCTTAAGCAGCTGCTATGTGCCTGCCTCTGAGCCACCGTCTCATGCCTGGGCATGTAGTTCCATGGTCTCCATTTTGGAGGTGAGAAGGTCAAGATGCCCAGGCCACCAAGCCTCAAAGGATAGAGCTGGCCTTGAACCCAGGGGGGCTCTAATGTTTGGACTCCTTCCAACCCACAAGGTTCCCCTGAGAGAAGGACATCCAGAGGGGAGCTGAGCCTTGCCCCCCTCCCAACACACACACACACACACACACACACACACACACACACACACGCACACACACACGCACATACATGCGCACACACATGCGCATGCACACACCTTGTCTAAGTCAGAACCTCCTCGGCACCTCCCTGTCCCAACCGCCTGGTGGAGCCCCTGGGGCCAGGAAGGCAGCCAGGTGTGGGCAGTCTGGGCTCGTGCCAGGCGGTGCCAGGAGCCGGCCTGGGGAGTAAAGAGTCTGGACCAGTCAGGGGTAGGCGATGCAGGCCACCTGCCCCGAGTGGGCTCCTAATGCTCGCTGGGGCATGAAGGGTGCCTCTGGGAGTCTGGGGCTCAGGTCCCCACCAGCCTTCCCTTGGGGGTACAGCTAACCCCTGGGGCCCTGGCCTGCCCCCCTGCTCAGTTTCATGCTCTGAGCGGGGCAAAGGTCAAATGATCGCACGAGTCTCCAATGAGAAGACCAGAGCTGGGTGATGCTGGACACAGAGCTAACCTTGGCTCCTGGCGCTTGCCTGTGAGAGAACCCACGGGTGGGCATGGAGGTAGGCAGGTAAACAAGAGCCAAAAGGCAGCTTGTGAGTCCTGAGTGCAGATCCCTCCCTGAGCACTTGCTAGCTGTGCATCCTCAGGCAAGTCCCTACCCTCTCTGGATGTCCATCTCGGGCAGGTGGGTGGTGCTAAGGATTCGAATAAAGGCTCCCCATATCCAAGATCTGCTCTGGGAATAGGGAGGAAAGGAAAGACCGTGGGAGGTAGGACAAGTTCCTTCTTGGGTCTGAGAAGCCCCCCAGTGCACACACACACACACACACACACACACACACACACCCCACTCCCAGAGGCGTGGCCTGCCCAGCCAGGCCTAGAACCGTGAGTAGGAGTTCAGCCCAGAGAGGTGGAGGAACGGTGCTCCCCGCAGAAGGCACAGCCTGGCCGCAGAGCAGGCCTTCTGCCCGGCGAGCCTCCTTCTCCCGCTTCGGTCTCAGCTCCAACGGCACCTCCTCTGAGCGAGCCCCACCCCTGCCCTCCAGCCAGGCAGCTTATTTTCCTCCTCGCACTTATGACAATCTTACTCGTCTGTTTACCATTTGTCTCCCCTGCCAAGTTCCCCCAAGGCGGGGACAATGTCTGTCCTGTTCACTGCTCTGTCCCAGAGCACAGCACAGCGCACGCTGAACACGATTTGAACAGCTGACTCCCCCTGCCCGTGCCTCAGTTTCCCCAGCTGTGAAATGAGCTTCAGAATAGCGCCCACCTCATAGGGCAGTTGTAAGAATTCACTGAGCTAATGTCTATAGGGCCCTTTGAACAGATTCCGGCCAGAGGTACATGCTGTGCACAGCGTGTAAATGAGAAACATGATAAACTCACTGAGAGAATCCAGAAATCATAGATTGGAAAGTCGTAATTCTGTAAATCACCAGGTTGTATAATATAGTATACGGCAGCTTATGCTTATATTTTACTTTCTATTTTAGTTTTGCCCAACTTTTTATTGGGACGCGTTTCAAACTCATAGAAAGTCAAAACACAGAACAATGAACACCTCAACTCACCAGTTCCTGATTCTTTGTTTTGTGAGTTTTCCCTCTTGCTGGATAGAATGAGAAAGATGAATATGTATATTTTTATTTTCTTGCCTTATTTTTTCTTACTGCAAAAAAAAATAAATAAATAAATAAATAAAAAGAGTTTTTCAAACTCTTCCGCTGCTGTGGCTGTTTTAAAAATCTCTTGCTCTGTGAATGCATGAATTCTCTGGAACCAATTGTAACTGAGTCCCTGATCTTAGAAGTCTGTAATTCTATACCTCTACTAATCCATGAATTCTTCGATCTGGAAATACTAAATATTTGGTTCTAGAAATTGTCATCTGCTAGTTCCTGGAGTTGGCACTTGACTAAGGATCTCTTTCTCTCTCTCTCTCTCTCTCTCTCTCTCTCTCTCTCTCTCTCTCTCTCTCTCCCTTTTTCTCCCCCCACCACTTTCTCCAATTTGGGATTCCCGATACCTTGCCCCTGTGATTCAGTACATCTATAAGGCTGGCGCCTGTAGTCCTGATCCCCAATTCCCAAAAGCTAATGCCCGGGGCTGACCAGGGGGAAAACCCTGCCTGTCCCAGCTCCCAATGCAATGCCAACCCCCAAGGATGCCAAGTGACACAGGGGCCTTGCTGCGCCCAGGCCAGCCGGGTGAGGGGCAGATGGGCGGCCCCTATGCCGCCCTGCTCATGGAGTAATCCTCTGAGTCACCCCCACCTCATGACTGGCCTGCCTGCCACCACCAAGGCCTATAATTATGGCCACCGCCTCCTCGGAGGCTGGGTCTTATCAGCCCATCAGAGCAGGCCAAGGAGAGGATACCCTGCAGGTCCCCCACAGACGAGCCAGTCCTAGGCTTGGTGGCAGCCTCTGCCATGGCTGGCAGCTACCCTGAGCCCAGAGGTTCCATTTCTGGCTCTCAGAACTCCCATTATCCCTGTCCCCAGTTCTGCCCTGAGTTCTATTCAAGCCATGTTCTGGCTCAAGGGTAAACTGATCGATCACAAGTTCCGTTTTAGAGGAAAATGTTCCAAAGCCCAACTGGGGAACCAAGGGGGCCAAGGAAGACCCAGTGGAGAGCCGTCTGTGGTCGTGGCTGACGGGCACACCTTGTAATGGGTGCTGGGGATGGTAGGAAAGACAGGATGGTGGTGAAGGCACAGTCCTTAGTGACTGGTCCTGGAAGGGAGGAGACAGATGATGGGCAGGTGGTAAACCTACCCTTTACCTCCTTACCTCTCCTCCGCTTGGCCGCCGCAGACCCTGGAGGAAGAAACTCTGGTTCCCATTCTACAGATGAGGAGACTGAGGTTCAGAGAAGCTCCAGACCAGCTCCCCTCCTCTGGAGAGTGGCATCGGGGATTGTGCTGATGTTGGGGGAGTGGATTTCGGCCTTTTCTAGGGAACGGGGATCCCTGGACCCCCAGCAGAGTGTGGAGATGCCAACAAGGCACTCTAGCTGCAATCAGACATCCTGAGTTCAGTCCTGACCTAATCCCTCTCTGCCTCAGTTTCCCCAACTGTCAACTGGAGATTACAATGCCAACCTCATCTGGTTGCTGTGAGAGTTAAATCTGCTCGTAGTGAGCTGCCTTCCGAAGGCATGTCGGCAGCTTTCTCCTTCCTCCTTTGCTGTTGGCAGATCCCTCCTTACCTGGGTTGATGGGAGGCAGGGAGGCCAAGATGTGTCTTAACTCGGGGAGACTGACTCTGCCCCCCTTTCCCTCCCCCACCCACACAGGCCCCGGGAAGCTCCAGCGAGTCCCCAGGCTGCTCCTCACTCCAGTGTGGGTCCCTAGGACGAGCACCCACAGCCCCCCACCTCTGAAGACACACACAGACACGTTTCAAGGCCTGCACAGGGCTGGCTGCTGTTCAATTATTAATAATTTCCTCCCTCCGTCCCTCCCCCAGACCTGCTCAACCAGTCTCCCCACAGGCAGTAGAGCAGGCCTGACATTTGAACCGACTATTTTTCTCTCACTTCGGGGAGAAGCGAGGGGGGAACCTGGGCCCTGTGCCTCAATGCTGGGGGGTGAGGGGTGGGGGAGCAGCACAGCTATCTACAGGCGCACACACACACACACACTCACACACTCACACACACACACATACACTCTCATACCACTCACACACACACACACACACATACACACACACACGTTCCCCAGGCAATGAGCTCCTTGACCCTTTCCTGAAGACCAGGTGAGAGAGACTCCTGCCAAGGAGTGCAGAGTGGTTAAATGTCAAACTCAATGTCTGAATTTATGACCTTTACTTGCTGTGTGGCCTTCAACAAGTCACTTCACCTCTCTGAACCCCTTTTTCTCATGTGCAAAAACAGGGTGATAATAACCCGCACTGCAGCGCCAGTGGGTTAAAAAGCCCCGGGCCCAGCGCCCACTAGGACACACGGGGGACAGGTCTCTGGGCTTAGGATCTGCTCACACTCTTTCCAGAGGGACTAGGCCGAAGTGCCAACCAGAGCTGCTCCCGAGACAGAGCCCTGAGGCCGGGAGGCACCGACACCTCCAGATCTAGTCCCCTCTCCAGCCACATCCAACACCCACCAGTGGGGATAGCCAGGCCATGTGCTCCCCAATTACTGTGTGTGGCACTTCCATGACAGTTAGGACACCTGGCAAAACCTAGAATTGTGGGGAACTGAAATGCAGCAATGACTTGTCAAAAAACGGAGCACAGGACCAGGCACAGAGAGGTGCTCAGGGAATGGAAGGCAGTGGTTGTTTCTGCATCTACCAAGTGGTTACATTCTTCGTGCTGTTCCCTCGGTGTGGTAAGCCCATGCCCTTACTTCTCATATGAACTCCTATGCATCCCTGAAGGCCCACTGAAATAGCTCCCCCTCTGAGGACCCATCGTGACCCCTTTCACACACACACTTGGAGGTCCTCTCCTCCGGTTTCCTGGCGCTGCCCACGGCACCTCCTTCCAGAGCCTGGCCACTCTGTGGCTGGATGACCTGGTGCCTGCGGGACTCACCATTGGGTCACCAGTGCCTGGCGTGAGGAGATATGGGTGGAAGATACTCTTTCTCTCTTCCATTTCTTTTATAATTCCAACCAAAAGTCCCCACAGACAGAGGGGAAGCTTATCATTCTAGTCAAAGTTTAACAATTTTCTCAGACTGACACCGGATGAGGACAGTACAGATCCAAAAAAAAAATAAAATGCAGAGTTTAAAAGCCCTTTAACCAAATGTATTGTAGACTATTTTCAAAAACAAAAGGAATGCCACGAATCATGAAGCCTTTCTGTGGGTGCTGATCTGGAACAGTCTCCAAGATAAGGTATCAGGTAAAACAACGATAAAATGAGGGGCAGAATGGAGTATGAGATGTATTGACTCGCATTTGTGTGGGAAGGAAGCGGGGAGGAAAGGGCGCTTTATACATGCAGTGTTCGTACGCCCAGAAAATACCTGGGGGAGGCCTATGCGTGAATGGTGGCTGTTTCTGGGGCAGGAAAGTCCGAGACGGGGATCGAGGAGGATGGAGACTCAGTTATTATTCCATTTCCTCTTCTGGATTTTGTACCCTTTGCTCACAATAGCTGTTCAAACACAAGCACATGAGCCGAAGCTGGTTTGGCTCAGTGGATAGAGCGTCGGCCTGTGGACTGAAAGGTCCCAGGTTCGATTCCAGTCAAGGGCATGTACCTTGGTTGCGGGCACATCCCCAGTAGGGTGTGTGCATGAGGCAGCTGGTCGATGTTTCTCTCTCATCGATGTTTCTAACTCTCTATCCCTCTCTCTTCCTCTCTGTAAAAAAAAATCAATAAAATATATATTTAAAAAAACAAAAAGCACAAGCACATGAGTGAAGTTTGGGGCTTTGGAAGTCATAGACTTCGGCATCAGGAGCCCCCTGAGGCAGGAACACTTCTCGGCACCCCTGACAAGCTCTCCTGCCTTGAATGCTCCCAGTGGCAGGGAGCTCAGTAACTCGCCAGCCAGCTAATCCACCCTGGGGTAGCTTGGAAGTGTGGGTTTGGGCTCCATAAGAGGAGGCACAAAAGTGCTTCTACACTATAAACAGGTACCTCTGTCATGGCCCCCAAAGGAAGCAGAAAGGTGCGCTTCTATCTAAGGACAGCTCTGAGGGCCTCCTATTCCCAGGCCCAGGTAGGAGGTAGGCAGGGTGGCAGGCAGGGTGTGCTCCGCGTGACTCAGGTCCCACGGGTGCCCGGGGCGCAGACAGCTTCCCAGGACACAAGGCTGTGACTCAGGGCCACACAGCAGGGCCAACCCAGGTGGCAGCTGGCGGGCCACCAGCACACCGTGCCCTTCCCAGCCTCGAACCCCCAGCAGGGCCTCTGTCCCAGGCACATGTCGCCTGGCTCGCCGCGGCCCCTTGGCAGAGGACGGGACGCGGAGATTAAGGCTGTGGCGCCAGGCAGCCATGGTGTCAACCCTGCCCTGCGTTCACTGCCTTGAGCCTCAGTTTCTTCATCGGTGCCTTCTCGCCGGGCCGTCCCCGTCAGCCCAGGCAGAGGCTGCGCTCGTAAAGGTAGCCATCACCGCTGTGGGTGCCCGGCGGGGGGTCCACAAACCGGAGCCTCACACAGAAGCACGGGCGCCCCTGCTCACCACCCGTGGCCTGGCCGGCAGGCCCGGGAGGAGCAGCCTCAGGGGCCCCTGGCTTCAGAAACATCCACCAGCAGCCCCCCACAGAGAGTCACCCCCACGAGGGGCAGGCCGCTGTCTCCCCAGCTGTGACCTGTGCCCGGGACAGTGCCCAGCACTCCGTCAGGGTGGCTTCACAGGAGTGCGCCCGGCCGTCCCCCCGGGCCGAGCTCCGAAGTTCCCATGCTTGCTTTAATGCGATGCCATCTTGAAGTTCTTCATTTGAACAGGGGCCTCTAAACGTCTATAACCAGTGCTGCTCATTCTGACAAGAATGAATGAATGAATGAATGAATGAATGAAGCTACCTACCTTGCCTCATTTTACTGGGAGAATCGTGGATCCCACGTCTCCTTGAACCGGTGGGGAAACTAAGGCTCACAGAGGTGAACAGACTCGCCTGGCAGGCCAGAATTGAAACCCAGGCCTGTCGGGCCCCACGTAGGGGTGGTGGCTTCTCTGTGCTGGGGGTGGGGGGGGGGGCACAGCACCATGGGTCTCTGGGCCGCTGGGCCAAATGTCCAGCTCTGCCCTCCAGACCAGAGCTGTTCTGCTTCCCTTTTCTCAGACAGGGAAACTGAGGCCCGGCTCATGAGCGGAGCTGGCCCAGTTTATGGTAGGAGCTGGCCCAGCTTGGTGAGGGTGCCTGCCCAGGAGGCAGCCTGGCTGGGTGCCCGGTCAGGGGGCGGGGACCTCTGTGAATCGCTCCTCAGTCCCCGCCGACCACAAGCGGGTTGGGTGAAAGGCGGCTGCTCCCCGCCCGCTTCCCCGCCAACGTGGGCCCAAACAATGGGCCTTTGTGCCCGTTGTGGGCGGGTTGTCAAGGTGCGCGGCCCTGGCCCTGAGCCCTGGCCTCAGCCTCCACCAGGGCAAGGGGGCCGGGCCAGGGGGTCTGCATGGGCCAGGAAATCCAGCAGACAAGGGACCAGGGCCTCCCGGAGACCATCCGAGCAAAGGAAGCCGAGAAACAGGCGGTGCAGCAGGCACCCACCGCCACATGGGCGTCAGAGGCAGGTAGGGAACCTGGGACACCAGCCTCCTTCTCACTGCGGCCTCGGGGTTCCCGCCCTGCTGCAGGGGGCGTGGACATCCCTGGAACCTGCCCTCAGGAGGTCAGCAGAGCCAGGATCCCCCTCTCTCTCCCTTCTCATTGCCCCCACATCCCCTTTGCAAAGGGGCTCAGCCAGAAGCTCCACCCCCTACCCATCTCTGGGAGGCCCCCAAACTGCATAACATTGCTAGGAAAATATCACCCCTCTCAGGCGCCCCCCCAACCCACTCTAAAGCTTTCCTCTTTCAAGATCATGCGCCCAGCAGGAAACCACCTGGTCGGGAAGGCATGGCCATGAACCCTGTTTTATAAGAAAACACTGAGGCTTTTCGGGGGGATCGGGCTTGCCTGTGGTCACCCACCCAGGATGCAGCAATTGCGGGTAGTTAGGCTCCAAAGATTTTCAATGATCCCCTGCCCACCTGCACCCACCTTCTGGTGAGAACCACAGAGAGGTCAACAACAGTAATAATAACAACTAGCTATTGACCATTGAGTATTGAATACGTGCTTTATGTACAGACTCTCATTTCATTGTCGCAAAATCACTGGGAGATACCAGTAGGTGTTAGTATTATCCCCATTTTTACAAATGAGGAAACTGAGGCTCAGATGAGGCAACTTGCTTTAAAGACAATCAGCTCATAAATGAACTTAAACCCTGCTGAGTCTACTGACTTGTCTTGTTCACTCAACCCTCGCAACCACCTTGCAAGGCAGGGTCAATGGTCCCGATCACAGATGAGAAAACTGAAGCTCTGAGAGGCAAAGTCACACACCCAAAGTCATACAGCCAGAAAGTGGGAGGAGAGATTCAACCCTGGGCTTCTGGCCCCTTGACTCCCAGTTTTGCTTCCTTCCTTCCCCACCACAACCAAGTTCCCTAACTGTCCCTTGAATCTGTCTGCACCAGCAGCCCCTCATCTTCATCTCCCACCTGGACGGATGCAACTGCCCCCCCACCCACACACACCTCATCCTTGCTGGTCTCACCCAACAAATAACAGATGATCGTGAAAATCCAGAAGGAGAATCCAGTCAGGAATAAGCTAAACATCTGTGCACAGGAGCTGGGAGGAGAGCACTATGGTCTGTTCACACCACAAATCCTACATCGAGAATAAATAGATACACCCACGCTGCTGCACCATCTCCGAACAGAACTTTGAGTGGAAAATGCAAGTTGTAGAAGTAAAGGTACAAGAGGCGCCATCTGTACAATCATACCCACAACCAAAGCAGTGACCCAAACCCCTAATCCCTCCCTATCCTTCAGGGGTGCGTGAGTGTGTGTGTGTGTGTGTGTGTGTGTGTGTGTGTGTGTGTGTGTTAAACTATAAAGATATAAAGATGTGGTAGAACTACTTTGGGAAACTGGAAATAGCTATAAAAACTAAATAGGTGCATATCCTATCAGCTAGCAATTCCTTGAATATATACTAAAAGAAATGTGTTCTTATGTCCACCCAAAGATATGTATGAGAATGTTATAGCAGCACCATTGAAAATCCTGGAAACTGGAAATAATGTGCATCCCCACAGGCAGGAGGGTGGTTAGACACACTGTGGTCCATGTAAACAGTGGAGTGCTACACAGCTGTGAAAACGGATGACCCATGGCCATAACGTTGAGTGAAAAGGTCAGACACAAGAGAGCACACGTGAGATGAATCCATTTATATGAAGTTCAAGAACAGTACACCCAAGGCTAGGCATGGCCTCTGGCTTGATCTGGATGTTGATCCCATGGCCTTTCAAACTGTACAGTTAAGATCTGCGCACTGGCCGAAACCGGTTTAGCTCAGAGGACAGAGCATCGGCCTGCGGACTGAAAGGTCCCGAGTTTGATTCCAGGCAAAGGCATGTACCTTGGTTGTGGGCACATCCCCAGTAGGGGGTGTGCAAGAGGCAGCTGATCGATGTTTCTCTCTCATCGATGTTTCTAACTCTCTATCCCTCTCTCTTCCTCTCAGTAAAAAAAAAAAAAAAAAAAAAAAAAAATCAATAAAATATATTATTTTTTTAAAAAAAGATCTGTGCACTGTACTGTGTATACTTTATTCCTCCATCAAACACAGAACAGAAGGACCAGGACATGCATGGAAGCTCAAATACCAAATCAAGGGCTGCAGTAACTTTTCAGAGAGATACCACTGGGGAGCAGCGTATGGGTGCATCACCTATCTTGGGGTGTTTTCCTCCTAAGCTGAGTGATGGCTGCATGGAAGGCTCTTTTTATTATCCTTCAAACATCTCTGAATGTCTAAAACATTTCACTGAAAACCACGCCAGAACCAAAAACCATTCCCACGGCTTCTCTGGCTCCCAAACGCGAAAGGCTCCCCACTGCCTACAAGCCAAGGCCCACCCTCCTCTCGCATGCCATTCAAAATCTCATCCTGGGCCTCAACCTGTCTTTCCGGCCTCCTCACCTCTCCCCACCAGCCAGGCTGGTCTCCTCACTCTTCCCCTAACACGCCTTAAGCATTCCCATCTCCACACCTTTCCTCCCACCTGGAATGCCCTCCCCATTCCTGTCTCCTTGCTCCGTGCCAGGCTTTATGCCCAGTGCTTTAGGCTATTAACTCCTAGAACCTGGGAACTGAGCCATGGGGCATCGCTTTCATCCCAAGTAATCTCTATGGCTACCCCCCAAAAGCCACCTGAAACAGTCAGAGTACAGAGCGGTCTTGCTGTGTCCTCAGTTTCAAGACAAATCCTCCCAAACCCCAACCATTCCCTGAGCCACTCGAAGACAGAAGTTCTGGCTCACCACAGGTCTCATCTTCCCTCATCGCTAAGGGTTAGGTCTTTATTGCTCTCAGTTTACATCGGGGGAAACCAAATTCAGAGAGGGAAGTGCCTTGTTCAAAACACTCAGCAAAGGCCGCCTTGCTTTCTGAAAGCTTCTACACAGGAAAGAACCCCCCCAAGTTTGTTCTTGCCTTGGGGCCTTTGGACTTGCTCTTCCCTCTTCTGGAAAGCTCTTCTCCGAGAACTTCCTTTTCATCATTCTGGTCCCTGAATTCAGGTCAGCGCAGCTTTCCCAGACCCCTAATTCCAATGTAAAATAGCCCCACCCCTATCTTTCTCGGTCACATAACCACATTTTATTCATCAGATAACTTAGCATTATCTAAAATTGTTCTGCATCTTTATTCATTTGCTTCTATATTATCTGCCACATGCACACACCCCTAGAATATAATCACCATAGGGCAGGGCTTTTGTCTAGCTTGCCCACTGCCGCATCCCAGGGTCTGGCACAGTAGGTGCTCAATAAATGAGCTGGAAGAACACGAACCACTCGCTGGTGGTGCCTACCCAGGTTCACACGGTGAAAATATGCAAAGGAAGGATTTGGTGATCATCTGGGCCCGGAATCTTTGCTCTGCATCGTTCAGCTCTACCCAGGCCCAAGGCTGCCCTCGGTCCAAAGAGACAGAACGAGAGGTGAAAACGGGCTCCCCCACACCCAGCAAGCAGGTTGAAAGGGCCCCACATCTCCCTGAAAACATAAACGCTTTGCTGTTAATATTTCTGAGTTTGTATAATGGTATGATTTAGCCCTTTACATGACTAATTTTTCGTTTGCTTCTTTCTAGATTTCTAGCATTTTCACAGACGCTGATGAAGCTCCTATGGCCCCCATAGGATAGAAATTAAACAGAGAGAGACATGGAGAGACAGCAAGAATGAGAGGCATGAGAGGGAACAGAGAGAAACCGCTGGACATGGAGAGCAGATGGGGACAGAGAGAAACAGAGTAAATGGTAATGCCAGCGACCAAGAAAGAGACCAGAAGAGAGCTCTGACTTCCGTGTCTCCTTACATACCATGCACCTCAATAACAATAACAATCTTTACTGAGCACTTACTATGTGGCCGTGTTCGATTCTCACAACACCCTGTGAGATTAGTGCTACTCTCATTCCCGTGATAAAGATGAGGACACTGAGGTACAGAGAGGCCACCTAGCTCACCCCTAGTCACAGAGCCAGTGTGTGGCCTCCCAAGGCCGAACTACTTCCCCCAGTATCAGATCTCGGGGTATCTGGGTTTGTCTTAGGGCAGCTCCTCTCCAAACTGGCTGAGCCAGCCACATGCTCATCAGATCCTGATTCCACGGGGCTGGGGCAGGGCCAAGACTGCGCATTTCTAACCACCTCCCACGTAGGCCAATGCTGTGGGTCCCCCACCGCTCTCTGGCAGCGAAGGTTTAGAGGAGTCTGTCACTCTGCGGGTCCTGTCAGCAACCACTCCAGCCACCACCCATAGTCACAGGCCCTGCAGCCATGTGGGTCAGTTTCCTCCGCTCCACACTTCCTGTTGATCTGTCCTCGGATTCCTGGGAATTCCCCACACGCTGACTGCTCCTGCACACAAAGGCAGCGGCACAAAGATGTTCATTGTGGCACTGTTTATAGGAAAGACCAATTGGAAGCACCTAAATGTCCACGAAGAGGGGGCTGTGACGACACTGGGGTCTGTACAGCCATTAAAAGTGATGTAACCAATGGACACAGACACTGGGGCGGTGGGGGCTTGCCTGGGATGGAATGGCTGGGGGAGGGGGTCATTTGGGGGGAAAAAGAGACATATGTAAAACTTAGACAATAAAAAAAATGATGGCAGCAAAAAACTCTGAATATACATGAGTTCTGATTTGACAGTTCCACTTCTAGACACGTATCCTCTGGACTTGCACATGGGTTTGGCACAAAGATGTTTGCACAGGGCGCCTATTGCAAGTTACAGTGATGAAAGCCTACCAAACGCTCCCATGTCCATCCATAAGGAACGGGTTCATTAAATCAGGGTCCCCTTCCACAAGGAACTACCGCACCACCTTAAAAAAAAAAAAAAAGGAAGGCGCTGCCTAGGCACCAATGGGGGCCATCTCCAAGGGCCCCTGCTCAGTGAAAAGACCCGGGCCCAGGAACGGGGTGTGTCGTCCGCATACTGTTATACGTGGTGTGTACACCGTATAGCGTGGATGCTGCTGACAAAATTAATAAACGTTAGAATCGTTTAAATGATAGAGGGGTGCTGCATTTTTGGATGTGGGGAAATGCCGATGACACATTTTTATTTATTTTTGTTGTTGTTAATCCTCACCCAGAGATAGTTTTTTCCATTGATTTTTTTTTTAAGAGAGTGGAAAGAAGGGGAAGAGACAGAGAGAGAGTAGCATCAACGTGAGAGAGACGTCGATTGGTTACCTCCTGCACGCTCCCCAACCAGGGCTGGGAATTGAGCAACCTAGGTTCTGTGCCCTTGAGCAGAGTCAAACCCGAGACCTTCAGTCCACAGGCCGACACTCAATCCACTGTACCAAACCAGCCAGAGCGATGACAGATTATTGAGGAAGAAAGGAGGTGACCCAGTTTATAAAATACAGGGGTGGGCAAAAGTAGGTTTACAGTTATGAAACAGAGTTTATTCTTGTATTGTTTGTTAATTGTTGTGTTATGGGTTCTTTTCCATACGAACAACTGTAACCCTACCTTGCCCACCCTCGGTAGATGCATGCACATCGGTGTACAGAGAAATGTCTGGAGAGATTGTCATGCAACTGTTAACACTATTCAGGCTCTGTCTGCATTAATTCATTCAATCCCCACAACAATGTGGAGGCGGACAGACAAGTATTATCCTCATTTCGCAGATGGGAACATGGAGGCCCGGGAGGTGACACGCCCTGCCCTGGGCCTCACAGCCAGCGAGGGGCAGAGCTGGGATCAGAACCACAGCCCTGGGGCTACAGAGCCCACTCCAGTCAAATTGGGTGACTTTTACTTTTTGCTTTGCATTTGTTAGCATTGTTGGAAGTCGGACAGTTGGACAATGAACCCAAGCCTGTCTGTGTGTCTCTCTGTCTGTCTCTTTCTCTTTCCCCCTCTCCTTTTAAACAAAGCTTTTAAGAAAAGAGCCTCAGGACACCCCATGTCCCCAGGTGGGCAGCACTCCGCTGGCGCTCATGTGCGCCCGGGACTTGCCCGGGAGCCCCAGGCACAGAGAAGCACAATAGCAGTTTTAAAAGAGTGCATTATATACCAAGCAAGGGCAGAGAGAATGTTCCAGATAAAAGGACAGCGAAGAGACTTGCCAAACACAGGGCCTGATCCTTCATTAGAGTTGGAGGAGTAAAAAACAAACAAACAAACGGACCCACCAGCCAGCCCAGCCACTGGGAGGCGGGCTGTGCGGGAGGGGGCACACGGAGCCAGTGCTGAGTTTCTCCGGTGCGGTGACACGTCGAGGTTGTGTCGGAAACCACCCTTGTTCTTCGAAGACGTTTGCTGGGGTATTTAGGGTGAAGGGTCAAGATGCCTGCAACTTACAGATGGTTCAGTAACAGTCATGCGTGGAGAGAGAGGAAGGGAGAGAGAGACAGAGAAGGCACCCCGGGCCGAGGGCTGACAGTTGGGGAATCTGGGTAAAGGGACGAGAGTAGCTCATTGTGAGGTTTTCTGTACGTTTGAAAGTGGGTTGTTGTTGTTTTTTAAGTTAGGGGAGGAACATTTAAGATCTTGCTCCCCAGCACAGCTCATCAGAATGGCTCAAACACTTTTTGTTTGTTTGTTTTAAGTTGGGGGATCTTGGTGTTTGTGAGCAACCAATGGTGGGGGAAAGAGACTGACTACAAAGGAGCAAGGGGAACTTTCTAGAGTGATGGCAATATTCTGTCTTGATCGTGGTGGTGGTGGTTAGGCAACTGTATGTGAGTTTATCAAAGTTCATAGGACTGCACACCAAAAAAGGGTGACGTGACTGCACACAAATTATACTTTCAAAAAGGTCCCTTTAAAAAGGTGTTGGGGGAGAAGGAATCAGCAGAGCAGCCCACAGGGTCTGAGAACACCCGCTGGGTCCTGCCTTCAGCCAGCCTTGCCCCAGTCTGTCCCACAGGGACCCCCCTGGCTCGGCAACGCAGAGCGGGTGGCCCTCTGGGTCCCGGGACCCACAGCCCAGCCTCGGAGAGCATCCGGGAGCTTCCTCCCCGGCCTCCTGGGCCTCGGTCCAAGGCCTTAGTTTCCCCAGGGCCAGGAGAAACATACCCAGTAACGTCCTTGGGTTCCCTGAGAAAGTGTCTGGATGCCCATCGTGAGGCTCCTCAGCCTCAGCAGAAAAGGGGTCCGAGGGAAGGACCACCCATCGTCCTTCAGTCCACCCACCACCACCAGGTGCCCCAGAGCCGCAGGGGAGCAGGGGGGGGGGAGGCGCAGAGGGAAGTAACTTGCCAAAGTCACACAGCAAGTCGGGTAACTCCGTCTGAGGCGGCTCGTTCCTAAACTAAAGCTCTGAGCCCGAGATCATCCCCTTCAACCACCCCCATTTCTCAGCTCAGAAGACCGAGGCCCACGCCTATGTCAGAGCTCAGATTACCCATGTCTCGGGAACCCCAGACCCTGTTGCTGGGATTCCGTGTGGTGCGTTTCCCACAGGCTGTGGCGGGGGCATGGGAAGCTGGGGTGTGAGCCTCCGCCCCGGGCCCCCCTCCTCTGCCATCCCCGCCGTCCTCTCCCGAGCTTCCTCTGCTCCCACTTCACTGGGGCAGAGGGAGGAGGCAGGGGTCCCACGCCTGCCCCCCACCGCCCCAGGGAGCGCCCACATGGCAAAGGGCCATGGATTCTGCCCAGCCCACGAAACTCACCTCACCCAGAACCTGTTTCAACTCCTCCAGTTCTCCTTGGCAGCTGTGGAGGCCTCATTAAGTGATGCCAGCACCTCCCACACACCACCCGGAGAAGGGGAGGGGGCACGCACCAACAATGGGGCTCTATGGCATCCACCCCAGAGACCCCCAGGCCCCAGCGAGGGCAGAGATGGCCCCGTGTCTGGCCCGGCCTGGGAAGCTGGGGCCTCGCTGGCGATGGCCCTGCCACCTTCTCCCTGGGCAGGCCCGCATGGGCCCCCGGAGGAGTTTAACCTCCTAATTAACCAGCAGTGATTAAGAGGCCACCTTGGAAAGCCCCCGGGGCTTCAAGGAAGGCTGGGGGCCAGGAACTGGGGGGTAGGGCCCCCAGCCACGGCAGGCTCAGAGGCTCCTCCCCAAGGGGAATAGGGAATGAGCCCCCATCCCACACCAGAGGGTCAGGGTCAAAAGAGCCCCTCCTCCCCGAGCAGCTGTGTGATGCTGTGAGAGTGGCCTCACCTCTCTGGGCCTTGGTTTCCACCAGGAGGGAGGGCAGGGTGGTGGTGAGACTTGATTAATGACTGTTTGTGAAAAGGTCCCAGAGATGCTGCTGATAATAGGCCGGCTATTATTCTGGGAAGGCATCGAGGAGTGTCTGAGCCCATAATTACCACGAGGATGAAAACAGTAAGGAACAAGAAGGCCTCACCCAGCCCTGCCCCCTGCCCCCACGCCCACCCTCCCGCCGGGACACGGGGACTCGGGGAAAACAGATGTCATTCCCCAGCCTGGGCCCTCGGCCTTCTCTTCCTCCTCTTGGCACCTAGATTCATAAGCTATTTCCATTCATTCCTCCCTCCATTTGTCCCATGCATGTTTATTGAACACCTACTATACGCTGCCAGTGCAGCAGGCAACAAAACAGACATGGTTCCTGCCCAGGAGAGCTCAGTCCACTAGAGGAGGTGGTTGTCAAACAAATAGGAAAATTCCATCAAGGGAACAGGAATTATATTTTTAAAGGTGACACGATAGGGAACAATGGGGCGGGGAGACTCGAGCTCAAGCGCTCAGGGAAGGCTTCTCTGAGGAGGGGAAATTGGAGCCAAAGAATGAGACACGGAGCCGTCATGGAGAGTGTTCCAAGCAGAGGAACTGCACGTACAGAGGCCCAGGGGTGAGAAATCGGTGTGATGGAGGAGGCTGGCGAAGAGAGACGAAGGAGAGAGTTGTGGGAGGTGAGATCAGAGAGGCCGGTGGAGTGGGGAGTGGACCGGGCAGGTCCTGATGCAGGATAGGCCTGGGCTGCTTCCTTGGGACAGCTGGCTCCAGGGGAGAACTCTGAGCAGGGGTGCAAGGGAGGGATCCTCTCCCCGGCCCATTGCAGGGCCTGCTCAGCGCACACAGGCAGGTTAAATTAAAATTCAAATGGCTGACAATCCACATGACGACCATTCCGCCTCTTCGTCAATACTCTCCTACTAGAGGTTCAAACACACACACACACACACACACACACACACACACACACACACACACACCTGCCACTTTCTGGCTGTGCAACCTTGCACCTCCGTTTCCTTTCTTGTGAAATTGTAAAGATAGCTGATTCTGCCTTTGAAAGGGGGAGGGCACTCCCAGCTGCAATGGCAGCGGTGATTTGAATCCCATACGCGCACGGAGTGTCCATGCCAGGAGCTGTGTGCCTCGGGGAAAACATCTTGGCCTCTCTGAGCCTCAGTTTCCTCATCCATAAAATAGGGTTGATGGTGATGCCCTGCCTCATGAGATCTTTGTGAGAATGAAAGTAGTTCATAAAGTGCCCAATAATAACAACAGCAACAAGAAGGAAAAGAAGTGGGCAAAGTGCTCTGGGGCTGGTTGGGCAGGAGAAGGAAGGCCCCCTGGGAGGGGCTCCCCTGTCCCAAGACCCCAAAGCCATTCCCTGGTCCCCAGCCTGGGCGGGCTCTGGGGACACGAGGCTGGATCCTGAGGCTCCTGTCAAGAGTCACTGCTTTCTTTAACCAGGAAGAGGCTAGTCCATCCGCACCCATGGTGGCCTGCGGAGCGCAGTAAGACATACCCTCAGCCATGCACACACCCAGTGACCCCCCCAACCCTCACAGAGAGACAGGCTCTCGGGCCCAGCAGAGCAGGGGTCCCGCCTCCAACTAGGGACTTGACCTCTCTGAGCCTCGGTTTCCTCACAGTGAAAAGGGAGTCATCTCCCACCCAGATGTCAGGGTGGCCTCACACTGATCATCAGAGACACAAACATCCCTATATTTTCCCCACTGGCCATGCACCTACTAAGTGCCAGGCACCAGAGTAGGCACCTTACACCTAGGGTCTAATCCCCGCAGCACGCCAGAGAGGCAGAGCCAGGCCTCAAACCCAGGGCCGCCTGACGCTCCGTCCCTGCTCTTAACCACTAGGCCGCAGGCAGGAGACGCCGGCCACCCCGCATTGGGTGCCTGCTGTGTTCCAGGCACCATGCTCAGCACTTACATGGGTTCACATGCCTTGTCCTCACATGAACCCCACGAAGTCAAACTGCCTCTCTCTCTCCAGGTGAGCAGCCCGAGGAGGCTGAGAGAGGTGGGTGAGAGGACTTGCTTGAGGGCACAGAGATGTGGAAAGCTGAGGTTTGCACCCAGGCCTGCCTGAAGCTGCAATTCTAGTACGTTCCCCTGTGCTGATAGAAAGAATAAAAACAATAGCTGCCCTGTACTGAGCATTAGCTGTATGCCGGGCCCTGCTAAGACGCTTTATCTGCATCGTCTCCCTTAGTCCTCACCACACCTGGGAGGGAGGTGCTATTATTATTATTATTACCATCGCATTTTCCAAATGAAGAAACTGAGGCTCAGAGGGAGATGCGAACTTGGTCCCATTCACACAATGGGAGAGGGGCGGAGCTGAGATTCAAGGCCAGGAGAGCCAGCCAGCCCAGGGCCATGCCCTTCTCCCCTCCGCAGGCCTGGCTCAAGGCACCCAGACCTCACACAGCTGTCTCCGCCACCCCATCCCTTCAGTGCACAACCCCTTAGCACTCAGTTGGCCTTTCCAAAATATTTGTTTGCCGCGGGCTGTGAAAACCATCCTTCCTAGAATTTTTCCTTTGAAATCCACCCCACCCCTCTTCTCCCCGCCAGCCTGGCTCCCCCGTCAGGGGACCCTGGACCAGCGGGAACCCCCACCTGACCCATGTGATTCATTAAACCCCAACTGTGACCCGGGTCCTGGGTCCAGGCCTCGAACCTGGTGACCTCAGTCAGGCGTGGTGAGGGTGGGAGGGATGGGGAAGCAGAGGAGACAGTCCGTGGGATGACGGGGTCCTCCCCACTGCCCGCCTGCTCCCTGGGAGGAGCTTTGGCAATCAGAGAAGACAGTGGGTTTTCCAAGAAAAGGAGGAAGAAAACAGAGACAGAGGGCAAGAAGCTCATGGCATGTGAATCAACACCGTGTGGGTGGGTCGGGGCCCAGCGAGTGGACTCTGTGGAGCCAGTGGCCTCGAGGGAGTCGGCAGCCCAGGAGGACCACGGCGGGAGGATCCACGGCGGAAGGACCCACGGCGGAGGCCCCACGGCGGGAGGACCCACGGCGGGAGGACCCAGCAGAGCGGGGAGAGGTACACGTGTTGGAACACCTGTGTGCCAGCTGTCATCCACTCAAACCTCCCGCACTCCCCCGAGCAGCCCTGCAAAGGAGGTATCACATCCCCACTTAAGGTAGCAGGACATGAAGATCAGAAAAGTAAAGTGACTTGCCCGAGTCACATGGCATCTAGGTGGTGGACCTGGGATTCAAACCAATGTCTATGGCTCAAACAAAATGAGTTAAAAGCAGAGCCTTTAGCCCAGCCAGCGTGCCTCAGTGGTTGAGTGTCGACCTATGAACCAGGAGGTTATGGTTCGATTCCTGATCAGGGGATATGCCCTGGTTGAATGATTCTCTCTCATCATTGATATCTCTCTCTCTCTCTCTCTCTCTCTCTCTCTCTCTCTCTCTTTCTTCTTCTTCCTTCCTTCCTTCCTTCCTCTGTAAAATCAATAAAAACACATATATGTATATTTTAAAAGCACAGCCTTACAGTCAGATCTGGAGCCCCACCTGAGCTCTCCCACTTATAACCATGTGGCCTTGGGCAGCTCCTCTGCGCCTGGCTTTCTCTCTCTGCCCGGTGGATATAACAACATGGCAACATCACCGGTGCCCTCTGTGTGCCAGCACAAAGTGTGTCTCACATCAGAGAGGGGCATAGTAGGGCTGGTACTGTGCACCCTCTATGAATGCCCCCCATTGCTGGGGGAGGGGGGAAGCTTAGTCCCTTAAAGCTTCTTATTTTGAACTAAATAAAACCGACCTCCTCCCCACACCATCCTAGGATGGCCATGGAGACCTGCCTGCCCTCCACTCCTCTGTGAAATGGAATGAGGCCACTGACCGTGCAGAGAGGGCTGCCATTGGCACACGTGTGCTGGGCTCCTGCTGGTGCCAAGCATTGGGCTCAGCTCTGAGGACACCGAAGTCAACAACACCAGCCAAGTCTCTGCTTCCATGGGGCTGGTGTCCCGTGGAGAGGAGACCACAGTAAGCATACAACCCCTTCATCAATATAACTATTAGATCATCATTTATCGGGGGAATCTAAACGCAGGGAGCATCCAAACAACAGAGAACATTTAGCATTTATTTCCTTATCATCCACTTCTTAAATGACATCACAGTATAAACGAGATAATGTTCCTTCTTGGCTCAAAACCCTTCCCGACTTGCACTGTCTTCAGGGTCAGGTCGCCGTAGGGCCACATGTGGTCCAGCCCCTGCCCACCTCTCTGATCTCACCCCTCGCCCCCTCTACTCCACACAGGCCTCCTCCTGTTCCTTGAACAGGCCGAGCTCTTCAGTTCTCAGGGTCACCGCGCATGCTGTTCCCTCCACCTGAAGCTCTTCCTCTCCCTCGCCCTCTCCACCCGGCCAGCTCCTTCTCAAGAGTCTCCGTCCTCTACCAGGGAAACACATCTGGGCCCTTCCTTGCCTATCAAGTGGCTCACTTGGCCTCCTTCCCTGGCTCCTTCGAAAATCCACGCAAACGGGAAAGAAAAACAGCCAGGAAAAAGTGTGAATCATTTGTTTACAGACTAATTAATTACTAAGCTCAAAAACTTGATTTCCATTCTTCCTTTTTTCCCTTCTCTGCCCTTTGAGAATGTTTGGAATCCACATTGTTTCCCAATGCAAAAGTATGTCAAGTTTATTTTTAGCAAACGCACATGATGGCTGGAGCTATTATTCACCCCCCTCTCCCCACTGCTCACCCCACCCCACCCCCACACCCCCCAGTGCGGAGCTAACACAGAGCTGCGGGCTGCTTAATGCTCTTGAGATGCGGCTCCTGGGATGGGTCTGCAGGAGCCTGATGGCTTTGGGGTCAGTGTGACCCAAGCTGGGTCCTATGCTGAGGGACTGGGGATAGAGGTCCCAAGCTGCAGTTTCTCCTCCTGACCAGGGGCAGCGCTGTGACGTGGGTGGCGGGTAGTCATTTCTCCAAAGCTGGCTGAGCAAATGCCTTCTTCCCGGAATTTGTGTATTTCGGCCACTGTCCCTCCACTCTTGCCTTTAGAAGGACAGTGAGAGACGCCTAATGGGTTCAGCTAGGATGGAAAGGGCCTCGAGCTTCATGGAGTTGATACTATTGTGTCTTCTGGGCTCTCTTCCCCACCCCCCACCCCCACTCCACCCTCCTAACTCCCCTTCACCACCCCTGTCAGCCCACCCTGCTCATCCTTCCTGCTCCCGGAGAGCCCAGGTCACGGAGTGGGGGCAGCCTTGTGGGAACTCCTGCCAGGAGCTTTCTTCCAGGATTGCCACTTCCAAACCCCTGGGGCCCAGCAGCTATGGGGAGCCTACCTCCGGCTGCTCAGGGGGATAAGAATGGACCTGTCCCCAGTAGACACCACGGCCCAGAAATACAGGTGACAGTGTGGCTGTGGGACAGAGGGGTGCCCCCCCCCCCCAAAAGCAGGACTTTATCCACCATGTTCTCTCTGTGTCCCCAGTGGGGGCTCAGGAAAGACTTGTTACTGATTGTGACCTGGATCCCAGGCTCACTGTGCAACATCAGTTTAAGTCAGTTGCCTGCTCCCATCTTCCAAATGGGTCACTGAACTCTAACCCTGGAGCAGGGATAGCCCACTCAGCTGCCTACAGGAGCCAGGCAGGGACATAAAAGTGAAAGGGAGGGGGAGGGGGGCACCTGAGGCCATGCCCACTCCTCAGCTCCAGCACACAGCACTTTCGAGCCCAGGGTTCCAGGGTCTTCCCATTTCTCAAGAGAAGCCAGAAATCTGGAGGACTGTAAATTTTTAGTGTTGGCAAAGTCCTTTTGACTTGATGCAAAAACACCCCATGGGTCAAACACCTGAGGGCCGGCCTGGCACACGGGCCCCAGTTCGAGTCCTTGGTGGTTAGCGTCCGTGGCTCCCCAGGCCTTCCACCGGCCTGTCACGCCCAGGCCTGGGACAAGGGGTTGGGATGGAGAAGGCAGCACAAGCCTCACCCCGTGTGGGAGTAGCTATTATCCCGGCTTATGGGAGGGCCGGGCCGGACTCGTCGCTGCTGGGCTGTGGGCATCGCCTGCAGAGCTTTGCCTTCCACTTAATTAAGGAAGCTGATAATGATCTAGGTGGAGCGTGGAGATAGGTCGACAATGAGTTAGCAAACTGCGGCCTGTGGATTGTATCTATTGTAAAAAGCCCAGATATAATATCAGATTAATACACTTTGTGCGCCTATTATAACACCGTGTCATTATGGCACATGTTATAATTAAGGCCCCAGTGGGCCCCGTCTCTCCCTGACTTTGCAGGTCCAGGCACAGCATCTCCTCTTAACTCCCTCCTGGCCAGGACTGGCCCTGCCAATGGGGCATGTGACACAAACCTGATCAGCCAGTCACGGGCCCCGTGCTGGGCAGGGGGGGGACAGCCTCAGAACCGAGGCAGACAAGGTCCTGTCCTCAGAGAGCTCGGAACGGGGCAGGGGGGAGGGGAGGAGGGAGAGAAGAGGGGGAGGGAGCCTGACTGATTATAAACATGGGAATGAACAAAACAGGTCAGGCTCACAGTGAGTGCTGCCAGGGAGCTGGGTAGAGGGTCGGGAAGGGAACTGGGTAGCCAGCAAAGCCCCCGCCAGCTGCAGTCTGAGGAGGACAAAGTGTGATGTGGGCACCACCCTCGAGCCATCGGCTGGAGAAACGGGGGCTTATGCGGTTGGCGGAGGCATGATTTAGGCCATGCCACCCCTGCTGCCCACCCACTCACTGACTCAGCAAATCGCCGTGGGACACCTACCGAGTGCCAGGCCCAGGCCTCGTGAACCAAAAAGACAGAGTGCCTGTCCTGAGGGAGGGAGGGGACAGACATTAAACAAACAAGTAAATAAATGTATAACACGATGGCACGTCAGGAAGAAAGAGTAACGCGCTGGGGGTGACAGTGGTCGTGGCACTTTGGCAGGGTAACCAGGGAAGGTTTCCCCGAGGCAGCGGCCTTGAGATGAGATCTGAATAAAGAAAGGGATCCAACTGTATGAAAGAGCTGGGGGAGGAGCATTCTGGGCAGAGGGAACAACAAGTGCAAAGGCCCTGGGGTTAGATCAGGCCCAGTATGGTGGAGGAAGACCATGGGGCTGGAGTTAAGTGAGCAAGGGAGAGAGGACCGGAGAGATGAGGCCAGAGGAGGTGGGGGCCGTGGGGCTCACAAAGACTGTGGCCTGTGCTCTGAGATGGAGCCACGGAGGGTTTGAAGCCGAGGGACAGGATCTGACCTAAGACCCACCTGGATCTCACAGGCTCCCGTTGGCTGTGTGTGGAGAACGGGCTGTGGGGAGTGAAGGTGGGAGCGTGAGACCAGCGGGCGGTGCTTTGCATCCAGGTGTGGAGGCAGAGGGGGAGACCCGTTGGGCTCCGGCTGTATTTTGAAGGCAGAGCTGATAGGACTTCCCACTCATTACGGGATGTGGGGGAAGAGAGTCCAGTGACCCCCAGGTTTGGGCCTGAACGCCTGGAAGGATGAAGCTGCCATTTCCTGAGAGCGGGTGGACCCCGTGCCGGGTCTGTCTTCTGCGCACTCCCCGAAGGCCCCGGCTGACCCCCACCCCGGCTCCTCAGGTCAGGGCCATGGAGGGAGAGAGCGAGGAGTTGGCCCCACCCAGGCCTCCGGGCAGGAAAGGGGCACCCAGGGCCCGGCCACAGGATGACACAACACTTAATAATTTCTCCGCTGAGTTTTGCAATGGGCACCCTTTATCGACGGGTGAAGGGAGTGGGGTTTTGCAACCTCCCCAACGAGCGAGCGTGGCCGATGCCAAGCCAGAGGCATATCAGGCCAGGCCACAGCCACCTTCTTGACCCACAGGGTTGAGTCCCAAGCAGTCCACCCAGGGCTGAGCTGGCGTGGTGGCGCGGAGGCCCGGGAACAGGCACTGGCCCCCGAGCTCACTGGGTTCAACTCTCCGCCCCTTCACTGGGCTGGTGGCCTTGGGCAAGTCACTTCCCCGCTCTGGACCTCGGCTCCTCCTCAGAAGAAAGGGGAGCGATTAAAGGGATTGGGTTGTTGTTGTTTTAATCACTTTAAAATTGTTGCCCAACACAGTACTTAATGTCTACAGAGAACATAGTGTGTGTCTGTACGTCATCTCACGTAATCCTCGTGTCAGCCTTGAGACTGTGGTGTTCCTATCGTAGCAACGGGGAACCTGAGGCTCGGCGAGAGGAAGGGCTGCCCAGGTCACCCAGCCTGCCAGGTGGGGAGCGGGGGCCCAGGCCGGTCTGCCTGCATACCCAGCTCCACGGGGAGGAAAGCACTGTGGCCCCTGGGGAGGCCTCCTCGCCGTCGGTGGGAAGTACAAGCGGCCTGGAAGGAAGCAGCTCCTCCCATCGGTTGCTGACCGGCACTTGGGGAGCACTCGCGGAGCCCAGTGGCCATTTTATTATCGTTCCCAGAACTGTTGTTACTGGCCGCCTCCCCACCCCACCCTGCCCTGTGGGGCACAGACAGGACATGGGATTTAGAATCGCTCCCCCAGAGCCCACATCCCTGCTGCCTTCCTGCTGTGGCCCTGGGCAAGTCTCCCCGCCCCCTGGGGTGTCCATTCCCATCGCCTCTCTGGCCATTTTACCGGCCAAAAGAAGATCCTGGCCAATGATCATCCCAGTAAGTTAGGAGCCTCGGGACAGTCCTGGGAGGGAAGGCCCTTTCCTCCACCTGGCTGAGGAGGGCGGCAGGCTCCGGCTGAGTACACGACACCCACAACATCACTGCTCCCACCGCCACCCGGCACTGCCTGCTCTCCAAGGCCTTCCTGGCAGCGTCGCTCCCTCTGCCCCTCTCCCTGCCTCTCTCTTCCCCTCTGTCCCTCTCCCTGCCTCTCTCTTCCCCTCTGTCCCTCTCCCTGCCTCTCTCTTCCCCTCTGTCTCTCCCCCTGCCTCTCTCTTCCCCTCTGTCTCTCTCCCTGCCTCTCTCTTCCCCTCTGTCCCTCTCCCTGCCTCTCTCTTCCCCTCTGTCCCTCTCCCTGCCTCTCTCTTCCCCTCTGTCTCTCCCCCTGCCTCTCTCTTCCCCTCTGTCTCTCTCCCTGCCTCTCTCTTCCCCTCTGTCCCTCCCCCTGCCTCTCTCTTCCCCTCTGTCCCTCTCCCTGCCTCTCTCTTCCCCTCTGTCCCTCTCCCTGCCTCTCTCTTCCCCTCTGTCTCTCCCCCTGCCTCTCTCTTCCCCTCTGTCTCTCTCCCTGCCTCTCTCTTCCCCTCTGTCTCTCCCCCTGCCTCTCTCTTCCCCTCTGTCTCTCTCCCTGCCTCTCTCTTCCCCTCTGTCCCTCTCCCTGCCTCTCTCTTCCCCTCTGTCCCTCTCCCTGCCTCTCTCTTCCCCTCTGTCTCTCCCCCTGCCTCTCTCTTCCCCTCTGTCTCTCTCCCTGCCTCTCTCTTCCCCTCTGTCTCTCCCCCTGCCTCTCTCTTCCCCTCTGTCCCTCCCCCTGCCTCTCTCTTCCCCTCTGTCCCTCTCCCTGCCTCTCTCTTCCCCTCTGTCTCTCCCCCTGCCTCTCTCTTCCCCTCTGTCCCTCTCCCTGCCTCTCTCTTCCCCTCTGTCTCTCAGACCACCTCTGGAAGTGTGTATCTTTGTCTGTCATGTGTCTGTCTCTCCCTCAATGCCTGTCTCTCCTTTGGTGTCTCTCCATCGTGTCTCTCTCCCTCTCCCCCGGTGTCTCTGGCCCAAGCTGCCTCTTCCCTGCACTCTCACCCTCCGGGCCCGCCCACCTCTTCTCCATTCCTGGCTCAGTAAATATTTGCTGAGGTGAAGGTGTCTGGCCACCTAATTTACTTGAAACCCTCCCCAGCCCCACCTCCCCTCTCCCAGCCAGCACCCAAGGGCTCTCCAGGGACGAAGGGCGGGTGGGGGGCCCGAAGCCTCAGGGATGCTCAAAATGCCCCCGATCAAGGGGTCCACGGCTCATGGCCAGACTGGCCTCATCTGGATTCCCTCTTATTGGGCAAGGGCAGACCTGGGGCAAATGCTGATTGGCCCAAGTCAAACATGGCCCTTTCCCTTCCCTTGCAGTGATTGGCCGAGGCTACGTAGACCTGGAATGCGTCTGTGGCCAGTGAGATGGGGAAGTCTGCCAAGGGACTTCTGGGAACAGCTTCTTCATTCTTCGGAGAACACGTGAAGGCCTTTTCCTGCCTCGGCCATGGCTGTGTGAGGAGGAGGCGGCAGGAGTTTGGCACCACCAGGGAACTATGAGGCGCTGGGCTGGGAGGAGCCGGGAAGAACCTGGGATCGTAATGATGCCAAGGCCGCCCCCCACACACACTCCCCACCACCAGCACCAGCACCCTCTAACTGACCGGGACCTTATTCATTCCGTGTTTATTGTTTATTGGCACCTACTGGGTGCCAAGCCCTGTGACGGGCTCTGGGGAGGCTGCAGGGAACCGCGTCCACATGGTTCTTGGCTCGGGTTCTGGGGCAGGGGACAGACCTCCAGCGAATCCTCATCTGGGTGAGTGTGAAAGATGCCAGAATGAGGGCTGGGCGGAGAGGGCCGCAGAGATAAGACCGGAGAGGGGGATCCAGGAAGGTTTCCCTGTGATTTATCTGAAGTCAGGTTGCCCAGAAACAAAGCCCGAAACGAGACTGGAATGCGTGTGATTCACTGAGGAATGCTTTCGGGAGAAGAGAAGAGACCGAAGCAGGAAAGGGCCTGGCCAAGAGCTCTGCGAGGATGTGGTCTCCGCTGACGTCCGGCTTCGGCCTGGTCCCACGGGAGGCCCTGGAACACGAACTGCCCTGCAGAGTGGATCCCACCTTGAACTCAGAGGGCTGAGCTCTGTTCCCCGGTTTAATCCGTCATTGGCTGCGTCTGCCTCTGATGTTTGGAATTGAATTCACCTCTCAGATGAGGCAGCTCCTGTGGGAGGAGTCAGATCTTCAGAAAGGAGATCCAGCTCGGACCCCTGGCAGCCAACGCTGTCTGGCAGATGGGAAATGGGTGCAGGGAATCCGGGTAAGGGAATCCGGGTGGGTCACCGCAGGCCCACGACAGGAGGTTCCCCTGATCTGAGATCTGGGCACTGAGTAGGTGAAGAGGAGAGAGGAAAGCATTCCAGAAGAGGAAGCAGCATGTGCAAAGGCCCTGAGGCAGTCGGCAGCAAGATGCACTGAAAGCAGACCAAGATGGCTCCAGCAGAGTGAATGAAAGAGTGAGCGGCAAGAGTTTATGAGAGGGGCCAGCCATCACCCCCATCATCCGCAGCACGTGCAGCTTACAACCAGGAAGCTCATCTGTATTCCGAGGGCAGTGGGAGTCCTGGGAGACTGCTGAGCTAAGGAGGATGGCGACTCAGTTTACATTTTTTAAGGCTCTGTCCGGCAGCCTGTGGAGAATGAACGGAAACTGGGAGCAGGAGGCCCTCGGAGGCTGTGGCAATCATCCGGGTGACCAGTGAAGCCTGAATGGTGGTGGGAGTGGGGAGCATGAACAGGTGAGGACAGGGTGGGCAAGACCTTAGGAAGCAGCAATAATGGTAGTTACTGATCATGCCCCGTGATAAGAGCATCTCATTTAAGCATATCCCTGTAGGGAGAAACTCACTATCCCTGCTTCACAATGAGGAAACTGAGGCATGGAGGGATCAATGCCTAGAAGTGGCTCATACCCTCATGTGCCAACACTTCCTGCCCCCCCTCAGCGGGCCCCCAAATACCTCTAAACCTCAGGCATTCAGGGTACCTTGGGGGAGGTCAGTCACCCTGGGCGACCCCAACCGCCAGCTGGAGACACGTGGGAATCCCATCTTGGGCAGCCAATTTCTCCTGCTTGAGAAGTTGTTGTTGTTGTTACTACATTTAAGGTCTCCCAGCCATGGACCCCATTTCCAGCCAGCTCCTCGCTCTCTCCTATGGGGTGGGGGCCTCGCCCTCTGTGATCCAGCAACCCTCAGAGTGGTAGGGACTCCCCAAGGCCACCCAGCATGTCCCTGGTGCAGGTGCCTGTGAGGTGGGGGAGGGCTGTTAGCTGTTATCTGTGCCCGGGGCAAGAGGCCTGACACCTGGTGCCTCTGATAAGGAGGCCTGTGGTCCTGGCCCTGTGAGGACCAGCAGGCCATGCCCAGCCAGGAGATAATTGAGACCAGATTCTGGCCAGTGATTCATTACAACATCACAGCCAGGAGTCAGAAGACTCAGAAGCCAGATCTGCTGGGGCTGAGGCTGGGGCTGGGGGGCGGGGTGGGCATGGGGGAGGGAGACCCAGGGGTCAGTATGATCCCTTCCTAGGAGGAATTCACATATAAAAAAAAATGTCCCAGCTGCTTCTTGATGGTCTCTGGCTGCTCTTGGAGCACCTGCTGGGTGTCAGGGCCTGTGGGACACAGGGTGACCAAGCAGACATCGGTGCTCAGGGAGCTGACACTTGTGTGAAGAAGGCAGGCATCAAATACGGAATCCCGTTAGAGGATGGAGCGTGCCCACCGCTGGGAAGGGGATGGCAGGGGACTGCATGTACCAGGGCACGTACCAGGAAGACCTCCCCAAGGAGGTGGCTTTGAGCTGGGGCCTCAGGGTTGCATAGTGGAGCGTTCTGGGCGGAGATGGAGGAAGAGCGTACTAGGAGGGGGTACAGCATGTGCAAAGGTCCCAAGGTGGGTCAAATGTGGAATGTTTGAGGGTAAGAGGGCAGAAAGGGAGGGCCGGAGTGATAAGACAGGAGCAAGAGCAGATCAGCAGGCACCCCTAGACCAAGGTGAGGCGCTCCGATTTTACCTAACAGTCCATGTGAAGCCATGGAAACCTTTGGGGGGGGTTGGGTTAGGGCATCTAGTGAGGCTGCTCTCCAGGAAGTTAATAGGGGCCTGGTTAACTGTAGGTTGTGAGACCCAAGGATCCAGGGCTCCTGGGTCTCCCCTCTCGATATTCAGAACTCTGGCAGCCAGAGGCTGAGGGGCCCGGCTGGGTCAGTCCCAGGTCCCATGGGCCCCTGGCTGCCTACCCCCACCTGGACCTCCTAGGGAACATTCCAGGCAGCAAGATCCTCTCTGTTCTGAGTACTAATTAGCCTGCTTTCACCTCAGGCATCCCAGCTCTGCTGGGAGGAAGCCTCCGGGTACAAGGTCCTGAGGGAGGGCCGGAGGGACCAGAACTCAGGGGCCCCGAGTGGGTTCCAAGGACTACTCAGAACGGCAGCTGGACCCAGGGGTGTGGCAAACGCCCTGCTGGGGGTGCCTCCAGGCCCCCACCCCATAGCCCCCCTCCCCCAGCACTCATGGACCTTGGCCAGCCCCAGGCACCTGGCCGAGCCAGCCCAGCCCCCACCCGCCCTGGGCGCTCCAGTCTCCTTCCTCTTCACCCTGGTTCTTTGCCTCTGTAGGCCCGAGTCTGGCTACTTGTGTGTCTTTCTCTCTCTGTCTCTCTCTGTTTCTCTCTCTCTCTCTCTCTGTCTCTCTTTTTCTGTGTGTGTGTCTGTGTGTGTGTGTGTGTGTGTGTGTGTGCGTGTGTCTGTCTCTGTCTTTCCCCCTCCCTCTCTCTCTCCTTGTCTCCTTGCCCCCCAACTCCTTGGCTCAAGGCGAGCCAGTCTCCCCTTCCCCAGGTCTCCAGCCCAAAGTGGGGGCAGGGAGAAGGGGCAATGTAGTCCCTTGGGGCCCAGGGCAGCTGTGAGCATCCTGAACAGCCTCCAGGTAGCGGGGTGAATGGGGCACCTGCACAAGCTGCTTCCAACGCTGCCCGTGTTCCCAGCTCCGGCCCACCCTGAGCTGGGCTGCCCCCTGCCCGGGGCCCACCGTCCCTGGCCAAGTGGGGCTGCTAGAAGGTGAGGCCTGACCAGGAGGATCCTGAGAAACAAGCCAGAGCAGCATCAGGCTGCCCTCCACACCGCCCAAGCCCAAGCTGGAAACGTCACGGCCCCATTCACTAGCACACAGGGGGAAACTGAGGCTCAGAGAGGGCTCAGGGTCACATAGCTAATTAGAATCAAAACTTAAACCCCAGACTCAGGGAGCACTGCAGACATAACCAAGGATCCCCCTCCGGCTCCCGGGTTCCTTCCCTAGAGGCCAGTGTAGTCCCAGCTCCCGGCGGTCCTTCCAGAATTGCTGGGCAGATCCGAATGTGTACTCTTGTAGAAACATTTTAACGCAAGCGTGAGAGAACGGGCAATGTCCTGCACCTGCTCCTTCCACTTAGCCGTATCTTGAAGATCTTGCCTTATCAGAGCCTTCTTCCTCATTTCTGAGACCTGCGGGTCCTCCCCTTCGTGGACCAGCCTCTAGGTACTTAATCAGCCTCACCACAGGACGTGCGAGTTGTTTCCAGTCACGTGTGTGTGTGTGTGTGTGTGTGTGTGTGGTGCGTGCGTGCGTGATGTCATGTCAACCCCACCCCGCAAGCACACCAGCTCACGTGCACACGTGGCCGCTGACCTGCAGGATCCAGCTGCCCAGGAAGGGCAGCGAGTCCCCAAAGACAGGCTCAGAGCCCTAGGGTGGAGCTTGTTCAAACCGCGGGTCCCTGGGCCTGTTTCAAAGCACCTGAAGGGGAAGCGTGGGTGAAGGAGCCCTCAGACTTGCATTTTTAGTGAACACCCCAGAGAGGAGCGACTTATGGGTGGGGACGGGGCAAAATCATGGAGTGTCCAGCTGGGTTTTTAGTTGTGCCCCCAGCTCACGGGACTCCTGGAGGATACCCTGCCCCCTTCCCCCTGTGTCAGCAGCTCCTTTTTGTTCCATTCATATGGTGAGGCTCTGGAAAAACTGGGCAGGGAAGGGGGGCGGGTGAAAAGGGTTCTACAGTGCAAAGCAATAGTGAAGCTGAAAAACCAATAGTTGGGGAAACCGAGGCAAATGAATAAGCCAAGACTCCACAGGCCTTGGTGTTAATATGTAACAAGGCTGACCTTGAACCCAGGATTCCTAACTCTTGGGCCGGGAGTCTTTATTGTATTCCACTCCACCCTGGCCCAGTCTCCTGTCAGCTAGCCCTCACTCATCCATTCACCTCACCCAATAATCTGCCCACCCGCCTAACCCTCCTCCACCTGTTCACTGCTCACACCATCACCCAGCCGAACCTTAGCCATTCAAGCCATCCATCCATCTGCCCATCCATCCCTCTGTCTATAGACACATCATTCATCCAACCCTCCATCCTCCCTCCAGGATTCAGAGCACCTACTATGTGCCAGATGCCATTCTAAGTGCTGAGAGCACAGCAGACCTATTCCCACCTCAGGAGCTCAGTTCCTGTGGGAGAAACTAACCACAGACAGACACACACGTGCAGCCCCCAGGTGGGGTTCCTGGCTGTGGGTACTATTCACAGGAATGGAGGGAGAAGAGGGGGCCAGGGAGGGCCTCCTCGGTGAGGGCCCTCTCCTCTGAGGAGGAGAATCCAGCAATGAGTAGGCATGAGACTGGTGAAAACGGAAGGGAAAGGCATTTGCTGAGAAGGGAACAGCATGGGCAAACCGTGGAAGGAGGAATAGCAAGTTGGAGGATGAGGGAAAGTCGGGGAGAAAGGACAGGTGGGAAGCTGGGAGGCTCTACTTGGACCGTCCCCCGCCTGCCTCTCTCCCGGGGGACCAGCCCTGGCCTGCCCTCCTGGTCGGAACACGGTCTCCCTGGCCCCACCCCAGTTCCCAGCTCCTTGCCAGCCCTGGCCTGGCTGCCTCCTCCCACTCACCCGCTGATCCTGCCTCACTGCACGAGGGTCTTCCCTCCCCGCCCCGGCTCAAGGGGGCACCAAACCCTCCATGGGGGGAGGCTGGGGTAGATGGGTCCCCTCAGGCATCACCAGTCCCCCAGAACCCCCCATAAAACTTAGCAGATCCCTCCACCCAAAGCCTCCACATCCCTCTGCAGTAACACCATGCTGTTTACTGAGTGCCTAGTCTGTGCCCTGAGCTCAGCGCTTTCTACCAGCTCTTTCCTTTTGTTCTCTCCTCGGCCTGAAGGCCACCCCACCCCATAATCCAGGGAGGGTGAACTCCAATCAAATCCCTTTTCTGCTGACAGCCTCGCCTACCCACTACCACACACGCACCACCGTCCTTCTCTCCCTCCTACCCCCTCCCCCCGACTCACACAGCCCCCACAGGCCTCCTGCTGCTCCTCGAACATAGAAAGCACCATCCCACCTCAGGGCCTTTGCACTGACTGTTTCCTCTGACCCCAGACATCCCCATGGTTGTCCACCTTCCCTTTTTCGGTCTTTGCTCAAACATCACCTTCTCTCGTGGAAGCCTTTCCTGACCTCGGTAGCTAAATGCAACATCACACCACACAGACACACAGACACACACACTCTCACTCACACTCACACACGTACACTCACACACATAGTCACACACTCTCACACACACACACTCACACACATAGTCACACACTCTCACACACACACACTCACACATACACTCACACATGCACACTCATACACATACACACACACTCACACAAACTCACACACTCTCTCACGCACACATGCGCACACACACACACACACACACACACACCAGCACTCCTCTCCTTCCTCTTCTTTCTTCTTCTCCCCAGCACTTGACATCTGACCACTGTGCCGCCCACCATGCGAGTGTAAGCGTCATGAAGGCCGGGTTTGAGGCTGTCCCGCTGTATGCCCGGCACAGCCTGGCCCGTGAAGGTGCTCAGTGGCCTTCCTGGAGCACCTTTGAGTGTCCTCTGTCTGCCAGGCCCAGGGCCGTGGATACAGCAGAGAACACGGAAACAGTGTGGACAGCGGCATGGGGGCCCTGGGTCCAGCACCTCAGACAGCCACTTCCTGCTGTGGGCCTCAGACAAGTGCAGGAGGCCTGAGGAGCCGTACCACCCCTGGGCTCCTGCCAGGACCCTGTGACACCCGTTTCTCCTCCAGGAAATGCTGGGCTGGTCACTGTCGATACCGTATGGTTCTGCTTCTACAGGTTTCACAAGCAGCTCCAACTCACCGAAACCCACCGCCACAGAGTCCTCCGTCCCCAGGGCTGAGTGTTGCTGCCGTCGGCTTATTTATTTCTTTTGCTTCCGTTAGTTCATGTGCCAGCCATTTATCTACGGGCACCATGCGTGTGGCTATCGTGGGGTACCGTGGGTACCCATTACAGCAGTGTTTCCCAAAGTGTGGTACGCGTACCCCCAGGGGCACGGGAAGAGTTTGGTGGGGGTACACGTTGCACCAGAGTTTGGTGGGGATATGCACTGCACCGTGCTTAGCTGCGCCTAATTCTACGTTCTCATGAGTCAAGTCAAGACAGTCTTGTGAGGCGTGAGATGGTACAGTGTGCAAATAAATGTTATTTATAATATAACTTTTATTTATATTTTATTATGAATAATTTTATTTTTCGTTTATTATTATTTTGTGTATGTGCCAAAAAAAAGAAAAAAGAAAAATACTTTGATTGTTATTAAAAGTCATCCTTTTTTTGACCAGGGGTACTAAGAGTTGTGAAAATTATAGAAGGGGTACACATATGTCAAAAGTTTGGGAAACACTGCATTATAGAGAGGACTGATACCCAGGGACTCAGAAACAAGGGGAGAGAAGGGCCTGAAAGTGGGGCGGGGAATGAGGCCACGAAAAGGCGTGCTCATGAGTGGCACTGGGTGGGTGGGGTGGGTGGAAATGTGTCCACTCTTCCAGACCCAGGTTAGACTTCCATAAAAAGTTTACATTTTAGAAGGGTAACAGAAAGAAAATAAAGGAAGGAAAGAACCCCCAGGCGCACAGGTGGAAGTAACACATTCACTAAGGCCTGGGAGCTCCGACCCCAGGACCATGAAACCGCCCTGGGAAGGCGAGGAAGGCGCCGGCCCTGGGCGAGCGGTCCCAGACCGGCTGCTGCCTGATCGGAAATGTTTTTGTGTTTGAAGAGAGGATTCATGTATGACTGAGATTATTTTAAATTAAAATTTAACTGGGAAAAAAAAGTCAAAAAGACAAACCAACCGGGGAAGCAAAGAGCAAGTGGTATTTATTGAGCACCTACGTTGGCTCCGGGGCCCACAAGGCCTCCTCTTCCCGGGACCTCTCAGCTCGGCCGCTGGCGGGAGCCGGGCGCCAGGAAACCTAGGTTCCTCTCTCGTCGCCCTGTGGTCTCCCACAGAGAACACTTCTTCCCACTTCCCAGGTGAGGAAACCGAGGTCCGAGAGGTTAGGGGTGGGGACACCTACGCTCAAAGATTGTTCCAGAACGTCTAAGAACAGGGCTCGGGGGAGTGCCTGGCCACCTCGCCAGATGCCACAGCCCTGCCCAGGACCAGCCCTCCTTCTGAGACGATCAAGAATTTCAATCCGATGTCCTAACCGGTTTGGCTCAGTGGATAGAGCGTCAGCCTGCGGACTGAGGGGTCCCAGGTTCGATTCCAGTCCAGGGCATGGACCTTCGTTGTAGGTACATACCCAGTAGGAGGTGTGCAGGAGGCAGCTGATTATGTTTCTCTCTCATCAGTGTTTCTGACTCTCTATCCCTCTCTTCCTCTCTGTAAAAAATCAATAAAATATATATATTTTTTTAAAAAAAGAATTTCAGCCGAAACTGGTTTGGCTCAGTGGATAGAGCGTCAGCCTGCGAACTAAAAGGTCCCAGGATCGATTCCGGTCAAGGGCATGTACCTTGGTTGTGGGCACATCCCCAGTAGGATCGATGATTCTCTCTCATCACTGTTTCTAACTATCCCTCTCTCTTCCTCTCTGTAAAAATCAATAAAATATATTTAAATAAATAAATAAATAAATAAATAAATAAACTAATTTCAATACGAAGAGGCAGAGCATTAAACCAAGCGCCGGCCCTCTGAGCAAGTGTGCTATGCAACTGCCCAGGAAGTCTGCCCAGTCTTGCCTTTGCCTCCCAAGAACTTTTTCAAAACCCAGAGTGGAAATTAAGAAGTTTTCCGAATAACCTTCAGAGATTCCGGCAGCTCCTTGCTCTGGAACTTTCTGTTCCTCGGCAGCTGTTTTAACGCGCCGGTGTTTGCGCGGCCCGTGGGCAAGTGGAGCCCGATTCCCACCAGTAGAGAGAATAACAGCAGCAGCAGCTACCAGTATCGAGTACTTAGTCTGTGCAGGCACGGTGTAAAGTTTTGCATACATTCCACTCTGCTCGTCAATGTTGTTGGGTAGGTGTTCTCACGGGCAGGTCCTGGAAGTGGAAACCGAGGCACGGAGAGGGGAGCCACAGGTCATGTAGCCAGCACCGCTGGCATCTGCCCCCAAACCTGAGGATCTCTAGAGCCCACGTGCTGGCCCGGGAAGGAAGGCAAAGGCCAGCGGCAGGCGAGCAAGGTTGGCAGGGCCACCGGCCAGGGAGCGGCCAGGCCGAGCGCTCCGTGCCTGTGAGCCGCCCTCTGTCCCACTGCCTCCCCTCCTAGTTGGAGCCGCCAACTCTGAGCCGAGATGGTCTTTGCCAGGCAGTGGTTTCGCCATCCCCGCCGGCCCTGGGGAGCCTCTGGGAGCCGCACAGGGCTGTCAGCACAGCGAGTCCGAGCCAGAGTACTGGGTGAGGAACACACTCCGGGGTCATCACCCAGTCCCACATTCACATCCTGCCGCTGCCGCACCGGCTGTGCGACCTCAGGCAAGGGAACCCCTCTCTCTGGGCTCCGTGCCCTTTGGGTTTCTCCTTCTGAACCTCAGGGGCGAGGGCTGGTTGTCCAACTCCTCGGTTCACGACATGCTGCCATCACTGTCCGTGCAATGCTCCTCTGGTCCTATTTACTTTTCCTCTTCAATCCCACTCCCCGCCCCCTGCCCACCTCCTTCCCTCGGTTTTGATGTGTATCCTCAGCTCGTTTGCTTTGACTTTGCTTTTGACTTTCACTTATGGACAGTGAGGTGCAGAAAGGGGACTTACCGCCATGAATTTTCATCCCAATGAATGCTTACATACAGATGAATTCATGTGACCACCACCCAGGCCAAGACACAAACTTTTGCTGAAACGGTTTGCCTCAGTGGATAGAGCGTTGGCCTGCAGACTGAAAGGTCCCAGGTTCGATTCCGGTCAAGGGCATGTACCTTGGTTGCAGGCACATCCAGCGGGGGGTGTGCAGGAGGCAGCTAATCAATGATTCTCTCATCATTGATGTTTCTCTCTCTCTCTTCCTTTCCCTTACTCTCTGTAATCAATAAAAATATATTAAAGGAAAAAAAAGACACAAACTTTTACAGCCGCCAGAAGGCTCCCCGATGCCCCTTCCCGGCACTAACACCTCTATCCACAGAAGGAACCACTATGGCGACTTCTAGATTAGTCTGATCTGTCCCTGAAGTCCGTATCAGGCACTGGTCTTGTGAGTCTGGCTTCCCTCCCTCTGCACACTGCTGTTCCAGAGCGTCCATGGTGTGTGTGAATCAATAGCTTGCTCCATGTCATTGCTGACTGGTACTCCGTCTATAGACGTATTACAATTTGTTGATCTTCTCACTTGCTGAAAGACATCTGGGTAGTTTCCAATTTGGCTGTTATAAATAAAATGGCTGCACATATGCTTACAGGTCTTTTTGTAGACACGTATCTTCATTTAGCTTTGGTATTTTGAAGGTCAGATGGTTTGATTTCTTTTCAAATGTATTTTGGTATAACTCTAGAACTTCCAGAAAAATTATAAGACTTACAAGGGACTCCAGATAGTATTTACCCAGATTGTTGTATTTTCTTCTACTTCCTTCATCATTTTCCCTCTATTTATATTCTGTCTTGTACCAAATTGAGAGTCATTTGTAGACAGTGTCCTTTGACCCCAAACCCTGCATTATGGATCTCCTGATCCCTGTCACACACGTGCACGCACACATACACACACACCACAGTATCAAATTCAGTACACTTGTCATCCATAAGCTTTAATCCACACACCATGTTCACCATCCCATGCTTGTCCCTATAAAGGTCTTACTGCTTTTTCCTGGTCCGGGTCACACCTAGCTTCCTCCTATTGTATGTAGGTTCTTTCAACAGCTCCTCAGTCTCTCCTTGACATTCTTTGTCCTTGACACTTTGGAGAATGGCAGGCCAGCTATTTTGTCACATGTCCCTCACTTGGGATTTGTCTGATGTTTCCTCATGGAAACATTCAAGTCATGCATCTTCTTTTTTTTTTTTTTTTTTTTTTTTTTTTTTTTTTTTACAGAGAGGAAGGGAGAGGGATAGTTAGAATCATCAATGAGAGAGAAACATAATCAGCTGCCTCCTGCACACCCCCTACTGGGGATGTTCCCTGGACCGGAATCAAACCTGGGACTCCTCAGTCCGCAGGCCGATGCTCTATCCACTGAGCCAAACCGGCTAGGGCAAGGTCACGCATCTTTGCAGGGATAGAACAGAAGTGATACTCTGTCCGTCTTGTGTGTCCTGTGAGGTGGCACGCCATTATGACTTGTCCCATCGCTGGGACATGGGGATAATAAGGCCTCCCGCCCCCCAAAGCTGGTACGGGGATTGCAGGAGACACAGCCCAAAGCCTGCCTTTGTTGTCATCATCTCCTCTGCGTCCGGAGGGAGGGCCTGGCACTCAGTGGAAGAGGAAGCAGAGGGCCGTCCCCACCCACACCTGTCTCCCAGCCCAATCCTTGCCCTGCCTCTTAGACCCTGCATCCAGGATGGAGGGAACGCACCGGAGTGAGAATTCTAGTCCGATCAGCTGGAGAGCCCTATGCCGGCTCCTCCTGATCCTGAGTGACGGGGCCTGAGCCCCTGAGAGCGCAGAGGGGTTTCCCAGCCTCGCACAGCCAGCCATTCGGCCTGCACACTCAGGGTTTTCACCTGATGGGGAGACTTACAGGGTCTGGAGACGTTTTTAGTTGTCATAACTGGAGTGGGGGCACTCCTGGCATCTAGGGGGTGGAAGTCACGCAATGCACAAGACAACCTCCCACGGCAAGGGAGGACCCTGTCCCGGTGCAGCAGTGCCGAGGCTGAGAAGTCCCGGTCCACACAGCAGGCAGCGGGGGAGTCCCTGGCCAACTCACCACCCATTTCCTCCCAGCGCCCAACTGGCTGCAAAGAAAAGGTGGTTCAGACCCTTCAACCGTGTTCAGGCTCAGGAAGGGGAGTCCCCACAGCACAGGTGCGGTTTTGCTACCTGAGCCTGTCTTTTTCAGAGTTCACAAGGGTCCAAATCAGCACTGCTGGAGAGGGTTTGAGGACGTCACTACCTCTGAAGAGCTGGGGGTGGGGGTCCGGGGTGTCAGGGCCCTGGCCTGGACATGGACGGGATGGAGATTTTAACCGCCTTTGGCAGCAGAATGCTAGGTGGGGCAGTGACACCCCTCAGTCCTTCCAGCTTTCCTGGGCTCTGACATTATAGCATCTGAGGTTCTACTTGCAGGCAGAGAGAAGCTAACCCCGACATGTGGCAGATTCTCATTAAATGACATGCTGAAAAAATGAACTGTGATAGTAATTGGTATTTACTGAGCATTTACTATGCGTCACTCACTGTTCTAAGCACTATCACCTCACTTCATCTCACCACGCCCTAGAGATAGGTGCTATCATGGCCATCCATTATGCATAAGGGGTCATTGGGGGGAGGACGGGGACATATGTGACAATTTCAACAATAAAGATTTAATTATAAAAACATTACTGAATCTGAAGTCTGGTTACAACTCTACTTTGTGGAATAACAACCCCAGCCCAAGTTCCCTGGCTCCCTGGTCCTCCCAAGCCAGCCCCTCTCTCCCTGCCTTAGGGGCACTGCGTCCCCAAACCTGAGCTTGAGGTAAAGACTTAAGTCGCGAAGGTCTAATATAATGGGACCTTTTGTCTATCAAGGGCTTACTTTCCACCAAGCCCCCCTCTGCATAACAATCAGGGATGTGACAAGACCCATAGACCCATTACACAGATGAGGAAACTGAGGCTCAGAACAGGGAGGGCCCTTATTCAAGGTCAAACATTTAAGTGACAAAGCTGGAATATCTGACTCAGGAGCTTGACAGGGAGATAATCAAGGAACAGATGACAACCAGGAAGAACTGACTGGCAGGGAGAAAGGGAACCTCAGTTCACCCCTTAACCAACCACACTCTCCCCAAACTCCATCTCAGTGTCCAGACAACCTAGCCTGTGGCAGAGGCACAGTCCATCACGTTCATTGTAACCGTGTCTGCGCTAGGGGCACTTGGAGGCGACATCAGCGTCCATCACAAGAGGAATCGTTGGTTAAAATGCGGCAGATTCAGACAGAGGAACAGCATGCCTCACGGTAAAAGCAAGGCCTTCGAGGGACGCAGAGCAATGCGGGACGTCTCTCAAGCACAGCCTTCCAGGAAGGCATGCTGCCCTAGCGCCGTGACTGATCCGGTGTGGCTGTCCACTGCAGCGCCGTGAGAGCTAAAAACAGGTTGGAAGCAACCTAAATGTCTGACAGAAGAGGACCGGTTAAATAGTTACGGTCTATAATACAATGGATCACTAAAAAAAATCAGGCGGCTACTGATGTGAGCAACGTCCAAAACACATTATTGGATGGAAAAAGCAAAGTACGGGCCAGTGTGGAAAGTGCTACAGGTGTGATGTGTATAAATATCACGTGTGTGTGTGTGTGTGTGTGTGTGTGTGTGTGTGTGTGTTGGGGAGAGAGAGACAGACAAACAGACAAACAGACACTGCTGGGTGACCTGTGGGGAAGGTAACTGGGAATGTGCAGGCAGGAGTGGAAGGCAGAGTAAGTTTTCACGATAAACCCTTTCACACTTTTTGAATCTTGAACAATACGCACATAGTATGTATTCACATTAATTTAAAAATGTGAAGACTCGCATAGAGGCCAGAGGGGAGTCGAACTGAGATCATCCACAAGGAAGGTGTCACAATGTGGGGTCCAAAGCAGGGGGAGGAGGCCTCCAGTTGGGGAGAGGGCGAGCTGGGCATGTGCAGAGACTGGAAATTGGTCACATGTAAGCGGTTGGTCAAATAAGTAAATTAAGAATTATAGAAGCCAATTTTCTCACTGTCAGTTGAGAGAGTTCCAAATATAGAAAGAGGTCATTGAAATAAATTGTGTGGTGTTAGATTAGAATTAGAAATATCAACATAAGCTTGTAGTTGTCTAAGTAGATGATAGATGATAGATAGTCATGAGATGCAGTTAAAGAAAGAATACAGATATGAATGTGCATCTATGTATGCGCATACACGCAGTCCTTAGTTCTGCTCACTGAGAGGGTCTGGGAGCAGTGACAACCCAGCAGCAACGAGCACACTTTGTGCTGAAACATTGGTTTCTAATCACCATTCTCCCCTCAAAGGAGCGGAGGCTCCTTACAGAAATGGCCAATTCCAGGGCTGGGGCAGAGAAAGCACTAGATGAGCCCTCAGCACCTATGCCAGAAAGTTGAAGAAGTGCTCAAAAAATGGCGGTGAGCCGAAACCGGTTTGGCTCAGTGGAAAGAGCGTCGGCCTGTGGACTGAAGGGTCCCGGGTTCAATTCCAGTCAAGGGCATGTACCTTGGTTGAGGGCACATCCCCAGTAGGAGGTGTGCAAGAGGCAGCTAATCAATGACTCTCTCTCATTGATGTTTCCAACTCTCTATCCCTTTCTCTTCCTCTCTGTAAAAATTCAATAAAATATATATTTTTTTAAAAATGGCGGTGACATGCTGACAGGGCACAGGAGCCAGCTCGAAGGGGCTCCTAGTGGTCACATATTGGAAAATGTGAGCATATTAACACTTAATAACAATGCACTAAAGCCCGTTTAAAAAAACAGAAAACCCTGAGTCCATACTGATAAAAATAAAGAACTACTGGAAGTTTGATGAGGAACGGATATTTATATAGTTCTGAAGTTCCACCCCTCAAATACCTATTACTGCAAAGCTGGGAGGGGGGAGTAGCTTTACAGATGTGAAGTCTGGCAGACATCTCTTCAATCAACTATCAAATGAGCACCAATGGGACAAAGAGAAGAACATGCCATCACTTTTGTGATTTGCCTGCCAAAGATGCAAACCTGAATCTAACCACGAGGAAACAACAGACAAACCTGAGGTGAGGGGCATCCTACAAATAGCTGCCTGTCATCCTCAAAAGTGTCAAGGTCGTGAACATCCAGGAGAGACCCAGGAGTTGTTCTACATCAAAGGAGACCAAAAAAGACGTGGCAACTAAATGCAATGTGATTCTGAATGAGGTCTTTTTACTGGACCTTAACAGAGGTGTCAGGGACTTCACTCCTGCCTGTGCGTTTCCAGTCTCCTGGGGGAGGAGAGGGCCATGCCAGGAGGAAGCCAATCAATGATGTTTCTCTCTCATCAATGTCTCTATCTCTATATCCTTCTCTGTTCCCCTCTCTAAAAATAATAAATGAATAAATAAATAAATAAATAGGACCCCCAAATCACTCCTGTGCCCCTTTGCCATGTGAGGACAGAGTGTGTATGAATCAGGAAGCAGGTCCTTAAATCTGCTAGCAAGTTGATTTTGGGCATCTCAGAATCCAGAATGGTAAGGGATAAATTTATATTGTTTATATAAGCCACCAAGATTATGGTATTCTGTTTGAGCAGACCAAACTGACTAAGATATTTTATTTTAAACAGAAAAAAAGTAAGAAATTGAATAACATCTAGTGTTGAATACCATGAACAGGAATTAAAACACATACTCATAGCATTTCCTATGAGTCAGCAAGGCGCTCCCAAAATATGCCCCACTGAAATATGTACATATGTTCACCAAAAGACATGTATTCTCGAATGGTCATCACAGCCCAATTCTGAAGATCTAAAAGCTGGAAACAACCCACATGCCCCCTCAGCAAGGAAATACACAGGTGGGCAAACGTAGGTTTACTGCTGTTCATATGGGAAATAAAACAATAATTAATAAAGAATAATTTAAGAGTAAACTCTGTTTCTCATACTCACTCACAGCTGTAGAGCTACTTGTGCCCACCCCTGTACTGTGTCTGTCCAGGCAATGAAATTCTATTCAGTAACAAAAAAAGCAACAAACCCTGATAGGTACACACAACAACTTGAGTAAATGTTACTCAATATTGAATAAAAGAAGTCAGATTTAAAAGAACATTCCGCTTATATTTACAGAAATAGGCAAAAAACATGTATGCTGTTAGAAATCAGGATAATGACCGCCCTCAGGTGGGGTGGTGACTGGGGGGGAGCTGCCGTGGTCTCCTCTGTACCTGGATTCAGTTACGTGACGGCTTCCAGGCAGGGAAGGAGCTCTGTGCCTATGTTGTGTGCGCGTCCCTGTGGGTGTGCATTTCACTAGGCAGAAAAGACATAAAATAAGGGACGATGCCCACTTTGGGGTGGGCGCTGTGAGGAGTGGTGGGATGGATGCAGGGAGCTGGAACAAAGGAGGAAAATAAGGCAAAAGGCAATGCAAGGGCTGATGGCAAATAGAATCAGCTAAGTGCTCTGCACCTGAGTTTCAAGGCCGAAGGAGTGACAGGATCCCGTGATCTGCGTGTCCCTCGCCAATACCCAAGAGGGTCAGCAAGGCAAACTTGATGACAGGCCCCAGTTAGCACGAGAGGACAAAGGCCTGGCTTGAGTGTGGTACCCATGCCCCAGGGGGACCAAGCCTGTCCCAGTCCTCTCCCCTCCACAGCTTGCTCCCCACCCACCAGTTTCTCTGAAGAGCCCTCCTCCTCCTCCCTAGCCACCTCCGTCCCCTCTAGGGCGCCAGGGCTGGGGCCTGAGGGGCAGGGATCTGGTGACAGCTATAAAAGTAACGCTCTCCGGCCCAGCTCCCTGGCCTACAGACTCACCTCGCAGAGATCCCAGCTGGGCTGGCCCCAGGCAGGCTGGCAAAGGGCTCCGTGGAGCAGCTGGTGGCGGCGGCAGCACGGGGCAGAGGGGTTATTCGGGGTGGCGCGGTATCTGGTCCCAGGGTAGCTGCCGTCGCACTCGGTGAGCTGCAGCGGGGCTGGCCCTCTCCGCCTCCAAGCTGAGGGCCCCCTTGGTGGACCTCATCTGGAGGGTGGGGAGCAGGGTTTGAGCTCACAAGAGTTATCAGAAGTGCCCGCTGGCATGGCTTAGGGGGGGTTGAGTGTCGACCTCTGAACCAGGGGGTCACCGTTCCGATTCCCAGACATATGGGCTCGATCCCCAGTGTCGGGCATGCAGGAGGCAGCTGATCGATGACTTTCTCTTACTGTTGATGTTTCTCTCTCTCTCTCTCTCTCCCTCTCCCTTCCTCTCTGAAATCAATTTAAAAAATTATTTTTATAAGAAATGATCGGAAGAGATTCTGTCCACTCCAAGGGCCTGGCTCATGCCTGCCCTGATGCACACCGAGATTGAGAATCTCAGGGGAGACAGGTACCTGAAAGACACGCAGAACAGTTTCGGGGCAGATGTCTTCAAGCATTACTTCTGCGATTAAAATGAATTAAAAGAAACGCTTCCACCACAGCTGATGCAAATCGTTCTTCCTCACCAAAGTGCAAGCCCTTCGTTCTGTGTTATGTGTAATAGTGTCCGTACAACATCCTCAGACGAGGAAGCACTGGGGCACCCCTAGGAAATGCAGGAACCAACAGCTCATACAAGTCGATTCTGTTTTGGCAAATGTATCAGAAATAGACCCGGCTGCCAGTAATACGGAGACGAAATGACAGAGGCCTCAATGAGCAGAGATTTATTTTTGTATCAGGTAAACAAGGCCAGAGCGAGGCAGGCAAGGACCTGTGTGGCTGGCTGCTCCTCCACCATCAAGAACCCACGAGCCACCCTAGCCGGTTTGGCTCAGTGGAGAGAGCATTGGCCTGCGGACCCAAGGGTCCCGGGTTCGATTCCGGTCAAGGGCACGTACTTGATTGCAGGCTTTTCCCTGGGCCCTGGTCAGGGACTCATGCAGGAGGCAACCAATCGATGTGTTTCTCTCATATTGATGTTTCTCTCTGTCTTTCCCTCTCCCTTCCACTCTCCTTAAAAATCAACAGAAAAATATCCTTGGGTGAGGATTAAAAAAGAAGCCAAGAGCCTTTTGTCTTCTGGTTTCACCACCTTCACAACGTGACTCCTGTGCTTCAGTGTCTGCCTCATGGTTCAAGATGGCCCTGAAGCTCCAGCCATCACATCTGAGTTCCAGGGAGGACGGAGAAAAAAGTAATGGAGGGAAAGGGGATTGCAGAGGAGAGAGGAAGAAGGGAATGTCTCTCATAGCTGAGTCAGGCCCCTTTAAAGCACTTCTCTGGACACCTCACCTATAGCTTCTATTTATACCTCACTGGTCATCTCTAGCTGCAAGAGAAGCTGGAAAATGTAGTCTTTACGAGGGCACTGACCCCAGTAATACCGAGGTGCCGTTGCTAAGGAAGAAGATGAGTATCAAATAGGGACATCAGCTATAATGAAATAAAAATACACATGGCATGAAAATTCTAGAAGGAAATACAACTGTCACACACACAGTATTCTCTCTCTAATCGTCCTGTGTGAATTAACTTGTCAAAGCTTTACAAAACCCTGGGAGAAGTTTTATTCTCTTCTTGTCACCAGATGGGGAAACTGAGGCACGGCAAAATACAGTCACCTGTCCCAAATCAGAACTAGCCAGACTGTAGCATCTGGGCTCTCGACCCACCTAAGTAGTAATGATGTTATTAATAATGATGATGACAAATACGGCGTGCAGGCACTGCTCGGGAAACATGTTACAATGATTAACTCCCTTATTCCCCACAACAACGCCATGAGGCGGTCGCTATTCCATCGTGTAAGTAAGGAAACTGAGGCACAGAGAGGTGAAGTGACTTGCCCAAGGCCACACAGCAGGTGTTAGCAGGGTTTATTTCTGGAGAGTGGAATTATAGGTGCCTTTTATGTTCTTCTCTGATACCCTGCATTCTCCAAACCTCCCACCACAATCGTGCATTACTTAGGAAATCAAATAAAAACTGCCTCCTACCTGCCCCCCCACACACCCCCACTGCCTGCCACTCCCGCCCCGAGGCCTCAGAGAGGCCTGGCCCTGCCTCCCTCTCCCTCTCCAGCCTCCCTCTCCAGCCTCCCCCTCCCTCCCGGTGCCCTCTCCCCTGCAGTCACGCTTCCCAAAGAACTCTCCCTCTCTTGGCTCCCAGCCTTTGCTCCTCCGGTACCCGCCTCCTGGCATGCCCTTCCCCTCATTCCTGCCTGGTGAACAGCTCCTCGTGGCTCCGGGCCCTGGGTCAGAGGCTCCTCACCCACAAGGTCCCCTGGGCCCAGGCAGGGGGCCTCCCTGTGCCCTTCACCCACTGCACCCTGCCTCCCCCAGGGACCAGGCGGCCTGTTTTGTCCCATCAACAAACTTGTCAAGGGCTTTCTGGGTGCCAGGCCTTGGCATGAACACCTAGTCATTCATCCTCAAAACAACCTCTCTCCGCCTCACCCTGGCCTCTGCAGCCCCCGCTCGAAGGCCCCTGCACCCTCTGTCCTCCGCTCCTCCCCCACCCTGAGCACCTACTGTGCGCAGGACCTGTGCCTCCGCTCCATCCGCACTGAGCTCCGTCCTGTCTCAGGGCCTCTGCACCTGCGGCTGCCGCTGCCCAGAATGCTCTCCCATTCCCCTTCCCAGTCACCCCCTGCCACTCCCCCAAGGCCTGTATCACAATCTAAAAGCAACCTGCATGCCGGAACCGGTTTGGCTCAGTGGATAGAGCGTCAGCCTGCGGACTGAAGGGTCCCAGGTTCGATTCCGGTCAAGGGCATGTGCCTTGGTTGCGGGTACATCCCCGGTGGGGGGTGTGCAGGAGGCAGCTGATCAATGATTCTCTCACATGGATGTTTCTAACTCTCTATCCCTCTCTCTTCCTATCTGTAAGAAATCAACAAAATATATTTTTTTAAATAAATTTAAAAAAATAACAGCAGCCTGCAGTGCACTGTTTGTGCGTTTCCAGCCAGAATGTCAGCCCCAGGGGCACGAGGACCACCTGGGGTCAGCGTGGGCGCTGCCGTGACACTGGCTGCTTGTGTGCGTGGCAGCCGGCACTGCTCTCACTCACAGGGGCGGGAGGCAGGCCCACAGCAGCCAAGCACCTTGCCCAAGGTCACCCAGTAAGAACAGAGCAAAGCTCCGAGCACCCCCACCCCCTCCCCACCATCCTACCCCTGAAATGGTGCTAAGCTCCCCGTGAGCCCCTCTGTTCCCACAATGCCGTGACCCGCAGACCAGGAGAGCAGCTCAGATCTTCAGACAGAGCTGGATTCAAATTCCAACCTCTCCCCTTGGTGGGCTAGGGACCGTCCTCCTCAAAGCCTCGGTCCCCACTCTTTGAAATGGGATTGCTACCTCTGGGCTTCGGAGGACACCCGGGAGGGGCGCAAACTCCCACCGTCTGGCGCCTCGGCTCCCCCAGCCCACCCGGCCTCCCTCTCTGCCCGGTTCATGGCCAGTCACTGCAAGGATGAAAACCCCCAGTGAGGGGCAGATGGCCAGCTGGGGCCCCTGGGACTCTACCACGAGTCACGCAGGAGGTCAGCCAAGGTAAGAAAGGATGAAGTGGGGCGGGGGTGGGGGAGGCAGAAAAACAGAGCAAATGAGAGGTTTAGGGTTATGGCGGGGAAGCTGGAGACAAAGGCCTCTCAGGTTCTAATATAAGGTGTGAGTTCCCAATCTCACATCAGCCCCTCATTCACCAGCTGTTGGGCCAATGACTTTGCTGCTCTGTGCCTCAGTTTCCCCAACTAGGGAAGGGGTAAGATGAACGGCACTGATATTAGTGTGAGGATAAAGGAACATAAAGCACATGCAATGCCGAAACCGGTTTGGCTCAATGGATAGAGCATCGGTCTGTGGACTGGAAGGTCCCGGGTTCGATTCCGGTCAAGGGCATGTACATTGGTTGTGGGCACATCCCCGGTGGGAGGTGTGCAGGAGGCAGCTGGTCGATGTCTCTCTCTCATCGATGTTTCTAGCTCTCTATTCCTCTCCCTTCCTCTCTGTAAAATATCAATTAAAAATATATTTTAAAAAATAAAGCACATGCAAGGACACGTGGTGAGGAGTGGGTGCTCAGCCAACAAGGCTCTTCTCCCTTCACGCCTCACCTCCGTCAGGCACCTGCCAGCCGCCATCTCCTAGGACAGGCCTCCCCGACCTCCCCACCCCTCCCTGCCCCACTTTCCTTCCTTCCTTCCGAGCCCTTGTCTCCACCTGTCATTATCTTGTTCCTGTTACTGGATACCTAGTCTCTGTCTCCCCCTATAAACTGTCGCCTCCATCTCAGTCACCACATGTCCCCAGAACCAAGCACAGGTCCTGCGCACAGTAGGTGCTCAAAATGCTTACTGAACAGATGGGGGAAAAAAATAGCTGGACAAATAAATGTCTTAGAGACTGGGATAAAACAGTCCCAGGGAGGTCTAGAGAGGACTTCGGGAGAGGAGGGAACATTTGTTAGGTGTTTCCATGGAGTCTAAACTCCCATCTAAAGTCCACCTCCTCTTTCCTACTCCACCTCCACCATTCTCAGCTGTGCGGCCTTGGGCAGCTCACTTCCCCTCTCTGAGCCTGTTTGCTGTTGGCAGGGAAATGCCGAGAGCAAAGCGGAGACCTCCGAGAGCCTGGTTACACTGACGGCCGCCCTGAGCACAGGGCTGGCAGCCGGCCGCGTCTCCAGCTTTCCTTTCTGACACCCACTTTTCTCCTTGGTTAGGATCACTAGGCCATGGGGCAACTGCATCAGATGATGAGGTGTGAATGTGTTTTGTCACCTCTCCCGTCCTGAGCAAACACTGGCTGGGGTTCCCAGCTAGCCTCAGTGGTCAACCCCACTAAATGGGTCTGTGGTTACTGTGACCAGCCTTCTTGGACAGATGCAAGGATCCCGCCTCGGAGTGGTGCTTTGCACACTGTAAGCACTGAACTTGCTTCCACTATGAGTCCTAACTTGTCCCTAGCCTCCTCCCGAGCATTTTGAGCACCTACTATGCGCAGGACCGATGCTGGGTTCTGGGGACATGTGATAACTGAGATGGAGGTGACCATTTATAGAGGGAGACAGAGACTAGGTATGCTTTTGCTTCACCCACCCTAACCTTTTTCTTTTTCTTTTTTTTTTTTTTTTTTTTTTGAGGGGGGAATAGGGGAAGAGAGAGAGAGAGAGAGAGAGAGAATGGAACAACAACCACCTGAGCCACACTGGTCAGGGCTCTACTCTTCCTTGTTACCTGGCTTTTGATGATCTGGTCCCTCCTCCCTGCAAGGCTTTAGCCCTCCTAGCCTAGGGATCCAGGGGCAGGTATCCCCCAATCTGCGACATTTCCTGAAGTCCTCTGGCACGGCTCTGTCCACCATGCTCCCACAGCAGGGCCCTCCCCCCCGGTAACTGTGTCCCAGCCCTCCTCCTCAGGGCAGTCAGACGGGCTCAGGTTCAAATCCCCTTTCTGTTGCTTCCAAACCCTGAAACCGTGTGCAAGTCACTTAACCGTGGTGCTTGGGGCGCCTGCGTTCGGGGCCAGGCCAGGCCAGGCACCTCCAGGGAGGGCCCGGGACTTAGGGCAAGGGGGGGGGGGGGGGAATGACAACCAGGTTCCCAGCCGAGCTTGCCCCAGACACCGGGGATCTTACCACTGGCCCGTGAGCACTAACACCACCTCTGCGGGCCTCGGTTTACTTTGTAAGTGGGTGTAATACCTTCCAAGGGATGTTATGTAGATCAGAGCAGGACATGAAGCGTAAGGGGCTGCGCTCCAGGCTGGCCGTGGGTGAAAGGGAGCCTGGGGGTCACTGTCTGACCACGCTGCTCCCTCCTCCCTCCTCTGTGTCCTCTGCGCCAGCCGCCTCTCAGTGACAACGGGGAGAGCAGGGATTGGAGAGATTCATTCCTGGATTGTGACACCCCTTTCCCCCCAAAGACTGAGCCACCACCTCCCCTAGGTCCATAGCCCCGGCCTTGGCTCTCCAGCAGGTCAATCCTAGAGGCAGTTGAGCAGATGTGCTGTTGTTGGGACTGGACTGGATTGGAGGCTCCAGGGTCCTGGCCAGTCACCTGGCCGCCCGGGGCAGCGGGGAGGCCTGTGCAGAGCCATGCTGGAGGGCCAGGCCCCGAGTGAGGTTACCTCTGCCCAGCACTCGGCACAGCCATCAAACAGGGGACACGGGCATTAGGGAGGTAGAGGTTGTCTTGATCCTCAACTCCATAATAGTAGGGGCTGAGTGTGTCTGGCCCCCACATCCCAGGCTCCCAAAGAGGAAGGGAGGGAAAAAGCATCTTGCTGTTCTCTAAACACAGTATCAACAGCTGCTCCCCAGGCCCTTGGCAAAATAATATATGAACCCCCCCCATTTCACACACTCCCCCTACTGCTGAATTCCTAGGGCAGGGGGACCCCAAACCACTTTCTTACCCACAGGGATTTGAGTCAAAAAGGACTCTAAAAACAGGCCCCACAATAGTACCCAACTCTCCAAAGGTTGTGAAGTTTAAATGAAATGGGGCAAGTCCAGGGTTTACCGGACGCCTGGCCCTTGGCAAGTGCTCGGCACACTCACTGCACTGCAGGCTGGGGTGCCAAACGCCAAGAGCCTCCCAGTGAAAAATAATAACAAGAGCAAAGGCTTATATAACACCTCCTGCGTGCCAGGCACCGCAGGACGCCGTACGTGTATCCACTAACCCCTCTGTCTACATCCTCAACTCTCAGGAATGCTGTCCAGGGCTGGAATGGGGGTGTGGGTGCAGGGAAAAGAGGCGGGAGGCTATCAGAGGGCAGGGATGAGGAAGCCTTGCCAGGGGCTGTTTCTGTCCCAGGGAATCAGGAGCAGGGGCCCCAAGTTCAAACCCAGGCTCAGCCACCTTGAGCAAGCAGGTGAGGCTGGCCTCGGTGTCCACACCTGGGCAGAGGGCAGTGGCAAACCTCCCATTCCCAGGAAGGCGAGTGGGAGTGCAGGAACCCTTCCCCCCACCTCCCTCCCTCTGGCTGGGCTTCTCCCCTCCTGCCAGACAGAGACACCCAAAGGGGCCAGGGACACACAACACAAGCTCGCCCACACATCCAGGCTCCTCTCTTAAAATATATACACACAGAGAGTATTTTTTTTAACAGCCCAACCCACTACACTTACCCAAAGAATCTGCCCCAACTTGGGCTCAGCAGGACCAAGACCTGTACCCCCTCCTCCCTCAATCACTGGCCCTAAACACTGGGCAGGGACACAGACCTCAAGGTCCCTCCAAACCCAAACCTAGAACTCAGGACCTGCCAGAGGCCCTGGACCCCCTCCCCAAACGGGGTCCCCAGTCATTCCTTCCCAGCACCCAGGGACTCTTAGTCACCCTGAGAGCCTGACCCAGCAGCACTCTTCTGCTCTTTCCTTTTCTCCCTCCCCCTTCCCCCCTTCTGGTACCCCCATCCCCAAGCAGAGACCATGGGGATGTGGGAGTACAGAGAAGAAAAACCAGCTGCAACACCCCCACCCAACCGCAAAAAAAAAAAGCCAAAAAAATATTAGCAGCCCCCACGTACCACCCCCTCACACACACCAACCAGTAAAGCAAAAATAAAACCATAGAAGTCAAAAAGGGGGGAAAAAAGCAAAAGCCAACTACTGCCCCCAAAAGGCTTTTTAAACTATTCTCCAAAAAAAAGTTTATTAAAAGTGTTCTTAATGCTTGAAACGGAAAAGATTCCCAAATATACAGACGCCTCTTTTCTCATAGAAATAGATTATTTTTTATAATACAAAAAAAGACCAAAAAAAAAAAAAACAACACAAAAACAACATCAACAGCAACAACCTGGTGGAACATCTTTAAGCGATTACTCAGGGCCCGGCTGACAGTTACACGTGGGTTGCGTCAGTCCCGTGTACACACGCGTTCAGCCATGTTTAAGCCGATTGCATCAACTCCGACACCGGCCCGCCCGCCGGCGCCTGGACACGGGGCAGAGCGAGAGCCAGAGTTTATCACTCATCTGTACACATAGACATTTCTTCTTTAAATATCACGGGCGCCCGGGCGCCCATCTGCACGTGCGGTCGGCTTGGACAAAAATATAGATATATATATATAATAAAATATTAAAATTACCGACGAGCTCCCCGCGCTGCCAAGTGCCCCAGTGCCAAAGTTTTGCCGGCGCCACCACGGGCGGGGGCGGGCGCGGGCGCGGGCGCGCGGGCGCTTCCCGGAGCCTCTCGCGGCCGCCGCGCGCCCGGCGGCGCGGAGGCCGGCCGACAGGGGGGCGCGCGCGCGGGGGCCGCGCTAGCAGTGGCCGGAGGAGGCGAGCAAGGGCTCGGGCAGCTGCTTGAACAAGTTCCGCAGGGTGCTGAGCTCGCGGGACAGCTGCTCCACCTTCTTCTGAAGCCGCTCGTTCTCGGCCGTGAGCTCCAGGACCTTGTGCTGCGTCTCCAGGTTGCGCATCTTGGCCTTGTCGCGGCTCTTGCGCACCGCGATGTTGTTGCGCTCGCGCCGGATCTTGTACTCGTCGCTGTGCTTGTCCACGGTCTTCTTGGCCTTGCTCTTGACCTGCGAGGGCGCCGGCGCCGCCCCCCCGTAGCAGGCGGCCGGGGGCGCCTTGGCGTCGGCGGGGCTTGGCGTGCCGGGCGGGCTGGACGACGAGGACGTGGACAGGCTCCCGCTGCTGCCGCTCGGCACCGCCTGGTAGCCGAGGTAGGCGCGCAGCGCGTACGGGAAGCCGGCCGCCATGCCTGCGCCGCCGCCGCCGCCGCCGCCCGGCGCCCCGGCCTCCTCCTTCCGCTTGCAGTCCGCGGGCTCGAAGCCCGGCTCCGCCTTGAGCTCGGAGGGCTGCGGCGGCGGCGGCGGCGGCGGCGGGTGCAGGGGCGCGAAGCAGCTGGGGTGCAGCGCGCCCTTGGCGGCCCCCAGGCGCCCCAGGCTCACGTAGCCGTACTCGGCCGCCTTCTTGCAGTTCTTGCCCCCGTAGTCGTCGGAGAAGAGGTCGGAGAGGAAGTCGTGGTGCTGCCCGGAGGAGGCGGGCGCGGAGGCGGGCGCGGGAGGAGCCGCCTCGAAGGTGTCCGTGGCCGTGGCCGGCGCCGGGGCCTGCGGCGCGCCCAGCGGCTCCAGGTACGGGCTGAAGTCGATGGCGCGCTCGTGGTCTCCGATGCTACCCAGCTCGCCGGCGGGGGCGCGCGGCCCGGGTCTGGCCGCGGGGGGCGCCGCGGGGGCCGCCTTGCCGCCGTACGCAGCAGCCAAGCAGTCCGCCTCGTAGTAGAAGTTGGCCACTTCCATGGATTTAAAGGCAGGTGGCGGCGGCAGGGGGAGACATGCTGGGTCCCAGGCCACCAGGCGTTGCATGAACGCGGGTGCCCGGGGAGGGGGCTGGGGGCTGCCCGCTCCGGCCGGCCCGCAGGTGGCGCGGCCTCCTGGCTGCGAACCGGTGCCGCTGCGGTGCCGCTCCGCTGCTGCCGCCGCCGCCGCCGCCGCTGCCGCTGCCGCTGCCGCCGGGGTGGCTGCTGCTGGTGCGGGGGCTGGCTCTGGACCCTGTGGCAGGTCCCCTTCCCGGTCCCGTGCGCGGCTCTGACTCGCTAAAGTTTCTCCCGAGCCCGGTTATTTATAAGGCGGCTAAGGCGGCGCATGGCAACGGTGCGTCACTGGCGGCCGCCCCGGCCCCTCCCGCGGCCGCCGGGACGCAGCCACCCCGCGGCCGCCCGAGACCCCCGAGAGGCCGGCGGCCTGACGGAAACCCAGGAGCGCGCGCCCCGGGGGTCCCCTGGCCCCGGAGGGCGGCCTCGCGCCCCCTGCCCACTCCCACCCGACTGACCTGGGATTGGGAGCGAGAAGGGGCGGCGCGACCCCGCCCCCGGCCCGCCCCCTCTGGGCTTGGAGGCAGTTCAGAAAGTGGGAGGGAGTCCGGGGAGGGGGCCACGCTATCGGCTTACCCCACCCGAAACGCGGCGGCGGCCCGCCCCCTGCTGGAGAAGGCGGCGGCGGCTTCGGGTCAGCGGCGCCCAGCGAAGGTCCTCCTCCCCGGGCCGGAGCCTGGAGACCTCAACCCCAGCTCTGGCTCCTGGAGAGGTGAGCACCTCCTCTCCTCCTCCTCCTCCTCCTCCTCGGACGCGGCTCTGCCCCTAAACTTGCCCCCATCCCCAGTTCTTGGAAGGAAGAGATTCCACTCCTGCGGTGACTCCCCTCTCAAAGCCACCTCCAACACGAGTGGGGGAGGGGGCGGTTGGAGGGGAAGGAGAAGGGGCGGCGCTCCACTGGGCCTCCGCGGAGGAGGGAGGAGGGAGGGGGGTTAGGCCGCACCTGCCACACCTGGGTCTTCTCCAGCCCCACCCCGGCCTGACCTGGGCCCTGGGCCCCCAGGAAGGCGGAAAGGGACAGAGTCCTGGGTTCTGCCACTCGGTGTGACCTTGGGCAAATCACTTCACTTCTCCGAGGTCCCGTGAAGGTTCCTTACTGCTATTGGCTGTGTAACTGTCTCCACCACAGATGCCCAAGAGGCTTAGTTCAGGTCCATTTGGGGATGCATATCAGAAAGAAGGGCCTCTCCCAGGGAGTAGGAGGGGTCCAGGGGGCCCTCATGTCCCCCGTTAGTCTCAAAGGAAAGCCCTTATCTGCGTGCACTGAGGCCTATTTGCCCACCCAAGGCCACAAAGCCTGAGTCTGAGGCTGGTGGGGAGGGGGTCAAGCCAGGGCCCCTGGGGCCCAGACAGGAGAGAGAGGGGACTTCCCCCTTATTTACCAAGTCCCTGGTGTGCACCGCAGGTGGGCCTGGACCCAGGGTTCACTTTTTCACCCTGCCCGGGAGGAGACTCCTACTGCCCCTGGTTCACAGCGGGGCAAAACGCATGGCCCCTCCCGGACTTACATGTGTATGAGGCCCTCCCTGCTGAGTGGGCTCAAGCAGCCCCTTGCCCTCTCCAGCCCAGCGGTCAGCAAACTGCGGCTCTTTGGCCCCTTGAGTTTTTAGCAAAGGCCAGCTTAGGAGTACCCTAATTAAGTTAATAACAATGTACCTACCTATATAGTTTAAGTTTAAAAAAATGTGGCTCTCAAAAGAAATTTCAATCGTCGTACTGCTGACATTTGGCTAAGGAGTTTGCCGACCACTGCTCCAGCCCCATTCCTAGGCCATTGGAGCAGCTCCTGGGGCCCACCCCGCTGATACTCAGGCCCGGGCAAGAGCTCCCAGCCCGCCTGGGGCTGACCCCCGGCCCACTGACCCCAGCCCCGGCCCTGGCGGGCAAGCAGGCATTGCTCAACTCGCAGCGTTATCTGCTGAGCTGGGGTGACCTCTGCCCCGGAGAGCTGGAGAAATGACATCTCCGAGCACCCTTGGGGGGTGCAGGGCAGGAGGGACGGGATGCAGCACAGACCCAGCCTGCTGCTCTGGGGGCCTTCCCACCGCTAAGGCAGGACCCGAGGCCCCGGGGCCGCGCAGCCAGGCCTTCTAAGATGCCTGCGGACCATCAGGACTGAGCTTGCAGCCCGCCGCCTCCAGAAGGCCCCCCTGCTCCACCTGCTGGTGAACTTCCTTCCTAGCCCTATCTCCAGCTGCCACTATCCTGGCGGTCTGGTCTACCTCCGTCTCCACCCAGACCGCCCACTCGACGAGGCCCCTGAATATTGGGACTCCACGCCCAAAATGCATCCGTGACATTTCCCATCACCCTCTGGACCAAGAACACTTTTCCCCCAGCTCTGCCCAAGGCTCAATTCAAAGGTTGCCACCTCCAGGAAGCCCTCCCTGACCTCTCCTTTGAAAGTTCCAGGTTCTCAATCACTCCTTTCACATCCTCCTGCTTTATTTCCTTCACCTTCCTCGTGACTATCAAAGTCATTTTGCACCTTACCCATCTTGCTTTCCGCCCCGGCTGTCTCCTCCTCATGTCTGCTCTGCCAGGATAGGAACTTTTGTTTTGTTCACCGTTGTTCCCCCGGTGCCTTCTGGCACACAGAAGTTGCTCAATGGATGAAGGTGAGGTCCTCATTAGCCGGGCTGTGTGGCCTTAGCTAAGATGGATCCCCTCTCCGAGCCACAGCACTCCCCTCCTAACTCTCGGGGTCCTGGGGAGATTCTGTGGGACCTGGGGGTTGGGAGCCATCTTAAGCTAACTGGAAGATTTCCTGTTCGTCCTCAAGTCAAATCTTCTACCCTCTCTGAACCACATTTTAAGCCCTTTGCATGTATTAACTCACTTAATCCTCCTGATTACTTACAGGGATCAGGTCTTATTATTACACCCACTTTACACATGAAGAAACTGAGGCCCAGCAGAGCTAAGTTGTCTGCTCAAGGCCACATGAAGGAGAAGGGAAGAATTAAAGTCTTTCCAGCCGGACCTTCCCCTTTGGGTTATAATAAATAATAACATGTCTGGCGATGTGAACCCCATTTTCTGAGTAGAAACACGGAGGTCCAGAGAAGGTTGGCATGGGGTTACACCGTTCGTTGGTCAAGAGGCAACCTAGACCCTAAGGACTGGCCCCCGTCAGGCCTCGCCCTTCTGGCCTCTAGGATGGACCTGTGCTCACCAGAGAGGAGCCTTTTGCTTTCCACCCTGCCCTGCCCTGGATTCCCAATCTGGCCTGAAAGTAAAACCCGTGCCAGGTGCACCTCAGTGCCACCCCAGGTGTCCCGCAGCGAGGCCGTGTGCCGCCTCAGGTGACGTAAGCCCTGGTCACAAGGCTCGTTGCTCAACAGGCCCTGCCTGCTGCCTCCCCATTAGGACTCGGCCTTTCCTGAGGAGGGGCCGATGGGAGCTATGGCCCAGAGGTCCTGGGCACACCCCACCGCCCGCCCGGTAGGCAGCAGGAGCACAGAAACCGGAGCCAGCTGACACCACCCACGAAGATCTCTCCTGCGTGGGTGTCTGCAGCAACCTGGATGGAGAAGGGTCTCAAACTGGCAGCCCGTTCAGTTTGGGCCCCCCTGGTGTTCTGTTCTGTTGTTTCTTTCTATGAGTTTATTGCCAACATTTAAAAATCAGGAGGCTTCACCTCAAAATTCAAATTTCCAGCTCCTCTCCCCACCCCCACCCCCACCCCCAGCTTCTCTTTTAAAATCAATAGCTGTGGGCTGGGCCCACGTGGCCACCAGTGGTGGGCAGAGCCAGGTGGGGGCTGTGGAGGGAACCGGCACTTTGCTACCCAGATACTCTCTCCTCTGCCCAAAAACTGCTTTCGGGATTCCTTCTCCTCGCCTCTGCGGCTTTTCCTTAGCCCTGTTTTCAGAAGGAGGAAACTGGAGTGACTTGCCCGAGGGAAGTCCCATCGTTACAGCTTTGACACAGAGTGATAACGGTGTTTGCAGAGGGGCTTAGAAATCAGCCAGCGGGGAGAAATATAAGGCAGAAAGCGGACCAGATGGCCCATGGAGATGGTCTCTGAGGGATTTGCAGTGGAGGGATGCAGGGGTCAGACCTTCGTTTTTGCACTGCAGCCTCCTGGTTGTGGCACTCTGGTGTCCCCTCTAGACCTCAGTCCTATTAATAAAAGGCTGATATGCAAATTGACCAAACAGCCAAACAGCTGGTTGCTATGATACGCACTGACCACTATAGGCAGACGCTCAGTGCAGGAGCTGCCCACTGGTGGCCTGTGCGCTCCCACAGGGGGAACGCCGCTCAGCCAGAAGCCTGTCTCACAGCAGCACTAAGGATGTTCGACTAAAGCCGTCAATCAGACATCCCCCGAGGGCGCAGGTCAGGCTGAGGGACATCCCCCCAGTGCGTGAACTTCATGCATCGGGCCTCTAGTAAAGGAATATCATCCCCTCTCTCTTGGGAGTTCTGAGCCAACTGGCACATGGCAGTGAATCAGACCTGCCCCTGGCCCCGCAAAAGTAAAGTCACACAAACCTCACAAAGCAGACGGATGGAAACAGGCCTGGGAGTGTTCGGCTTCCCCTAAGAGCACAGTGAACTGGTAGAAAAGGGGGACTTACAAACCAGACCCCCCCAATTCCAGTGTCTGAGATTTTCCCCATCATGCCTCTTGTTTGAGGCTCACCTTCCCCTTCCCCTAATGAGACTGAGAGTAAATGCCTGGAGGCTGCTAGGCCCAGTGTCCTGTGTTTTGGAATTTGGGAAACAATTTCCTGGGAATCTCTCCCTGCCCGCTAACAAAACTTACCTGAGCATATGCTGCCACCAGGTGGCAGGCTCTGGTAATGCAGGAGTGATTTAAATGAATCCTTTTGAACAAGGACCTACTGGGATACAGAGGTTAGCACTAAATACGATAGACGCTCACAGTACATGAGCAGCCATTGAAAGAAAAATGTCCAAAAAACAGTCAAAAGTTGCTCTCACTTAGTGATTCAGCAAATACTTTTTGGCACAGTAGAGGCTCATGCCCTAGAGATTTATATTCATGAAGAAGACAGAAGCCATTCCTGTTCTCATGGAGTTGACACTTCCCTTAGGGAAGACAGACAATAAATAAGATAAATGAGAAAAGTATACATTGTATTACATTCTGGTAAGCACCATGAAGAAAAATGCAGCAAAGGAGGGGAATGAGGGATGCAGGGGGGAAGGGGAGTTCATTTTAATTTAAGTTCAGGAGAGGCCTCTTTGATGTCACATTTGAACAAAAACATGAATGTGGTGAGGGAGTGGGCTATGCAGGTAGCTGTGGGGAAAGTATACCAGCAAGTGCAAAGGCCCGGGGGTAGGAGCATGCCTCACCCGTGTAGTTGCTGTGAGTGGAGTACAGGAAGAGTAGCAGGAAATCATCTCATAAAAATGGTAGGGCCATATCACCCAGGGTTTTGTGGGCCATCGTAAAGACGTTGGCTCTTACTCTGGGTTAACAGGAGCCACGAGGAGTTCTGAGCAGAGGGACAGGCTCTTACAGGTTTTAACAGAATCCCTCGACTGCATATGGGGGTGGAGGTCAGGGCAGAATCAGAGCCAGTGAGGAGGTAACTGAGTTGTGCAGGCACGTGATGGCATGGTGGACTCCACCAGGTGGTAGCCATGGAGGTGGGGAGAAGTGATCAAATACTGAATCTATTTTAAAAATAGAACATTCAGGATTTGCTAATAGGTGCGATTACAAAACAGCCACACAATGGACCACTCCATAGCCATTTAAAGGGACAGGGTATCTGACACCAAAAGCACTGCCAACCAAAAGAAAAAAGTAGGTAAATTGGACTACATCAAAATTTACAACTCTGTACAGCAAAGGGAAACATCAACAGAGTGGAAGGGAAGATAGCCTGCAGAATGGGAGAAAACATTTGTAAATCATCTATCCGATCAGAGGTTAATATCCAGAACAAAGAAAGAACTCCTACAAGTTGGCAATGGAAAACCCAACTTAAAATGGCAAATGACTCCAAATAGACGTTTCTCCAAAGAAGATGCATGAATGGCCAAAGAGCACATGAAAAGATGTCCAGCATCACTTATCCTTAAGGAAATGCAAATCAAAACCATAATATGAGACCACCTCGCACCCACGAGGTTGAGAGCTATCAAGAAAAACAGAAAAGTACTGGCGAAGCTATGGAGAAGTTGAAAGTCTTACCGCCGTGGCTGGGAGTGTGAAATGGTGCCACCACTATGTGGTGGTTCTTCAGAAAGGGGAACGTCGAATTACCATATGAGCCAACAATCCCACTTCTGGGCATAGACACAAAAGAATGGAAGCAGGATCTCAAACAGATATTACCATGCCCGTGTTCACAGCAGCATTACTCACAATAGCCAAAAGGGGAAAGCAACCCAAGTATCCATCCATGTGTGAATGGATAAACAAATGTGGTCTAGAGATTAGTCAAAGAACATGTGTGTGCCCTGGCCAGTGTTGTCCAGTGGTTAGGATGCCGGCCTTTGCACTGAAGGGTCGATCCGCACCGCGTGCAGGAGGCAGCCAATTGATGCGTCTCGGCGTTTCTCCAACAACAAAAAAAAAACATACATGCATAGCCCACGGACACAGACAACTGTGTGGTGATGGCCAGAGTGGGGGGAGGGGGTGGCACTGAGTAGAGGTGGGTAAAGGGGGAGGGGGACATAGGGGACATTTGTAATAGTGTAAACAATAAATAAATGTGGTCTGTATATAAAGGAGATATTATTCAGTCTTTTGAAAAAAGGAATGAGCATGCCATAGCATAGGCGGACCTTGAAGTCATTACGCTGAGTGGAGTAAGCCGGTCACAAAAGGGCCACAAATGCCGCATGAGCCCACTTACCTGAGGTGCCTGGGCAGCCAGATCCAGAGCGACAGAGAGGAGCACGGTAGCTGCCGGGACTGGGGGAGGAAGGGGAGCCGGTGAGATGGGCACAGCGTTTCAGGCTGCGAAGTCGGGGAAGCTCTGGAGGTGATGGCGGTGGTGGCTGCACTGAATGTGCTGTGCCTCAGGCCTCCGCGCTGTCCCCTTAGAAGAGGTCAAGACGGGAAATGGTGTGTGACGTGAACTTGGCGACACGTTGGAAAACACAAGGCAGATCTTCACAGTCAGCACAGGAAGATCCCCGGTGGCCCTGCGCCGCGGAAGGAGGCGAGCAGCACGGTCCTGGTCGCGTCGTTTCCTTTAAGCCTCTCCGGCTGCTCCCTCTGTCTGAGGTGAACAGCTCAGTGTGGGTGGAGGCGGGTGGAAACGGGCTCTCTCACACACTGTCCGCCGTGGTGCAGGGCGGCTCAACCTCCAGCTTTAGGGCATCTGGCCGTGGCTATTAAAATGGAAAATACGGCCGGCTGGGGTGGCTCAGTGATTGAGCATCGATCCATGAGCCAGGAGGTCGCCGGTTCAATTCCCAGTTGGGGTATGTGCCCGGGTTGAAAGCTCGATCCCTCGTGCAGGGGGTAGCCAATCAATGTTGATGTTCCCCTCTTGCCGGCTCTCTTCACCCCCCCCCCACCTCTGAAATAAATAAAAATATATTTTTAAATGGGAAATATCACTGGGCCAGGAATACTGGGTGTTTATACTACACAGATTCTCACCCCTGCCCAAAGGCAGACTGACGCTGTAATAGCAGTCGCTGTTGTTTCCAGAAAATACTGTGCAGCTGCTGAGACGACCGAGGCATCTCTACGGGAGAGGACCCGGGCCGGCGCTGTCCCACACGCGTGCCGGGGACCATGGGACATGTACAGCTGTCCTGTGCCACGGGGGAGCTACCAGCCGCATGGCCACTGAGCGCCTGAGATGGGGCTAGTGTGATGCGGACCTGGCCTTTTTCTTTTGTTCATTTTAATCAGTTAAATGGCCTGTGGGTAGTGGCTGCATCTAGAGCCTAAGATCTACTGCCAAGTGAGAAAAAGGCTGAGTGCCGGCCAGGACGTGTGGTGTGCCGACCCCCGCACACGAGGGGAGGCTCGGAGTTCACTCGTGTTGGGTGGAGGATGTAGGCTCCCTCTGGGAGGGCCATCAGAAACCGGCAGCCGGGCAGGCTGGGGCCCGGGACGCTCTGGATATTGTTGTGTAATGACATACCCCAAAACGTAGTGGTTTAAAACCACCACCACCACCCTGTGGGTCAGGAATTTGGACAAGGTACAGGGGACAGCTTGTCCCTGCTGGCTGCTGGCGGGAACGCCCACGGTGACCGTCCCACGTGTGGCAGCTCCGCATGGCTGGCCCAGCTTAGTCCTCAGGTTCTCCCTTCCTCCATCCTCCGTTACCCCGTCTCTCCCTCCCCATCTATCAGCTGCCTCTTGCACACCCCCTACTGGGGACATGCCCACAACCAAGGTACATGCCCCTGACTGGAATTGAACCTGAGACCTTTCAGTCCGAAGGCCGACTCTCTATCCACTGAGCCAAACCGGTTTCGGCTTCTCGTGGCTTTCTACGTGGTCCCTGCACATGGTCCACGCTGTGACTCGATGTGGCCTTTCCACGTGGCCTCCCAGCACAGTAACCACACTTCTTACACAGCGGTTAGCTTATCCCAGAGCGCAGAGGTGGAAGCTGCAAAGCTGCTCGGCCTTCTTTAAGCTTAAGCCCCACGCTGGGCTACCACCATTACCACCACTGCCTCCCGCCAGCTCGGAAGAAGGGCAGGAGAGGATAAAGGGGTGCATACCAGGCAGCTGGTTCATGGGGAGCCCCTACAGTAAGTCTACCACAGGAGAAGGGCTGGGGGCCTGCAGTGGGAGGTGGGAGCAAGACCTACATCATCTTCTCACTTTAAAATGTTTGCCGGGGGTAGATATTACCTTATTATTTGTTTGAGTTCAGAAGGCCATACATTGCGTGGTCCTGCCTCCACACCTTTGCTTGTGCTGTTCCCTCTGCCTCCAACACCCTCCCTTTCACCTCCAGCTGAGAAGCAGCCAGAGAAACTTTCCCTCAATCTCTAAGTCAAATTCCTCCCTGCCTCCTCTGCACTCTCTACACTTCGTGCCTCTAGGGTCTTATTCCGCCCCTGCTAGGGTTAGTTTTGTGTAATCTCACTCTCCTTGGAGCCAGTGGAGGTCAGCTCAATCTAAGTCATCTCTGTACACACGCACACACAGGAATCAAGCAGGTGCTCAGTGATTTGGGGACCCAACCCAAAAAGAAAACTCACTTGCCTCATCCCACAATCTCTGACCGAGCTGGCCCAGTGCTGGCACTTGTGGTTGCATTGTCCAGAAAGGCCACCAGGTGGCGATGAGGCCCAGCCTCCAACCTCCCCCATTGTGACCTGAGCTGAGAAAGAAGGGTAGGTCTGGGCAGAGACCCCAGGGCAGGAGACTCCAAACCCAGCTTTCATGAGAAATTTCTCACCTTCCTTGTCCCCTCCTCTCCTTACAAAATCTGCTTCCTCCTCCAGCAAACTGACTTTGGCTATAGGCATGCCAGCCACTGGATGACTCCAAAATCTTGTGCCACGGGCAAGATACCAGACACAATAGAATACGTGCCACTGACATTCAGCTCCAGAGTGAGCGAAAGTAATCTACGCTGGAAGATACAGCTGGGGGTGGGCAGGGCGGACGGCAAGGGCCCAAGGTACTTTCCGGAGTTGTGGTAAATGTTCCGTGTTCCTTTCCCAGGGCTTCCCTAACAAAGTCACGCACTAGGTGGCTTAACACAACATACATTTATTCTCCAACAGTTCTGCAGGCCAGGAGGCTGAGACCAGGGCCCTGCTCCCTCTGCAGGCTCTCAGGAAGAATCCTTCCTTGCCTCTTCCGGATACTGGTGGCTGCCAGCAGTCCTTGGCTTGGAGGGACGACGTCCCTCCAATCTCTGCCTCTGTCTTCACACGGCCCTCTCCCCCCTGCGTGCGTCTGTGTTCAAATCTTCTCCTTTCTCTTATAAAGGGGTTGGATTTAGGGCCCACCCTAACCCAGCATGACCTCATCTTCACTCAGTTATATCTGCAAGACCCTATTTCCAAATAAGGAAATTCGCAGGTACCAAGGGCTAGGGCTTGAATATATCCATTCAACCGCCTTCCTGTCGATATCTTGTAAAGGTTTGTATAACACAGGCAGATGCATTTGTCAGAAATAGTCTACAGTACACCTGAGATGTGTGCATTGACAGACGGAGGAACAGACACTGAGCTCTGGCTAACGCTGACGTGGTCGGGGGGGAGGGCACCGGTGTCTGCACGCAGTGGCCCTGGTCTTTAGTTGGGGGGTTCCTCAGACTTTCTTTCTCATTCACGGCCTTGAAGCTTTTGAAGAGTTTAGGCCAGTTACTTCGTGGAACATCCCTCCAGGGGGTCTGTCTGACGTTTCCTCCACTCCTCCAGGGGGTCTGTCTGACGTTTCCTCCACTCCTTTGTGTGTGTCCTCCCCCACGATTCCCATCAGGAGGCGCCTGAGAGCTGTTTGTCCCTGTCCGCGGATGCGAACACTGACCTCACGGTTAAGGTGACGCCAACCAGGTTTCACCACCGTCAAGCTACTGTTTTTCTCTCTGGAATGAATAAGTATGTTGTGGGGATATACCGTATTTGCCGGCGTATAAGACGATTTTTTGGCCCTGAAAAAATGCGTATTTGCCGGCGTATAAGACTACCCCCTAAAATTTCCACTAAAAATACAGAGTTTGTTATATACTCGCCGTATAAGACTACCCCCCACTTGGAGGCATATTTTTCAGGGCCAAAAAGTCGTCTTATACGCCGGCAAATACGGTAATTGATTTCATAGAGGAAGGGAGAGGGAGATAGAAACTTCAGTGATTAGAAAGAATCATTGATAGGCTGCCTCCTGCACTCCCTTGTGGGGAGATATTTTTAAACTATTTAATGTAGAAATCTCTTTCACGGCCCGCGTGGAAAGAGTTCCAGTTCAGGGTTTGGGTTCTGGAGAAGGGCCGCACACAATTGAAAAGACTTGAGACTTGAAGAAATTCAACTTGGGGATATGGGGGGCCAGGCAGTAGTCCAACTCTAGTGGGAGAACTACTCACTGCTCTGGCCCTGCCATCCCTTTTATTGAGGCTTTGGGGAAAACATCTTAGGCAACATAAACAGAAATTTACATGTAGCCCATAGGCAGGAAATAACAGAAACTTACATGGGACAAACAAGGTGGAAACTGCTTCAATTAACAACATCTCAACTAAAGGTTAGAGCAATTAAGGTTGTGGACCAGCCTTCCTGGCTTCCTGTCAACATCTTTTTTTTTTTTTTTTTTTAATATATTGTACTGATTTTTTACAGAAAGGAAGAGAGAGGGATAGAGAGTTAGAAACATCGATGAGAGAGAATCATCGATCAGCTGCCTCTTGCATACCCCCTAATGGGGATGTGCCCGCAACCAAAGTACATGCCCTTGACCGGAATCAAACCTGGGACCTTTCAGTCCACAGGCCGACGCTCTATCCACTGAGCCAAACCGGTTCCGGCAACATCTCTTTTTTAGTGAAACTGATTTGTTTTCCAGCATCTCCCCTGTTTTCTTTCTTTAAAAAAATTCTGCATATGCAGACTAGAAATAAACAAAAAATGAGACAAGCAACAATGGCTATGCTGAGAGTCAAATGAAATCAGTCTGCAGTTAAGTTTCTTTCTGGGCCAACAGTTTTTGAATCCAAATTTCAATGTCCAAAGGTTCCGAGTCAAATTTTAATGTCCAACAGTTCTAAGTCCATGTCAGCAATGGTATCCGGATGGTGGACAAATGGTGGCAATGCAGGTCCGACCTCTGGTTTGGTCCTGGGCAACCTGCAGTGACGCACATCTGCTGACTGCTAGTATGGCAAGGCGTCGTCAGCAATTTAAGCATAGCGTTATTCCTCCAACTTCACCCACTGTTTTTTAAAATATGTTTTTATTGATTTTTAGAGAGAGAGGAAGGGAGGGAGGAGCAGAAACATTGATGTAAGTGAAGCATCATTGATCAGCTCCCTCCTGCATGCCCCACACTGGAGATCAAGTCCACAACCGGGCATGTTGTGGACTAGAACCAGCGACCTGTTGAGCCACTGAGCCACACCGGCCAGGCTCACCCACTGATTTTAACATCCACTTAGATGCTTGCCTCAGTCAATCTATTGCTGTGTAATAAATGACCTCCAAACTTAGCAGCTTAAAATAATCATCATTTTCTCACTGTGTTTTGTGGGTCATGAATTCAGGAGTGTTCTGGCTGGGAGGTTTTGGCTCCAAGTCTCCGCGAAGGCGCAGCAACGGGTCAGCTGGGGTGGTGAAAGCTCCCCTGGGCTGGAGCATCCCCATCCAGTAGGAATATAATGTGAGCCGTGTGTTCATGCTTCATTTTAAATTTTCTGTTAAAAACCGTTCAAAGGGCCACAGGTGAGCCTGGCTAGTGTGGCTCAGTGAGTGAGTGTCAACCTAAGAGCCAAGAGATCACAGTTCGATTCCCGGTCAGGGCACATGCCCGGTTGCAGGCTCTATCCCCAGTGTGGCACGTGGAAGAGACAGCTGATCAACGATTATTATTTTTTTTAATAAATCTTTATTACTCAGATTATTACAATTGTTTCTCCTTTTTCTCCCCCAAAGCTCCCTGATCAATGATTCTTTCTCATCAGTGATGTTTCTGTCTCCCTCTTCCTTCCATTCTGACATCAATAAAAATATATTTAAAGGTTGTTTTAAAGGCCACAGGTGAAATTCATTTTAGTAGTATATTTTACTTAACCCAATATATCTAAGACCTCATTTCAACATGTCCTCTATGTAAAATATAATTGATGAGATATTTGGCATCTTTCTTCCATGCTGTCATTGACATTCACTGTGGACTAGCCACACTGTCAGGGCCTAACAGCCGTGCAGTATGTGGCTAGGGGCTATTGTATCGGACAGCTCAGTGCTGGCCACGTGGGCCTCTTCTCAGGGCTGCTTGAATGTCCTCATGACATAGCAGCTGTCTTCCCCCAGACACGGATCAGAGAGAGCGAGAAGGAAGCACGTGCCTCTTACGACCTACTTTCCCGGCACGGCAAAGCATCCCTTCTGCCGTAATCTAGTCATTAGAATCGAATCACCGAGTCCAGCCCCACCCACTCAAGAGGAAGTGGATTAGAGTCCACTTCTTGAGAAGACTGTCAACAAATTTGTGGGCTTATCGTACAATCTCACAGCCACTTGTTTGTTTATTCATTTACTAGAGGCCCAATGCACGAAATTTGTGCAACAGTAGGCCTTCTTCCCCCTGCTACTGGCACCGGCTTCCCTCCGGCACCCGGGACCCGGGCTTCATCTGGAAGGTCACCTGGAAGGACGTCTGGTCTAATTAGCATACTATCACTTATTATTACAAATGTCCGTATGGATTTTATTTTATTCCTTGGGTTCTAAATCCATCATTACCATTATTTAGTTTGATGTTCCAATTGACCCAGATTTGGCCAGTGTAACCTCCCTTACCTTCCCACTGTAGTTTGACAGTCTATTCAATGGTTCTTTATCTCTATAACTATTTTTCCCCATTTCTTTTCTTTAAAAAATCTTGCAACTGCAGTCTAGAAACAAACATATAATAACAAAAAAAGTTTGAGTCCCAATTTCAATGTCCACAGTTCTGAGACCCAGTTTCAATGTCAAATAGTTCCTTATATGTACCTGTCAGCTGAGGATATTTTTAGAGAGAGTAGAAGGTGGAAGAGAGAAGGAAAGACAGAGAGATATATCAGTGTGAGAGAAACACACTGACTGGTTGCCTCCTGCATGCGCCCTGACCAGGGTCCGGGCTGGGGAAGAGCCTGCAATCCAACTGAGGTACGTGCCCTGGACCAGAGTCAAACACGGGACTCTTAGATCTGCAGGCCGACACTCTGTCCCCTGGGCCAAACCAGCCAGGGCTAACTTAGTCACCTCTTTAAAGACTTTATTTCCAAATACAGAGATACTGAGAATCAGGACTTCAACATATAAATTGGGGGAGAGACATGTTTGGCCCATAACATCCCCCTTACATGGTGGGCATTATCACCCTGCTTTCCAAATGACAGTGATTTGCCCAAGACCTCCCGGAGCTGGGTCTGCTCAGGTTCGGCAGCTGCTTCCCCACCCACCAAGCCCCAATGAATCTTCTCTTGCTCTGCAGCTGCATCAGACCCTGGGATGCCAATCCCCCCTCTAAGCCCCTCCTTTGTGGGCTAAGACTCTGCTCCACCATTGACTGTGCACTTCCTCTGAGCCGGATTCTCCCACTGGCGTCCCATGTGCATGACAAACACCAGCACAGCTCCTTCAGGCAGCTGCTCAGACAGAGCACCTGTGACACTGTCTATTTGTAATGATGCCTCCGCCCACACAGATCCAGCTCCGGCTTTATTTTCCTTTAGAGCAAACACGTCAAACTTGAGGCCCACAAGCCCCATGGGGCCCACAACCAATATTTTTGCGGCCCAGCCAATGTAACGTATGTAAGAAATGTTTTAATAAAAATTCCATAACTTCATTTTTACAATATCCTGTTATACATAATTATTAATAACAAACTACAATATTCGCTAATGTCTGATGACTATAATCATGTTGCATTCATTTCCCTTACGTGCCTTTCATGCAGGCGCACCATTTCTCTCCACTAATACCAGCAGCGAATATTTTAGCAGCTGATGGCCACCTCATTAGTCTTGGGCTGACTTGTTTGGTGTGTGCAACAGGAAATATTTCGCTTTCAGAGAACATAAAAAATGGGTTTATTTGCATTACACTTATTATTTTGTGTAGATATTTAGTGTCGGTAAGTTAATTTTCAAGAAAAAATATTAATTTTTATTGCAATGTTCTGTTGTTTTATGTTAACGATTACTCATTTATTTCAGCCCTTTGTAATCAGCATGTCTCTATCAAAATAAACCTATGTTTCTATGAAAATTGAAGCTTTTGCCTTTTTGCGGCCCACATAAACTTAAATCTTATTTATCTGGCCCGTGTTAGCCTTTGAGTTTGACATGCTTGCTTTAGAATATCATCAATACCTTATATGTATGCTTACTTCTTTACTGGTCCCCTTCCTCTCCCACCCCCTCACCCCCACCCCAGACTATAAGCTTCATGAGGTCAGGCTCTGGATCCTGGTATATCCTTAGGTCCTAGATGAGACTCCCAATCACCACCATCACAGATACCCAATGTTGGTTCAATAAATAATCAAATAAATCCACTCATTGAATCTTCACTTAACTCTCTACGATGGGCTCTCCGGTCCTTATTTTATAGAAAAAGAAACTGAGGCTCAGAGAAAAACCCAACTCTGCCTAAACTCACCCAGCCAGGAAGCAGCGAAGCTGGAATTCAGTCCCCGGCCATGCTCTCAGCCTCCACGCCCAGGCCAACCTCCTGGCCGAGGCCTTCCTTCCAAGTCTTTCCTGCTCTGTGGCTTCCCAAACTATCCTCACTGCTACCGGAACCTCTTTTGTTCTGGAAGTTCTCTTTGCCCAGCTGCTGGGCTGCAGTGTCATTTTGTGCCAGCAAGTGTCACCAGAGAACTCCCGTGTCCACAGCAGTTTAATGCTCTAAAGCAGCCGTGGGCAAACTACGGCCCGTTCAGCTGTTCTATCCGGCCCTCGGAGCCAAAAGAGCAGAGGGTTACTCTTGCTCTCCCCTCCGCTCCTTCACCAGCAGCCCAAGATGAGAGTGCCAGCATGGTCAGGTTGCTTTTGTTCCGGCCCTCCGGTCCAGTTTAAGAATCCATTGTGGCCCTCGAGTCAAAAAGTTTGCCCACCCCTGCTCTAAAGTCTAAAACATGAATGTGCCATAGTTTATTTAAATCACTTTTAAGGATGTTTCCAAGTTCTTGCTCCACAAACTAAGCTATATCCTTGCACCTGAGTTCATAAGCTATGAGGTGACAACTTCTCTGGGAATGGGTTCCTGGAAGTGAAATTTTAAAGAGCATTGAACATCTTGTCACTGCATAGATCCCATGAACTCATTAAGCCTGGTTTATAACTGAGGCATGTGGGACCCAAGAGGAGCACATGTGTTATCCAGGGAAACACAGCAAGCTAGTGGAAGGGCCAGCTTTAGAACTGGCCACCCCCGGCCACGAATGTTTCTACTGTACGTGGACGATGCTCCCACCCTCGGCTCAAGTTCTGTCTTTGTGTGGGCCTGGATCTGACTGCTCCCTCTGACATTCAGTCATCCATTCCGTCATGTAATAAATGCATTGGTGCCGGAACCAGTTTGGCTCAGTGGATAGAGTGTCGGCCTGCAGACTGGAAGGTCCCAGATTCGATTCTGCAGGAGGTAGCTGGTTGATGTTTCTATCTCATCTATGTTTCTAGCTCTCTGTCCCTCTCCCTTCCTCTCTGTAAAAAATCAATAAAATATATTTTTTAAAATAAATAAATAAATAAATGCATTGGTGAGATATAGGTTCAAGGCTGTAAGAAAGGCTCAAGGAACAAGTGTCTCCTGGGCAAGAAAATACTGAATTTTCCTCTGTCACATCACCTGAATGGGAGCAGCCAGTTTGGATGGTGGCTTTATGGTGTCAGGGACCCAGACTCATCTATCTCATAACGCTTCCATCTTCAACCAGCAGTTTCCATCTCATGGCCCAACGTGGCTGCTCTAGCGCAGCCATCACATCTACGTCCCTGCTGTTGGGAAGTTGAGAAAAGGAAATAGAATTCAGCCTCCTCAAGGGCACAAACCAGAATCTTTTCTTGCCACTTCCATTCTCATTCTATTGGCTGGAATTCGTCCCGTGTCCCATACTGCTGCGAGGAAGGCCGGGACAGTGGTCATTAACTAGCATAGCTAACATGTTTCTGCTACCAGTGAATATATCGTCCAGCTCTGCCACTCGCACGTTTCTGAGCACCTGCCTGTGTGGGAGAAGGTGCACAGACCTGACCCATGCGAGGGTTGAATCCTGACTCTGTCTTTCCCAGCGGTGGGTCATGACCTCTGTGAGCCTCCATTTCCTCATTTACAAAATGAAGACAGGTGAGTGCGGGTGCTCTTCCCACTCAGGAGTTGCGAGTGTGACAATGCACTAGTAAGCTCAGCAATGAGCCTGCTGCACAGTTGGCACGAAAGAAATGGCAGTTGCCCTCACTGGTTTGGCTCAGTGATAAAGCATCGGCCTGCGGACTGAAAGGTCCCAGGTTCGATTCCAGTCAAGGGCATGTACCTTGGTTGCAGACACATCCCCAGTGGGAGGGGAGGCGGGGGTTGCGGGAGACAGCTGATGGATGTTTCTCATCGATGTTTCTAACTCTCTATCCCTCTCCCTTCCTCTCTGTAAAATATCAGTAAAATGTTTTTAAGAGACCGAAACAAGATGGCGGCCTAGGTCTCCTAAGCTGCCACCTCATCAACAATTTGGAAAAAAACAACAGCTAAAATCGAAAGGGATCACATCAGACCCACAGGAAAGCTGGCGGAATGGGAAGGCTACAACTAGAGACAAAGCAAGGCGCCGCTGCCGCCATGTGAAGTTTAAAACTACGGTGGAACCAGACCCGCCAGAGCCACCATCGCCGTCACCGCTAGTGAGGGAAGCCCACCGAGAGCAGAGCTCGCTCCACCCCAGGCCAAGGGAGTGGGCCTTCCCGGCCGGCCTGCCGTGGAAGCAAGGGAGCCGATGACAGACACCTTCCGCTCTTGCCCGGAACGAGATGCCTTTGAGCGCAGTCTCCCTGCCTGCAGCCATCTCAGCCCAACCTCTGCGCCCGCCGTGCTGGTGAGGAGCTGGCACGGTGCCTTCCGTTCTCGGCCCCGGGCGAGCCCTTCGCCCGTCAAGCCTGCCACCGCAGGGCCGAGCCGGAGCCTCTGCCGGGACCCCAAGGAGGAGTGCCACTGCCACCATGTGGATTTTAAAAATACAGTGGAAGAGGAGCCACGGGGGCCACCGCCACCGAGAGTGAGGAAGCCCACCGAGAACAGAGCTCGCTCTGCCCCAGGCCCAGGGAGGGGGCTGCTTTGGAGCTTGGCCTCCGCGTCCGCAGCCGTTCTGCTCCTGCCCGGAACGAAACTCCTTGGAGTGCGGTCTCCCCGCCCGCAGCCGTCCCAGCCTGCCCGCCGTGCTAGTGAGGAGCTGGCGCGGTGCCTCCCGTTCATGACCCCAGCACCCCAGGGGGGCCATGTGCCCCGGGTGAGCCGTGTGTCCCAGGGGGCTGTGCGCCCCGGGTGAACCATGTGCCCTGGGGAAGCGGTGGGACCCAGGGGGGTGGGGGGTGAACCAGAGGAGGATCGGATTCTATTCGTGTGGTCCTCAAGATAGTCACCATAAAACAAGCAGACTGCCAAATGACAGTGGGGAGGGGAAGGAGACCTGGGGGGAGATAAGAGATCAACCGAAGGACTGGTATGCATGCATATAAGTACAACCAACGAACACAGAACTGGGGAGGGAGGGCATGAATAGGGGGTGGGGGGGGCAATGGTAAGCTATGTACACATATAATACCTTAAAAAGTTATGAACAACAAATATGTAACTATCAACAAATGAATCTAAAAACCAAGGGAAGAAAAAAATCATGATGAACAATATCAACTGGTGAATATAATAGAATCAGAGGTATGGAAGGGGAGTGAACTGATGATTCTCAGGTAAATGGGGAGTGGGGGGGAGTGGGAAGAGACTGAACATAAACTGCACCTATGGATGAGGACAATGGGGGATGGGGAAAGGGCAGAGGGTGGAATGGAAACTTGGCGGAGGGGAGCAATGGAGAGGGGGGAAAATGAGGAACATTTGTAATAATATGAACAATAAAGATTTTTATTTTAATTTTTTTTTTAAAGAAAAGAAATGGCAGCTGCTTTTCAAAGAAGCCAGACCCTGAGCCAGAGGTGACTCAGCAGAGGCCCTGCCCTGGATTTCAACGGGGAGACATTCTAGGGCAGCTTCCTGCCTGTAAAAGCCTGGAGTCATATCAGCACGTGTCCTCAACATGTCAATCATGCCTGAGTCAGAAGCAGTTATGACCATAAGTCATCGAGGAGCAGCTGGGCCCAAGGTAACTGGCATCTTTCCAATCCCACCTCCCCAGCCCCATTGCACAGAAGAGCAAACAGAGCCCAGGGAAGAACCACGAGTGCAGCATGCCTGCACTGTTTTACGTTCTCAGTCTCCTCCCGATGGGGCATGAAGGTCAGCTCGGTGTGAAATTATCATAAAGCACACTTGGCTGGGCCTCCCTCAGCCCATAAGACCAGGGTTTCCCAGGGTAGCGGGGGAGAAATAGAATCGCAGGGGAGGATCTTAAATCCATGGGGCACTCCAATTGTAACAGAGGGGGGTGTCTCTCCCTGATTGATGTATAGATCAGAGATCCTGACCCTCAGCACCACTGGCATTCTGGGCCAGAGAATTCTCTGTGGTGGATGGAGGCTGTCGTGTGCTGGGTAGGATGTGTAGCAGCATTCTCCGCCTGTGCCCACAAGATGCCAGTAGCCTATCTCTACCCTCAGCGTGCCAACCACAAGTCTCTGAGGCACTGCCAAGTGTCCCCTGGGAGCCCAAATCACCGCCAGCTGAGAAACGCTGACACAACAGAGCCTGTGAGTAGGATTTCTAGGCACAGATTCTCTCAGCAGCTTTGTGAATACAATTGATTTTCTTCTGTTTGGGAAGCTGCACATCGATCTCTTTGGAAGATGGTACAATAACCTTGGTAGTCACTGGTTTAAGGATAAGGACTTCATGCCATTATTGAAACAACTAGTGGGATTTAAACATGGACAACAGCAATTACGTTACAACTTTGTATCATCAACATGAAATTTCCAGATTTGAAAACTATATAGAGTGGTCACTTGAGAGAATGTCCTGATCCTTAGGAGGTGCACATTGAAGTTTAGGAGGCCAAAGAACATTGTGTCGATAATGTAGCTCTTAAATGACTCTTAAAAATGACACAAAGGCCGAGGTCGGTTTGGCTCAGTGGTAGAGCGTCGGTCTGCGGACTCAAGGGTCCCGGGTTCGATTCCGGCCAAGGGCATATACCTTGGTTGCGGGCACATCCCCGGTGGGGGGTGTGCAGGAGGCGGCTGGTCGGTGTTTCTCTCTCATCGACGTTTCTGGCTCTCTATCTCTCTCCCTTCCTCTCTGTAAGATATCAATAAAACATTTAAAAAATTTAAAAAAAAAATGACACAAAGAATAGCAACTCAAGTGTGGCAAAATGCTGGCAATTAGGGGATCTGAGTGAAGGAGATACGGAAGTTTTCTGTACTATTCTTGCAACTTCTCTGTAAATTTGAAATTATTTAAATAGTTTTTAAAATGTTATCTGTGTTTTAGTCTAGTTTTTGAAACATGGTTTTAATCTGTTTATCTCCACTTGCTCCCGTTAAAAAGAAGAGTCATGTCATGATTGTGCCCAGGAAACCGGGCCCCGTTCAGGCCATGGTCCCAAAAGTCTCCCAGCAAAGCGCTCTCAGTACAAGCGTGGCAGGCAGGAAGGCCTTTTGCATTTATTTGCATCTGTAACGTACCTAAAAAGAAGTTTTGCCCAATGTTAACAGTGGTTAGCAATGACCCCTCCCTTGCCTGCAGTTTTGTTATCAAGTGTCCACCCACACACCCAGTCAGACTGGAAGCCTCAGAAAGTGACCTCAACCCTTGAGAAACCCTGATGGGTCTAAGGGTGATCTTATCCCCCTGCTAGGGATTGGTCCAGGAATGAACATATGATGCAAGAGAGCCAATAAGGAACAAATGAGCTCCAGGCTGGTGTGTGACTTGCTTTGATCAATAAAATGTGAGGAAGTGAGACTTTTGAGCCCAGGATCCTGCCCTGAGAACGCCATGTTAAGAGGCCAGTCCTGCCCTAACCAGGTTGGCTCAGTAGCTAGAGCATTGGCCTGTGGACTAAAGGGTCCTGGGTTCGATTCCAGTCAAGGGTACATGCCCAGGTTGTGGGCTTGATCCTCAGTGGGGAGCGTGCAGGAGGCAGCCAATCAATGATTTTCTCTCATCATTGATGTTTCTATCTCTCCTTCTCCCTTCCTCTCTGAAATCGATAAAAAAAAAAATTTAAAAAAGAAGCCAGTCCTCTGGAAGATGAAAGGGTGCAAACAGAATTGAGATGCCCCAGCCAACAACCCTCACCGCTGCTGGGCGTATGGGTAAGGCCGTCTTGGACCTTCAAACATAGGTGGGCGCTGAATGAAGCTGCATGAATGAGCTCAGGTAAAACCAGAAGAGAAACCGCCAGCCAGTACACAGAGTTGTGAGAAGTAATAAGTGGGTGTTGTTTCAAGCAACTGTTTTTGGGGAGGGTTGGGAAGACTCACTGAGGTTAGAGCATGACCCGCATATGCAGCAAGTGCTCAATGAGTGCTCCTCATTGCTGACCATGCATGTCTGCTCTCCTCCCCTGTGCCAATCACTCCCTCCGTCTCCCCCATCTAATGAAGCGCCCCTATCATTCTCTACCTATCTCTGCACCCTGCTTCATTTTTCCACATCACTTGCCCCTCACCTGACATTAGGTCACCTTTTTACCTCGTTATTGTATGTCCTATTGCATCTGTCTTAGTCACTGCTGCAGTGCCAGCATTTTACAGAGCTTCTGGCCCACAGCAGGTCTCAGCAAAGAGTAAATGAACGGGGCGATCCAATCACCGTGACAGAAGACATGGGAGGCTCCGGCCCCCAACACTGTCTCAGGCAGCTTGGCAGCCTGAGCCTCAGAGCTACGCGGAGGTAGAGGACAGAACCCTGAAGGAGGAGAAGGAGCCAGCCACATGACTCGGGGGAGAGCATGGACCAGGAAGCAGGTACAGTGGAGCCCTGCACTCTCCTGAGAGTAGATGTCAGGAGAGGAAGCGGGAGAGTCGGCAGCACCCACTCAGCAGGGCCTTGAAGGCCAGGTGGGGGGTGGATCTCATCCCACACCTTCCCAGTCAAGTGTAACAGCAGGGGGCGGTAACAGACACCTCTGCGGGGGCCCCTGCCTGCCGGCACTGTGAAGCAGTAAGCCTGTGAAGTGGAAGGAAACCGGGCCCACACAGGCTCAGAAACACAGCTGCGAAACTCCATGCTCCAAAGCCTGGGCTCCTTCCAACTGCCCATTGCCTCACTTTCCCTTCCTCCCCCGTCTCATCAGCCAGCAGATCCTGGCTGCTCCACCTTCAAAACACATCCAGAGTCAAACACTCCTCCACCTCCACTGTCACCGCGGTCTGACCCGCCTTCCCCTCCTACCTGGACTACACCGTCCCCTCCTCCCTGGATCTGGCCTCGGCACGCTCCCCGAGTTCGTTCCACACCCACGACCAGAGGAATCCTATTGAAATGTAAAGTCACGGTCACTGCACGATGCATTACCAGACGGTCCTGTCGAACGTTCTGCGGCGGCGGAAATGTTCCCTCTCTGCACTGCCCGACTCATTACCCACCAGCCACGTGTGGCCACTGAGCACTTGAAACCCACTGAAGGCCTGAATTTTTATTTACTTATTTGTTTTTAATTGGGGTTTTTTCCGTTGGTTTTCAGAGTGGAAAGGAGGAGGTGGGGGGAGGGACATCCATGTGAAAGAGACAGACAGACTGGTTGCCTCCTGCGTGTGCCCCAGCAGGGGCAGAGATCCATGGGAACCCTCGTGTATTGCTGGTAGGGATGTAAAATGGCGCAGCTGCCAGGGAAAACAGTTTGGCAGCTCTTCACAAAACTAAACGTAGTTACCACAGGATCCAGCAATTCCACTCCTTGGTATATGTATATATACGTACCCAAGAGAAATGAAAATGGCTGTCCACCCAAAAATGTGTACATGAATGCTCACAACAGCAGTCTTTATAACAGCCAAAAGGTGGGAACAACTCAAATGTCTACCAACTGAATGCAGAAGCAAAATGTGGTCTATCCATACAATGAAATGTTCCTCAGCCATTAAAGAAATGAAGTACTACAACATGGATGAACCTTGAAAACATTTTGTTAACTGAAAGAAGCTGGAACAACAAATAATAATGATTCTATTATATTATATGAAATTTTATATATATATATATATATATATATATATATATACACACACAGATATATATAATTTTGGTTTTCAAAGCATGTGAATGTTCTACATATTAAAAACAAAAACTGTTTTTCAAATATAAATCAGGTCATGTAATTCCTGTATTCAAAACCCTGGAGAGAAGAAACTTCCCAGCTCATTTTATAAGTAAAAACCAAGAACTCTCTAGTCCCTCTCAAGGCCCTACCCCATCTGCCCCGTTCCCTTCCTCTATGACCTCACCTCCTCCTCCTCCCCTAACTCCTTACCTAACTCCTGGCACATGGGCCTCCTTGCTGTTCTGGAAATCACAAGCACGTCCATGCCGCAGGAACTTTGTCCTTGCTGTTCCCTTTGCTTTGAACCATTTATCTCAAGATATTTGCACAAGATTTGCTCCCTCGTGTCCTTTAGGTTTTGATTCAAATGTCACTTTCCTGAACCCCACATCCCTACCTCCCAGGAGACTCTGTCATGTCTCCTACTATTTCCCTAGAACAGTGTCTGGGCCAGGTTGATGATTAATAAACATGTGTGGAGTGGATGGATGGATGGATGGATGGATGATCTCAGGCTGTCTGTTCGTCTGTCATCCATGGTGCTGGCCACTAGGAGGGCTCCAGACACCAGATACCAGTAGTAGCCAGCCACTTCAGATAGCTTGGAAGTCTGGGACACATACAGAAAACTTTGGGCCATGACCGGTTTGGCTCAGTGGATAGAGCATCGGCCTGCGGACTGAAGGGTCCGAGGTTTGATTCCAGTCAAGGGCAGGGACCTTGGTTGAGGGCACATCCCCAGTAGGGGGTGTGCAAGAGGCAGCTGATGGATGTTTCTCTCTCATCGATGTTTCTAACTCTCTACCCTCTCCCTTCCTCTCTGTAAAAAATCAACTATATATATATATATATATATATATATATATATATATATATATATACTTTAAACTTTGCAGGATGTTTCTCTGAAATCTGAGATCCAGCCCCCAAGGCAAGCTGCTCAAGCCCCCAGGTTGAAAAATCCAAATGTGTCAATAAAGGACAGCAAGCCCTCCCAGTTTCTCCAGAATTCACCACGAGCTGGGCTGCAATCTGTCCTGCCATCAAAATGAACCTCTGTTTCCCTGAAGGAGGAGAGGAAAGCAGGGAGGGAGCAGGGGCCTGGCGAGGCACAGAGGCTGCCCACATCAGGAACCCTGAGGTGCCTGGGGTGACCCACAGCTGAGGAATCCAGGGTTTAAACCTTCAGAGAACGGGGCAGAATGGAGCTTCCACAAGCTGGGTCTTACCTCCCTTTCTCGCTCCCCTCTTGGGTCTTTCCGTGGCCTCTGAGGTGGCTTCTGTGTGGTGACACTGTGTGGAACTCATGTGAATGACTACTTTGCAGTCGGCTGGGCCCAGGTAAAGCCCTACCCGTGTCATTTACCTGCTGAGGGAGTAAAAGCACGTGACTGCGCCTCCATTCACTCAGCAAGCATCTGCTCGGATTAAGATGGGGTGTTCGGCTGCGAACAAAGCCAGTCCTTGCCCTCCCTCGCCCTGGGGAGCTTGGTGTCTGCTGGGAGGAGGTGTGCACTGCAAAGCTCACTGCCGGGGACAGGCACTGTGAGACAAAACGGGGTGATGTCACAGTGACTGGAGGAGGGGCAACTTGGAGCAGGTCCGAGGGGCCCCTGAGAACTTCATTGGTTATTAAGAGTAAATGAAATCTGCCCTCTAGCTCCTGGCCCGGCGCCTAACGGAGATTAAGCGCTCACCAAAATCTCATAGTGCATCCTAGTGTCATTCTCATCAGTCTGGTGTCCTCTCTCTCAGGAGGACAGGAGCTCCTGGGGGTCAGGCGTTTCTCCTCCGAGGCGCACGGCATGGGCAGGCACAGCAGGTGTACGCATGGTCCTCGAACCTCTACCCGCGGGCGGGCTCCATAAACTGGGCCAGCGTGCACAGGCTCCAGCCAGGGAGCTCTGTTCCAAGTGTCCACCAAGCGCTGGCCCCTGGCCCGGGCCCGGCGCCCTCGCGTTCCTTGCACACAGTAGGCGCTTGTCGGTGCGCGCTGAAGAAGTGCCCGTTTCCAGGGGCGGCGGCGCACGACCTCGGCACGCTACACCGAACCGGACCGCGAGCCGGGACTGACTCGGGAGGCGCCACGGCCCGCGTTTCCGTGAGGCGGGCACCCAGGCTCAGGCCGGGGCGGAGCGAGGCGGGCAGGGACGCGCCACCGCCCCGCGCTTCCGCGCCCAGCTGCGCCCAGCTGCGGCCCGACCTCCGGCGCGCCCCGGTTGGTTGTGGCTCGGCGGCCGCTGATTCGCCGGCGCGTCCCCGGCGCGGGCTGTGATTGGCTATGACGCGCGGCCGGGCGAGGCCTCGGCCGGCGCCGCCACCGCCCCCGGCGTTGGGCGGTCATTGGCGGCGTGATCTCGCCGCGGTTCCGCGGCCCTGCAGCCGCCTCTGCTGGCAGAGCGCATCGGGCGGGCCGGCCCAGGGACCATGGAGGGCGCCGAGGACGGGCCGGGCCAGCAGCCGGAGCTCGACGAGGACGAAGCGGCGTATTGCCGGCGCTGGGGCGCGCAGCACGCCGGGGCCCGCGAGCTGGCCGCGCTCTACTCACCAGGTAGGACCTTCGGGCTCCCCTCCGGGCCTGCAGTGCCCAGATCGGGCTGCCGACAGCGATCCCGGGTCCCCCAGATCGGAACCCCGGCCTCAGGCCCTGTAGCAGAACTCCAGCCTCGGTTTATGTTGCAAGTTTGGGTACCCCATCCCAGCACCACTTCCAAGTCCAAGCCAGAAGCCAACCCGAGGTTTTCTGGATGCTTAGATTACTCATATCAAGGAACTGCAACATCAGCTCCCGGGACTACAAACTGAGCTTCCATCGCACCCCCAGATCTCACTCCGAGCCCCGGGGCACCCGCGGCTGCAAAGAACGCCGCTGGACTTAGGGACACCTCACCCCATAACCCATTACGAGCTGGAGGTTGCTCCTCAGCTACAAACTCTACCCCAAGCCCCTAAAAGTTACACCCACTCCAGGTTTCCCAGATCCGGCATTCACACCCTATGTCCCCCTCTGCGCCTCAGCCGGGGACCTGGGCTGGGTGACCTCAGCCCCCAAATCTGAGCACATCACCCCCCTGCTCTAAGAACCTCAATGCAAGGGCCCCCGAGCTACCGAATGCCCCAAACGCCTTTATCCCAAAGCCCCATCCTAGTTATAGATTCAGAGGCTTAAAGTACAGACCACCATTCCCTCCCCTTCTCCATCACTGCCCCCCAACCACTCCCTGCGGTAAGGACAATCAGCCCCTTACCCGGTATTCCAGAATTCCTGGTGGGAAGGGTATTGTGAATCCTCCAGTTTAAGCTCCTCCCATACACTAAGCCACAACTCCATCCCTTGCCCCTCCCCCATGTGGATGGATACATTAGCCCCCTCCCTTAGGATTTGTGTGTGGAGCCCAATAATCCCTAGACCACAATTTAGAGAAGCTTGTTCAAAGTCTGCCCTCAGGCCAAGGCCCCTGCTGGCTTCTTACCCCTGTGCCAGCCATTTATGCTCCAGTAGCATCAGTCCCCACTCACCTTCTCTGCCTTCCTCCCGAGCCCCAGGAATCTCATTGCCTAGCCCCAAGATGGGGTGTTCGGCTGTGTCAAGTGTCCCCAAGGGTTAAGGAAATGCTTTTGCAAACTCCAGAGTCAGGTGACAGGGAGCTGCCAGTGACTCCTCCGCTGGACACAGTCATCACTCCAAGCTTTGTTTGTCAAACATGCTGGCATTTTAACACCTGCCACCATGCACAGCCCTGGCCTGGGGTGGGCAAGGGTCCACTCCCACCTTCGGCCTGACTGGCCTGGGTTGCGTGCTCTCTCTGTCATAACTGGGGGTGCATGACAGTGGGCCAATTGCTTTCTTGTTGAGGACCAGCAGAGGCCTTTCTGGACTTGCAGTTCCATGCTCCTCGTGGGATTTTTTTCTGATCTGATGTAGGCACCTGGCCCGTGCTGTCATGGTTTCTTCAGCCTTTTCCCAAGATACCCTGCCCATGGACTAACTCCCAAACTTCCTCGGGCCAAGCCACTTTCCCTCTCTTAAGCCTCCGTGTCCTCACCTCTAAAATGGGTACAAGATAAAGCTTATGTGTTCCTTAGTGTCACTAGGAAGAGGGAATAAGATCATCCACTTTGGCACAGTGCCTGGCATAGAGTAGGCGCGCTTCCTGTTGTTAACCCCATAGTCTGACTTTTCCTGTGAATCTCGAAGTAAGCTGCCTCACTTCGCTGGTCCTCAGAGTCATCCCCTGGGAATCGAGGATAAGGATTCAAAGGCCTTCTCCTTTGTGCCCATCCCTGCCCACTCAAGTAAACCCTACCCACTTCCAACCAAATCATACCTGGGCATTCTGAGCCTCCCCTCGGGACCACCATCTCCCCATTCCATCATGATCGCATCTTTGTCTGGTTCTGCTGTCCCCAAGGGCCTCTCACTCTCTGAGGAATAGCCATACAGGGATCTGAGGCTGCAGACGACCTCCTGGTACCACAGACCTGCAGCCAAGGCCTTACTCCTCCTGACATGGAGTTTGGGGGCTGGGGGTATGAGGAGTGGAAGGAAGGAAACTGGCCAGACTGGTTTCTCCAAATTTGTAGGCTTCCTTCTGTCCCTTCCTTGTGTGGCTTGATCTCTCTGGGCCTAACCTATATCATGAGCCACCAGGCTCACTACATACTAAGCAGCTTTGTCCCAGTCCCTGTTGTGGAACCTTGGGGACAAAGTGGTAAACAAGACAGGAAAAAATGGGGCTGGCATTTTAGAAAGCCTAGTGATAGGAGGGAAATACATCACTTGCCCAGTGGTGACAAATCCTATAGAACAAATGTATAGGCAGAAAAGGGGGGAGTGAAATGTTGGGAGCGGTGACACTTTAGACGGGGGCAGTTATGGCCTCACAGGTGACGTTTGAACAGAGACCTGAAGGCCATGAAGATATTTGAGGAACGATTAGTCCAGACTAGGGACGCAGCAAGTGCAAAGGCCCCGAGGTGGGAGTGTGCCTGGGATGTCTTTGGAACAGCGAGGTTTGTCGTTTGGAGCAGAATGAGCAAAGGGAGAATAGGAGACATTCCTGGGTTCCAGAACTAGATTTTTAAAATTCCGGGGCCAGAAGTGGGTTGGCACTGTACCAGTTGGCAACAATAACAAGGCAGACAGTTCATTGAGCCCTGTCACGTCCTGGGTATTTTCCTCACATGCTCGCATGTCATCCTCACTGCAGTTGTCTGAGGAGCACCTTGGCATGAATTCCATTTACAGGAGAGGAAACTGAGAGCCCAGTGGCCTCCTCATCGAGAAGAGCATGTTCTTCCTACACTTGTCTTGCCTGGACTGGGCTTGCCCCTGCCCATACCAAAGGGGAAGTTGGCTAGGCCAGGGATTCCCTCCACCTTGACAGCATTTCCTGAGGCTTAGCAAAGCATAGCTCCCTGCCCGTGGTCACACCGCCAGTTAGCACAGGGCCAGAACCAGAACACTCACTGGTAGAGGATGTTCTAGGTTCCGTGTTCTTAATCTCTACTGTGGAAGTGAGCCAGCCCAAGGTGGGCGTGCAGGAGCGGAGCCAGTGCAGGTCAGCAGAGCAGAGAGAGTGGGCACTGTCTGGGCAGAGAGCTGTGAGTCATCTGATTAGCGCGGTGTGGGGTGGAGGAAACGGGGAGGGGTGAGGCAATCTCAGCCCAATCCCATGGGCCCTGAGTGTCCAGCCCAGGAGTTGGGGCCTGGTCCTGCAGGCCAGGAGCCAGAGCGTCCCATAGCCTGCGCCCCTCTGGATTTCAGTTTCGCAGCAGCAGCTGTCCTGTGCCAGGTGCCAGGATTTGTGAAAGGCCTGACAGGCTTGGCAGGTTTCTCCTGGCCTTATGGGCAAGCCAGTAGGTGAGGCAGGTGTCAGCTGATGCCTGCCTCTGTGTACAGCCTTTCTCAGGTGCCCCAGGGGTGGATTCTGAGGGCTCTAGAGTCAGGTGTTTATCTCCCCACTGGCTAACTGCAGGTGCCATGCCCAGGGGCTCTTAGTATGGGGTTACAGGAAAGGTAGAAGGTGTTGGGAGCACTGAGCGGAGGTCCTGGCCTGTAGCCCCAGAGCTGAGCCTGGGTTCAGTCCCCACATGGGCCTGACCAAAGCCAGGGCACAGAGGGATGGGGCCCCTTCCCTGGCCAGGCCCGGTCCTTGCCACACTCTGGGCCAAGCTTCTCTCTGCCTCCCTCAGTCTTGTTCTTTTCACATTTCTTTGTCTCTCCTTCCCTCTGGCCATGCTGTTTCTCTTTTATTCTCTATGTCCGGATAATCTGTCCCTGTGTCTGTTTTTCTCTTTTTTCTTTCTGTTTCTCATCTCTGTCTCTTGTTTCCTATTCTCTCTCACATCATTCTCTCCTCTCTCTCTCTCCCTCTCCCTCTTCCTCCCTCCCTCCCTCCCTCCTCTGCCTTCTCCTTCCCTCCTTGCCCACACTTCCCTGAGGTCCAGGGTCTCCTGGTGGCCAAAGGCCATCAGAAGTGCAAGTTGTTCAGAGCTTGTCTGACTGAATTAGAAGATTTGGGCCTGATGCCAGGGCTCTGGCTGTAGCCTGCCCCCAGGAAAGCAGAGATGGCCGAGGCCTGGCTCCTGACCTCCCTGCACCTGCCAGCCCTCCACAGCCACCACCCACACCCAGCCCCCTCCCCAGGCCAGCCAGCGTCACTGCTGTCACAGCCCAGGTCATGGGCCTGGCCAGGCCAGGGGTGGCTCAAGAAAACAAGGCCCGGCCCTCTGCCAGAGGCAGCCCAAGCGCTTGTGTCTGGAGCGAAGCCCTTCCCCTTCTTGGGCTGCAGTCCACCACTCTGTAAAGTGACAGCATGTAGGCCACTTGACCGAGCAGGCCCTGCCAGACGGACTGTCCAGGCTGTGACTTAGGTGACTCTCGGGTGACTCTGAGTAAGTCACTTCATCTCTCCATTTCTCCCTCTGAAAGGCGGGGCAAAGGTCTACGGAGTATGGTGAGGGCTGGCTGAGGTTCCTGCTGGCATTGTGCTGGCATTAGGACATACTTAATGAAGACTATTTATTATTATAGATGTGTTTTTTTTATGGGTCTAAGTTGAGGCCTTGATCTATAGAAGGACCCAGGTTCCAGAGGCCCAGGAGAGTTTAGACAGGAAAATATTCAGATTCCGAGACATTCTCCATGGCAAGGGGAGAGAGCTGGGCAACCTTTGGAATCAGGACAGGCCCAGACATTCAGGCTGTCGTGTCCCATTTATGAGTCCAGGACCCAAGCACAGCTCTTCATTTTCCCCCCTGAGCCTCAGTGTGGTTTCCTCATCTGAGGATTAGGATCAGGATTGGGACCAACAGTTCCTCCCTGGAGGGACTGAGACTTGATTGAGAGACTTCACCTCAGGCTCAAAAACTCAGATGACTGCAGGGGCCTGGCCAGGTCTGCCACCAAGGAGAGCCACCCAATATGAGGCCACCCTTAGGGGAGGGACCAGAGTGAACTGGGAGCTCTTGCCCCCTTCTGACGGGGCAACAACAACTGCTGCTCAGGCCCCAGGGTGGCCAGAGTCCTATGTTCTCCAGGGAAGCAGGAAATGGGAATTTCGTGTGACTTTTGTGTATGTGTAGTTATTTTTTTTTTAAACTCAAACTATGCTAGAGGGAGTGGGTCTGTGGCATCTCTGATGTGGGTGGGCTAAAGCTGCACCGCAGCTGTGATAAGCCTCAGTGGGTGTCATCCATTGTTACTGTTATTGTCATTTTATCTCAGGCTCCAAAACTCAGATGACTACAGGGGCCTGGCCAATACTGTTGCCAGGCTGGGCAGGGAGCAGACAAGTTGGCATTGAGGAATCACTGTCCCTTGCCCCCAGCTGACCCCCCTCCCCAGGCTTCCTGCTTCTGAGGCCAGGCCTTGGCCACAAAGAGGAACCAGATGGGGAAGGCCCTGCTGGGCCAGATCATGGTGGCCTTAGCTGGGGCTGCTGCGGTGGCAGGGCCACATGACCCAGAGAAAACAGCCCCTGACCAAGAAGCAGGAAGCAAGGGGTTCTAGGCCAGTGGTCAGCAAACTCATTAGTCAACAGAGCCAAATATCAGCGGTACAACAATTGAAATTTATTTTGAGAGCCAACTTTTTTAAACTTAAACTTATTCTAACACCACTTCTTCAAAATAGACTCACCTGGGCCGTGGTATTTTGTGGAAGAGCCACACTCAAGGGGCCCAAGAGCCACATGTGGCTCACGAGCCGCAGTTTGCCGACCACTGTCCTAGGCTCTCTTCTGCTGCTGCATGACCCCTGTTGCTCTTTCTGGACCTCGGTGCGCTCATCTGTATGAGAAGGGGCACGGTCCTTCCCCACTCTTGAGAATTGGAAGCTGCCCTCCACGCTCACCTGTCCCCTTCCTCCCCACAGGCAAGCGCTTCCAGGAGTGGTGCTGTGTGGTCCTGTGTTTCAGCCTCATTGCCCACAACTTGGTCCACCTCCTGCTGCTGGCCCGCTGGGAACACACGCCCTTCGTGATGCTGGGTGTCAGTAAGTGCCCGTGGCTCTGTTGCCTGCCTCCGTTTCCACGTACCTCGTATCTTCTGTGCCCTCTGATGGCAACGTGCACATGTGTGTACTGTGTGCTCATGTGTGTGCCCACAGAGTCAGTCCGTGCTATGGGAACTCCGCCTCTCATCTCAATCAGCGGCACCTGTCACTTGAGCCAAAATCCTGGGCGTCATCCTTAGCTTCTCTTTCACATTCCACATCCAAAGTATCAGCAAATATCCTTGGCTCCACTTTCAAAATGCATTCAGAATCCAACCTTTACTCTTTACCTGCACTGTCCCCACCCTGGTCCAGCCACCATCATCTCCCGCCTGGACTGTAGGAGCCTCCTCCCTGGTCTCCCCACTTCCACCTTTGCCTCCATTCCCCACACACAGCTAGCGGGCCCCAGTTAGAACCTCAGTCATGTCATGCCACTCCCCTGCTCTCCCCTGTTTCATAAGAAATGAAACTCAGGACTCTTTGCCCCTCCCCACGTGGGAGTCTGTGCTCTGAGATTCTTTCCCCTTCCCCACATGGGAGTCTGTACTTATTCTTCAATAAATCTCTACCTTTGCTATACAAAAAAAAAAAAAAAAGAATGAAGCACCAACTTTTCAGCATGGCCTGGCCCCAGCTCCTCCTCAGACCTCATCTCCCTCCACTTTTCTCTGGCTCACCTTGCTCCCTCCACACTGGCCTCTTCACTGTGCCTCTGCCATGGACTGGACACACTCCTGCCTCAGGGCCTTTGCATATGCTTTCCCCTGTGCCTGGAACACTTCCTGTAGATACCTACATACTTCATACATCATCCAATTCTCTGCTCAGACAGAGGTCACCTCTTCAGGGAGACCCCAATTACTCCTCAAAAATAGCAGTCCTATCATACACTAGCCCCTCACCCTACTGTTTTATACAATACTAGAGGCCTGTTGCACGAAGATTTGTGCAATAGGCCTTCCTTCCCCTGGCTGCTGGCACTGGTTTCCCTCCGGCACCCGGGGCCGGGCCACAGCGGAGCCAGGCCTTCAGCAGAGACTTCAGTCTTCACTCTGTGCCTGTGTATGCAAATTGCCACCCTATTTTGTTGGGTTGATTTGCATACTCACTCCTGATTGTTTGGTGGTCATCACAGAGATATGGTCAATTTGCATCTTTCTCTTTTATTAGTGTAGATATTTCTTTATTTGCTTATTATGTGTTTTCCCCTAATCAAATGTCCACTTTTTGGGAGTAGAGATTTTTGTTTGCCACTATGTCCCCAGCCCCAAGCACAAGGCCACACACAGTAGGTACTTGATAAATATTTGTTGAATGAATGAATTAATGAGTGAGCAAGTTGCAACTTATTAGTACCTACTAAGTGTTTTCTCCCAGTCATTCTGCACCCATCCACAGCCTCGGAGGTAGAGGCTATGGTTATCATCATTTTTCAGGTGAGGAAACTGAGGCTCCGAGAAGGGACTGGCCCTGAGTCACACACACCTCAAGCAGGAAGCACAACATGGTTTTTTGGTGTGTTTTTTTTCTCTTATGAATCTCCCTCAACATGCTTAAAGAATTAATGAAATTGCGTTTTAGTATCTGTAGACTTTTTTTTATATATAAATCTTTATTGTTCAGATTATTACAATTATTTCTTCCCCCCCCACCATAGCTCCCCTCCACCTGGTCCCCACTCCACCCTCTGCCCTTACCTCCTCTCCACCACCACCCCCACCGCTGTCCTCATCCATAGGTATATGATTTTTGTCCAGTCTCTTCCCGTACCCCCCACACAGACACCCCTACCCCCCTGAGAATTATCAATCCCCTTCCATTCTATGCCCCTGATTCTATTATGTTCACATTTATTCTATTCCTCAGATTTTTAATTCACTTGACTTTTAGATTCACTTGTTGATAGATATGTATTTGTTGTTCATAATTTTTATCTTTACTTTTTTTCTTCTTTTTCCTCTTTTTAAAGAACACCATTTAGCATTTCATATAATACTGGTTTGGTGGTGATGTACAGGATCCTAGCTTTTTCTTATCTGTGAAGCTTTTTATCTGCCCTTCAATTTTAAATGATAACTTTGCTGGGTAGAGTAATCTTGGTTGTAGGTTCGTGCTATTCATCACTTTGAATATTTCTTGCCACTCCCGTCTGGCCTGAATAGTTTCTGTTGAGAAATCAGCTGACAATCGTATGGGTGCTCCCTTGTAGGTAACTAACTGTTTTTCTCTTGCTGCTTGTAAGATTCTCTCTTTGTATTTTGCTCTTAGCATTTTAATTATGATGTGTCTTGGTGTGGTCCTCTTTGGATTCCTTTTGTTTGGGGTTCTGTGCGCTTCCTGGACTTATAAGTCTATTTCTTTCACCAGGTAGGGGAAGTTTTCCGTCATTATTTCTTCAAATAGGTTTTCAATGTCTTGCTCTCTCTCTTCTTCTGGCACCTCCCTAATTCTGATGTTGGTACGCTTGAAGTTGTCCCAGAGATTTCTTATACTATCTTCAACTTTCTGGATTCTCTTCTCTTCTTGCTTCTCTGGAAGAGTGTCCTTTGCCTCTTTCTATTCCAAATCTTTGACTTGATTCTTGCGTTCTTCTAGTCTGCTATTGGGTCTCTGTATAATATTTTTTATTTCAATCATTGTATGTTTAATTTCTAATTGGCTTAATTTCGTTTTTATATCCTTGAGGGTCTCGTTAAATGTATCGGCCTTTTCTAGGAAATTCTTAAAAAACCTTATAACTGTGGTTTTGAATTCTATAGCCAGTCTTTTGTTTGAGATCTCCTTCCTTTTCTCGGCATTTTCGTTGCTTCCCTCAGTTTGTAGGGGAGCTTTGTGGGCCTGGGTGTCCTATAGTTCTTAAGTCACTGTATCCACTTGTATCGTTCAGCTCCCACAATCTCATTAAAAGCATTCTGGCCACCTAAGCCAGTAGTGCTCAGGCTAAATAAGCCATCTAGGTCTAAGGTAGGAGTGATATGTGCTAGGGGGCCAGGCCAGCTGGAGGGGAGACTAACCCATCCATCCAGTGCTGGGGAGCCTGGACCCCACCCAGAGGAGCCAGATGTGCCAGATGTGCCCCTTCTGCCCAGGAGTGAGCGGGACCTGCACCTCCAGCCTCTCATTCAAAGGTAGTAATGCAGACAGTGTGAGCCCTAAAGCCCCATCTGAGGTGGTTACAAGAAGGCCCCTACAGACCTGGGCTCAAGTCACGGCTCCACCACCTCTTGGCTGTGTGGCCTTGGGCAGGTGTCATTGCACCTCTGAGCCTCCTTTTCCACATCTTTTAAGTGAAGCTGCCCACAGTCCTTGCCTCCTAGAGCTAGTGTGAGGGCAAAAGGCAGGTGTGCATTTCTGCTGAGAGGGCCAGTGACTGAACAGAGGGGTGGAAGGCCCACTCACCAGAGCTTGGGCCTTCTGCCTCAATGGCCAGTTTAAAGGTGGGTATTTCCTGAGAGCCTGCTATGCCAGGCCCCAGGCTGGGCACTTTTAACTCTCGGTGGCAGCCTAGTGAGAAGGTTCTCATCACCATTCCTCTGAGTAGCCAGGTGACTTGCCCATTGGTCCTCACCCAGGCAGCCGCAGTGTCTGGGATCACGTATTCAGAACTGCGTGGCTCCTGAACCAGGGACTGTGCAGCCACCAGTTAGCACTGAGAGGGGGGGTGTTCTAGACAGTGAGCCCCTTGGGCAAAGGGTCAGCAGCCTCCAAGCCTACGTGTGTGTTATCTGGGCCAGGACAGTGGGCATCTGAGGCAGGTGTCAGTCCCTTCCAGGGTTAGGACCAGGCAGCTGCCGGCTGTGGGCCCAGGAGATCTCTGACTGTCCAGCCAGTGCATCTGATTGCAGCTTCCCAATCTCATACCTTTGCCTCTGGGCTGATAAGAACAGACAATCCCGATAGCAGTGTTTACACAGTCCCTAATCAGTTTAAGCAGCTGCGCTGATTTTTACTTTAACTGCGTAAGATGTGAGGGCACTGTGCCACCTACAGAGCCCGTCCCCCATCCACCATTATCTCCCCAGAGGTCCTGGTGCCCCTGCAAGGCCTTTGAAACGAGAAAAAGCAGAAATATGAAGGATGCCCAGTTAAAAAGCGTAAACAGATGGTGTAATGCTGTTAATACAATCGAGATAAGGGAGTAGTCAAGGGAAGAGTGAGGTCTGCGTAGAGACTTGGAAGGTGAGGCACGGGCCTGGCAGATCTCAGTGATGGATATTCTAGGCAAAGGGAACTGCAAGTGCAAAGGCCCTGAGGCTGTTGTATGTCCAGTGCTTTGGGGAATAAAGAGGGGACCAGGGGTTTTATTCTAAGAGCTGTGAGCTTCCCACAGGAAGCTGATCCTGCAGGGGAAATGGAGAGGGCAGGGAGCAAGGGCCAGAGAGGAGGCAAAGGTGGTGGCCCAGACCTGGGTAGGGCAGAGAGGTGGTGAGAAGTTGTCAGGTTAAGGGTGAGCCGTGAAAGGTGAGCCACTCATACGCTGCCAGATTCGCTGTGGAGGTGAGAGGGGTGGGGTCAGCGGCTACTCCAGGCTTTTGGCCTGAATGGATGAGGCTGAAGGAGCTGGCTTGAGGGTCAATGCTTGAAATGCCTGCTTGCGAGCCAAGGGAAGTTGTCTGTCTAGAAGGGAATTGGAAATCCCAGTGTAGAATCAGGGAAGGCAGAGAGAGATCAAAATCAGGGAGGCCTGGTCTAGCCAGCGTGGCTCAGGTTCATCAGTCTCACGGTTCCATTTACAGTTCTATTCCAGTCAGGGCACATGACCAGGTTGTGGGTTCGATCCTTGGTGTGGGGCGTGCAGGAAGCAGCCCTTTTCATTGATATTTCTATCTCTCTCTCTCCCTTCCTCTCTCAAACCAATAAAAAATATGTACATATATTTTTTAATCTGGGAGGTCTAGAGGGTAGAGATGGTGTTTGAAGCTCAGGTGCTGGCAGAGCGCCCCCAGGAGCTGAGTGGGAGCAGAGCCCAAGGCCACTGGTGCTTCCAGTTTGGGGAGCAGAGAACGAGCCAGCCAAGAGGCGGGAGGCCGGCAAGAAATGTTTCCAGAAGACGGGGGGCAATGAGGGGGCAGGGTCGGGCATTAGGGACCTGACCAGGACCGTTGTTGTGAACGAATGAGGCCCCGAGCTGTGCTGCGCTGGGGGAAGGAGAGGAAGAGGACGTGGACTTGTGAGTCGGGCTTTGGAAGAGAGAGTGGGAGTTTCTGCCAGACACACAGGAGGGGGTGTTCCAGGTAGGGGGCACAGCGAGTGCAGGGTCAGCAGTGAGGACACAGGTCACATGGCCTCAGGTCATGGCTGGCCCGCTAGGTCAGGTGGAGTATCTCCATGTGCTTCTGAGCTCAAAGCTGGGGTTTGGCTCCGGGCCATCGGGACCAGCCCCCAGCAGTGTCCACTCTGTCTCGTCACGCTGTCTCTGTACCAGGCCCCAGGTGGGGCAGAGGCGAAGAAGTCCCTCCCTCCTGGGTGACTTGTGAGGAAGTGGGCGCCCACCAAGGGCCCAGGGTTCGTCTCAAGGTCACCCAGTGAGTCCAGATAGCCTGGAGTGGGTCATCCCTATTCCTGCCCCCACTCCGGTGTCCCGCAGACAGGGAGGTGACCGAACCAAAGCCATCCCCAGGGTGAGCCGGCTGCCAGCCACCACCCCGGCCGGGACAAAGAAGCTCTGTGTGCCGCCTCGGCCACCCCTGCCCTCGTGAAAGCAGCCTCGGGCAGCAGGCCTGCAGTCTAAAAGCAGCCATCCGCAGAGGCCTGCGGGTCACAGAGCCATGTCCTCCCAGAAGGGGAGAGCTCACTCTCCCCTAAAATGATTCCCGACCTCTGTCCTACCTTACACCCTCCTGGCTCCAAGCCCGCAAAGGCCCGGTGCTGGTCATGTGACAGACAAGACCAAGGCTCTGAGAGGAGAGAATGTTTACACCACTAACTGTAGCTACATTTGGGGAGCTCTTACTGTGTCCCAGGGACCATGCTAAGCACTTGAGTTGCATTAGCCCATCTCACTAACTCGATTTTAGTTCGGTGAAGTGAGTACTATTACAATTCCCCTTCTCAGACTTGAACGGGAAGGTTCAGTGTCATCCTTAACACCTTGCTATGGTCTCTGGCCACTTGCTGGGAGCCCTGACTGCCCTCTGTGGTCTGGGCAGTCCTTACCCCCATCTCATTTTCTCCTCTGGAAGTCAAGATGTGATAGGGCCCATCACAGTACACATGAAGTGAGATAATACACTTTTTTTTTTAATAGACTTTACTTTTAAAACAGTTTTACATCTATTCAAGTATGTTTTTATTGATTTTTAGACATAGAGGAAGGGAAAGAAACATCCTGCAATCCTCCTACTGGGGATCAAGCCGCAACCCAGGCATGTGCCCTGACCAGAAATCAAACCATTGACCTCTTGGTTCATGCGTTGCCACTCAACCACTGAGCCACACTGGCTGGGCCAGGACAGTTTTAGATTTACAGAAAATGAGCAGATAGTAAAGAGAGTTGCCATAAACCCCTGTTCCCAATTTCCCCTGATTAGCATCTTATATCTTACACTAGAGGCCCGGTGCATGAAATTCGTGCACAGGGCAGGGGGAGGTGGGGTGTCCTTCAGCCCAGCCTGCACCCTCTCCAATCTGGGACCTCTTGAGGGATGTCCAACTGCCTGTTTAGGCCCAGGCAGTCGGACATCCCACTCACAATCCAGGACTGCTGGCTCCCAATTTCTCACCTGCCTACCTTCCTGGTTGCCCTTAACTGCTTCTGCCTGCCAGCCTGATCACCCCCTAACCACTGCATGCCAGCCTAATTGATGTCTAACTGCTCCCCTGCCAGCCTGTTTGCCCCCAACTTCCCTCCTCTGCTGGCCTGATCACCCCTAACTGCCCTCCCCTGCAGGGTTGATCACCCCCAACTACCCTCCCTTGCAGGCCTGGTCCCTCCCAACTGCTCTCACCTGTGGGCCATCTTGTGGTGGCCATCTTGTGTCCACATGGGGACAGGATCTTTGACCACATGGGGGCAGCCATATTGTGTGTTGGAGCGATGGTCAATCTGCATATTACTCTTTTATTAGATAGGATAGAGGCCTGATGCATGGGTAGGGGCCAGCTGGTTTGCCCTGAAGAATGTCCCAGATCAGGATGGGGGTTCCCTTGGGGCATGGGGTGTACTGGGCAAGGAGCCTGTGGTGGTTTGCAGGCCAGCCACACTCCCCGGTGACCCATTCTGAGGCCATGGTATCTAGAATTTATTTATCTTCTACAATTGAAACTTTGTAGCCTAGTGTGGAGCCAGGCCTCCTCCTCGCTCAGTGGCAGTAGCCATTTCTGTTGGAATTTATGTATCTTCTCTAATTGAAACTTTGTAGCCTGGAGAGAAGGCCTGAGCCGGCCAGGGCTGCAGAAGCTTGGCTTCCTCCATCGCCTGGGGCAGCCCTAGCCCCTGCTCTTCCTGCTCTGTGGCTGCTGCCATTTCTGTTGGAATTTATTTACCTTCTATAAATGAAACTTTGTACCCTTGAGTAGAGGCCTGGGCCCACCAGGGTGTATGGAAAGCTTGGCTTCCTCCATTGCCAGGGAAACCCAACCCACCCTCCTGCTCTCTGGGGCCACTGCCATCTTGGTTGGGGTTAATTTGCATACTCACTCTGATTGACTGGTGGGGGTGGCTGGTGGGTGTAGCAGGGTGATGGTTAATTTGCATATTACTCTTTTATTATATAGTATTAGTACCATACATTGGTTATAATTACTGTTCCAATATGGGTACATTATTAGGAACTAAAATCCATAGTTTGTTCAGGTGGCCTTTGTACCTAATGTCCACCTTCTCTTCCAGGATCCTATTCAAGATTCCACATCATATATGGTTGTCATGTCACATCAGGTTCCTCTTGACAGTGACAGTTTCTCAGATTTTCCTAGTTTTCAGTGACCTTCACAGTTTTGAGGACCGGAATTTCATTGGATGCCCCTCCACTGGAATTTGCCTAGTGTTTTTCTTAGATTGGGTAACATGTTTTGAGAGGTAGAGTTCAGAGGTAAATTGTCATTTTTAAAAAAATATATTTTTATTGATTTCAGAGAGGAATGGAGAGAGAGATACATAGAAACATTAATGATGAGAGAATCATTGATCAGCTGCTTCCTACATGTCCCACACAGAGGGCTGAGCCCGCAACACAGACATATGCCCTGACCGGGAATCGAACCCTGATCTCCTGATTTATAACGCTCAACCACTGAGCCACTGGGCTCAATTGTCATTTTTATCACATCAGAGCAAGGTGCATACTATCAACATGTCAGCATTGTGATGTTGACCATGCCCCTGGCCCAGGCAGTGTTTGCCAACTGTCTCCACGGCAAAGTTTGCCAACTGTCTCCACTGCCAAACTGTCTCCACTGTCTCCACTTCCAAAATTCTCTTTGGAAGGAAGTCACTGTGCACAGCCCATATTTAAGGTGTGGGGAGCTATGGTCCCCAATAATGAACTTTTTAACACCTATAGCACCAGGCACACAAAAGTGCTCCAGGGTTAACTATTATCACAAACAAACATTGTTTTTCTATTGCAGATGCTTCTCCATTTAAGATGGGGTTACAGCCCAGTAAAATATCATAAATCAAAACTGTATTTATTTATTTTTAAATATATTTTATTGATTTTTTTACAGAGGGGGGGGTAAAGAGTTAGAAACATCAATTCAGCTGCCTCCTGCACATTCCCTACTGGGAGAGTGTACATGCCCTTGACCAGAATCCAACCTGGGACCCTTGAGTTTGCAGACTGACACCCTATCCACTGAGCCAAACTGGCTAGAGATCAAAAATGTATTTAATACACCTAACCTAGTGAACACCATAGTTTAGCCTAGCCCACCTTAAATGTGTTTGGAACACTTAACATTAACCTACAGTTGGGCAAATCATCACACAAAGCTTTTTTATAATGAACTGTTAGATGTCATTATTTATTATGTGTATCCCTTTTGCACAATTATAAAGTTGAAAAGTCCTAAGTTGAACCATCTTAAGTCAGGGACATCTGTATTGTTTTTATTGTTATTTCTGTCCTCTGGGAGGATTAAATGCTTAGGATGATTACAGAGATAAGGTGTGTAACCAGCTTAGGACTGGCCTTGGTACAGTGTAGGGATTAAAAAAGTTAAAACATTTAAGGTGCTGGCATAAGGCCTGGTCCAGGGGTGAGCAAACTTTTTGCTCTAGGGCCACAATGGGTTCTTAAACCTGACCATGCTGGCACTCTCATCTTGGGCTGCTGGTGAAGGAGAGGAGGGGAGAGCAAAAGAACCCTCCACTCTTTCGGCTAGAACAGCTGAACGGGCCGGATCCGGCCCGAGGGTCGTAGTTTTCCCACGACTGGCCTGGTACCTAAAGTACCCAACAAATGTCAAGTAAAAATAAACAGCTGAAATCTTTGCCCAAAAGAAATGGGGCTTATATCTACACACAGGTTTATATATAGACATTTTCGCAGACATTCAGGTATGACATTTAAATCATACCTGAGCTGAAACCGGTTTGGCTCAGTGGTAGAGTGTCGGTCTGCGGACTGAAAGGTCCCAGGTTCGATTCCGGTCAAGGGCATGTACATTGGTTGCGGGCACATCCCCAGTAGGGGGTGTGCAAGAGGCAGCTGGTCGATGTTTCTCTCTCATTGACATTTCTGGCTCTCTATCTCTCTCCCTTCCTCTCTGTAAAAAAAATCAATAAAATATATATTTTTAAAAAAATCATACCTGAAACCCTGGCTAGTTTGGCTCAGTGGATAGAGTGTCGGCCTATGGACTCAAGGGTCCCAGATTCAATTCTGGTCAAGGGCATGAACCTTGGTTTTGGGCACATACCCAGTAGGGAGTGTGCAGGAAGCAGCTGATCAATGTTTCTAACTCTCTATCCTTCTCCCTTCCTCTCTAAAAAAAACCCAATAAAATATATTTTTTAAACAAATAAATAACTCATACCTGAAAACAATCCAGACATCCAGTAGTGAAATGGATAAACACACTGTGATAAACACATTCCAGATGATGGAATATGACTCAACAATAAAGAGGACGAATTGCTGATACATTAACTAAATGGGTGATTCTAGAAGCATTATGCTAATGAAAGAAGCTAGACTCAAAAAAACACGTACTATTTATGTAAAGTTCTAGAATATGCAAAACCCATCTATGACAAGAGGTAGATCAGTGGTTATGTGGAACAGGGGCCAGAGGAAAATTAGGGGGCACAAGGTCATACTCACTGGGAGGCTGCCTTCATGTGTAGGCAGCATTTAGAGGCATCATTAGCCCTGGCCAGTGTTTCTCAGTGGTTAGAGCATTGGTTGTTCACTGGAAGTTTGCACGTTCAATTCCAGGTGAAAGGCATATAGCTGGGTTGCAGTTTGCTCTCTGCTCCCAAGTCGGAAGCGTTCAACCACTGTGCCATACGGGCCAGGTCCACTGTCTCTGAAAAGCAATGGAAAAAATATCCCCAGGTGAAGATAATCAATAAATAAATAGCTCAGCCAGCTTGGCTTCGTGGTGGAGCATCGACCTATGAATCAGGAGGTCATGGTTCAATTCCCAGTCAGGGCACATCCTGGGTGGCCGGCTCAATGCCCAGTGCAGGGTGTGCAGGAGGCAGCCGATCAGTGATTCTGTCTCATCATTGATGCTTCTATCTCTCTCTCCTTCTCCCTTCCTCTCTGAAATCAGTAAAAATATGTTTTTTAAAAATAGATAGATAAAACTGGTTTGGTTCAGTGGATAGAGCGTCAGCCTGCGGACTGTAGGGTCCCAGGTTCAATTCCGGTCAAGGGCATGTACCTTGGTTACGAGCACATCCCCTGTAGGGGGTGTACAGGAGGCAGCTGGTCGATGTTTCTCTCTCATCAATGTTTCTAACTCTATTCCTCTCCCTTCCTCTCTGTGGAAAATCAATAAAATATATATTTTTAAAAATAGATATAGGATAGATAGATAGATAGATAAAGGCATTGTTAGTCAGAGTTGTCAGGATAGAGGCTCGAGAGTCACTATGTAAGTAAAGACACTGAGGCCCAGAGGGGGCAAAGGACTGCCCAGGGTGAGACAGCAATATAGTAGCAAGAGATGAGGCCCCTGTTTTGTTTTTTTTTAATATTTTATTGATTTTTTAGAGAGGGATAGAGAGTTAGAAACATCGATGAGAGAGAATCATCGATCAGCTTCCTCTTGCACACCCCCTACTGGGGTTGTGCTCGCAACCAAGGTACATGCCCTTAACTGGAATCGAACCCGGGACCTTTCAGTCCGCAGGCTGACGCTCTATCCATTGAGCCAAACCGGTTTCGGTGAGGCCCCTGATTCTTGATCTAGATTCATCTTAGCTCTTGTCCACATACCCTGTTGTTGCTCCTGGTGCAGCTTAAGGGCATGAAAATGGTGCTGGTTTTGCAGGCAGGTAGACCCGCCTCTTCCCTGGCCAGAGCTACCACTCCAGGGAGGGGGACAACTTCTCAGAGCTCCTTTCCTTATCCAAGAGGAGGGATAATAAGTGACCCTGTCTCATGTCATGACAAGTGCCGTGATGGAAATGAAGCACAGAGACTGACCAAGAGCACCTGCCGAGAGGCTGGCTGTCACCTGAACTGGAAGGCTGAGGAGGAGCCAGCCACTCCGGATCTTTAAGAAGGGGTGGGGTGCCGGTCAAGGAAACAGCAAGTGCAAAGCCCTTGTCTCCTGTCTCCCTGACTCTTGTCCGGGTCCACCCTCCCGGCATTGTCATCAAGGTGGGTGGGGCCCTGGGTATACAGGCCCCGAGGGCCCTGCTAAGCCCTGACCCTCCCCACCCAGCCACCTGTGCCACCCTATGGCTTATCTTTCAGTTTCCGCATGCCAGGGGGTAGTGCTTGTCCCTACCTGCCCGCCTGGCCTTGTCACCAGGAACTTGCAGGTGCCTACATAGAGCTGTGTCTCCCTTCCCCCACTGTCTGTTCCATGTTTGATAACCATGGGATGGAGGCTCCAGGCCTCTAGAAAGTCTTCATTCACGGCTACCCTTTAACTTGGGTCCAGATACTTGCATGCCCACAGTGACTTGTATGCCCACTCTTGCCCCCTCATTCATGACCCACATTCCGGGGACTTTTCTGCAGCCTCCACAGTGGCCCCGAAGGCTCTAGCAGAACTGAAAGAACCCTTAAATGGCCTTGGTGGGCCTCGAACAAGTTCACCAGAGAAACCGAGTGTGGGGAGGGGGAGGGAAAGGGTGTGCCTGAAGTCACATGACCCAGTGCACTACACTTGCAATCACTGAGAACTGCATCGTTCCCTGCCATGTTTTATAGCTTTTCCTGCCTGTGTCTCTGCCCCAGAGACAGTGAGCTCGGTGTCTGGTGCATCTGGTTCTGGAGCTCGGTGCACAGTACAGGGTCTCACAGAATGTGGCTTACAGACTAAATGACCGAGTAACAACAGCATCGATAATAATAGGTATGGAGGGGCTACTGTGTGGCCAAGTACTGTACTCCCCGTTTACATTGATTAATTCAGTGAGTATGTACAGACCCCCGGTAAGTGCCAGCAACCAGGATGCAGCCATAAACAAAAGACTAAAATCCCTGACCTTGTGGGCTGGCATCCTTGTGAGGGACACAGCAATCAGAAAAAAAGAAGTCCAAGGTGACAGGCACTTGGACAAAGGAAACGGGAGATAGGAAATGCTGGAAGGTGAGAGGGGATACAATTTTGTTTTATTATTTTGTTATTTTTTTAACATGTTTATTGATTTCAGAGAGGAAGAGAGAGATAAAGAGAGAGAGAGAAACATCAATGATGAGAGAGAATCCTTGATCGGCTGCCTCTGCACACCCCACATGGGGGATCGAGCCCACAACCCAAGCATGTGCCCTGGACAGGAATCGAATCATGACCTCCTGGTTCATGGGTCAATCTTCAACCACTGAGCCATGTTAGCTGGGCAAGAACAGGTACAATTTCATTTTATTTTTTTAAAACATATTTTATTGATATTTCACAGAGAGAAAGGGAGAGAGATAGAGAGCCAGAAACGTCGATGAGAGAGAAACATCGCCCAGCTGCCTCTTGCACACCCCCCACCGGGGATGTACCCGCAACCAATGTACATGCCCTTGACCGGAATCGAACTTGGGACCTTTCAGTCCTCAGACCGACGCTCTACCACTGAGCCAAACTAGTTTCGGCACAGGTACAATTTTAGATCGAGTGTCCCTGGAGGCCTTGAGTGAAGAACAGAAGGAAGTGAAGAGTGAACTGTGTTACATCTTGGGAAAGAATGTTCCAGGCAGCGGGGAAAGCCAATGTGAAGACCCAAGACATTAAGGGTGTGCAAGGGAAAGGGAGTACAGCAAGAGGGCGAAGATGCAGTGAGGGGAATGTGATGGGAGTGGCACTGGGGTGTTACCTGGACAGGTGGTCGCCTCTCTGCCTCAGTTTCCCCAGGTGTACAATGGTGATGGTTCATCCTCCTGTGTTAGATTTGATCCTCAAGGCTGGTTCAGGACCCAGCTCTGCCACTTGCCATCTATGCTACCTCGTTCTAGTAACTTCTGTTCTCCAAACCTCCGTTCCCATTTCTATAAACTAAAAATAAAAATGGTACCAACTTCCAACAGATTATGAGAATTTTTTTAAATCAAGCATGTGAAGCACTTGTGTCTGACACTAAGAAAGTGCTATATGTTGTAGTTCCTCTTTTTTTAAATCATCATTTCTATCTTTAAGAAACTGGGGCGCAGAGAGGTTAAGTAACATACCTAGTATCACACAGATAGTGAGCGACAGCTGGAATCTGAGTACAGATCTAATAGCTCTTAACCTCTGTATCATACTAAACCCTCACGTGAATGAGTGGTCTCTTAGGGGACCCCACTCCAGTTCTGAACCAGTTGAGAACAAGGATAAAGAAAAGGCTGCTGGATGCCAAATGACCTTGTTTGTTGTTGATAAAAGCTAGGTAGGATTGGGGACTGGGGTGTCTGTCGGCACCTAATGTACTTCTCTTTCTGTGTCATTGTTGAGAGTATTCCAGCCATCCCCCTGGAGATCGTTGTGCGAAGCAAAATAAGCCAGTAAAGTACTTCTAGACACCAAACCCCAGAAAGACATTTCCATCTCGTCACCAGCAACACTCACAGAGCGGGCTTCCCTGTCGGGGGCAACTGAGGGTCAGCTCCTCCCAGGGAAAGGTTAGGCTGATCTGAGCATGCCCAGTTTATCCTCTCCAGTCCCCACATTGCCCCGGAGGCAGGACAAGTCAAGGGCGAGAGCCAGACTGAGGCTCCATTCCCGGGAAAGAGAAGGGACAGCCTTTCCCCTAACAAATGAGTGAAGGAGCGAGCAAGCCAGTGAGTGAATGCTGGACTCCCTGGTTTGGAACGGGCAGATGGCGAGATGTCCCTGTGTGTCCCCCGCCCCCCTCGCCATTCTCACTCTGTTCTTGTCCACAGTTGCCGGGGCTCTCATTGCTGACTTCTTGTCTGGCCTGGTGCACTGGGGAGCCGACACTTGGGGTTCTGTGGAGCTGCCCATTGTGGGGAAGGTGCGTATGTTGGCCCAGCCCCTTCTCCTCTGGAAGGAGGTTGGGCTCTCTGACTGTTGGGTGAGTTCCCTTGCCTGTCTGAGCCTCTGTTTCTCTGTCTTTGGGTGGGAAAGAGGGTGGAGCTGGTCTCCCTCGCCCCTCATAGCCCAGGGGGGGAGGCAGGCCCAAAGGGGACAGTACCGGCCGAGGTCATTTTGACCAATCTTCCGCTAGAACTAGACCCTGAAGACTGGGTGGGGTCTGCGGCATCCCAAAGTGGCATGGTGCGAATGTTCTGGCATCCCAAAGCCAAGGAAGTGAGCTCGAGTTATGTGCGTATTTTCGTTGCTATTTTGTAACTATAATTTTGCTTCTGTGAATGAATCATCATGTAGATATCTGTGTTTTCCGGTGGCCTTAGGCGACCCACAGGTTGAGAACCGCTGCTGTAGAGCCTAAGACCACAGCCGATATTTACATGACGATTCATTCACAGCAGCAAAGTAGCAGCAAAGATAATTTTATGGCTGGGGGTCACCACCACATGAGGAGCTGTATGAAAGGGCCGCGGCATCAGAAAGGTTGAGAACCACCGGCATAGGCAGACCGACCGGCTGGATCTATCCTCATCCCGCCTCTGTCCCACCCCAGGCTTTCATCCGGCCGTTCCGGGAGCATCACATCGACCCAACAGCCATCACACGTCATGACTTCATCGAGACCAATGGGGACAACTGCCTGGTGACACTGCTGCCATTGCTGAACATGGCCTACCAGTTATGCACCCAGAGCCCCGGTGAGCGTGCCAGCTGGTGGTGGGCCTCTGGGGGCCCCGGAGCCCCTGAGCCTCCTGTGGCTTGGGTGTGTGCTTGGGCCCTCTCGGTGTTATAAAAAAATTAGTTCCCTTCATGTACAATTGGGATATTGGACATAAAGGCCTGTGTTTCCAGCTTCTCTTAAACAATCTGGCCTGGCCACCCTGGGCCCTTGGGCTTCTTCACTGGGCTGGAGCTAAGTGCAGCTGCCACCATATATATATATATATATATATATATATATTTTTTTTTTTTTTTTTTTTTTTAACAGAGGGATAGAGAGTTAGAAACATCGATGAGAGAGAAACATAGATCAGCTGCCTCCTGTACACCTCCCGCAGGGGATGTGCTTGCAACCCAGGTACATGCCCTTGACCGGAATCAAACCTAGGACCTTTCAGTCCACAGGCCGACGCTCTATCCACTGAGCCAAGCGGCTAGGGCCTGCCACCTTTAGACAGGAATGCACCCTCTCCAGTTTGCCACAGTCCCCACTACTCCCTGCTGTCCTACACCCCCACCCCCTTGCTTATTTGTATTACCTGCCTAAGAGCTGGTTTTGCCGCCTTGACTTAGTGGGAAGAGTATCCGCTGTGAACTCAGACAGTCCTGCATTCAGATCTGTGCCCTACCTATTGTAGGGAGGGAACTTGTCCCAAAATAAGTCACCTCATCTCTCTGAGCCTTATCTGTCAGGTGGGGAACTGAGTCCTGCCTTTGCCAGGACTAGTTTTAACCATTTGACACCTCACTGACCCTCAGGCAACCTCCCTGTGGGGAGATGTGATGAGTGTCTGCTGCAGTAGGTACTGCGGTGCCCCTCCCACACCCTCTTCCCAAGGGGTGGAACCGGCCCTCACTGCTGCTGTGAGGGGGCTGCCCCTTCTGAGAACTGCTAGGGCAGGTCCCCCCTCTCCCCTGGGGATATGCCTAAAGGCAGTGACAGGAAGCACCTTCAAAAGACCAGCCCCCTCATTCATTTATTTTTTTTTTTAGCCTTTAATATGCCTTACATGACCTGACAATGTTTCCTTTTGGGAAATACATAAGCCTTATGCCTAATGTGCCCCATACTTTTTTTTTTATTTCTTATTGATTAAGAAGGTATCACATATTTGTCCTCATCCCCCCATTCCCATCCCAAACCCCTCTCCACGTATGCCTCCACCCCCCTGTTGTCCGTGACCACTGGTTAGGCTTATGTGCATGCAGACAAGTCCTTTGGTGGATCTCTCTCCCTTTCCCCTCCCCTCCCTTGCCTTCCCTCTGAGGTCTGACAGTCTGATCGATGCTTCCCTGTCCCCAGGTCTGTTTGGAACCAACTCTAGGGAGCCATTAACACTCCAGAGTTCCCCCTCAGTATCTGCTGAGGCAAGACTCCCCCCACCCCATCTTTGCTTAGCTCTTCCCCTGCCCCACTTCCCTCACTCCCTCAGATGTTTCTCCAGAAGAGAGGATTCCCCTCAGCTCCCCACCCCCCAATAAACCACAGTGCCCCCAAATCCTTCTCAGGCTGTGCTTCTAGGGAACCTGGACAAACACTTAGTTCCATTCTTTAAAATATATTTTTATTGATTAGGGAGAGGGAGAAAGAGATAGAAACATCAATGATGAGAGAGAATCACTGGCTGGCTGCCTCCTGCACACCTCCTACTGGGGATTGAGACCAAAACCCGGGCATGTGCCCTTGACCGGAATCCAACCATGACCTCCTGGTTCATAGGTCAACACTCAACCACTGAACCATGCCAGCTGGGCAACTTATTCCCATTTTATTGATGAGAAAGTTAAGACTCAAGAGGCAAGGTCACTGACCCAGGTTCATACAGCCAAGAAATGTCATAGCAGCAATCTGAACCCAGCGCTGCAACTCCAGAGCCCACGTTATTTTTACTTATGCTTATTCGTTATCTGCCCACTGAGCCCAAGGCGAGTCAGCTTGCTGCTGAGGCCACGTGGGAGGCTGGAAGGTCTGGGTGCTACCTGGGATGGGAGCTGCCTGGAGCAAATGGCAAGGGTCAGACTGGTGGTTGGCCCCCAACCCCATGTGACAATTATGTGGCCTTATGGGTGCCCACCCTCTCCCCACCCTGCAGAAGCCCTGCAGCAGCTGTACCCCTGGGAATGCTTCGTCTTCTGCCTGATCATCTTTGGCACCTTCACCAACCAGATTCACAAGTGGTCGCACACGTACTTTGGGCTGCCACGCTGGGTCATCCTCCTGCAGGACTGGCATGTCATCCTGCCGCGTAAACACCATCGAATCCACCACGTCTCACCCCACGAGACCTACTTCTGCATCACCACAGGTGCGGCTACAAGGCGGCATAGAACAGGTCACCACCTCCCCCTCCAGCTACTCCTCCATCCTCAGGGTCGGGAGGGCACAGGGCACAGTGGAAGGTCATGCAGCCCTTGCCCTGTGGGAATGCTCTCTCAGAACACATTTATTGATCACCTACTATATGCCAGGCACTCTTCTAGGTGCTAAGACACAGCCATAAATAAGAGAGAACTTTCCCAACCCCACCTCATGGAACAAACATTTATTAAGCCAGGCACTGCTCTGGGCGTTGGACATAGCACTGAACAAAACTGGCAAAAATCCTGTCTTCAAGGCATATACATTCTAATTGGGGACATTCCAGACAACAAACAAGCCCCACATCTGATAGTGCTAACTGCTATGGAGGGCAGTAAAGCAGAGGTGGAAGGAAATGGGGAATTCTCCCTTTAAGAGGGGTGGTCAGGGAAGCCCTCGCTGAGAAAGTGACTTTAAACTGAGGGAGAAAGTCATGCAGATCGGAAAGAAGGAGCAGTGGGTACAAAGGCCCTGAGGCAGGAGCATGCACTTTTGTTTGAGGAGCTGCAAGGAGGCTATTGTGGCTGGAGTGGAGGGCTTGAGGGGTAGAGTGACAGGAGAGGTGACAAAGTCCCGGTCTGAGAAATGCTATGGAGGAAAACAGCAGAGTGAAGGGCAGAGAGTCATGTGGGGGGTGGGGGGGGGGGGATGTTCATATTCCAGATCAGAAAGCTGGAATACGGCAGGAGTGCAAATACTTGCAGATAGATAAGGAAGGATCGATTCAAGCAAAGGGAATTGCATGTGCAAATGTCCTGAGGCAGGAAGGTGCCTAGTGTCAGGAATGGTAAGGAGGCACATATGCCATTGGTAATGGGCCAGTGCCACCAGAGAGGTGAGGTGGACCAGGTGAGCACATTTCCTAGGGCTAGTTGGATTTCTTCCAAGGTTAAGTATATAAGGTGCTATCAAGTCAGACCAGGTTGGGTTCACCTATCATCTCCTTCATGTGTGCCTTTAGAAGACTCAAGCCTCCCAGACAGTGTGTTTTTCATCCACAAATTGGATCTGTAGGCACCTCCTTCACATACCACTCTTTCAAGGCTGGGTGTGAATAGCAAGATGACAGATGCAAAGTGCTTGGCACGTAGTAGGTACTCAATAAGCTACAGGGACTTGGGAGAAGGATTGTTTTCTTTTTCTGGAGGCAGAACTGAGAGCCACAAAAAAAATTTTTTTTTATTTTTTTTTTTGCATGTCATACTCTTTGAGTGAAGGTGGAGGGGATAGATTTTAGGCCGTTTAGGAGTTCAGTTAACCGCTTAGCCAGGCCTGGAATCAATCTTGGTTTGGCCTGCTACTGATTGGAAAACTCCCCTCTAAGTCTCCATTTTCTCATGTGGAAAAAGGGACTGATAATAGTGTCTACCTTGTTTGGTTGGGAGATTGTAATGCAGATATGAAATAAAATTGTGAGAAATATGAATTGAGCATCGATTATGTTGTAGAATACCATTCTTGGCCCTGGGTATGAACAGTGAAGAAAACATGAGGTTCTGCAAAAATATGGAAGTGCTGAATTAATGAGCTTAGTTACATTATCAGAAAGGCTGTAAAGAAATAAAAGAGGGACACCACAGGCCTGGAGTGTGGTTTAAGCGGCGGTCAGGGAAAGCTTCCCGGGAGAGCTGGCATGTGAGCCAAGTGATAAGGAACGCTGCCACTGTGCTCAGCATAGAGTAAGTGCTCAGTAAGAAAGTGAATGAATGAGGGTCTGAGGGCATGTCAGAGCACCCCTGAGCCCATCGGCGGGAGGCCCCTGTTCCTAGATTCCTTGATCAGTCCTTGTCCCCTCCCTCCTGCCAACCCACTCCCTATTGCTCCTGCCTCAGATAGGACCAGCTCTTTCTCTCTCTCTCTATTCCCTCAACTGCCCCTCCCCCATTCAACCCCTTGGTGCCCTGTTCCACTGCAGGTTGGCTCAACTATCCTCTGGAGAAGATGGGCTTCTGGAGACGCCTAGAGGACCTTATCCAGGGCCTGACGGGTGAGAAGCCTCGGGCGGATGACATGAAATGGGCCCAGAAGATCAAATAACTCCTCCAGCCTGCCATCTCATTGCCAACCTTCCTTGGCCTCCCCAAACCGAAGCCATCTGCCAAATGTCAGCCTTCCTCGTGCTGGCCCCTCCACGTGGAGAGGACGCCTCCTGAGCTGGGCCTGGGCACCCCCAGCCCACCCTTTGTGACACAGAATACTTGAGCCACTGATTTTTTCATTTCCTTTCTTTTTTCCGTTTCCTTTCCTTGGCCCCCTCCTCAACTACCTGAGCTGCTCTGTCTGCCAGGCCTGGCTGCAGAAAAAGAAGCCCCTTGGATAGAGGGGAAGTTCACTCACTCTCCACACTCTGACCTCCCCCCAGCCCCACTGGGCAGCCCTTCCGTGTGGCTGGCGTTAGGGCCACTAATCCTCTTATCTTTCCCTCCTTGTCTTCTCCCAGTGGTCTCGGAGCCCCTAGGCACACACCTAAGTGTCCCTGGCGCATTGCCCTGCCATAGCCCTGCAGACTGACCCTAAGGGCCTTGGTGCACAGCCCCAGTCCAGCCTGTCTGTTTAAGGATAGCAAGGTATAGCAAGGGTCTGAGGGCAGTGGCCAGAAGAAGCCAGAATCCCCTGCCCAAGTCTGGACCGTCCTCCCTTCCCCTCCTCCATCTGCCCACGTGATTCCAGCCAGAGCTGACGTTTCCACATGAAAGAAGGATGACTTCCCAGGGCACAGCCCCTACACTGGGTCTGGATCATTTGGAAGGGGACACAGTACCCCCTCTGTCAGAGAAGGAAGAGTGGGCTTTTTTTTTTTTTTAAGGTGCTTGCTTGTCTAATGTAAATAGAAAGCCTTAATATCTTTTCTGTAACACGGAGTGATATTTTAATGTCATGTTTTGGATGTACATAATATATTTATAACAAAGCAGCAAGAGTCTACTTAACCTGGGCTGCCTCCTGTTTCCTGGTTGACTGGGGGAGGGGCGCAAGAAGTCAGAGGGTAAGGCCCCACCCCTAGCCTATTCCTAGCGCCCCAGTCCTCCCCCACAACTTCCCGCTCAGGATGGGGCCTTTGTTACCTGACACAGTGAATTAATGTTGCTATCCACTTCAAACACTTGGAGGGGACTCATGATTTGGTAAGGAATAGTCCTCTTGCAAGGAGATCATGATGATAGAATATTGAGGCTGATCCCCACTAGTGAATTCCTTCAGCAAATGTTTATTGGCATCTAGTGTGTGCCAGGCTCTGACCTGGACCCTGGGGCACAGCAGTGAACATAAACAGGAAAGGACTTACCCTAGTGGAGATGACCTCTTGGGCAGAGGGACAATAAACATAAATAATTGTGCATGGGCATTCAGATGTTGATTTGTAAAGAAAATCAAACAGCACAGAGAAAACAGCGGGGCTGTTTGGCAGTGTGGTCTGGGAGGGCCTGTCTGAGGAGGTGACATTTGAGCTGAGATCTAGAGGAGGGTATGGAGCCGGCTGGGGAAAGAATTGGGGAAAGAGTCCTCTTGACTGAACAGCAAGTGCAAAGGTCCTAAGGCAGGCACAACTTGGAGTTTTTAAGAGACAGTGTGATTGGACTGAAGTGAGCAAGGGGAAGGTGGAAGATGAGGCTAGAAAAGACCTTACACAGAACCTCTTAGGCTGAGACAAGTAGGGAGACACTGGACATTTCAGACAAATGAGTATTTTGTTCATTCATTGGCATTTCCTATGTGCTAGGCACTGAGGTTCAGTAGTGAACACTACACACATTTCCATCAATATCTAGTCTAGGCTAGAGAATTTATACAATACTAGAAGAAAAAGCCTGTTGATGACAGAGAAATGACAAGACTCTTAGAGCAGTCACAGATAAAGCACTTTTTAAAAATTGTGACCCATAACTTTAATTTCCTTAAAGTTTGTCTCTCACTCAATTTTTGATTTGTGACTGTCTAAAGGGACCATAAAAGGAAAGGGTTTTAACATTCATCAACTCAGAAGTTACAGAAAACTTAATCAAAAATAATTTTATAAGTTCATGTAACTGAAAAGTTCACAAGTGAACTTACAGTTTGGCAGGACTCAGGGGCTCACATGACTCATCAGAACTTGGTCTCTGACTAGTTCTTCTTTTTCTCCGAGATGACATTGGACCAGCTCAGCAATCTCAGTGGGAAGTCTCCTTTCCCAGTAGCTGCAGCAAAAGCCCCAGGGCAGGTTCTCATTGGCCTGGATTGGGTCATGTGTCTATTTCTGAACCAGTCACCTCGGGGGAGGGAGGGCATGGACTGGTGGAGGAGTGTTCTGATTGGCCAGGTCTGAAACGTTCACCTGGAATTGCAGAGGCAGAATCAACACTTTCCAGACCACAGGATGTGAGGAGAGGGATGGCTCCCAAAAGAAAAGGTGTTAATCAAAGAAATCCACAGTGGGATGGGCCAACAGCCAAACCCTTTGGAAGGACCAGAAAAGCAATCTTGGCACTGCAGGTGTTGGTTTCCCACTCCCAGGCCTGCTGGAGAGATTTTCCGGGCCCTTCCAACCTGTGTTAGTTCTCCTGAGCCAGCAAAAAAAACAGCCTGAGTCCAGAGAGGTGAAGTGACTTGCCTATAACTAATAAGGCGGAGCCAGGCCTCATGCTCAGACCGGTCCCGTGCTCTTGAATTCAAAAATGTGTTCAAAACCAGAAGGAGGCCTGGCAGGCACGGCTCAGTGGTAGAGTGTCAACCTATGAACCTGTAGGTCACCATTCGATTCCTGGTGTTGCAGACAAGTGTCTAAGAGAGCAAGGCAGGGGAAAATGCTAGCACCTACTGAATACTTATGTGCCAGTCTGTGGAGAACTCTCTGCATTGGGTCCCATCAGGCAGTCCCTGCAGCTCTGAAAGGGAAATACACCCAGCCCCATTTGCAAATGGGGAAATTGAGGCAACGAGGTCATGTAACATACTCAAAACTGGTACATGGTAGGGCTGGAATCAGCCCTGATCTGACCCAGAGCCACTGTGCTCTAACACCTGCCTTCAGCCCAAGTGGAGAGAGGAAGGGGAGGAGGGAGGTGTCCGGTGACACATGTGTCCCCTATGAGAAAACAGCAACAGGGCAGGATGAGAAACAGCAGCTGACACTGAGAACCTGGATAGCCTGGAGACATCAGGCCCCAAAGGGCAGCTGCTACTCAGAAGGAGCTGGGCTTGGGGTGGTAAATAAATACACAATACGATATACAGATGATGTACTGTAGAACTGTATACCTGAGTCCTATATAATTTTATTAACTAATGTCACCCCCAATGAATTCAAGTAAAAATATTTTTAAAATTAAATAAAGAGGAGCTGCAAACCCAGATTTTTTAAATGCTGGTTCCATTTTTTTAAAAACATACCTTGAGCAAAATAAAGCATATGTGAGTTGACTTCTGGCCCCGACTTCAGTGGATTTGTGCTGCTATCTGGTGGTGGAGTGAGGCAGGTGGCAGTGCAGGAAAACAGGGATTTCCAGCTCAGCTGAATGTCGTGCATCCTTCTCTGTGCTCACTTTTTAGAGGGATCTGGGCAGGGTACCTGCACCCAACTATAACCCATCTCCTTTGGATAAACATAAAATTTCAGGTTCCCCTCATATTTTGTAATAGTAATGCATACAAAAAGTAAAGAATTAGAATCAAACAATATAAAAGGGTCTAGAGCAGAGGTCAGCTGATTGCAGCCAGTAGGCCAAATTGGGCCCACCTATTTTTCCATGGCCCCGTGAGCATTTAAATAAATTTCTTTTATTTGTTTCTAGAGAGACCTAGGAAGAGGGAGATGAAAAGTGAGGGAAGAAACATTGATTTGTTGTTCCATTTATTTATGCATTCATTGAATGATTCTTATACGTATTCTAATCAGATATTGAACCCACAATCTTGGCATATTGGGGCAATGTTCTAACCCATGAGCATTTTTAGTTTTATTTTTAAAATATATTTTTATTGATTTTAGAGAAGAAGAGAGAGGGAGAGATAGAAACATCAGTGATGTGAGAGAATCATCGATTGGCTGCCTCCTGTACGGCCCCTACTGGGGATCGAGCCTATAACCTGGGCATGTGCCTTTGACCAGAATCAAACCCTAGACCCTTCAGTTAACAGGCTGACGTGCTATCCACTAAGTAAAACCGGGTAGGGCCTATGAGCATTTTTAAAAATATATATTTTATTGATTTTTTTTTTTTTTTTTTTTTTTTACAGAAAGGAAAGGAGAGAGAGAGTTAGAAACATCGATGAGAGAGAGTCATCGATCAGCTGCCTCCTGCACACCCTCTACTGGGGATGTGCCCGCAACCAAGGTACATGCCCTTGACCGGAATCAAACCTGGGACCCTTCAGTCCACAGGCTGACGCTCTATCCGCTGAGCCAAACCGGTTTCAGCCCTATGAGCATTTTTTTAAAGTTGGGGGGAAATGGCAATAAAATCAAGTTGTGGGGAAAATATTTCCTAACACATGAAATTCAAATTTTAGTATTGATCGTAACTTTGTGTTGACACACAGCCATACCCATTCACTTGCATATTGTCTATGACTGCTTCAAAGCCTAAAATATTTACAGTATAGCTCTTTACAGAAAAACTTAACCAACTCCTGATCTAGAGTAAAGAGTAAATTGCTTCCTACTTTCATTCCCCCAAGCCCTCAGTTCCCCTCCCCAGAGGCCATCATTTCAGTAAGACCCTTGCAAGTCCTTTATGTAGGCAGAGAGGCACGTCTGATGCCCCCTTAAATTAGGTAGATTATAATATACACAGTTCTGCACCTTACCTTTTTTCACTCTATATATGAGTGTATATATACATATATTTTTTATTTTATTTTAATCCTCACCCAAGGATATTTTTCCCATTGATTTTTATTTTATTTTAGAGAGAGTGGAAGAGAAGAGAGAAACTTGGATGTGAGAGAAACACATCAATTGGTTGCCTCCTGCATGAGCCCTGATCAGGGCCCAGGCTGGGTAAGAGCCTGCAATCAAGTACGTGCCCTTGACCTGAATCAAACCCGGGAACCTTTTGATCCGAAGTGACTCTCTAGCCACTGAGCAAAATTGGCTAGGGCCATTCAATATATTTTTAAGACAGTGTTATATCAACACTTCCTTATTCTGTGTAGCATTTTGACTTCAGAATGGACCTGTGTTTTTTAACTCACCTCTCACTGGGTGTTGGATCGTTTTCAGTCTTGGTAATAAAAATTACTATAATGTGCATGGGAGAACTGAAGTATTTGCTCATAAGGGTCAGTAGACCTGAGCGGTCAATCCTAAGAAATGGTTGGGTTAAGGGTGTTCATGTGTGATATTTTGATAGCTCATGCCACACTGCCTTCCACTTCGGCCATACCCATTTAAACTCTCACAACTCTGAAGAGTGCCCGTTTTCCCACACCCTTGCCAACACAGTGTGTTATCGAGTGTTTTGTTCTTTGCCAATCTGATAGGTGGTTTTAATTTGCATTACTCTTACTGTATTTCATTGAATCTAAGATCTCATTGATTATAAGATGCATCCTGATTTCACAGATGTTTGAATATAAATATTTGCATTTTAGAATCATTGAAATATAGTATGTTGAATGAAACTGGGTATCTTATCCCATTTCCTTACTCTGTGCTTGTCCTATTTTTCTTGGGAGGCAGGGTAGTGGTGGTTAAGAGCTTGGGGTTCAAAGCTTGTAACTTTGGGCAAGTTACTTAACCTTTTCATGTCTCAGTTTCCTGCTGTGTAAGATGGGATATTAAGGGTACCTGTCTCATAGACAGTTGTGAAGATTAAATGAATTAATACAACCAAATCACTATGTTCCTGGAACATAGTAAATGCTCCAAAAATGTTTGTATGATTATCATCTTTCTTTTGGATTACCTTTTTTTCTTAATGAGTTGCAAGGGTGCTTTGTAAATTTAGGAACTTTATCGTTTTTGTTTTCCCCCCACTCAAGACCCCTGGTTTTTATGTATTTTTCCCTGACCACAAAAGTAACAGGTGATAATGATACAAAAATTTTTACATTACAGAAACAACTTGTATAGGAGGAATCCAATGGAAACAACCCAGATGCCCAGCGATAGAGGAGCGAATGAACTGTACCATGACCCCCTTCCCATCCACTCCAGTCCCTCTCTGGTTGTATATTTTAACAACTACATCAAACAGTAAATAAAGTATATTAACGCTATACTTCAGACACACCGCAAGAGGACCTAACTCGATGTGCCATAAAATGACGCTAGCAAATGTGTCACACACCCCATCAACCACAGACATCTCCCCAAGTATTCTACACTCTGCTTTCTAGGTGCCCATGACAATTCCTGTCAACAATTCATCAGCTTTAATTTCTGTAGTTTGTACTATAAAAGCTATAGCATGAGGTTGAGATTTTTTTCTTAACTGTAAATTGGAAATATAGCACTAGATGGTGTGGCTCAGGTGATTGAGTACCACTCCTTGCACCAAAGAGTTGCTGGTTTGATTCCCAGTCGGTATATGCCCAGGTTGCGTGCCTAAACCCTGGTAGGGGATGTGCAGGTTCAATGTTTCTCTCTCTCTCTCTACTTCCTCATTCTCTAAAATTAATGTAAAATTATTTAAATTGGAAATATAAACAAAATCATATAATGTCATCTAAAACTTTGCTATTCAAAGTGTGGTCTGTAGGTCAGCACTGCATCCCCTGGGAGCTGGTTAGAATTACAGAATCTCAACAGCCCTACCTCCACCCCCATGGCACCAGAATCTGCATTTTAAGAAGATTCCTAGTGATCTGTGTGCACATTACAGTTTGAGAACTAAAAAATAATACTGTAGGTTTTGTAAAGTATATTGCATTTTTCACATTTTGAGTATACTTTTTAAAACTATTCATGCCACCCCCTAGCAATGGGCAAGGAGACACCTAATTGGTGGTGATGTTCTTTTTAAAAAATATATATTTTATTGATTTTTTACAGAGAGGAAGGGAAAGGGTAGAGAGTTAGAAACATCGATGAGAAAGAATCATCCATCAGCTGCCTCTTGCACACCCCCTACTGGGGATGTGCCTGCAACCAAGGTACATGCCCCTGACCGGAATCGAACCTGGGACCTTTCAGTCCACAGGCCGACGCTCTATCCACTGAGCCAAACCGGTCTCAGCAATGTGATGGTGTTCTTATATCCATCAGGGGAAAAGAAGACATACAGTCCTTAGTTCATCCTAGCTTGATGCCTGTCTTGGTGGCCAGAGCTGTTTCATGTCTGGGGCATATTAAAAAAAAAAAATAGCCGAAACCGGTTTGGCTCAGTGGTGGAGCGTCGGTCTGCGGACTGAAGGGTCCCGGGTTCGATTCCGGTCAGGGGCATGTACCTTGGCTGCGGGCACATCCCCGGTGGGGGGTGTGCAGGAGGCAGCTGGTCGATGTTTCTCTCTCATCGATGTTTCTAGCTCTCTATCTCTCTCCCTTCCTCTCTGTAAAATATCAATAAAATATATTTAAAAAAAAAATACTATTCATGCCTTTCACATCCCAAAGATCCCAAAACTGCCCAAACATTCCCCCACCTTGTTAAGAACAGTGTTGTGGAAGGGATGCTGTAGAACAGTCCATGTCTATATATCTCTTGACTGGAGCACTGTGCCAGCTTCCCGTATCCATTAGGCATACTTTGGCCATACACAACAAAAACTTACCTTTAAGAGCAACGTACGCAATAAAAACACTGACCTCCTGTCCTAAGAAGCCTGTAGGTAGACAGCCCTAGGGTTTGTTCAGCAGCTCAACTACAGCATCGAAGTTCTAGCTCTTGTCATCTTTCTGTGCTGGCATCTTCGATATGTCAGCTTTTTGGCCTCAGGGTTGGGCCTCATGGTTTCATCATAATTATCACAGCCCCAAACATATTACAGGAAGGAGGAAAGGGGGCAAAAAAAAAAAAGCTGTATCAAGTGAGTAAAACTTTCCAAACATGCCCTCTCCCCAACTCATTGAACAAAAAAACAAGGTCACAGGCACACCACTGGATCAATCAATGGCAAAAGGAAAGAACAGTGCCCAGTACTGGCTTTGCTTCACATCTAGACACTGGACCTCTGGCCTCCTAAACAAAACCCAGCTTCTGAGAGCAGGAAGGACACGGTGACTGGACAACTGACAGTCAGTGCTGTCCAACACACCTCTGCAGAGTCTTCACCTCCATCCAACCCCGCGGCACGTTTTGTTTAACGCCTCCCAGGTGCCATCCAGCTCTCCCACCACAGAGACAGGTGCCCCAGGATTAAGAGAACTGGATTCCACATCTAACTTTACCCCTTCCTTGTTGTGTGACTCCGGAAAGCTATCTAATTCCTCTGAGCCTCATTTTCCTCATCTGAAAAATGGAGATGATAATAGCTACTTTTCAAGGATCACTGAGGTTTAACACGTTAAGCGTCCTGCCTGTTTTGTCCGGAAGTATAGTGTTAGTCACTGGTGACATGGAGCTTAACGTGTTAAATAAAAATGGCAGCTAATCCTATATTATAAAAAGCCTGTGGTCATGATGCCCTCACGCTGTAACGACCAATCAGGAGGCTGTGTGGACAGGGCTGTGTGCACAGCCCAGCACATAGGGGTGGGCAGGGAATTGATGCTGTGTCCCTGCGGGCACCGGCAAGAACCTGACCAGGTGGTGCATCAGGGAGTCCTGCGGCGCCAGCTGAGAGGCGGGACTCGGGGGAGTCCCTTGTGGCATCGGCCCCACAGGGTGGGACTCCAGGACTCAAGGGAGTCCCACACGGCACCAGCAGGGGCTTGACGCTGTGTCCCTGAGGGCACTGGGTCTCCCAAGATTTCGAGGCAAGCTGGCAAGGTGCACACGGGTGGGCGGGGACTTGGCTGGGTCTGGCAGCGCTGGCTGGACGTAATGCTGCATCCCTGTGGGCACCGGCCCAGACTCTGACAGGAGGGAGGAGGCAGCAAATACCCACACTCAGGACTTGACTCTGAGTCTCATGGCCCTGGTGAAACCTAACGCTGTGTCCCCACACATTTTACTAATTTTCTCTCATCTCTGACACTTCTATTATAGAGAAAGGGCAAACAGCAATATTAAAATATTTCCTCTAATTATTCCCTTTTAATGTGCACGAATTTCATGCACTGGGTCATTAGTCCTATATAATAAAAGGGTAATATGCAAATAGACCAAACGGCAGAACAACCGGTCGCTATGACACACACTGACCACCAGGGAGCAGACACTCAATGCAGGAGCTGCTGGCCAACCTCTCAGCCCCTTCCCCTGGCAGGCAGGCTCTGATCGCCCAATGGGGAGTGGGGAACCAGGGTAGGTGGTGACATATGCAGGTGGCACCAGGCCAAGGTCCCCACCCCACTGGTCACCCCACACATAGAGAGTGACCCGTGGCAGGGGGCGGGGCTGGCAAGTGGATGGAACAGCCAACCTCTTGGTCCCTCCCCCTAGCCAGCAGGCTTTGATCACCCAATGGCAAATGGGGAACTGGGGGTGAGTAGTGATGGGGGCGGGGCTAGCTGTCAGCATCCAGGGAAGATGGCCCTGATCACAGGCCAGGCCTAGGGACTGTACTCATGCACGAATTTCATGCACCAGGCCTCTAGTACTTATATAACATTCACTCTGCACCAAGCCCTTTTCTAAATTTTTTTAGTTCTATAAACTATTTTAATCTTTCCAACAATCTGATACTCTGGATTCTCTTATTCTCATCAGCTGAAGCTACTGCCTAAGAGCTAAGACCTGGCTTAGGCACCCCAGAAGAATTGTGCACTGAGGACTGGCTGTGACCTCTGTCTGGTAAGGGGGCAAGGCCTCTCTGGGAGAGTGTAAGCAAGGGGGACTACAACTCCTCCAGCAGGCTCTGAGTCACCATTGGACTACAACAGTGTTTCCCAAAGTGTGGTACGTGTACCTCTAGAGGTACGGGAAGAGTTTGGTGGGGGTACGCACTGCACCATGCTTAGCTGCGCCTAATTCTACGTTCGCATGAATCAAGTCAAGACAGTCTTGTGAGGTGTGAGATGGTCAGGTGTGCAAATAAATGTTATCTATAATATAACTTTTATTTATATTTTATTATGAATAATTTTATTTTTTGTTTACTATCATTTTGTGTATGTACCCAAAAAAAAGAAAAAATAAATATATTTTGATTGTTATTAAAATACATCCCTTTTTTTTTTGATGAGGGGTACTCAGCGTTACGAAAATTATAGAAGGGGTACACATATGTCAAAAGTTTGGGAAATACTGGACTACAATAATGAGTATGCCCCAGGGCCATCCTGCTTAACCTATTTCTCCAGGCAAGGTGTTTTGCATAGGCATATGCTTTAGTGTCAATTTTGCTTGCCAGAAATTCCCCATAAAAACCAAGAAATCTATGCTAGTAAATATTTGTAAGCATCATGGATAAGAGGTGTTTTGATCCTCGATTCTCCATCTGATAACTTGAAGATTCAGTATCCTCATCTCTAAAATAGGGATACTGTATTCCTAGGAGTTGTAGCATTTCAGTTTTGAAGACTAAAAGCTAGATATATATTGGTAAATGTCAGTTCTTCTAGTATCTCCTTCTTCCCTTATGCCAAAGGGTTTTATCAAAGCATTTTATCTCCATAGCTACCCTATGAGGTTAGGTTATCCTTTTCAGAAGGGGAAACTAATACCAGGAGAGGTTCCAGTCTCTTGCCTGAAGTCATACAGCAAAGAGAGTAGTGAAGGAGGACTCCAACCCAGAAAATGACACTGAAGAGTTGAGTCCACCTTAGGAGCCCAAATGCTTCACCCTTGCTACCTGGTGCTTTATAATGACCCAAAATCCAGGGCAAATATTTTCTCCTCAATGTAAACCTGAATCATGTGATACATGGAATTATACACTGAGTGGCCAGATTATTATGATCTCTGAATGCATAATAATCTGGCCACTCAATGTACATACTATCTAATAAAAGAGAAACATGCAAATTGACCATATCTCTGCTATGCCCACAAGCCACACCCACCATCCAATCAGGAGCAAGTATGCAAATTAACCCAACCAAGATGTCAGCAGCCACAGAGCTGGAGCAAGCAGGAGGCTTGGGTTGCCCCCAGTGATGAAGGAAGCCAAGCTTCCTGCCTGCCCTGGCATCTTCTCAAGGCTACAGTTTCAATTATAGAAGATAAATAAATCCCAGATACCTGCTTCCAGCTGACTCTGGCCTAAGCTTGGGTCACCAGGGGGTGTGGCAGGCCTGCAAACCACCACAGGCCCCTTGCCCAGGCCACCCCATTCCCTAAGGGAACCCCCACCCTGATCCAGAGCACACTTCAGGGCAAACCAGCCAACCCCCACTTGTGCACTAGGCCTCTATCATATCTAATAAAAGAGTAATATGCAAATTGACTATCACTCTAACATACAAGATGGCTGCCCCCATGTGGTCAAAGATGACTGCCACAAGATGGCCAGCAGGGGAAGGCAGTTGGGAGGGACAAGGCCTGAAGGGGAGAGCATTTGGGGGTGACCAGGCCTGCAGGGAAGGGCAGTTAGGGGCAATCAAGCTGGCAGGGGACCAGTTAGGCATCAATTAGGCTGGCAGGGGAGTGGTTATAGGGTGATCAGGCTAGCAGGCAGAAGCAATTAGGGGCAATCAGGAAGGCATGCAGGCAAGCAGTTGAAAGCCAGCAATCCTGGATTGTGAGATGGATCTCCTACCAGGATTGGGCCTAAACAAGCAGTCGGACATCCCTCAAGGGGTCCCCTATTGGAGAGGGTGCAGGCTAGGCTGAGGGACACACACACACACACACCCCATGCACGAATTTCATGCACCAGGCCTCTAGTCTTATATAATAAAAGGCTAATATGCAAGTTGTCCCCTCGACCAGGAGTTCAACTAGCAGGCAGGCCAGCCAACTGCCCATGTCCCCTCCCCCCTGCCAGCCTGGCCAGCCCCCACCCATTACAGGAATTCGTGCAACCGGATATATATATACACACACACACACACTGAGTGGCCAGATTATGATCTCTGAATGCATAATAATCTGGCCACTCAGTGTGTGTGTGTGTCTGTGTGTGTGTGTATACATACACACACACCTAATATGCAAAGTGTCCCCTCAGGAGTTTGACCCACCAGGAGTTTGATTGCTCGTTATGATGTGCACTGACCACCAGGGAGTGGCGTGGAATGAAGGAAGGCCCCAACTGGTGGCCGGCAGCTGCTAGGGACCCTACCTGTGCACCAATTTCATGCACTGGGTCTCTAGTGTCTAGATAATTGTGTGTGGCCAGTGCTGGGAAGGACATACACATGGCACTCTGAGAATCAAATTTACAGGACAATGCTGGCAAAGACATGAAGAGTGGGAATAGCATAGTCCAAGGCCCTGAGGAGGGAGAGGACATGTGTTGAAAAGAGCCAGTGTAACAGGAGAGATACAGCAAGTCTCAGAGGTGCAGGCAGTGCCATGTAAGGGGGAAAAGTGAGGTTCCCAGGGTACCAATGTTAGGAAGGCACTCACTCACAGGGTCATGCAAGTACAGAGCTAGGACCTCAGAGTGAAAGCCTCCTTAAATTTGGGGCCTTAGACACCTCATTGGCCCCATCCTGGTCCTATGTGTGGGGCTGTGGATATGGTAGCCATCCCTCCTCGTTTGCCCTGGAGAATCCTGGTTTATTCTTGTCCTGACAAGATTACACTAGGCCCCCTTTCATTCTGATGATTGTCCTTGTTGGATGATTATTCTATGGTTACTCAATCTGTAGAGTCTGTATTTTTATTCCAAGGGAGTGGTGAATCACTGAAAGTTTTAGCAGAAGGGTTTCTGAGCAAACTCTGGTACAATATAGAGAATGGACCACAGTGGCAGGAATAAAAACTGCTGAGGTCACCCAAGTGGAGGACAAGGGCAACCTACCCTAAGCAGGAAACGTGGATTGGGTTGAGAAATGCCCAGGAAGCACTGCTGACAGAACAAGGTGATGAATTCGATGTGCTGAGTAAGGACTTATGGGTTTCTTGTTCCTCTATGCTTCCTCTGCCAGTGTTTAGCTGTATGACCTTGAAGCAGTCCCTTCACTTCTCACATCCTGTTTTCACAACCACACAAGGCTTCTCAGAACATTTACAGTAATGGTGGAGCTCTGTCACCGGGGCCTGCAAACAAACCATTTCCTCTGCCTCCTCATCCTTCAGACCCACTTCTCATCATTCAAGTTCCCTTGAAATGTGACCACTTTAGGAGTCTGACCACCCTGCTTGCCCATTCCCTGGTTTACTCTCTATCCTATCATAATTATGTTCTTTCCCATTTACTTGGTTTCCGTCTAGAATGTAACTCTGTAAGAGCAGTGACTTGCTTCTTCAGGGATGTATATCCAACCCCAGCACCAAGCACAGTGGTAGATATTTATTTGTTTGGATGGATGGATGAATGGATGGATGGATGGATGGATGGATGGGTGGATGAATGAATGCTTTCCCTGCCACCTTGATGGCCTTAAATCATTTAGCTGCACACCCTACAAGCCTCCTCTGGCGCGGGGGCATCTACTTTGGAAGCAAGACGACCTGGCCTGGGTTCAAACTCTGACTCATTTACGAAAAGGCTGAGGGTAGATAAATCGCTTAGCCCCTCTCGGCTTCATTTTTTCACACTACTAATCCCCACCTGGTAGAGATGTCGTGAGGCTGCAACCACAGAGCAAAGTGCCCGGAGCGAAAAGGGGCTTTTTTTTTTTTTACAGCTTTCCTTTCTTTTCCTTTTACCATCGCGCCTTCCCAAACGGGTCGCCCTGCCTTTCTCACCGAGCACCTCCACGCCCGCTTCGCGCCGAGCCCGGAGGGACTCGCAGGCTGCGGGGCCACCGCGCACGCACACCACGTCCCCCTCTGTCGGAGCGGCGGGGAAGTGCCCCGCGCCGGCGCGCGGCCCGCAGAGCCGGCGTCAGCGGCGGCGGCTGCGCGTTCGCTCACGCCTGCGCAGAAGCGCCCGGGAGCGGGTGGGGGGTGAAGAAGGGGCCGGCCTTCGAGCGACAGCGACGCAAGATGGCAGCCACCACGGGCTCGGGTGAGCAGGGGCGCCGGGCCCGGCCGGCGGAGGGGCCGCGGGCCCAGGCCGGGGTTCGGGGGCCCGCAGAGGCCTTTGCGGCGTGGCCGGGGCCTCTGCGCTGAGTCTGCCCGCTGGGCTCCGTGGCGGCGGCCCGGCCGGCCCGAGTCGGGAGGAGGAGCAGGCGACGGCCGGAAGCACGGGCGGGGGCCCGAGGGGCCTGTGGGCGGCGCGGTGAGGCCCAGAAGCTCCCCGGGGCGGCGTGAGGGCCCCGCAGAGAGGAAGGGCCGGGCCCCGGGGCGCTGCTGCGCGGCCGGAGCGGAAGAATTGGGGGGGAGCCCTGAGCCACTCCTGAAGAGCTGGGGCCGGCGGCTCTTTGGGGGAGATCGAGGGGTTCACTAGAGGAGGAGAGGCTCCCCAAAGCGGATGGAAGTCCCTTGTGGAGTGCCGTGGGTCTGGGGGAGAGGGGAACCTTGGGATGTCCGTTTGGCTGGGTCTGGATGGGAAGGTCTGGATGGATGGGCGGAGGAAACGGGACCGGAGGGGTAATTGAAAGGTTCTCCCATTGGCCACGGGGACGGCTCCAGGGTGAGTTCCTGGGATGGGGTTAGCGGAGGGACCTCTACTTTAATTAGAAAAGGGGAGCCTTGGGCTGGCTGCTTCTGCGGGGATTGAGGGCGATGAGTGAGGGGGGAGATCTCGGGTTCCTGAGGGTGCTGGTTGGTGCGGCCGACAGGGGAAGGAGTCCGTCATTGCCAGCCCCTGGCTTGAGAACACGAATATTAGGTTTTAGGAGGCAGGCTAGTGCTGGGAAGGACATACACATGGCGCTCCGATGGGGCACTAGCTGGAAACTTGCGATACTGGGTGGAACAGAGGTGAATTGGGAGCCCCCGAGGCGTCTGGTTGGGTGGGTGGGGGTGGAGGGGTCGACTGCGGGAGGTTTGTGCAGAGTGGGTAAGAGTGGGGAACGGCCAGGTTTCAGAGTTGTTTCTTTGAGAGAGAAAACATGTCCTCCTCTAATTGGGCGAGGGAAGCATCCCCTAGAAGTGTCTGTCTCGTGGAGCCCGGCACCCCTTTCCACTCCTGGGGACATTGGTAGCGGACGGGTGGGTTCAGGTCAGAAGTTCCCCGGATGCCGGATGGGTATGGAGAGAGAGGGACCAATGAGATGGGGATTATTGGGTGACTGCTCGGGGAAGGAAGCTGGGCAACAGGGAGTGAGGGGGCTCCACCTTGGGGGAGGGGCGTCCCTCCAGTCCCTAGCAGGTTAAGAGAAGCAGCACTTATTCTGAGACTGGATTCCCTGTTCTAAATACCTGATGTGAGCCTGAGAATGAAAATCCTGAAGGTCTGTTTCAGACCTAACATCCCACAGCTGAACATTAGGGGATTGACCCAGGCTGGCCTTCCTGAGGAGGAGGGTTGAGGATTGGCTGGTGAAGGACCAGAGGGGCTGATAAAACAAGAGAATCGGATTTTTGGAAGTGCAGGATTTGGGAGTGACAGTGAATTGTACCCTGAAGTGCCGGCTAGTGGTGACGTTGGCCAAGGAGGTCCTCCCAGGTGAGGGAGAGCTCTGATGGAGGAAGTAAACAGGTCTACTAGCCTGGGTACCGAAATCCTCTGGCTATTTCAGGCCACACAGCAGCACTGTTAGAAGAGGGTTGATGACTTAAAATGCACAGGGTACCCTAGCTGGTTTGCCTCAGTGGGTAGAGCTTTGGCCTTCGGACTGGAGGATGCCAGGTTCAATTCTGGTCTGGGGCACAAGTCTGGGTTGCAGGCTTGATCCCCAATGGGGGGTGTGCAGAAGGCAGCCAATCAATGATTCTCTCTCATCATTGATGTTTCTGTCTCTCTCCCTCTCCCTCCCTCTCTGAAATCAATAAAAAATAGATATTTAACAAAATGCACAGGTGAGGGAAGTTCATCTTTCCAGGATGTTGTTCCTCTGGTAACCCACCGTGTCATCTTTGTCTGATTGTTGGATGGGAAAGAAAGAAATGGATGCAGGGGATCTGACTAAAGTGACCTACCACAAGTTACTATTTATACTTAAGTAGCAGGGTCTTCCTAGAGCAGTGTTTCCCAAACTTTTGACATATGTGTACCCCTTCTATAATTTTTGTAACACTGAATACCCCTAGTAAAAAAAAAAAGGATGTATTTTAATAACAATCAAAATATTTTTCTTTTTTTGGTACATACACAAAATAATAATAGACGAAAAATAAAATTATTCATAATAAAATATAAATAAAAGTTATATTATAAATAACGTTTATTTGCACACCTGACCATCACGCCTCACAAGACTGTCTTGACTTGACTCATGTGAACGTAGAATTAGGCGCAGCTAAGCATGGTGCAGTGCATATCCCCACCAAACTCCGGTGCAACGCATACCCCCACTAAACTCTTTCCGTACCCCTGGGGGTACATGTACCACACTTTGGGAAACACTGTCCTAGAGGATAGAGGAGACCGTACAATCTTCTTAGATTTTGGTTTCAGTCAGAACAGTGCTGAGTCAATTCATTTACCAAGATACTGCCACAGACACTGTCAGAAGAGAGAGGCTGAGTCAGGCCAGACTCCTGTGGGAAACTTCTCACCAGAGTATAACACCCCTGCCAGGTTCTATGAACTGGGGCAGAGGGGTTACCTGGAGCAGCCAGCATTATGGTGGTATTGCATCTCAGCCCTATTGTCAGCCACTTGGGCTACCTACAATTTTTAACAGCTACTTAATTCTAATTTCTTGATGCCCTGCCAGGGAAGAGTGAGTGGTGTGTAAATGCAGTGGTGGTCAGATAAAGCAATGTCAGCTGCTGTCTAGAGGAATTACAGGAGCACTTGGCATGGTTTAGATCAGCCGTCGCCAACTGGTGGTCCGTGAGGTCCGAAAGGTTGGCCACTGCTGGGTTAGATAACATGGACAGAGGAGCCTTAAAGTGAGTTTCCCCAAACTCTATCTGTTAATACAAAAAGCCTGCTATGTCCCATTGTGAATAGTGAACAAGATAGACATAGCCCGTGTCCTTGAGGAGCTTCTAGTCTATTCTGGGATAAGACCATTAAGGAGTAAATAATAAAGACAATTTCAGATGGCAGTAAATACCAGGAAGGAGGTTGTATAATGTGATAAAGGGTCTCTGAGAGAAGGCATTTGAACTGAGACAGATGATGGCAGGAGCCAACCCTACAGCATGTGTCACAGGCAGGAGAAGGAGGAGACAGTGAGTAAGTACAAAGGCACTGTGGCAGGACCAAGCTTGGTATGATGAGATAAACAAACAAATAAATGCCTTAGTGTACAAGGGAAGATATTTAGGACGGTAGTTGGAGAACTGGAGCTTTGGATTTTATTCATTGTAAAGAGAAATCATTGAAAAAGTGCCTGGTATGAAGTAGGCATTCAGTAAATATTTGTTGAATGAATGAGTAGAGTCTGAAAAAGATGGGTGGCAGGATCTGATCTGTGCCCCTAGGCAATGAAGGAGTGCAGAGTGCTAAGAGTGGAAGCAGAAAGATTTTAATTGGGTTAACTAAAATGAGTGTATTAACCTCTCTGCTTTCTGATCCTGAGAAGTCTTTGAGGTGTGGTCAGGAGCTCTGAGGCCTGCCTTAGGTTAGAAACAGGCCTCTCCATTAAGCTGCTTCTGGTTGCCAAGAAACAGCTGTGAAACCTTTGAGTTCCTGTGGGGCTGAACTTAGTTTTTTATGGTCACTGCTTTCACACTTGGCTACAACACCTTCCCACCTCCCTTAGTTTTGCAGGGTGTGGTTTCTGCATAGATGCTAGAGGGTGGGATTGGGAAAAGCCCACTAGAATCCCTCCAAATGCCTTTGTTATGACAGGTGCCTCATCCAGGATTGCAAGACCTTATACAGTAGCTCTTGGCTGCCAGGTCCTTTTTCTCACCCAGTACCCCACAGGCTTCCCTGACAGATAACCGGAAACTGGATGCCAGAAGGGTAAGCCCTGGCTGGGCATGATTTTAAATTTGCATACATTGACATGGCCTTGTACACCCACTCAGCTTATGAAAATTTAACCATGTAGACAGTGGAGGTTAAGTAATCTTCCATTCCATTCAAGGGTGTTCCCCAGAGAGAGGTGGAGATGAAAACCTGTAGGCTCTTAGTTGGTCTTGTTCCCGAGTGTCTCATTGTGTGAGCATTTTGTTGTGCCTGTTGTAGCTAAGCGCCTTTTGTACAACGTGAACCTTACATTCAGGAGCGCTGCTTCATGTATTACTCAGCTGAAGAAGCAGCAGTCTGTTGCAGCTGTGGAGGGGAAACGCTCCGCTGGGCCAGTACAACCTATTGCTCTCGTTAGGGATTGCCAAGGTTAATTCTGATGGTCATTATTTTCCCCTTCACAGTAACTTTAAACCCACCATATCCCTCCACCGCCACGTTTTCTTTCTTTCACCTGAATGTTGCTCTAGAGTAATTTGATAAAAGTGGAATACAAAATGTGAGGTCAGGAATTCTCGGTTTAATTTTGAAAAACCCCAGTAAAGTACAGCACATTGGTGAAGTAAATATTTTAACATTTCTATATTTTGTATAGTGCTTTAGAGTTTTCCAAGCACTTTGATTTACCTGCTGTGTCATCTCATCCAACTCTCCAGTAAGCTAACCAAGGGAGGTTCTGGCCCCACAGTATTAACTGAGGGAGATTGGTGGCTGGCTGAGGGAACAGTGTGATACTCAGACTAGAGCCTCAGAGTTTTGACTTCAGTTCCCTCTCCACCCTGCTTCAGTACCTTAGGAAGGAAGCAGAAAGGCTTGGGTTTGGGCATATTCTCTTCCTAGGTTTTAGAATGGTTAAGCTTGGTGAACAGGGTTACAGCTTTAATGAGAAGCATCTGCCACTGGTAGCAGGAACCCTTTTTTAATCCCATTCTGAGGAATGTGAAGTTTATTTCTAAAGAAGCTTTTGATTATACCTTATACTCAATAATTTATACTTGTTGTATAAAGTAGGTTCTAATCTTCATTTACATGTAAACCCTTCAGACTTCTCTCTCTTTTTTTTAAATATATTTTATTGATTTTTTACAGAGAGGGAGAGAGAGGGATAGAGAGCTAGAAACATCAATGAGAGAGAAACATCAATCAGCTGCCGCCTGCACATCCCCCACCGAGGATGTGTCTGCAACCAAGGTACATGCCCTTGACCGGAATCCAACCTGGGACCCTACAGTCTGCAGACCGATACTCTATCCACTGAGCGAAACCTGTTTTGGCCAGACTTCTCTTTAAGCTGCACTTTTAAGGCTTTCTATGTGCTAGATACTGTATTAAATACATTATCTCATTTCTCAGAGCAAGCCTTTGAGGAAGGTAACTATTGCGAAGGTGAGGAAACTGAGCTCAGAACCAGTGACTTGCAGAGCCAGAGTACAGAACCAAGACACATGCTCTTGACTGTATTATCATTGTCCTAGTCCCCCTTGCTTGTTTTCAGCTAGGCATCTCAAGTTCCTTCAGCCATTGCATGCTTGTTGACATCTCTGCCTTGGCTGATTAGGTTTTCATGGATAGGTAGTAATGACTGTCACACAGGATTCTTTCCTCATCCTCACATTCTCTGCATCACAAGCCCAGTAGGTGTGACCAGACAACAGATGCCAAATCCTCCTCTTCTCCATCTCCATTATTGTCATTCTTGTCCAACCAGAACCATCTTCCATAGAATTTGCCTAGAAGAATGCAAAAGCCTTCGGTTTCCAGTCTTGCCCTTTTCCAGTACATTCTTCATAGAGAAGGCAGAATGATCCGTAAAACAAAAACTGCCACACCCCTGCAGAAAGCTTTTCCCACTGCACTTAGAATAAAATCAATTTTTTCTCAAGGCCCACAAGCCCTTCTGTGGTCTTGGTCTTGCCTGCTGCTCCCTGACTTCGTGTGATGTTACACACCTCTGCTTTTGCTCCTCTCCTTTTGGGAATGAATGTTCTGCCAGCGTATCTTCACATGACTAACTGCGTCTTATTCTTCAGGTCTTAGTTTTTCAGAAAGGCCATCTCTGACCTCCTCATTCAGTAGTCTTGGTCATTATCACATCTCTGTTCTGTTCTCTTTCAAAGTGCTTAACTTTATCTGAAGTTTCATTTGTTTTTCTTGAATATTTTCTGTGCCTTTCTGCTAGGGTGAGATTCTGCCTTGTTCTCTGCTAGTCCCTGGCATTCAGCATTGTCCCTGACATATAGTAGGACCTTCATAAATATTGAAGTTACAGTAAATTAATCCAGGTCTTACCTTGATATATAAACTTGACATATTTGAAGAAACAATATGTCTGATAGGGCAGAAGCAAATGTGGCTGTTCAGCCTTTCAAAAAGGACAGCTGTTGTCTTGATTAGTTGGTATTTATAAAGCGACTTGAGCATAGAATTAACTCTGTCCTCTCCTTCCCAAACTGTCCTGGCACTTCCCATGTCTAATTCTTTGTCTCCACCCTATTAGAGAAAATCTAATCTTTGGCCTTGGTCTCCCTAGCCTAGCAGCAAAAAAACCACAAGGTTTTGTCATCAGTCGATTATTGTCACATTGTCTTGATTGTAAAGAATGATTGCCACTATTTCTTCCTCTTAGGTCATTGGTTCCCAAACTAGTGTACATCAGAATCAGCTCGAGAGAGTTGATCAGCTTGTTAAGCCCCACCCTCTGAGTATCACATTTAATAGTTCTGTGGTGTTGTATAGTGGTCTGGAGGGTGGCCTGAAATTTTGCATTTCTAGCAAGTTCCTAGGTGATGCTATAGAGAAGGAGAGAAAAAATATGCTTCTGGGCAGGCACTAACTAGGCAGCTAGACTGCATTTGCCAGTTACTCAGAAGTAAAAGTTAACTTTCCTAACTTTATATCTAACTTCAGTGACATTGAAACTATATACATCTTCCAGGCCTCCTTATTTTCCAACCAGACTCCTAGCTCAATGCACTCTTTCCTGACTGGGCACCCAAACCAGTTTTAATTAACAGCTATCTTTTCAGGAGAAACCTCTGAGGCTCTGCCATTTTAAATCAAGACCCAGGCCAGGCCAAGTTTTTTTCTGATATCAGTATGCTGTAATAGCTGCTGCTTTGTGATCATACTTTTCCTAAAAGATGTTTCAAAATCCTTTTTGTGCCAGAAATTTTTTTTCACTTGGTACTTATATATTTTTAAATTCTTTATTGTTTAAAATATTACATATGTCTTCTTTTTCCCTCATTGATCTCTCCCTGGCCCTTCCCATCCCCAGCACATGCCCTCACCCTCCCCCCCTACTGCCTGTGTCCATGGGTTATGCTTATGTGTATGCATACAAGTCCTTTGGTTGCTCTCTTACCTCCCTGTCCCTCCCCTGCCTTTCCTCTGAGGTTAGATGGTCTGTTCGATGCTTCTATGTCTCTGGATCTATTTTTGTTCATCAGTTTATGTTGTTCATTGTACCAGAAATATTTTAATATTTCTTCATAATATGTTGTGTGTTTCAAATTGCTGCATTAAATATTTTACTATGACATGGTATAAGACCCTATCAAATATTCATGCTTTTTCAACCTAGTTGTCATATTTTCTTTGTAATATCCTGCAGCTGCTGACTTTTCAGTTTATATTTAGCCAAGAGAATAACTGGCTGACTTTTGATACTGACACAGATCCAGGAAAAATCCTTTTTGAAAGAAGAATTCTGAAGTAACAGGAACAAATGTTTGTTTGGTTTTTTTTTTTAAAAAATCTTAGATTACTATATTATATCACCTTGCTGAAGTTACCTTAACATTTTCATGGTTAACTTTTTAATAGTTAAGATTGACAACAGTCCATGTTTACATCCTCTGTATTGTACTTGAAGCTATTTCTCCAGCTGCCTTTTAGGAGTCAGGTTCACACATTAATGTTAGGAATCTTAAAATTTAGGCTGATTCAGTGGATTAAAGAGATGTAGGAAGAAAAATAGGTTAGAGAATTCTTGAGGTTTCTGATGTGATAAGCTTCTGGGTTTTGTTTTTTCTTTTGCATGTGCGGATTTAATTTTTAGTATAGTCACTAAAATCTTTTGTTAAAATTAATATATTATAATTTTGAGCTTATACTCTACATTTGGGATGAGATGAAGTCTTCACTTGTGGCTGATATACTAGTACTCACAAGGTCTTCAGGATCTCTGAACTCCACTAATATTTGATTTATGTCCCTGGAGTACCTCTAAAATTCTAGACCTAGGATGTGGTCGGGCAATTTGGAATAAAATGCTCTTACATGCAGTTTCTAAATGGTTTGGGATATGTATCCTATTAAACAAAGTTTATTTTATAGTGAAGAATCGTTTGTTTTATAGTTTGTTTCCCTAAAAGTCTTAAGCACACTTCAGTAAAAAAACAAAAAAAAACCCTGAAAACTAAAAAATTACAAGAAAACTAGTTATCGAGTAATTAGTTATCTCAAAATAGACAACAGTATCAGAGTCCAACATTTTGTCCATAATAGACCATATTAGAGTTTACAGTAGGAATGAAAGAGATACTGTTTAATCAGGAAAACATTTATTGAGTACCATTATATGCCAGGCAGCATACCAGATTCTGGGGAGGCAGGATTGAATGAGTCACAGCTCTAACTTAAGAAGCTCAGAGAGTGAGTCAGACAATAAAAAAGAAAGAAAGCAAAACTTAAAAGAAAGAGTACAGCATAGACATTAGGTAAAGGTATATGAGAGAGGGAGGGCTCTGAGAGGACCTCTGCAGACTGCCTGGTTTCTAACTTAAAATTTATGTTTCTTTTTGAGATCATTAAATTCAAAATTTAATGGATAACTTTTCTCGAGCTATTTAAATTCCATACTAAGCCCCTCTGGTGATATTTATAATGTTAAACTTCCTTTTAATAGTATTCTGAATGTTTCCCTACTGTATTTTTAGAAATAAAAAATTAGAATTTTGTGACATTGAGCATCATTCATTCTGAAATAATACAGCAAGCTAACACCCAGCATTTGAGTGCATACTCAGCAAAGCACTCTTCAAGTTGAAAGTCAGCAGTATACAAAACAGATGAAGTTTATGTTCAGATGGGATAGACAATAAACTAATGTCATGTGGTTATGATTGCTGTGAAGAGAATAAAGTAAGATAAGGTAATGGGAAGTTAGACCTCAGTGAGGATTAAGGGAGCCAGCCAACTATTTACAGCTCTGGGACAGAGAATTCTAGGGTGAGGGAACAGCAAGTGCAAAGGAAGAAAGTCAATTTGCTCATTCAGAAACTTAAGGATTGATGGTATGGCTGAAAGAGAGTGAGAACAAGGGGAAGGGTGGTGGGAAATGATGTTGGAGAAGCAGGTGCATCTCTGTAGGTGAGGAAAGGAGTTTAGATGTATGTTGGTTGCAAGGAGAAGCCAGTAGGGAGGGCTTTGAGTGGAGAGGGGGCTGATGGATCTAATGGGAATGATGTCCTACTTTTTTAAAGGCTTACTGTGGAGAATAGGCTATAAGTAGAGAGCAGTTGGACTAAGAAACCAGGTAGGAAACTGAGGACTACAGTGATCACAGTGGAGATTGTGAAAATGATCATATTTGGGATCTATTTGGAAATAGGTTGGGCATGAGATGTAAAGGAAAGATTTCTTATTAATGACTCCAAAGTTTTGGAGCCAGAGCAATCTGGTAAATGCGCTATATTTTTAAATTGAGGAGTGGGTAGTTTTGAGAGTAGATTGAGAATTGTAAGGGAGTTCTGTTTGGAACTGTTTTGAGTTAGGTCTGTTAGGCATCTATTAGTAAATGGAGATGGCTAGCTGGCAGTTAGTTGAAAATATAAATTGAAGAGTCATCAGCTTCCTTGGTCTTCTAGGTAAAATAACTTGGGTAGTAGAGTAGACAGAGGAGCAGAGGTCGGTGGGCTGTGCCCTGAGGCCTAACAGCCAGTGTTTGGAGGTCAGGGAGGTGAAGCCAGGCCCTCTGTGAGGCAAGAAGAGAACCTGTGGCTAAGGGAAGAAAGACCTAAAGAAGTGAGTAATTAGGTGCTACTGAGAGCTCCAGGAACTTGGAGTGGGGACTGAGAATTTACTAGGATTTGGCTAAAGGGTGCTGCTTGGTGCCCCTGACAAGCAGTTTTGGTGAGTGACTGGATAGAAAAGGCTGATTGATTAGAGTAGGTGCAAGTAAGGTGAAGAATTGTAGACAAGGAGTTTAGACAGCCCTTTTGAGGGTTGGTTTGTTTGTTTTTTGCTAAGCAGGAACAAAGAAATAAGATGGCAGCTAAAATGGGATGTGGGGTCAAGTGAGGGTTTTTTTTTTTATGTTCTTTGACTAGCCTCTTTCTTTTTTTTAAAAAAATATATTTTATTGATATTTTAGAGGAAGGGAGAGAGATAGAGAGCTAGAAACATAGATGAGAAAGAAACATCGACCAGCTGCCTCTTGCACACGCCCTGCTGGGGATGTGCCCGCAACCAAGGTACATGCCCTTGACTGGAATTGAACCTGGGACCCTTCAGTCCGCAGGCCGACGCTCTACCAGAGCCAAACCGGTTTCGGCCAAGTGAGGGTTTCTTTAATCTTATGGATAATTCAGGGCTGATAAAGGTGATTCATGTATTACAGAAGGTGCTTTACAGGTTTTATTTCATTCATTCATCCTGTCACCTACAGAGGCAGGGAATATTGAGATCCCTGTTTTGCTGAGGCTTAACTTGGGAGTCACACAGCTAGAAAGTTCTGGAGTGGTATCTTGAATCTAAGCCTGTGCTCTTAATTCTCTGCTAAGAGATTAAAGAAATTTACCTAAAGTATACTGTATTCTGATTCTTATTTGTAAAAGGTAACATAGCCATTACCCTGACCAGTCTTTTTGAAATGGAGTGGTAGATCAAATATCTTATTTGTGATAATAATAAAAAGTGTCTAAATATATGAGTATATACATATGGGGAAGCCTGGATTGACTTTGTATAATTTTTATATAAAAGACTCCATCTTTTATAAATGGAGTGTGCATGCCTTTTTATCCTTTACTCATTCACCCCCCCCCCAATAATATTTATCTACAATGGTAAGATATGTACACATATAATAACTTAATAAAAAATGAAAAAATATTTATCTGAAGACTAAGGTGTGAAGACCAGTTGTTTTTATGTCACATTGTAAAATGGCAACTACCAGGACAGTAATGCAAATTAATATGCCCTGTCTTAAATCTCTTACTGTACCTTCTGTTTTTTTACCTATCTAGGCCTGTAAGAAGTTTGATAACATATCCTGTCACAGTATTTGCTCATGGGCCATATAATTTGGTCTGGCTCTGCCAAGGCAACTGCGGAAAGGACTTGAAATTTAATAAATCTAGGAGTTTTTAAAATAGCAATGTAATTTTTAAGTTGATAATTTTGTATGGCCCTCAAATGATGTTATAAATATCTAAGTAACCCATGTCAGAACAAAGGTTCCTCACACCTGCTCTAAGCAAATGCCTCCGGCTTTAGAGGCTGTTGGTAGTAGCACTTCCCTAACCTGGCCCCTAAGCCTTCCAGCCCATCCTGAACATTACCCTGGAGATTTGCCTTATCTCTTGTCCTACTCAGAGCCTTTTGCAGCTCTCCACTAATGATCCTCAGGATAAAGTCCAGTCCCTCCTAGTAACATGAACCCACCTCCTTAGCTTTCATCAAATTCAAAGGGTTCTATGAGCACCCCCCCCCCCATCAAAAGTTAAGAAACATTGCCCTGTGATAGATTGTATTTCTCATATATTTTAATACTGTTTTATTTTGTTGAACTTGGTATGTTTATATCTTGCTTCCTTAGTGAAACTTTATACTCTGATTAGGAGGCCTGTTTTTTGTTTTTGTTTTTTCTTTCATAGTCCCTATAAGGTCTGGCATGGTGTTAGGTAATTATTGCATTGAAAAAGATCTGTGTATGCATATGTTACTGACAAATTTATGTAAAGGGAAAAAAAACCTAGCAAACTTTTTTTTTAATGTCAGTCCTGAAATATATGGGTTTTTTTACTTGTAAGTGAGCTCAGACTTTCGTACACTAAACATGGTGAGCTCCCAAGTAGAGTTCAGTATACCCAGCTAACCTGGTGCTAGTTAGCCACTTCTATTTAAATATCAGAAAAGACTGAATGAATTGCCTCATAATTTAAATATTTTTAAATTCCTGATTTCTGCCTGGTGCTTATTCCCCAAACTTCGCTTCTAATGAATTTTGAATGAAAATAAAAATTAAGCCGAAACCGGTTTGGCTCAGTGGATAGAGCGTTGGCCTGCAGACTGAAAGGTCCCAGGTTCGATTCCGGTCAAGGACATGTGCCTTGGCTGCAGGCACATCCCCAGTAGGGGGTGTGTAAGAGGCAGCTGATTCTCTCTCATTGATGTTTCTGACTCTCTATCCCTCTCTCTTCCTTTCTGTAAAAATTCAATAAAATATATTTTAAAATAATAATAAAATAAAAATTTATGGCTGAGAAAAAAATTAATTAAAAAGAAAGTCTCCTTTAGCCTTAGCCGGTTTGGCTCAGTGAATAGAGAGTTGACCTGCAGACCAAAGGGTCCCAGGTTCAATTCTAGTCAAGGGCACATACCTCAGTTGCAGGTTCTGGCCCGGACCCTGGCCTGGGTTCATGCAGGAGGCAACCAATCAATGTGTTTCTCTTATATAGATATTTATCTGTCTTTCCCTCTCTCTTCCACTCTCTCCAAAGAATCAGTAGAAAAATATCCTTAGGTGAAGATTTAAAAAAAAAAAATGTCCTTTAAATGCTATCCAGTTTGTGGGCTTACATTCAAGATTTAGCTAAATAAAGGTTAATATAGTTAAAGTACTTAACTGCCTGATGCCTAACTAACACAACGTTTATCAATTTTTATTTATCGTTCTGACAAAAAAAAAAGAGTTTAAAATATCTGTTGAGATAACCCTAGGATGTTGAGTGTCAAAGGGTTTTTTGAGGACAATTAGATGACCCCAGGGATATTGTAAAGTATTGGACCTTAAACAGAATATGACCCACAGATATTTGACCAGAGCAAAGGAGTGACTGTCCCCTTTGGACAGGATGTGTATTCTCCAGCTCATCTCAGTTCTTAAACCTGTTTGAGCCAGATGTTAAATAAATTTGCAAAGTCATACCACTCTTCTCACTTATTTTGTTCTTTGGAAAATACAATTATTTCATAAGATATGTTATCTTAACATGCAATAGTTTATTGTGATTAATTTTAAATGAAGTAATTATTTTTTAAAATCTCTTTTAATTTCTAATTCAATATATATCGCCAGAACCAGTTTGGTTCAGTGGATAGAGCGTTGGTCTGCGGACTGAGGGGTCCCAGGTTCGATTCTGGTCGGGGGCATGTACATTGGTTGCAGGCACATCCCCGGTGCGAGGTGTGCAGGTGGCAGCTGGTCGATGTTTCTCTCTCATCGATGTTTCTAGCTCTCTATCCCTCTCCCTTCTTCTCTGTGCAAAACCAATAAAATATTTAAAAAAAAATAAAATCAATACAAACATATTTTATTTATATATATATATATATATATATATATATATATCAATAGCTATAATCCACATCAACAAAGGCTCTTTGAAGTCCTCAGTAATTTTTAAAAGTATAAAGAGGTCTTGAGATCAAAAAAGTTTGAGAATTACTGTTCATATGGAATAAATGCTTATTGTCATTAATCAGTATAAAGTACAATTATTCTGATTTTTTATATATATATATATATATATATATATATATTCCAAATCCAGCTTGCAATATTTTAAGAGTGCCTAATAGATATTAGCCAATCCAAAGTTTTTCATTTATTAAACTACTGGAGGCCCAGTGCGGGGGTGGGGAGTGTCCCTCAGCCTGGCCTGCCCCCTCTCACAATCTAGGAGCCCTCAGGCGTGGGAGGCGACTTGGCTCTCAGGGGAAGGTGAAGCCCCATCACACCTCTGCTGCTGCCACTGCCTGCAGTGCAAGCCTTGGCCGGCCCTGGTTACCTGAGCCTTGGGTGACTGGGAAGCCACCATCTGAGGCTTACTTGCACCTCAGGCCAGCCCTGGGTGGCTGGGCTGAGGGGACTGGGCACCCCTATCTTGTGGCTATGAGCACTGCCATCTTTGAGGGCATGACAGTCAATTAACATATTCCCTCCTTATTGGCTGTGGGTGCTGCCATCTTTGAGGATGGGGCAGTCAATTAGCATATTCCCTCCTTGTTGGCTTTGGGCACCACCATTTTGCGATGGTGTGAGTGTCAATTAGCATATCCCCTCTTTATTAGATAGGACAGGAGGCCCATTGCACGAAGATTTGTGCAATAGGCCTTCCTTCCTATGGCTGTCGGCACTGGTTTTCCTCCGGCACTCGGGACCTGGGCCGCAGCAGAGCCAAGCCATCAGCCTTCAGCGGAGCCAAGCCTTCAGTCTTCAGGCTTGTCTCCGGCCACAGCGGAGTCTTCAGTCTTTGCTCAGGCAGAGCCTTCAGTTTTGCTCTGTGCCTGCGTATATAAATTAACCTATTTTGTTGGGTTGATTTGCATACTCACTCCTGATTGGCTAGTAGGCGTCACAGAGGTATGGTCATTCTGCATCTTTCTCTTTTATTAGTGTAGATATCTGGTGACTTCTTTATAATTAACTCAAATTATCCTGTAATGTCAATGCTGCTGTAATAAAAAGCTGACTTTGTCCTCTGTGGTGCTCAGTTACTGTTCCAAAGGCCATCTTAAAATGAGTTTATTTAACTGATTCTGTTGTTCAATTGTGTATATGGGTTTTGCACACTTTTAAAAATATTTGAATGTCTGACCCCATGGGAATGTATGTTGGAAGTATAGGATTCTTTACTAACGTATTTTCTCATACTTCACTATTAGGACTCAAACATCAGAAAAGTATACCTTGAATTCATCACCTGTTTTGAAACTAATAACAATGATATCTGGTTGTTAGATGAAGAGATAACACTTCTAGCCACAGGATGTTCTTTGCCAAAGTTTGCAAGAGGAATAGTCATACCAGAAGTAGGTAATCCAGCTTGACTTAAATTTTATGCAACACAAGAAAGCAGCACATTTATCTTGCCAAAAAAAGCAACTTCATTCAACAAAGGACTTAGCTATGGAAGTTATTGTACTTTGCCATTGTTCATTTGACTTGAACAAGTTTGGTAATATTAAAAAAATGCAGCCGAAACCAGTTTGGCTCAGTGGATAGAACATCGGCCTGCGGACTAAAAGGTCCCGGGTTCTATTCTGGTCAAAGGCATGTACCTTAGTTTCGGGCACATCCCCAGTAGGGGGTGTGCAAGAGGCAGCTGATCGATGCTTCTTTCTCATCGATGTTTCTAACTCTCTATTCCTCTCTCTTTCTCTCTGTAAAAAATCAATAAAATATTTTTTTTTAAATGCAGACACAGTTATTGGTCACTTAGGGAATACCATTAAGTGAGAGTCCCACTTTCAGAGATTCTGCAATACATTTTGTAATCAGGTGTCATACAACTGAATCCCTGAAGAAGGTGGAGTGTGACTGATGGCTATCTGGGAGAAGGCTGTTTCAGGCAGAGGGAATAGCAAATACAAAGGCCCAGAAGTAGGACCCTTGCCTACAGTGTGGTTGATGTGGGCCTTGAGTATAATATTGTTATTGTTTTGTTTTGCTATCCTACCTAATAAAAGAGTAATATGCAAATTAACCACCACTCTGCCACACCCACAAGCCACGCCCACCAGCCAATCAGAGTGAGCATGCAAATACACCCAACCAAGATAGCCACAGCCACAGAGAGCAGGAAGGAGGCTTGGGTTTCCCAGGCAATGGAGGAAGCCAAGCTTTCCACCTGCCTTTGCCAGCTTAAGCCTCCATTCAAGGCTACAAAGTTTTAATTATAGAAGGTAAACAAATCCATACAGAAATGGCCGTAGCCACAGAGTTAGAAAGAACTAGAGGCTAAGGTTGCTCCCAGCAATGGAGGAAGCAAAGCTTTCCGCACATCCTGTCTGGCCCAGGCCTCCACTCCAGACTACAAAGTTTCAATTACAGAAGCTACATAAATTCCAACAGAAATGGCTGCCGCCATTGAGCAAGCAAGAGACTTGGCTTCGCCCCAGGCTACAAAGTTTCAATTATAGAAGGTAAATAAATTCCAGATACCAGGGCCTCCACTTGGGTCGCCAGGGGGTGTGGCTGGCTTGCAAAGCACAACAGGCCCCTCGCTCAGGCCACCCCACACCCCAAGGGAACTCCCACCCTGATCTAGGACACCCTTCAGAGCAAATCAGCTGGCCCCTACCCATGTACCAGGCCTCTATCCTATCTAATGAAAGAGTTATGCATAGTGGCCATCACTCCAACACAATATGGCTGCCCCCATGTGGTCAAAGATCCTGCCCCTATGTGGACACAAGATTGCCAGCAGGGGAAGGCCGTTGGGAGGGACCAGGTCTGCAAGGGAGGGCAGTTGCAGGCGATCATCCCTGCAGGGGAGGGCAGTTAGGGGTGACCAGGCCAGCAGAGGAAGGAAGTTGGGACAAACAGGCTGGTAAGGGAGCAGTTAGATATCAATCAGGCTGGAATGGGAGTGGTTAGGGGGTGATCAGGCTGACAGGCAGAAGCAGTTAGGGACAATCAGGAAGGCAGGCAGGTGAGCAGTTGGGAGCCAGCAATCCTGGATTGTGAGAGAGCTCCCAGATTGGAGAGGATGCAGGCTGTGCTGGGGGGACATACACACTCCCGTCCCCGTGCATGAATTTCATGCACCAGGCCTCTAGTGCAAATAATAAGAGAGGTAAAATAAGTCAGGAAATAAGAAGGGGGGGGGGATTACCCATAATCTTTGTACCCAGAGATAATCACTTGCTATCTTGGTCTGTTTCCAATTTAAGCTTAGGATGTCACTTAGCATCTGTATTAGTTCACTAAGGCTGCATAACAAAATACCAGACTGGGTGGCTAAACAACAGAATTTATTTGCTCTAGGTCTGGAGCCTAGAAGTAGAAAAAATCAGTGTCAGCAGGTTTGGTTGCTTCTGAAGCCTCTCCCATTGGCTTGCAGATGGCTGCCTTCTCACTGTGTCCTCATCACATGGTCTTTACTTCATGCAAAGGTGTATCCTTACTGTCTCTGTGGGTTCTAAGTTTCTTCTTCTAAGGTCATCAGTTAAATTGGATTAGCACCTATCCTAATAGTCTCACTTTAATCCATTCTTTGAAAGCACTGTTTCAATATATGGTCACATTCTGAGGTGCTGGGAGTTAGGGCTTCAACGTGAATTTAAGAGGACACAATTCAGCCCATCGCACCATCTATGATCAGGTATTTATATTTATCAGCCTTCCTATAAGTATGATTCTATCTATAGTCTTCATTGACCATTCATTTGTATTAGTTTAGGTTTATAAATTAACCAGTTAGTAATGCACAGTGATTTTTTTCCCTAATCCAAATTAATTAGGATTATTAAAGATTTATATTTAACTCTTTTTAACAAAAGATGTATTCTCTGACTCTTTGCTTATAATGTCACAGACATCCTTCAGTTTTGTGTTTGCTGGAGGAGACTTAATGACTGTTCTATGGATGAAAAAATGGCAGTGTTTCCCAGACAAACCATTCAAGTATGCTTTCAGGTTTTTGCTTACATTTATTTTATTTTTTAAATATATTTTTATTGATTTCAGAGATGGGGAAAGAGGTAGAAACATCAATGGGGAGAGAGAATCATTGCTTGGCTGCCTGATGCACACCCCCTCCTGGGGAATGAGCTCACAACCTAGGCATGTATCCTTGATCAGGAATAAAACCTGGGACTCTTTAGTCCGCAGGCAGACACTCTCTGTCCACTGAGCCAAATCAGCAAGGGCACTTACATTTATTTTAAAAGGAAAATTTTACCATCAGTATAAATGAGAAGTTAGTATAATATTATGTGCCCTAAATAACTTACTCTTAAAAATAAATACATGAATGTAAAAGCAAGTTAATTCATGTGCACCTAAAATCATCTATGTGTTGCTCAAACCAAAAGCCTGGGAGCCATAGTTTACTCCTTTCTCTCATGTGTCATAGGCAATCTGACAACAAATCTTATCAGTTCAGATTTCTAAATATCTAGAATTGTGCTACTTCTCACCACCTTCACTGCCATTACCTGATCCAAGCCAGTATTATCTTTTGCAGGATTCTTGGAATAGTCTCCTAGCTGTTTCTGCCCTAGCTCCCTTCACTGTGTTCACACAATAATCAGAGGGATCCTGTTAAAACAAGTCAGATTCTGTTACTCTTCTGTTTAGAACTCCAGTGGCTTTTTTTTTTTAATATATTTTTTATTGATATTTTACAGAGAGGAAGGGAGAGAGATAGAGAGCTAGAAACACCGATGAGAGAGAAACATCAACTAGCTGCCTCTTGCACACCCCCTACCAGGGATGTGCCCGCAACCAATGTACATGCCCTTGACCGGAATCGAACCCGGGACCCCTCAGTCCGCAGACCTCTACCACTGAGCCAAACCGGTTTCAGCTCCAGTAGCTTTTTTATGTCACTCAATAATAGTTGAAGTCCCTAATTTCCTGCTGCAGCTAACTTGGCATGGTTGCTCTTCTTTGAGGCTGTGGGCAAGGTCCTCCTTCAGGGCTTTGCACTTCCTATTTCCTCTGCGTGGAAGACTCCCTCCCACTCCCACTCCCACTCCATAAGTCAGGCTCCCTCATTTTCAGGTCTGTAGTCATGACTCCCGATTGCAGTAAGACTTTCCTTGATCACCCTATTTAAAATTGTAACTCCTCCTTTCATTACTTTGTGCTCTAAAATACCACCGTCTCTCATACTACATAACCTGCATGTTTATTTTATCAATTATATGTGTCCCACTAGAGTGTAAACAACATGAGGGCATGCATTTTTGTTTTGTTCACTACTTATTCCCCAGTGCCTAGAAGAGTGTCTGATATATAGTCAATGCTCAGATATTTATTCAAATTGAATTAATAGCAGCATGCATTCCACACTTTGGGAAATACTGAGATATACCGGGAACGTCTTCCACCATCTTAAGTCCCTTCAGTGGGTCTTTGTTCACAGTCCTATGTTGAGTTACTTATCTCTGAGAGTCTAGCCAGAGGAATAGTCCAAATTCCAGGGAAAGAGGTGGGAGGAAGGAGAGACAGTCAGGACTGTTTGGGAGAGCACCCTCGGAGAGTTGCTCTGCCCTCCCACCGCCCCATTTCCTCGCTGGCCCCAGTACTAGGCTCTGTTCTGGAAGACACCGAGACAACGGCTCGAGCCTCATCTGAACTCGGGAGTAGTGTCTAGAACCTGTGAGGTGTGTTTGTGTACTTCTTTGTCAGGCTTTGGGTTTTTAGAAACAAGTAAATCAGAGAACTGACTACCCTCTTTTAGCTTTCTCTTTTAAGAGAGAAACTGTGGCTTAAATAATCGAAAATGTTACCCTTGGTGCCTTTGGTTGACTCTTACTGATCAAGAGGACATAGTTGTTATATGATGCAGTCAGGATAACTCTTCCTCCTAAGGTAGTTTGAGAGTCATTCTAACAAATGAGCACAGAAATGTGTAATAAGTTCAAAACAGAAGAAATTGCTTCTTGTCTCCAAGGCACTTTTGTTAGTAATTGATATTGATGGTTTTCATCTAACTAATGGACCCAAATGAATCAACATTTCCACATGGAAGCCCTTTATCAAGTTCAGAAATGGGGTGGGGTGTCTTTCTAGTTTTGAGGATGTCTTTCTTGGTTCAGTTGTTACTTCACCTGTAACAAAACCATAAGCCCCTTCCTTCTGGTTTGCTGGTCAATTACAAATAGATCGGAAAGCAGCAAATTTGAGGTGCAACAACTTTCAGCATTATTTGCATGTTAGCATCTTCATCCCCAGGTAGTGATAATGAGCAACTAACTCTAGGTTTACTAGCTCCCCTGGAGTTGCTAGTATCTTGAATTTCTTTCCATTTATTTTAGGAGTAAAAGTCCCTCGCAATTTTCGACTGTTGGAAGAACTCGAAGAAGGCCAGAAAGGAGTAGGAGATGGCACAGTTAGCTGGGGTCTAGAAGATGACGAAGACATGACACTTACAAGATGGACAGGGATGATAATTGGGCCTCCAAGAGTAAGCGTCGAGCTACGGCTATAAATGTCAATGTCTTAAATTCACTGTGCCTCCTTTTAAAAAATATTAGCCTTATCACGGAAAAAGCTCACCAATGGTATATTTTCTGAAATGTGGCTATTCTTTTTTGACCAGTTTCAGTTTATATATTTGAACCTCCTCTGATGCTGTTTAATCCCTCTAAATGGTAAGCAAAAACCTGTTTAGACTCATAGTGTGAATTTACATGACAATGTAGACAGTGAGGTTTGAGGTAATTGTACCCTCAGATGTAGTTTGGAACAAATTCTTGGGTTTATCAGATAACAAGACTCCAGATGTAGCCAACATTCCTGAAGACAGTGTCCAGATGAACCTTGGAAAGCCTTCACAGCTGTGGTTTTTATTCATTGTTTTCCAGTCTAATATGCGTCTGTATCCTAATTTTGGGGGCCATTCAATGAAGGATTATTGCCTGCCTGGTCCACTCTGATCTGTTCGAGACACTGTTAGGCCCAGAGGCCTTTGCAAAGAGACACAGTGGAAAATTACCTCTCTTTTCGAGCTTTGTGATTTGAGAGTTCCCAGTCTTCATAAAATCAGCTAACCTTTTTTTTTAATGTAAGCCCCCCAGAAATTTCATTTAATTATCATTAGAACCTGTTGTTAGGCGCTACTGTTGTGTACTTGCATTCTGTTTTATAGATGAAGAAACAGACTCACAGATGTTATTTGCCCAAAGTCACATGGCTAGTAATTTCCAAAACAGGTCTAACTCCAGAGCCTGCGTTCTTAACCACTCTGTTACATTGTGTCCCTCCGGTTTATAATTTGAGTTTTCCTCTGTTCCCATTATAGTATTATCCAGTTTAGTAATGTGATGTAGGAGTGAAGAAATACGTAGATTACCATAATGTGATACATTTTTCAGACAAGCAGTAGGAGATTCTGCCTGAATGCAGCTGGGCCTTTCCTGTGTCTGCTTGTGCTTAAGGATGATTATGTTCATTCTTTTCTCTGCATGTAAGGCTCTGCACCAACTCTGTAGGAGATAGAGAGTCACCTGGGATGTGGTCCCAACCGAAAAGAAAGTGGCCTGCTCATAAAGTGTTAGGACAATTTAACATGATCACCACTATACTACGGAAACATGTTAGGACAATTTAATGTTGATTGTAGGCTGTCACACACTCATGGCAAGTGACTAACTTTGCCAGTTGATGTTACTTAAGTCATTTTTCTAATACTATAGCTTTGTTTACTAAAAACATTTAGTAAAAATGTTTTTACTCATTTAAAAAAATATATATTTCTTTATTGATTTCAGAGAGGAAGGGAGGAGAGAGAGAAACATCAATGAAAGAGAATCATTGATCAGCTGCCTCCTGCACCTTCCGCCACTGAGGATCAATCCCCAACCCAGGCATGTGCCCTTGGCCGGAATTGAACCTGGGAATCTTCAGTCCGCAGGCTGATGCTCTATCCACTGAGCCACGCCAGCCAGGCCTTTACTCATTTCTTGATCTTTTTTTAAATCTATGAAAAGCAGGATTTTCTGGACCTATTAAATACTAGGGAAAACCTGATCTAGAAAACTCATTTCTTCGTGGAGATAATTTTTCTTGCTGCCTCTGAAAGTCCATTGTATGGTGATGGCTTCCTTCACTACATTACACCTCTTTCTAAGAGTGGTTTAGATTTCTTGAGTATGAGAACTATTGTTCCTTACTCCTTACTTTCCAGAACACCTGGAAATGACTAAGAATGGGCTAGTTGTTCAGTAGATTTGTTAATCAACATGTCAGTTTTCAGGTTCTAACAATCTGAAAATAGTGAACCCAAGTGTACAACATTGTGAATACACTGAATTATTATACATTTAAACAAATGAACAAATAAAGTGAACCACTAAGTTCTGTGGAAAATATTCTCTTATACCTAAAGCACTTTAGATCACCTTGAGTTTTGGTTTATTTCTTTCAAAAGGGGCTAACTTTTCATGAAATAATTTCAATATGCAAGCTGCTTTCCATACATCTTTTTAAAAAATAGCAGCTTTATTGAGATATAATTTACATATCATAGAATTCACTTACCATAGAATACACCTTTAAAATATTTTTTTTTAAGTTCAGTGGGTTTTTTTTATTATTATTATTACACTTACTAGTAGACCTGTGCAACTATCACTGATTTCAAAACATTTTAATTATCCCAGAAATAAGCCTCATCTCTATTGGCAGTCACTGCCATTTGGTCCCCCACTCCTCACCCTTGACAATCACTAATTTACTTTCTATCTCTATGAATTTATGTTGTAGACATTTCATATAAATGGAATTATATAACATATGGTCTTTATGACTGACTTTTACTTAGTATAATGTTTTCAAGGTTCATCTGTGTAATAGCATGTGCATTTTTATGACTGAATAATATTCCATTATATAGATATACCATATTAGTTTATCCATAAATTAGTTGATGGATATTTGCATTTTTCCAGTCATGAAAAATGCTGCTATGAACATTTGTGCACAGGTTTTTGTGTGGACTAATGTTTTTGATTCTCATTATGTCTAGGATGGAATTGTTGGATCATATGGTAATTCCGTGTTTGAGATGTTAAAGAACTGCCCAAACTGTTTTTCAAAGTGGCTGCACCATTTTACATTTCCTCCAGCAACGCAGCAGAGTTTCAATTTCTCTGCATCCTCACCAGTACTTGTTATTGTCTGTCCTTTTACTCCTATAATTTTGATTGCCCTGAAACAAAGTCATAAAAGGAACTGTTTGCTTCTAGGTGGTTCCTATGACCAGTATGTTTTAAGATTAGAATACAAGATATATGCAGGTTTTTTGTGGTTTTTTTTTTAAATGTATTTTATTGATTTTTTTTTTACAGAGAGGAAGAGAGGGATAGAAAGCTAGAAACATCGATGAGAGATAAACATCGACCAGCCGCCTCCTGCACTCCCCCTACTGGGGATGTGACCGAAACCAAGGTACATGCCCTTGACTGGAATTGAATCCAGGACCTTTCAGTCTGCAGGCCCACACTCTATCCACTGAGCCAAATCGGTTTCGGCAAGATATATGCAGTTTTTAAAGCATCTAATAGAGCACTTGAGTAACTAATTCCCCTATTAAATTTTTATTGTATTATTAAAAAGAAAATCCATTAAAATTTAAAAGAAGTAGCCCTAGCCAGTTTAGCTCATGGTTAGAGTGTTGACCCATGGACTGAAGAGTTGCGGGTTTGACTCCGGTCAAGGGCACATGCCTTAGTTGCAGGCTCCATTCCTGACCATGGTCAGGGCACGTGTGGGAGGCAACCAATCGATGTCTCTCTCTCACATTGATGTTTCTCTATCTCCCCCCTCACTTCCACTCTCTTTAAAAATTAATGGAGCCGAAACCGGTTTGGCTCAGTGGTAGAGCGTCGGTCTGCAGACTGAAAGGTCCCGGGTTCGATTCCGGTCAAGGGCATGTACACTGGTTGCGGGAACATCCCCGGTTGGGTGTGTGCAGGAGGTGGCTGGTCGATGTGTCTCTCTCCTTGACGTTTCTAGCTCTCTATCTCTCTCCCTTCCTCTCTGTAAAATATTAATAAAATATATATATTTTTAAAAATAAAAATTAAAATTAATGGAAAAAATATCCTCCGGTGAGTATTAAAAAAAAATTTTTTTTTTTAATGTATGCCATATGATCCAGCAATTCTGCTGGGAATTAACTCAGTTTATCTTGAATGTATTGGCCAAAGGCCTACATATAGTTTTTTCATGTAGCATTTTCAACAGTAGCAAAATATTAAAAACTGCCTGTGGGTCTTTCAATTGGCCATATTATGTACTGTTCAACTGTTCAAATGAATGAAACAAATTTATGTACTGCAAATGGGACAATCCCTATGATATTTAAGTGAAAAAAAGTGAGGTGCACTGCTCTTCCTCTTCCCCACAGTGGCCAGAGGTAACTTATGAAAATTGTTTTCTATTCCCTTGACCCAGAAAAACCCACAAAATCTTGCAGTCAAGCGGCTCAAATCTTCGTGTTCACTTTAAAAACACTCATGAGACTGCCCAGACCTTCAAGGTTATGCATATTTGAAAAGCCACCAAGTATCTGAAGGATGTCACTTTACAACAGCAATGTGTGCCATTCCGTCGTTAAAATGGTGGAGTTGGTAGGTGTGCCCAGGCAGAACAGTGGGGCCCAGTGCAGTGTTGATGGCCCAAAAGAGTGCTGAAGTTTGACTGCACAAGCTTAAAAATGCAGGCTGCAATGCTGAACTTAAGGGTTTAGATGTAGATTCTCTAGTCATTGAACACATCCAGGTGAAAAAGGCTCCCAAGAAACAGCATAGAACCTACCGAGCTCATGGGCGGGTTAACCATACGTGAGCTCTCCCTGCCCCAGTGAGACTGTCCTCACTGAAAAAGAGCACATTGTTTGTAAACCAGAAGAGGGGCTTGCACAGAAGGAAAAGCTGAAGAAACAAACACTTATGGTCCCAGAGTAAATTCAGCATAAAATAAATACTAATAAAAGTAAAAGAAAAGAAGGAAGGTGCAAAGCAGTATACAGAATATGGGATGGGGCCATGGTGGGGAGGGGGCCGTGGTGGCCGAGGAAAAGGTCATACATAAATACTTGTGCTCTTGTGTGCTTCCAGTACTTTGGGGAGTACATGGAAGGCACTGGTGACCGTGATTTGCTTTCTTCCAAAGGCAGGGTGGAAAGGAGACTTACTTTTTACCATGGGTCTTTTTGTACTCTTTGTGTATGCTTTATTTATATGTGTATGTTAGCCTTTTGGGGGTTTTTGTTGTTGTTGTTGTTGTTTTAAGGAAAGCAAGTTCTCTAAACCTAAATCCATCCAAGTGCTCCTTGTAAAATTCAGGCAAATGTCCAACTGTTCACAGCATTAGATGTGCAGTTCTGACCACAGAGGTGCTAACAGTAGCCAGGTTTCAGAGCAGGGTTTCTCCGCCTCAGCAGTGATGTACCGGGCTGGATCATTCTTTGTTGTTGGGGAGCTGTCCTGTACGTTGTGGGATGTTTAGTGTGGTCTCTGCACACCATATGCCAGTAGTACCTCCCTCCCCCAGTTGTGACAAAAACTGGTTGTTTTGTGGGTACACAAATACATATCCTTTTTTCTTTCTTTTTTTTCTTTTTTGTCTTGAGGGAAAGATTTCAATCGAGACAAAATGTAGAAAAGCAAGCAAGAATTTATTGACTGTAGCAAACTATATATAGAGTAAAAAAGGAAGGGCATGGGAGGAGGAACAGGAGAGCCTAGGCTGGGTTTGCTTTGGCTCACTGGAAAGTCAAGTGATAGGGGACCTTAGAGACAGGTTTAGGGGATTAGCCTGGGACAAGCTGCCGCTGCCCATTGCTCTGGTTGAAAGGCTCATGAGGTCCCTTAGAGGTTAGGGATACATGCCTGTGGAGCAAGGAAAGGGGGGAGGGAATGGCACGGTTGTGCTCCCTGGAGAGAGAGTACCCAAGTACATATCCTTTTTAATACAAGTGAGACCTTGCTCTGTATAACGTTTTGCAACACTTTTTTTTTCACTCAACAAATGATGGATGTCATTCCACATCAGTGCATTTTGACCTGTCTCTTATAATAGTTTCAAGTTACATATCTGATGGATGAATATATTCTCAAAATTTTAAAAAACAAAACAGAGTATGGAGTAAGAAGTTCACTTTGTTCTCCTTAACTCTTTGTGTTAGGAAAAGAGAAACCAGACTAGATATATCAACAAAGATAATTTAATATAGGAACTTGATCAAACAGATGTTGGACTGAAAAAAAGCAAAACGGGTACACTGTAGAAACACAAAGATAACGCTATAGAAAACAACCACTCTCTGGGGCTGGAGGGCAGGGGAGGAGGCCAGGGCCATCAGAACCTCGCCCTGGAGAAGGCCAGAGGGACTGGTTAGGAGAGCGCTGGACGCCAGAAGCAGCTCCTGCTGCCAGAGGAGGGCTCACGCTGGGGTGACACTGACAAAAACGGGAAGTAAGTGGGAAGGGGCAAGTGTCTCTTTTCCTTTGTATTTTACTAGTATTGTGTGGTAAGCTTGACAGTTTAGTCTTTAGGTTGTAGAATATTCCTTTAGCACTAGGATTGAATAGAGAAATGAATAATTACTATGGCCTCTAGATGGGTCCTGTGGCTCGCTCAGAAGGATACTCTGACTGGTGGACAGAGCGAGTTTGTGTACAAAGGAAAATGGTGTCTTGTTACTGTCTAGAGGGCGTGTGCAGGTGCTGGTTAGTAAGCTCCAAGCCCACCTTTCTCTGCTCTGCTTGGGACACTACAAACTACATCTTTCCTTTGTCATCTGGCTTCCTGTTAGCCTTCTCTGTTGAGGACATAGGAGAGGGTCTGAATGGCAGGGAGAAGGGACTATTCTGTCTCTGCCACTCTGGTAATAGCCCTTCATTCAGGCATCACCTATGGGTTCCAGCTCAGCTTTGGGAGACACTCCCGAGCACCGCCTCACAGTGCTCCCTCCTCAGAGTTCTTTGTTCAGCTCTAGAAACCACTCCTCTGAGCCTCTAGGTCTAATCAACTGCAGTCTGTTCATTTTGTTCCCCCAACCTTAAGGGTTACTACCTGCTCCCTGCAGTTATTGCCCCTGTGTTAGCTCATGTTCCCTTTTATATATTTTTTTTTATTTTATTTTACAGAGAGGAAGGGAGAGGGATAGAGAGTTAGAAACATCAATGAGAGAGAATCATTGATCAGCTGCCTCTTGCACACTCCCCACTGGGGATGTGCCCGCAACCAAGGTACATGCCCTTGACCAGAATCGAACCTGGGACCCTTCAGTTCCCAGGCTGACATTCTATCCACTGAGCCAAATGGCTAGGGCTCATGTTCTCTTTTTCAAGTTCTTTTAGTCCAATGACACTGATGTAACTGACTCTCTATGTTAAATTCTCTGTTAAAATACCTAGTGCCATGTCTTTTCTCCTGATGTACCCCTTACTGCCACATTTAATTATATATAAGTTTTGAATTGAGTAGCGGGTAATGTTTAGATGACCTAGTATCACTATTTTATTATATGTTAATTTAGATTTTATAATTTTCTTTGCATATTTTTAGTCAATACTGTTTCCCTTTATTCATATTATACATTTTCAAATAAATTTTAATTTATAATTGTCTTACAGAAAAGTTGCAAAAGTAGTACAGAAAGTTCCCATACACCTCCCTCCTGTTTTCCTTATTGTTAGTATATTAGTATTCTAGTGTGGTATATTTGTAAGAACCAATGAACAAATATTGATACATTATTATTAACTAAAATCCATAATTTATTCAGGTATTCTTAGTCTTTACCTTATGTCTATTTTCCCTTTCAGAATTCTACCCAAGATACTACATTATATTTTGTTGTCATATCCTGGGCTCCTTGAGACTGTGACAATTTCAGGTTTTTCTTGCCCTTGTCAATATTGAGGGGTACTGGTCAAGTATTTTATAGAATTTCTCTCTGTTGGAATTTGCCTGATGTTTTTTTCCTCATGGTTAGGCTGGATTATATATATTTGTATCTAGGAAAAGCTTGTAATCTCTAGCCTCTGGACCTATTGTGCCTAATGGAGAAATAGCCTGTGTACACGTAAATATACCCAGAGTTGGAGGGAGGCATCTGTTTGCTTTTATAGATTGTACATATTCTGCAATTTGCTGGCTATCCCACCAGCTCTGCCTTGGCTGTGTGCATGCGTGCTCTGCCTCAGCCTTTGAAGAGGCTACAAAGTACCCTAATCGGGTATATGTCTATGCCATCTTTAGTCAGTCCCTTGCATCTAGACATTTAGATTATTTTTTTAAATATATTTTTTATTGATATTTTACAGAGAGGAAGGGAGAGAGATAGAGAGATAGAAACGTCGATGAGAGAGAAACATCGACCAGCTGCCTCTTGCACACCCCCTATTGGGGATGTGCCCGAAACCAATGTACATGCCCTTGCCCGGAATCGAACCTGGGATCTTTCAGTCCGCAGACCGACGCTCTACCACTGAGCCAAACCGGTTTCAGCGACATTTAGATTATTTATAGTTATTTTTACTGTTGCAGACAGTGCTTCACATTTTTGTGCTCAAGTATGAGTCTGCCTGTAGGAAATTCCTAGAAATGCTCTTGCTGGTCTGAGCATGCCTGGTTCACATTTTGATAGGCACTGCCAAGTTGTCCCATGAAGCTCAAGCCACATCAATGTGGGAAGTGTTGTTTCATGATCAAATAACGAATTTTAAGAACTGTACCATACAGAGACAGAAATCCTAACAATTCGCCATCGGGCACATTTCCTTTTTTCCATGGAACCTTTTAGGAGGTCCCTGGAGCACTCACACAAAAGGAGAAAATCAGAACTCTGTTGGGTTGGTTGATTGATTGGTTTGTTTGTTTTCTAACAGCCACAATAGTTTATTTATGATTGAAGTCTTTAAGATATTTATAAGGCAACCAATTTTACATATCAGAAATGGTATCAAAAGTATGAATTACAACACAGACAACAGTATGAAATAGGCTTAAAACAAAGCTGAAGTGGACAGTTTCTCTTTTTAATTTATTAACACTGGCTTAAACTTTGTTAAAGGAAGAAACAAAGATCTATGTTTTAGGAGAATTGCAGGGCCATCAGTTGAAGACTGAATTTCAGTCTTGTACCCCATGTAGAAAAAAAATAAGATAAATTTCCCCACACACACATAACATACTGTAATTTGGAACTTTGTTAATTTACTCCACAAAGTCCTTCTCAACAAACCTCAATATATCCAAATCAAAGGAGAATTGATCTAAAAAAGGAGGCAATAAAATAAGAGGTTGGGGGGGGGGGGAGCAGTGGTAAGCTATGTACACATATAATACCTTAATTAAAAAAATAAAAAAAGAGGTTCTAGGTAGAGGGAGAACCAAGGATATAGAACCCACTTAAGTCTGACCAGATAGCACCTCATGGATTCCTCTTTGTCTAGCTCAAGTTCAGATTCTGGGGAGTCCCCTGGATAGGGCACAAACACAAGATTAATTTTCTAACTCATATCCAAATTACAGAACCCTGTTTTTATAAAAAGTCATACTTTGGGCTCCCCTTCAGGGGTCTCTATGTTTACCTGAGTTGAGCCATTTTATACTGTGTTCCAATGAAATTTCCCCTTGAACATCAGTGGTCAGAACTTAATGTTTCTTTTTTTCTTTCTAAGAAATTAGTCATAGCATGGATGTTTTAAAATTAGACTTCATAGTGTCAAAAGTAGTATTAATATTTAATCCTATTAATAAACTGCCCACCTTTTTAACCATTTTTATATTATTGTTAATAGATATCAGTGGCAATACTGATAAGCCACAAATGTACCAGTAGTTTAATATATTAGTGCATCAAAGCCTCCAAAATGTGGTATCAAATATTTCAAAGGACTTTGTGATTTTGGCAATTACCTTGTGCCCATACCCCCAAGGGCTTTTTATGTAAGAAATTCTGTCTTTGAATTTTATGACAGACAAAACCATTGAGCATGAATATAGGACACACACAGGGATAGATTTGGGACCCATGTATGTAGTCAGCAGATACTTAGTGTGTAGTTGCTGATAGACTGTGCTAAGGTAGACCTTTTATATTTTCCATAAATCTGTGGAAATCATGTCCCTGTTTGCTTCTTACTTGTTATGTTTACTGAGGGTTTTTTTTCCTCGAGAAAACTCCTTAATGGCAACAAGCTGCTCATTTTTACATTAATATGAAGGGCAACATTCATTCATTCAGTGAACATTTGAATACTAATTCTGTTGGGGTCCTGCTCTCCTTGTTCTGTGTTTGGTGAGGGAGGTCTGATACCAGACGGGGTGTGAGTCTTCGGATGGGGAGGCGGGGTCAGTGGGACTTGTGAGAGGAAAGTTCTCTTGAGCCTGGGACCTGCGGGATGCAGAGGAGGGGCTGGCATAAGGGCCCCAAGATATACCGTGTTTGATGAGTAAGGAGGCCAGCGGGCCTGGACAGGGAGGCAGAAAATAAAAAGAGAGGAAGGCAGGGTGCATGGGGCCCGATTCAGAAGCTTTGGCTTCCTTCTCGGGTAACTAGGAGCCAGTGGAAAGCCCAAGCCTGAAAGGACGGTTTCTGGGTTTAAAGGTCAGTGAGGTTGCTGTCTGGGGAACAGGTTGGAGGGAGCTGAAGGAAAACCAAACTTGAAAGATTCAGATGAGGTACGGTGGTGGAGGAGAGTGGAGGAACGTGAGATTTTTTTGATGGTCAGAAGGTATGGGGTACCGGAAACAGGAATCATGGAGGGCTGCTAGGTTTTTGCTTTAATTAACTGCCAGATGGTGGAGCAGGTTGAGGGTGGGTGGAAATCCAGATTTGAGTTTTGGTTTTGTTATAGTATATAGTCTCTGTAAGTGGATGTGAAGGGTTTCTGCGGGTATATTATCAATACCTTCTGAATCTTAAAATATGTTCCAATTGTTGTTGTTTTTTGTTTTTGTATTAGGAACAGGCCAATATTTATTTATTTATTTATTTTAAAATATTTTTTATTGATTTTTTACAGAGAGGAAGGGAGAGACACAGGGAGCTAGAAACATCGACCAGCTGCCTCCTGCACACCTCCCACTGGGGATGTGCCCACAACCAAGGCACATGCCCCTGACCGGAACCGAACCCGGGACCCCCCAGTCCGCAGACCAACGCTCTATCCACTGAGCCAAACTGGTTTCGGCAGGAACAGGCCAATATTTAAACCAAGCATATCAAACTCAAAGGTTAACACAGGCCAAATAAACAAGGTTTAGTTTATGTGAGCTGCCCTGGTTGGTTTGGCTCAGTGGATAGAGAGTAGGCCTGGGGACTGAAGGGCCCTGGGTTCAGTTGTGAACAAGGGCACATGCCTGGGTTAAGGGCTATGTCCCCAGTAGGAGGCATGCAGGAGGCAGCTGGTTAATGATTCTCATCATTGATGTTTCCATCTCTCTCTCTCTCTTCCTCTCTCTCCCTCCCTCCCTCCCTCCTTCCTCCTTCCTCTCTGAAATAATATTTTTTTAAAAGCTTATGTGGGCTGCAAAAAAATAAAAGCTTCGATTTTCATAGAAACATAGGTTTATTTTCTATAGAGACATGCTGGATATAAAGGGCTGAAATAAATGAGTAATCGTTAACATAAAATAATAGAACATTTTAATACAAGTTAATATTTTTTTTCTTGAACATTAGCTTACCAGACACTGAGTAACTGCACAAATTAATATGCGTAACTCAAATAAACCTATTTTTCTTATTCTCCAAATTGCGCACACCAAACAAGTTATTCCACGGCTAATGATGTGGCAATTGACTGCTAAAATATTCGCTGCTAGTATTAGTGGAGAGAAATGGTGGGCCTTCACATAAGGGAAATGAATGCAACATGATTATAGTAATTAGCGAATATTGTAGTTTGTTAATAATTATGTGTAACAGGATATTGTAAAAAAAGTTAATTTTTTATTAAAACGTTTCTTACCTATCATTATGTTGGCTGAACGGCAAAAATATTTGTTGTGGGCTACAAGTTTGACATGCTTGATTTAGACACAATGTTTTCAGGGGTTTAAATCACATCTAATTTTATTTTTCCAAAAACCGCTAGATGTCGCTGTATACACAGGAACAGTTATTTGTGCTGCATGCAATGAGCAAAGGGCACAGGTGCCTAAGAAGGGAACCATAGGAGGGGACCTCCTGATGGGGAGACATCACCACAGTGTAGTCTTCAGACACAGTGATGACAATGCGACTTAATATAGAACAGAAAGCTGTGGATTAGCCTTCTGTCCTGTATAATATTTGAACTGGGGGGTGTTTGACTGGGTAATGTTTGAACAGGGTCTTAAAGGTAGGTAGCTCAGGTGAGGGCAGGGTACTGCAGGCAGAAGGAACAGCCTGGCAATGGCAGCACATTTTACTGCTTATTGGGTAGACATTGCAGTGGAAAGTTCATTGACGTGGTGCTTTGGATTTTTCCAGTGTTTTCCCAACAAAAGCACGGCTGGTGTTTGAAGAAGGAATATTTTTTATGCAGGACTGGTGACCTTGGCGCCCCTCCTCACACCTCCACACACATACATGCACATACGCTAAAGACTGGTAATCTCTTGGCCATTGTAAAAATAGCAAGGGAGGGTTGGTACCTGCCCACTGAGATCCCTTGTGCAGTGCACAGCCCCAGAGTGATGATGAAGGGGAAAGCAGCTCTCATATCTGAACCCATCCGCATCCCCACCCCTACCTTCTGCTTAATTTTGAAGTTCTGTGAAGAGGAGATGCCTGTTCTGTGCTTGGGACATATTGACACTTAATGCATTGGCTATGATCCTGGAGTGAATAGACACATAGTGTGGCTTCCCAGAATAGAGAATACCTCTTAGCACACCATCCCCACAGTGTAGGGCAGCTCTGCAAAGTAGAAAATGAACATAAAAACAGGTCCACCTGATTGGACTTAATAATACAAACTTAAAACTTTAGCGCCTGGCTGGAATGGCTCAGTTACTTGAGTCTTGTCCTATGCATCAAAAGGCTGCCAGTTCAATTCCTGGTCGGGCACATACCTGGATTGCAAGTTCAACCCCCCACTCAGGGCATGTACAGAAGGCAACTGATCAATGTTCCTCCCTCCCTCCCTCTCATTCTCTAAGCATGTCCTTGGGTGAGGACCTAAAAAAATTTTTTTTTACTGATGCTAACTTTCCCCCAGGCCAGAACACACAGGCACTAGTACAGGGACTGGTTACCACTGGCTTACCAAACAGCAGGGAGATGGTAATGGAAACAGATGCGCCCGTACTGCAGTCGAGGGCATTGGGCTTTCAGAGGTCTGCCTTTTTGTTGAATTCTCTGTAATTGCCTGATATCTCTGCCCTTCTTTTCCAGACAATTTATGAAAACCGAATATACAGCCTTAAAATAGAATGTGGACCTAAATACCCAGAAGCACCCCCCTTTGTAAGATTTGTAACAAAAATTAATATGAATGGAGTTAATAGTTCTAATGGAGTGGTAAGTTGTTTTTCCTGCCCCTTCTTGTTCCCCGGGATTGAGAAATGCCTTGTACTTTTAGGCCTGACCCCATGTGTTCTTTGGTTATATGATGACATGTATTGTATATGAACATTTGGGATGGGGTCACGCATCCGGCTGGTGCTGTGCTCGTCAGTTTGATATATGAGCTCACCGGTCCTCATGCTATACCCCTATGGGTAGCAATGAGGACACAGGCACAGGGGCGAAAGATCTCGCCCAGGGTCACACTTTTACCTTGTGGCCTAATTTGTGGACCACTGGTATATAAATTTTATTTTAATGTCCTTGCATTCTTTAACTTATTTTTACTGCCATAAATGAAAGCCAGTCGCACTTGCCATAAGGCAGTAATGGCAACAAGAAATATTACAAAACTGAAGCAAAGTTAATAAATTTTTCCTCCTTATGTTCTTTGTCAAGGGCTTGGAACCTTTGAGGCCTGCTCTCTTGTTCAAAGGGGAGATCAGCAGGTGTTGGAGGGTGTGGCATAAGTTAACTTCACGTGAGCTAAGCCTTAATTTTGAGGTGTTCCAAAGATTTTAGGGATGTGTGAAAAGATGTGAGCTTGTACTGTGTGTTCAGTGTTTAATGTTGTATCCAAGTTCCACCTGACGTCCAGAGCCAGAACTTGCCCCATGCTCTGGGGAATTTCTGTAGGGAATGCTGCGTTCACTTGAGAGGTTATGACTCTGAGGCAGGCCCTTGTCACTAGAGCGTGGCTTTACTTATCCGTAAGTTCCTCCTCTCAGACAGCGAGGGTTTGGGACATAAAAAGGGAAACACAGACTGGTGGAGGGGATCTTGCAGGTATTCTGCATGTCAGATATTGTATAGTCAGTGTGTTCAATTTTTTAAAAAAGCATTTTACTCAAATTTATACTGTAGGTTAACTCCGGTGTACAGTTCTTTTGTTTGAGAGCCCAGCAGTAATTTGTTTTTATTTGCCTTTTTATAGGTGGACCCAAGAGCCATATCAGTGCTAGCGAAATGGCAGAATTCATATAGTATCAAAGTTGTCCTGCAGGAGCTTCGGCGCCTAATGATGTCTAAAGAAAATATGAAACTCCCTCAGCCACCTGAAGGACAGTGTTACAGCAACTAATTAAAAAGAAAACCACAGGCCCACCCCTCCCCCATTCGATTTAAGCAGTCTTCATTTTCCACAGTAGTAAATTTTCTAGATACGTCTTGTAGACCTCAAAGTACTGGAAAGGAAGCTCCCGTTCAAAGGCAGTTTATCTTAAGATACTGTAAATGATACTAATTTTTTGTCCATTTGAAATATATAAGTTGTGCTATAACAAATCATCCTGTCAAGTGTAACCACTGTCCACATAGTTGAACTTCTGGGATCAAGAAAGCATATTTAAATTGATTCCCATCGTAACTGGTGGGGCACATCTAACTCAACTGTGAAACGACACATCACACAATCACCTTGCTGCTGATTACATGGCCTGGGGGCTCTGCCTTCTCCCTCTCCCTCTCCCCTCCACCCCTCCCTGCAACAGCCCTCCAGCTCGGGGTGGCTTGTTAGAGTAGATGTGAAGGTTTCAGGTCACAGCCTGTGGGACTACTGCTGGGTGTGTGTGGGTGCTTCCTTTGTACCCCTGGTTTCTTTTTTTAAGTCTTAAGTGATGCCCCTCCCCCTTCCAAGCCACCATCCTTTCCCCACTCTACCACCACCCTTGGCCGAAGCATAGATTTTTACCCCCTCCGCTCCCCTCCGAAATTGGCCTTTGGTGAGGAATTCAGGGCTTTTCCCATAACTTCCCCCACCACCTTTATATCGAGGGGTGCTGCTTCCTCCTCCCTCCTCTTCACGTCCCTTTCTTGCACCATCACCACCCAACACTTTCCATGACACTCCCTTGCTTTGGCCAGAAGCCATCAGGTAAGGTTGGAAAGAGTCTCTGACCTCCCTCGTTTAGTTTGGAACTACATTCAGTTACTCTCCAGCAGCCCAGGAAACGAAATTGGGTCCGCAGCCCTGCCACTCTGCTGTCATCGTCAGCTGACACGTTTGTTTTTAAGCTCAGGAAGGCCACAGAAGACTTGTAAGCACATAGGATCCCTCTGAATGAATTTTGTTGTTGTTCCTATCATTGCTTTTGCTTTTACAAATTGAAGTTTTAAACAGAGATCTCATTTGGTCATCTTTGCAATCCATTTGGGTCTAGTTTGGAATCTTGACAACTGGAACAGAAAGAACCCTGAATTCGGTGCATACTTTGGTTTTGGTGCTGCAGCTTCTCATGGTCCTCAGCATGGATTAAGAAAGAACTCGATGTGCACGGCAGAACCCCAAAATTGGCGGGCTTGACTTCCTGGCAAATGGCTGCGTTTTTCCACTTTTCTGTTCAGGACCACTAATTGCTGAGATGTGGATGCATACCGAAATAAAAGTGATTCATTGTGTTATAAAGGATTTTTTTTTTAATTTAGTATTTGTGTAAAACCACCTTTTGAAGCAGCAACTATCAAGTCTGAAAAGCAATTGATGTTTTCATTAATCTTTTTCTGGGGAAAACCTTAGTTGTAAGGATTTAACATCCTATAAGTAAAGTTTAACATAACAGTATTCCATAAGCAGCCTTTTTATTGTCAGACCATTGCCTGATTTTAATATAATAAAAAAAAAGTGTGCGTTAATATTTAAGGAGCTTCCTTCTTCCTCTTGGCATTTAGCAGGGTCAGCATCAGTAGTAATGTGCTGGATGCTGTGGGGCTCCGGTAGCCCTCCTGGTGCTGGGTTGGCAAACTTTCTACAAAGGAGGCAAGATAGAAAATGTGTGTTTATGTCATGAGAGAAAACAGATTTCCACAAAAATTTTTATTGATGAAATTAAAAATATAATTGAGTATAATTTTTTTGTAGTGGGAATTCTTTTTAAAAAAATATACTTTATTGATTTTTTAGAGAGGAAGGGGGAGAGAGAGAGTTAGAAACATCGATGAGAGAAACATCAATCAGCTGCCTCCTGCACGCCCCCCACTGGGGATGTGCCCCAAACCAAGGCACGTGCCCTTGACCAGAATTGAACTCAGGACCCTTCAGTCTGCAGGCCGACGCTCTAGCCACTGAGCCAAACTGGCTTTGGCTATAGTGGGAATTCTTTTTTTTAGAGGAAGACATTTTGCTTAGTTGGAATTTAAAGTTTATATTCCCTATTATCAAATCAGTTGCAAATGTTTATCTGTAAAACATTCTTCACTCCAGGGGGGTCATACAGATACAGGCAGTGGATCCGATTTGTCCTGTGGACCATAGACTGCCAACCCTTGTCCTAAAAGATTATAGTAAACGGGTGGCATTCTGATTGTTTGTTTTTGTTAATCCTCAATCCTCACCCAAGAAAATTATTTTCCATTGCTTTTTCAGAGAGAGAGTAGGAGGGAAAGAAGGAGGGGAAGAGAGAAATATTTGAAATATTGATTTGTTGCCTTCCACATGCACCCCAACTTAGGGTGGGCGTGAACCCAAAAACCAGGTACATGCCTTTGATTGGGAATTGAACTCAAGACCCTTCCATATTAGCCTGATGCTCCAGCCATGTAGGCACACCAGCCAGGACAAAGAGGGTGGCTTCCTTTGATTTGAGTAGCTTTGTGGGACTCTAGCTAATTTTCCACCAGAAGCTATGTACTGACTGCATTTAGTGTTTTGGAGGCGGGGTTGGGGGAGGATTTGAGGAAGGATTTTTCACACATATTTCTAGCCTGTGAAAAGAGATTTTTGATCTGGTGATTGACAATTTGCTAACCATTCACTGTGTGAGGGGTGGGAACATCTGTGGCTGTTTTTACTCAGGATTTGAACTTCCTGCTGTGGTACCAACCACCAACAGGCACGCCCTTAGTGCCCTGTGTGAGGAGCCAGGCCGTTCCCCTGTGGCTGTTGGGGTCAGCTCAGATGTCAGAACCTGGCTGTTGGGAAAGAGCCAGATTGTTTTCTGATAGGCCACCCTTCAGAAAGCACTGCCCAAATTCTGCCCGTCGGCCCTCTATCAGCTCTGGAGTGAATTGCTACCTTGCAGCTTCCCTGAAAAGGACTGGTCCAGGGCTTGTGGGTTCTGTACCTCAGTCAGCTCTAATGAGAGAAAGGACAGGTTCTAAATGTATTTCAAAACGCTGCTGGAAAACCCCAAAGCAAGTTCAGGGCTAAATCTAAAGAGGGTGGCTCTTCTGTGCTGAGTGACTCCAGCGAGGAAACAAGTCCCATCTGAAATCCTGGCGTATCCCTTCGCTGCCTTAGTAGACTTCCGGGTACTGGGCTCAGCTTCAGGAGCACAACTACACCTTCTGTGACAACGGCTTGAACCCTCAAATTGTGGTTGTGCCCACAGTCGTGTGACTCGCTCTTTGTTGTTACTGGTGGGTTCATAGGTGGTCACGTTTACAGCTGGAGGTTAGGCCTAAACAGGACAGAGAAGGAACAGGCGGCCGCCCTGGATCACACTCCAGTTCCCAGCCAATGCCAGGTCTTCTGCTCCTGAAATCAGTGACGGGTCTCCCATGACCTCTGACCACAATCTTGGGGTGAGAGCAGGTCCTTTGAGCTGTGTCTGCCCAGAAAGCTCCTGGCCATTTGGGTGGAGGGATGCACAGCTTCCCCAGTTGTGGACAGTGTCGAGCAGGGGTGGGGAACCTTTTTCCTGCCAAGGGCCACTTGGATATTTATAGCATCATCCGCAGGCCATAGAAGTTATCAACCTAAAAATTAGCCTGCTATATTTGGTCAAACATTTAATTAACACCCCTCATGCCTTGAGAGGGCCAGACCAGATGATTTCACAGGCCTTATATAGCCTGAGGGCCAGGCGTTTCCCACCCCTGGCATGGACCCTGCCTTGCGGGCTCCTCCAGCTGCCAGCAGGTCTCTGCTTGGCCCCTGGCCCTTTTGCCTTCCCCCTTGGAGAGTAAGTGGACCCTCGGTCATGTTCCCTTGGGTGTGCCTGCTCCATGTTATGCTCTTTCCTCACCACAGAGCCCAGTGGAAGGACTCAGGACATGGCATTAGAGTTTCCTCTTGTTCGGCAGAGTGAGTTCTGAGGATGGGCCGCTTGCATAGTTCTGAGCCGGGTGACGGCTGTGTGAGCGTTACAGGAGGTCACCTGCTGTTCGTAGAGCTGCTGCACATGGGCTCAGTGACCTTGGAGGGAGGATCTTGGTGCTAGAGTCAGGGTCACTGCTGCTGCTGGTCCAGTCACCGGGAATGTGGGCCACATCTTTGAGGTTCTGGTGTGTGACTGATGCCAGGTGGCAGGAAGGCGCTACTCAGTGTGTCAACAATAAAGACCAAGCCACACAACTGTGGGACCCAACTCTTCATTCCCTGTGCAGAACAAAGTGCTGTCACTGCCTGCAGGCCGCAGGCCGTCACGGCAGCCTTCGGCCTCTGGGAGGCCTGTGGTCCCGGGCGCTCTGCGCAGGGCCGTGCTGTGGGTCCGGAGCACAGCAGCATCACCGATGGCACAGATGGAGGTGCCACGGGAGACACCCAATTTCACTGAGTCTGCAGCCCTGTCCTCTGTGAGAAGCTCCTTTATGTGCCACCAGGAAAAAATGCTGCCAGTTAAAAGTGTAAGACATGCGAGTTTTTTAAATTGATTTCAGAGAGAGAGGGAGAGGGAGATGGAAACATCAATGATGTGAGAGAATCATGAGCACCCCACAATGAGGATGAGCCTGCAAACCTTGACATGTGCCCAGGTTTGAGCCTTGGGAATTGAACCTTGACCTCCTGATTCATAGGTCGATGCTCAACCACCGAGCCACACCAGCCAGGCAAGACGTGATTTTAAGAAACATCCTGATTCTGGATTAAGATGTGGATATCCATATTAGAGTTTGGGAGAAGCAGGTGTATTTGTCCGTGGGTATAAGAGCAGAGGTGGTGAAGAACAGACAGCCCCTGTTCAAATGAACCTGCCTTGACACTCCAATGGGCAAATCTGAGCTGCAGAGCCGTTTTCATTCTCACAAATAGAGAATCCATGAGCCCAGAGAGAACGTCAGACAGCAGAACTGGAATAGGATGCAAGTTCCCTCCTGCTTATGACCCCATCCTTTCAAAACCTGTGGGTGGGGGGCTCTCCCCAACTCTCCTCTCCTCCCACCCACTTTTTAAAACATTAACCATTGGGTGTGGCCTCCACTTCGCTCTTCCCTCACAGGACACTTTTCTCCCTCACAGGAACCCCCCCCCCTGGGGGGTGCCGGTAACTGGATGCCCCATCACCCAGGTGACCAGGCCCTGACTGACAGACACCGAGGTGGTTTTGCTCACCAGAGGGGGGCAGTAGGGGAATAAAGTCCTAGAAGTGAATTTATCCAGGGACAGGGACATTTTTAATGTTGTTGTTTTCTCTCTCTCTCTCTCTCTCTCTCTCTCTCTCTCTCTCTCTCTCTCAATCTCTTGTCATTTTCAAGTTGTCTACAAAGTGGTAACTCCCTCCTGCCAACACGGGAGGACAGGTTCCTCCCCACTCTCTCTGGGATCATACTTCTCTGCCTGCCATGCTATTTTCTAGCTTTCATATGCATTTGTTTTTGTTGCTGTTGTTGGGGTTTGTTTTGCTTTATTTAATCCTCACCTGAGGATATTTTTCCATTGATTTTTTACAGAGAGTGGGAGAAGGAAAGACAAAAATATTGATGTGAGAGAAACACAGTGATTGATCGATTGCCCTGACCAGGGCTCAGGGCCAGGGAGGAGCCTGCAACTGAGATACATGCCCTTGACCAGAATCAAACCAGGCTTCAGTCCACAGGCCTGCGCTCTACCCACTGAGCCAAACCAGCTAGGGCTCATGCATTTCTCATGTGTGAGTCTGGGTGTCTTCTCAACATGTTTTTTTCCTCTCAGCTGGGACCTGCCGGGCCTGGGTAGTGAGTGACAAGGGAAGGGTCTGGTGGCCTGAGAGGCCCCTGCTGCCTCAGCCACGTTCTCATTAAGTGATGGGTGGGCAGTAGGGCAGTTGGTTGGCTGGTTCGGGGTCAAGCAGAAGGACCGGTAAGAAGTTTGACAGTTCCAGGTGAAGCCTGAATGGGCCAGTGGATGGAAGAGACGCATGAGTGAGTGAGCAGAGGTGAGGCCTCCGGTAATCTCTCTGCCTCACTGGATCCCAGCGTAGGACCTGGAGTCAGCTTGTTGGGGCAGGTCCTTAACCTCCCTGTGCCTTTCCGTATCCACTCTCCAGGGTTGTTGTAAGGTTAACAAGAGGTTTTACGCGTGGTGGGATTCTCACAGTCCCCGATACAAAAAGACCTTCAGTAAGCACTAGCCACTGTTACACCCCCATTCCGGGAAGAGAAAAATGTAACTCCCCAGGGCTCCGGTTCAGGCCTCAGCCAGCAGAGGGCGCCCGCGCGCTGCGGATCCGCCCAGCTCAGCTCCGGCCAAGCCGGCTCCCAACCCGGCCCCCGGGGCTGGGCGCGGAGGAGGCGGTAGATGTGGCCTCCAGGCTGGAAAACACCGTCTCTGAGCCGGGCTCTCGCTTCTTGCCGTGTGCATTTGCACAGGGGAACCCTGCATCAGACGCGGGGACAGGGGTGCGCACCCTCCCCACCCGCCATGTCCTGGAGGAGCTCTACCCCTGCCGAGCGCACTGGTGCTACCGGCCCATTTTTTACTGAGGTCGGTGGAGCTGACTAAGGTCACCCAGCCCGGTGTGCCTGCGGGAGGGGATCGTGCCCAGACTCCCTCGCTGCCTCCGGCTGCAGGGAGGAAAACGCAAAGCCTCAGGGTCCTCAGGAGGGCCGCTGTGAACTGTTGAACTCACCATATTTGTCTCTGGAATGCTGGCTTAGGATGGCCTAACGCTTCAATTTTTCTAGAGAAGCCTGACATCAGAATTTAGTAAAACTCGCAATTTTTTGCAGTAGCAATGGAGTAAAGGCTTTTTTAAAAAAAAATTAAAATCGCCAGTTGACACCCTTGAGCTACTTAATGCTCCCTTGGAGTAAAGCATTTTTTTGTTTTGTTTTGTTTTTTTTAAATATATTTTACAGAGAGGAAGGGAGAGAGACAAGAGAGCTAGAAACGTCTATGAGAGAGAAACATCGACCAGCCGCCTCCTGCACACCCCCCACCAGGGATGTGCCTGCAACCAGTGTACACGCCCTTGACCGGAATAAAACCCCGGACCCTTCAGTCCACAGACCGACGTTCTACCACTGAGCCAAACCGGTTTCTGCGAGTAAAGCATTTTGAGACAAAACCATCTCCCCCCTTTCTTCACTTGCCTACCCAGTCACCCGTCTTCAGGCCTCAGTTTACAGGTCATCTCCAGCTGGGTTAGGAGCCAAACCCCATCCCTGAGCTTTGCCAATGGAGTTTTCACCCTTTGGTTCATCATTCATTCACTCATTCATTCAACAAGTATTTATGGAGCTGTGCGCTGACCCCTGTGCTGGGAACAAAACAGAGCTGTTCTTTTTATTGTTTATTTCGTAAGGTTTTTTATTGCCCTAGCTGGTTTGGTTCAGTAATGGAGCGTCAGCCTGCAGATCTAAGGGTCCTGGGTTCAAGTCCAGTCAAGGGCACATACCTGGGTTTCCAGCTCCATCCCCAGTAGGGGGCGTGCAGGAGGCAGCAGATCAATGATTCTCTCTCATCATTGATGTTTTCATCTCTCTCCCTCTTCCTTCCTCTCTGAAATCAATAAAAAATATTTTAGTGTTTTTAAAGTATTTTTCATTGATTTTTAGAGAGAGGAAAGAGAAGGGAGAGAAACATCAATGTGAGAGCAAAACATTGATAAGCTGTCTCCACATACTCTTCTTCCCCTCCCCCCCCCTTCCACTCCCCACTCTGGGGATTAAACTGGCAGCCCAGGCATATACCCTGATCAGGAATCAAACCGGCAACCTTTCAGAGCCACACCTGCTAGGACTGTGTCGCTGATCTTTGCATGGACAATAGACAAAGTGATTTTTTAGAGCATTAGGCCCATTCCTAAAGGAATAGTATGGGAGGGCAGCTCTGGGTAGGGAGTTCCAGGTACCAGGTGTACCAGTTAATAGTGCAGATTTTTTCAATAGATGGAGTTACACATATGTTGATATATATATGCGATTTGATATGTATGCTATTTTGTTGTATTGACAGCAAGCTTCAAAACTTCATATGTCAATTTTCTGAAGGTGTTAACATCATAGATATTTTTACACTTACGTAAAAATGTCAAATTTCATGCCAAAAAAGAGCATTTGAAGGGAGTTTTAATTCGTTACTTTATTTTGAAGAAAAGTGCTGTGGAATACAACAGAAAGCTTATGGTGAACATGCTCCATCTCAAGATACTTGTGAACGCTGGTTTAAACGCTTTAATGTGATGATCTCTATGTGAACGACAAAGAGCCTCCAGGTCAACCGAAAAAGCTTGAAGACCAACAATTACAAGCATTATTGGACAAATATGCATGTCAAACTCAAAAACAACTTGCAGAAAGATTAAATGTTGCTCAGCAAACAATTTCCAATCGTTTACAAGCAATGGGGAAATTTTTAAAGGAAAATGGATGCCACATCAACTGAACAAAAGACAAATGAAAAACAAAAAAGTCATCAGTAAAATGTTACTTCAATGGCACAAAAGAAAGTCTTGTTTTTGCAACTAAAAAAAAAAAAATTTTTTTTTGCAACTAATTGTGACTGGCAATGAAAAGTGGATTTAGCCAAAACCGGTTTGGCTCAGTGGATAGAGTGTCGGCCTGCAGACTGAGGGGTCCCAGGTTTGATTCCAGTTAGGGGCATGTGCCTTGGTTATGGGCACATCCCCGGTGGGGGGTGTGCAGGAGGCAGCTGATCGATGTTTCTGACTCTGTATCCCTCTCTCCTTCCTCTCTGTAAAAAAATCAATAAAATATATTTTTTTAAAAAAGAAGAAAAGTGGATTTATTTTGAAAATCCCAAACGAACAAAATCATGGGTTGATCCAGGTCAACCATCAACATCGACTGCAAGGCCAAATCGCTTCAGAAAGAAGACAGTGCTCTGCCTTTTGTGTATTATGAGCTTCTAAAACCAAGTGAAACCATTAATACTGATCACTACCGACAACAAATAATCAATTTGAACCACGCTTTAATCATGAAACGACCAGAATGGGCCAGAAGACAAGGCAAAGTAATTTTGCTTCATCATGCACTTCAAAACCAGTTAAAGACACATTAAAAGATCTTGCCTGGGGAGTATTAAACCACTCGCTGTATTCACCAGACCTTGCTCCTTCAGTTACTACTTGTTCTTATCAATGGCACACGCACTTTCTTTTTTTTTCCCTTTTTTTTTTTTTAACATTTTATTGATTTTTTACAGAGAGGAAGAGAGAGGAATAGAGAGTTAGAAACATCAATGAGAGAGAATCATCGATCAGCTGCCTCTTGCACACCCCTTACTGGGGATGTGCCCGCAACCAAAGTACATGCCCTTGACTGGAATCGAACTCGGGACCCTTCAGGCCGCAGTCCGATGCTCCATCCACTGAGCCAAACCGGTCTTGGCGGCACACGCACTTTCTGAGCAGCACTTCAAAACGTACGGAGAAGTGGAAATTGGGTCTCTGAATGGTTTGCTTCAAAACAAGAAAACTTGTATTGGGATGGTATCCCCCATTACCTGAAAGATGGGGGAAATGTGTAGCTAGTGATGGACATTACTTTGAATAAAGCACTTTTGATGTTTCTCTTGAAATCATCGTGTTTTCTTGGATTACAAAATCCGCATTTTAACCGGTACACCTGGTAAAAGGAAGATGCCTGAGGTACATGCCACGTGTCACATGAAAAGCCCACAGTGCAGAGCACACAGTAGGCACTCTTTGAACAGGTGGATAACTGAACATGGATGTGCTATGCCAGGCCAAGATGGGGAGGGCAATAGCTGATAAATGAATGAGTGGATGAGTGAATGAACCCAGGATTTGACAGAGTCCAGATGTTGCCGCCCTGGTTTCATCAACTCGATCCCAGGCTCTCCCACACATGTTCTGGCCTCACCACAGCCGGTTGGGAATGACTTTCCAGGGCCACCTCTGGCCGGAAGAGCCTTGCACAGGCCCAGACACCCCTGCCAATCTGGCCTGAGCCCCTTGTCAATGGCCTAGAAACTGGGTCAGAGTCCCTGTGCAGGGGTGTGGGGTGGAGGGGAGCTGAGCGGAGCTGATTTCCCTGGGCCAGGCTGGGCAGTGGGTCTCAGAAGCATCACGCTTTTCCTCGGAGGAAGGCAGCGATATGGGGGCTACTGAAGCCCCCTCCCCACCCTTGTCCTGCACTGAAATCAGCCTGGAGGGGATGGGCTCTTTCCTGAAGGTGGCCGAGGGGGCACATCCAGTCACGGCGAGAGGACACGCCTCACCACCGGCCATGGGTCTTCTCCGACTGGTACCGTCAGCAGCCCCTGGACCGACTCCATTGCCCCCAAGAGGGTCTGGGGATGGGAGTGGACACTGCCTGGCATATTGGCAGCTGCCCCAGCTCCAGGGCCCTGAGCTGCCCCTCCCCCTGGAGCAGTGGTTCCCCCACCCCCACCCCCACCCCCACCCCCTGGCTGCCATGCCCTGCCACTCACAGCTTGGTAGCACCTGGTGGGTGCTGAACCTCAGGGGGGCCACCACCTGCCCAGGCCAGCCTGTTCCTCCCCCACCTCCCCCCCTCACCCCCCTTGCAGTGGCTTCAGTGCCCAAGCCATGGAATGTGATTATTTTTCTTCCCAGATAATTCAGGCCAGAAGACTGGGCCAGCCACTTCCGGCCTCGCTGCCTTCCTGACCCTTGGCTCCACACACTTGACACTGTGGTCGGAGGCTCAGAGCGGAGCCAGAAGCCCCCTCGCCCTGGCTCCCGGTCAGCGCCCAGCTCTGGAATCCGACTGTAAACACCCAGGACCCTCGCGGCCCGCTTCCCACAGGCTCCCGGGAGAACACGCTGACTCAGCCGCGGTGTCGAGTGAGTCCAGCCCTCGACAGTTACCAGGTGGCCCCGATCACAGGGCCCCGAGCTCCCCGGTTAACCCCGGGACACAGCGGCACCCACACTTCCAGACTCATGCGTTCAACAAGTATTTAGTGAATGTCCTTAGGAGAAATAGCAGTGACTGTGTCAGCAGCCGAGCTCCAGCCGTGCCCACGTAAAGTCACTGGTCACCTTCCCTACAATCCTTTGAGAGAGACTTATTATTTCTCCTTTGGCAAAGGAGGGGACCGAGGCACAGAGAGGTCAGGCAACTTGCCCGACGTCACACAGTAAGGGGCAGAGCCGGGACCGGAACCCTCGCTCCAGGGCCCCAGTCCCCGCTGTCCAACCGCTGGGTCCCTTCCTCTTTGCTCCCTGCCTCCAACATCAAGTAAAGGGGTTTCCGGGTGAATTTTCCCAGTTGCCTTCTCCCATGCTTGAGACGATTAAGTCTTTTGGGGGTTCAGATCCTTGGTAAAAGGGCAGGTGCCCCCAGACCTGGCCACTGCCGCCTGGCTGGGCCCAGGCACCCTGTGTGTGCCGGTCCCAGGAGGGGCCACGACCGCGGGGAATTTCACGGCCCCTCCTGCCCCGAGCAACTTCAAAACCCTTCATGTTTGGAGCCCTGCTTTGATTGTAGACATTTATGGCCATGAAATCTAAGCCTCGGTCCCTCTGACGGTACTGGGCTCCTTGGCGGTGGGGTGGCTTTGTGGACAGGCCACGGGACAGGGGTCAGGGCTTTGGAAGGACCCGAGGCTGGCAAAGCTCTTTAGGGTCCAGGGCTGTCTGTGGAGATCTGTCTCAGGGAGACCTACGGCCAGGGGCTCCGCCTGCCGGGGGCCCGCTTCGTCTCGTCCCCTTCCCAGCAGCCTCCTCGAGGCGGGACGTTCCTCCCCGTACAGATGGAGGACCCGAGGCTCAGAGCCGGGCCAGGCTCTTTCCCCCGCATCCCGCCACCTCCCCACCTGCAGAGAGAAGCTCGGCGCAGGCAGGTGGAAAGCTGCCTCCCAACAGCCTGGGCCCCGGGCCCCACTGGAGGCGATGAGAGTCGCCTGGGTGGACCTTCCGAAGAGCATCCAGGATTTAGGGACAAGCACTGGCTGCAGGGTACCTGAGAGGCATCGGCATCAGTGGGGTCAGGCCCCCAGAACCCGGAGCCGGAGTGTCCAAGCTGGCTGTGGATGTGGCTTCGGGAGGGGTGTGTGTGTGTGTGTGTGTGTGTGTGTGTGTGACATCGACAGAACCTATTTCTTGTCACCTCAGCCAGATACCTCAGCAGCTCCTCACACCCCCGCCCTGGTCTGGACCACCTCCCAGGCTTAAGGGATGAGCGCTGTCTCCCCAGACCCATGACGGCCCCCGGGGGCCGGAGCCCAGCTGCTGACAGTTTGTTCCTTCGCTCCGCTCATCCACGGGAGCGACATCTGTATGACCCTCCTGTGGCTGCTGTGACAAATTGCCATCAACTCGGAGGCTTAAGACAAGACACGTGCGTTCTCCCACGGTTCTGGAGAATTCCGAAACCAAGGTGTCAGCTGGGCCTGAGGGCTCCGAGTCAGAATCGGCCCCGCCGGCTCCAGCTCCTCCCCCCGGGAGCCTCGGTGCTCCTCGGCTCGCAGGCACATCCCGGTCTCGGCCTCGTCTTCACTGGCCTCTCCCGTGTGTCTCCGTGTCCTCTCCGTCTAAGGACGCCGTCACCCCGCGCCAGGGTGATCTCCTCTCAAGACCCTTCACCAACGGCATCTGCCAAGACCCTGTTCCCAAAGACGGACACATTCTGGGCTTCCAGGGGGGACACTACGAGCACCCACTATGCTCCAGGCCCGGGGACAGAGTGGTGGACAGGACGGGGTGGGCTGGGGGGAGACAGAACGGGCCACTACAGACACGACACTGCAACAAATGCCACCGAGAAACGTGGGACACACGTGGCAAGAGGGTTGGCCTTGGGCTGGGCGGGCCTGGCCATCGGTGCCTGCCGGCCCCAGGCCGGTTGAGGGCCTCCGCAGGGCTCATCCTCCCCTCGTGAGTCCTGCCCCCAGAGTCCGGGGCCCGCTCAGAACTCACCTCCTCCTGGAAGCCTCCTAGCCAAAGGGCCTCTGGTTCCCAGGCCTCCTGAGATTCCTCCAGCATCAGAGGGCGGTAGGATTGAGTCTTTTCATACTTGGGAATTTTTGGTGTCTATCTGTCTATCTATCTATCTATGTATGTATTTTTAGGGGATATGGGAGTGGGGGAATGGAATGGCACAGGAAGGAGGGCGGCCTCATGTCTATTTATTTACACAAATAATGCTTTCTGCAGGGAAAAAAACAAACAAACCACCATTTAATTAAAAGCATCAATAGCCCGGCCAGCATGGCCCAGTGGTTGAGTGTCGACCTATGAACCAGGAGGTCACAGTTTGATCCCCCATCGGGGCACATGCCCAGGTTGCAGGCTTGATCCCCAGTGTGGGGCATGCAGGAGGCAGCCAACCAATCATTCTCCCTCATCACTGATGTTTCTATATTTCTCTCTCTCTCTCTCCCTTCCTCTCCGAAGTCTATACACACACACACACACACACACACACACACACACACACAGTATATATGTATTTTAAAGCATGGATAGAAAAGTGCACTGACTTTTCCTCTCCCTAAATCCCCTGCCTGGAAGTTCTCTCTCTTGGCAGATAGACACACTCAGCAGAGTCCCTGGCACACAGTAGGCGCTCCATCAGTGTCTGAATACATTGTGGCTATTGATAGGCCCTGGGGCAGGGAGCTAATCCCCTGGCCCCCAGGAACTCACAGGGGGTTCAGTCTCTGGGCTGCCCAGTCCAAAGCGGGGCATACAGTCAGTGCTCCATCAATGCTGGCATTGGGGACCCTCCACCTTTGCTACTGTCCTTGGTGAGGATGGCCACTGGGTCTTCCGTCCCCAGCTGCTGACTAACATCAGGATCTTGGAGGGGAGGGATGAGGGATCCACTAGTCAAACTGTTAGCATTTATTGAACACCTACTGTGTGCTAGAGGCTGTGAAACCTGGACAGCAGTGAATGAGACCAGCCCTGTTCCTCCCTCAAGGAGTGTAAGTTCCAGGCGGGCTGCTCACAAGACAAGTCAGCAAACGCCTGGCCCCGACGCCGGGGAGAAGGAAGACGGAAGCGCTCGGGGAGTGGCCGGGATTAAGCAGGGGGTCACAGAGGTCTCTTGGGGGAGGTGACACTTGACAGAGTCAGGAGGGGAAGGAGGGAGTGGTAGACGTCTGGGAAAGTTTGGGAAAAGCAGAGGAAAGGGCTAAGGGGGCAAAGAGGGAGGCAGGAGGTGGCTGGAGCTGAGTGGGGGAGGGAGGCCCCTCCTGAGTGCCTCGTGGTCCTGGGAGGACTGGCCGCTCCCTGGATGAGGTGTGAGCTGTGGAAGGTCTGAGCACAGGGCGGCTGTGAGGTGGTGTGGGTCTACAGCACGTCTCTCAGCCTCCGCGCCAAGGATGTTGGGGCCGGATCCTTCTCCGTCCTGGGCCTCTGGGCCCTGTGGGACATTTAGCCGATCCCCTGGCCGCTGCCCACCCGATGCCAGCAGCACACCCCTCCGCCCCCGTGACACCCTACAATGTCCCCAGTCACCATGGTGGGGGCCAAAATCGCCCTGTGAGCCGGTGAGGAGGGGACTGTGACCGTCCAGCCAGGGGGGCTGGTGGCGGCGGTGGGATTAGGGAGGCTCTGTTCTCCATCCCTGAGATGTCAGTATTTTCTAAAGTTTCTGAACATGTTTCTCTTTTGCAATCAGAAAGAAAGGGTTGGGGCGTGGGGGCTTGTTTTTATAGGAGAATCATGCGAAGCTGTTCCCGCTCACCCGTAAGAGCAGCTGACTGTCCGTGCCTCAGTTTCCCTGTGCGTGGCTGCGTTGCTGATGGGACCCCACAAGGACACAAACTTCAGGGGAGCACGTCAGCCATGTCCCTCAGAAGAGCACGTGTGTCGGCCCTGCGGCTCTGTTCCTAAGAGTCGGCCATCTAGAAAACGCTTGCCTGGGTTCCCAAAGGCACGTGCAAAGGGGGTTCATCTCTGCGTGGTCCGTGGGGGTGGACCCTGGGCAGAAACCTGGACGTCCACCAAGCCGGCCAGGAGAATAAGGCATGGTGCCTTCGCGCCGGGGAATACTATGCAGCCATGAAAAAGAATGAGGCTGCCGAAACTAGTTTGGCTCAGTGGATAGAGCGTCAGTCTGCGGACTGAAAGGTCCCGGGTTCGATTCCGGTCAAGGGCATGTACCTTGGTTGCAGGCACATCCCCAGCAGCTGGTCGATGTTTCTCTCTCATTGACGTTTCTCGCTCTCTATCTCTCTCCCTTTCTCTCTGTAAAATATCAATAAAATAAAAATTTAAATAAAAATTTAAAAAAAGAAGAAGGCCGCGTTGTAAAGTGGAAGCAGCCAGGTGCTGAACAGTTTCCATTTTGAGGCCATTTGTGAAACTAGAACAGAAGAGGAAAGGAGAACCGGGGATTTGTTTGTGGCTCCTCAGAGAGTCCCTAGAAAGTGCCAGAATCACAGGGCCAACGCTGAGAATTGGGAGCAAGAGGACATCTCTGTGTGTGTGTTTTAATTAATTTTTTTCTCCAGTTATTATCCTTTATTGGTACAAAAGAGCCAGGCCAACAAAGAAAATGTAAAGAATAACATCCCCACCACCAAGAAAGAAAACATTACAGAGCGAGCCGGGCCGGCCCCTGGGACGCCTCGCAGTTAACCCCCTCCCGCCATTCTGAACCTGCAATTGCCCTTCCCACGAGCATTTTCACTTTGCTACTCACTTAGCATCTGCGGAATTTTATTTAAGAGTTTTGCACTTTTTTTTTTTTTTCTGTGTGGATTACCTTTCCTCCTCAGGGATGTGAAAAATAAATTAAAAAGATGTTTTCTTGCATTGCCACCCCTTCCCCCTGCCCCCGGGGCTCCGGCTTCCCGGGAAAGGGGGCTGACGGGGGCAGGGGGCACGGAGGAGCTGGGCTGCGGAGTCGGTGCAGGCCTGGCACAAAAGCCCGCGTGCAGCTCGCTGGCTTCTGCAGCTCGCCTGGGGCTTGGAGCCAGCAAGCTGGAGCCAGGCGGCCTCCCGGGCCTCCTCACAGCCGCTTTTGATAAAGCCCCTCTGTGCACGGGGCGGGGGGGCCCGGCCGGCTGGAGCCAGCGCACATCTGGAGGCCAGCACAGGCCCGGGGCAGCCGTCGCGGCTGACAGCGGCGCCACCCTGAGCCACACGCCCGGCCCTGGGTAAACACGCCCGCGCCCACCCAGCGGCTCACCTTTCGCCCACAAGGCTGCCTTTCTTCTCGGACCCCAGCCGAGGCCACCACGAACATTCCTTCTGGCACGGGGCGGAACAGGCGCTGGCCTCAAGGCTGGGCTCACGTCTGAGTCCAGGAGCCGGGCGGAGGAGAGGGTGCTCTGGAAAAGCGCCTACTGTGTGCCAGGCACCAAACTCGTTCCGGGCTCACTGCTGCCCTGGGAGTGGGGACATGTGGCGAAGGGTGTGTGCTCTGGAGCTAGGAGACCTGGGTTCGAATTCCAGCTCCAGCGGCGTGGCCTTGAGCACTCAACCTCTCCGAGCCTCGGTTTCCCCACCTGAAAAATGGCCATTAGAGTGGCCCCTCCCCCAGCAGGTTGTGTAAACATTAAGGAAGTTGCCGAAAGTTAATTGTTCAGAAGAGTCCCTGGTCCATCAGTGCTCGATGTTACCATTACACACTCACTCATTCCACAGAGCTGCCCTGCGGTGTCCTGCGCTGGGCAGGAAAGTGAAGACGGGGCTCAGCCATTGAGGACCTGCATCCTTGCTCAGCTGCGTGGGAAGGGATGATCGGCAGGGGAACCCCTGAGAGCAGACGGCCCCCCTTGTCCTGCAGCCGGCTCCCCTGGGCAAGGCTACCGCCCAGCCACTCAGGGACATCCAGGAACAGCCTGGATGGGAGCAAGAGTCAGGCCAGGCCCCAAAACTCCTTTCCCTGGGGGTCATGGCCCAGGACCAGCCTGGAGGCAGCAGGCCCGGCCCTTGTGTGGGCTCTCGGGCGGGTGGGACCAGAGAAACACCCAGGAGCCGTGTGGCCAGGAGGACAGCCGGCTCTGCCTTTCCTGGGGGCGGGCCCTCCGTGCGTCCTGACGCTCCCCTGACCTCTGCTTCCCGTCATTTGCAGGGACAGGCGGGTGGGGACAACACACAAGTGTCTCCTGACCCTCCATTTCCGCCTCTGCCGGATGGGCAGGAGCACGGGTACCGGTTGTGCCACCGTGTGGGGGAGGCTCCGTGGGAGAGGCCGCGGGAAGGGCAGGGTGCCGAGTGGCGGTCAGGGCAGCTTCCTGGAGGGGGCATGTGCCCTAAGGTGGGAGGAGCAGCAGGAGGAGGGAGAGCCGAGCACCTGCAGCCAGGCAGCCGGCCACCGGGCAGCTCCCGTGAGCGGCGGGCTGACTCCTCCAGGAAGCAGACCAGCCTGTGCTCCAGCCTTTCCCGTGTCACAGACCCGGACGCTGAGGCCCCTGGCCCGGCCCGTGTCGCAGGCTTGGAGTGGTGTCCGAAGGCGCCATGGTTGTGGGTTTGATCTCCAGTCGGGGCACATGAAGAATTAGCCAATGGATGCAGAAATGCATGGAACAAGTCAGTGTCTCTCTCTTTCTGTCTGTCTGTCTTTCTCCCTTCCTCCTCCTCTTCCTCCTCTTCCTCCTTTCCTCCTGCTGCTGCTGCTGCTTCCTTCTCTCTCTCTCTCTCTCTCTCTCTCTCAATAAATAAAAATTAAAGAAAGAAGAATCATGTGTTCCCCTCAGGGAGGAAAAGCCAGAGGCAGAATTTGAACCCAGGAGGCACCCTTCCCCATTCCTTCCCTTCCCTCCCCGGGTCTCTATCGTGTGCTGGATTCGAAGACAACGCAACCCTCCGGAGCCCCCTGCTCCCACCTCTATTAGCATTAACCTTGGACTGTCCCTGGCCCCTCCTGGGCCTCAGTTTTTCTCCTCCAAGCAACGGGTTCGACCTCTGCCACCCCCTGGCCCCGTGTTCCTGACTCGGGCCGGCACGGAGGAGCGGCAGCGAGGCGGGCGGGGGTCCTCCACCTGCTGCCCCCCCTCCCCGTCCCCCGTGAACCTGCTCGCCAGGCTGGAGCCAGCCGCCATCTGGAGCGACGGGCTGTTTATGGAGCCGGGCGGCGGCGGCCCTGGCCCTGACCCGGCCAATCTGGAAGCGATTAGCGGCCCGAGCCCGGAGCGTTTGGAGTTCTCATCAGTCGGTTGGGACACCCCCAGCCCCCACCCCGCACACCCGGGGCCGGGGCCGCTCCGGGGGTCTCCAAGGAGCCCCCTTTCTTGCAGGGTACTCCAGCTCGGACCTGCTCCAAGGCCTAGAGCTCTGAAAACTAGCGGTGGCGGCGAGACTGGGCCACCCACAGGCCGGGGTGGGGGTGGGGGTAGGGGGCGGAGATCGGGGGCCTTCCCGGAGGAAACCTCTTGCAGAACTGCCTTCTGGAGGGTTTGGTTGTGAACACGCGTACAAGTGCCTTGTGGGAAACAGGCCCCCGTCATAGGACTCGGGCAGCACCAGGCGGTAAGGGTGCAGAGTGAGCCCCCTGTCCGCCCCCCCCTCCCCCCAGGGGAAAGCGTGCGACCTGCGTCTGGGATCTCGGAGACGGTGTGGGCGGCACCGAGTTGCTCTTCTTGCCGTTGTCCACGGGAGGCGGCCACCTGACACTCCGTGCGGCCCCTTCCCTTTCTGCCCCTCGGATTAGCCCGTGTTTCTGCCGGGGCTGCTTCTAATCGTCACAGTGTTGGTAACAGGAATGGCAGCAGCAGCGGTTTCTCCAGGTCTTACTCTGAGCTGGGCACGTTCCGAATGCTGAGCGCGGCTCAATGTCTCAACCAGGGGGTGAACCTATTGTTCTCATCGTCCCCGTTCTGTAGATGGGGAAACCGAGGCACGGAGTGGCAAGGCCCCTGCCCAGCGCCCCACCGCAGAGCCGGGCAGGGCCGGGACTCAGGCCGCGGCTGTCAGGCTCCCCGGTCCACGCTCCCGGTCTGCTCCTCCGGCCGCTCCCCGGCTCCAGAACATTCTGGGGTCGGATGGATCCCGGGTTTTCAACGAGCCCTCAGAGAGGCGCCGCCGCTGGGTGCTTTCCACCTCGTGCTGGTGCCAACCATGCTGTGAGCCCCTCGATCGGCCTCACGCCACACAGCGTTGGGGGAGAAGGGGCGTCCACTCCCAGAAGGGCCTGGCCAGCCCCAGGACACGCAGCCTGAGGGCCCAGGGCCCCAGCCTGACTGGCCTCGGTGGCAGTGGTGCTGCTGACGCCTGAGCCAGGCCCCGGGGGGCGGGAGGGAGCTCCTCAGCAGCCACATGCCGGGCCTGTTTCCAGGGTAACCAGGCTCGGCCCAGCACGTCCTAGCTCTGGGGCTGTGCCTCCCCCGGACAGGGCTCCAGCCTCCCCTCAGGCCTTCCCACCTCCAGCCTCACCTTCAGTTTGAGCCTCACCTGCACCTGGAGCAAAGCTTGTAAAATCTAAGTGAGAGCAGGCCTCTCCCAGCTCACCCCATCACCCTGAGGACCAGGACAAGCCACAGGCGGGTCCCCAAACTGCCATGCCCATGTCACCCCCAGGCCGGCCCCTCCCTGGGGAGCACTCTCTCCAGCCTTCATCTATCTGACTTCTCATCCTCCCCGTCTGAGCTCACAGCCTCCCCCAAAGCCCCGGGGTCAGGCAGGCGCCCCCTGGCTCCCCGCTTCCAGCCCCGGGGGACCTCAGCGTGGACCACACGTGGTCAGATGTCTGTCTCCCTTGGAGGATGTCGGCTCCAGGAAGATAGAGATGTTTGCCTGGCTTATGCACGTCAGGGTCCCTAGAGCGGACAGCGGACTCTGGGGCACACTAGGTACTCAAGAAACTTCGTTGAATGCGTGCGTGCAAGAATGAATGCGTGAAGAGCCCTAACTGGTTTGGCTCAGTGGATAGAGTGTTGGCCTGCGGACTGTAAGGTCCCAGGTTCGATTCCAAGTCAAGGGCATGTACCTTGGTTGCAGGCACATCCCCAGTAGGAGGTGTGCAAGAGGCAGCTGATCGATGTTTCTCTCTGATCCATGTTTCTAACTCTATCCCTCTCCCTTCCTCTCTGTAAAAAATCAATAAAATATGTCTTATTTAAAAAAAAAAAAAAGAACTAATGAATGCATGAGTGGGGATCCTGGACCCCACAGCCCTCAGGACAGCCATTCTCCTGACAGACCCGGGCTCCCCACTCACTCATGTATGAGCGAGTGTCTGTCGGCACACGGCTGTCCTGAGGGTAGTGGGGTCCAGGCCCCGCCCAGGGGATGTGGAGGAAGAAGGAGAAGGGGGTACAGCAGAGAGAGGAAACAAAGAAGAGTTAATCAAACGCCTACTGTGCACCAGGCCTTTCTCATGCCTATGGACTGCGAGACCCATTATGCAGACGAGAAAACCGAGGCCCCTTCCTTTACGCCACACACCCATCCTGCGAGTCTCCAGGCCCTGGGCTGGGCGCTGGGGACGGCAGAGAACAGCCAGGCGGGACCCCGGCTGTCTCCGAGCTGACGGGGGAAGCAGACGGAACAGGAAGTGGAGTGGGATGAACTAGAACTGCCGCCTCAGCACCTCAGGGACGCCGCTCCCGCCGGCCGCGGCCCTGCATCCTGTCGCCACCGGGACAGTTGGTTCAGAAGTGTGTCTTCCTGACACAGGGACGTCTCGCCCCTGTCCCGGGTGTTGAGCGGTAACAATGACCTCGCCGTGACCTCCCTGTGCGACAGGCCCTCAGCTGGGCGCTCCACACCGACCAGCTTGTTTAATTCCCACTGTCTCCTGGGAGTGGGGCTTCCATCACCTCCTTCCTACAGCGGAGGACGCCGAGGCCCGGGGAGGGCCAGGGGCTGCCAGGGGCACCCAGGGGCAGACCGGGACGGTGACCTGAAATTCACACGAGGTCACAGAGGCGGCGGGGGACTCACCGGACCTCTGCGCCGCGTTCCATTTCTCTCTGGGAGGTGGGAGCACGAACACTCAGCCACCATTTCTCAACTCTCCTTGCAGGTCCAACGTAGCCCATCACAGCACGTAGCTGTGTGGTCACGTTACGTGGAGTGACTAACAGTGGACGTGGGGCAAGCCTCTGACCAGCTCCGCCTGACGACTCGGCTCCCCTCCCCCAGGCTCTCCCTCAGCCTCCTGCCCGCCGGGCTCGCAGTGACGTGGCTGTGGTGGAGTTTGGCAACCCCGCCGCCCACAGTTACGACAGCACCTGCATCTGCCAGCTGGAGGGGAGGGGAGGGGAGAGGCCGGGGGCCTGCCCGGCCTCTGCCCGCTGACCCCTCTGCGGGCAGCCCGGCCAGGTGCCCTCTCGCCAGCCCCTCCAGCTGTACCTTCCTCGCAGACTTCACAGCACGAGGCGTCACAATTGTTCGCAGTGACCACAGCAGTCAGCACCTTGAAGGCACAAGTCGTGCCTGGGTTCGACCCCACTCTCCCCAGAGCTGGCATCTGGGTGGCAGGCACTCAATAAGGACTTGCCGAGTGAACAAATGAAAAACTGAATACATCGCCGAAACCGGTTTGGCTCAGTGGTAGAGCGTCGGTCTGCGGACTGAGGGGTCCCGGGTTCGATTCCGGTCAAGGGCATGTACCTTGGTTGCGGGCACATCCCTGGTGGGGGGTGTGCAAGAGGCAACTGGTCGATGTTTCTCTCTCATCGACATTTCTAGCTCTCTATCTCTCTCCCTTCCTCTCTGTAAAATATCAATAAGATATATTTTTTTTAAAAGAAAAGAAAAACTGAATACATGAGTCGCAACCCCTCCACCCCTTTCTTCTTTCCTCCCTTCTTTCCAGAGATGGTTATGAAGCACCTACTATGTGCCAGGCATTGTACCCAGCGCTGGGGACACAATGGTGAGTGAAACAGGATCTCTGCCCGGACATTGCAGAGAGGACAAAGCAGTCACCCCACACACCAAACGCAGCGATGCCGCCGCGGCAGAACGGGCGGAGCGGTGCCGGGCCTCGCCACCTGCGGCGGAGGCCGACCTCCAGGGAGGCGGGGCGTCTCCCCCGGAGGTGACCCTGGGAGGCCCCTCCACACGGCCACGGAGCAGCTCCACATGCCGGCCACGCTGTGCCTCCGGGAAGCGTGGAGAGCACGTTGGGGAAGAGGAAGCGCCGGTCACTGAGCAGGGGCATCAGGGCCTGACCTCGCCCTCCGGAGGAAGCGCCCTGAGGAAGTGACGCCCGTGCGGTGCCCGGACGCCGACTGGAGCCCGGGGCCGGGAGGAGTATTCCGGCAGAGGCCCCGGCCAGGGCGGAGGCAGGAAGGCGCCCGCAGCCCTCGGGAGCGGCTGCCTCTGCCCCGGACGCCCGTCTCCGGCCTCAGTTTCTCCTCTGTGAAAAGGCAGCCGCGCCCCTGAGGGTGTGGGGGTTCTCTGGGAGCGAGAGGGGCCGGGCCCTGGGTTTGTAACCTGCAGGGCGGCTTGTCTTCCCCGCCAGGCTCTGGCCGGTGGAAGAGGGCCCAGCACAGCTACTCACGTCAGGTGCTCAGGGATTAAAGGAGCCAGCGGCCAAGACCCGTTTGGCTCAGTGGATAAAGCGTCGGCCTGCAGACTGAAAGGTCCCGGGTTCGATTCCGGTCAAGGGCACATACCTTGGTTTCGGGCACATCCCTGTTGGGGAGTGTGCAAGAGGCGGCTGGTCGATGTGTCTCTCTCATTGACGTTTCTAACTCTCTATCCCTCTCAGTTCATCTCTATGTAAAATCAATAAAATATATTTTTAAAAATAAAAATAAAAAATAAAGGAGCCAGCGGGCCTCAGTTTCCCCATCTGTGCAGTGGGAAGAACACTGGTGTGGCCGGGGAAAGGGAACAAAACCCTCTTTCCGCTTTGGTGCTATGTCCTCTCCGCACTTTCCGATGGCGGGTCAGACCACTCTGGACTCCTGAGTCCTCAAGACGACCCTCCATGGGGCTGGGGCTGGGGAGGGGAGGAGATGACAGCGAGACTGACCCGCCCTCCGGCCCCGGACTTGGAGGCAGGATCCCGAGGTGCCGAGAAGGAAATGACCAGCAGCCTCATGTACAATGGAAGGAAACTGAGGTACACCACCACCAACAAGAGCCGAATGCTTACTGAGCACTTACTACAGGCCGAGCGCTGTGCTGAGGCCTCTGACCCAGATTATTTCGCTTAGTCCTCCAACCATCACTGGCGTGGAGCGCTAATACCGCGACCCCCACTTTACACGCAGGGAAATGAAGACTAAGGGAGGTAAGTCTGGATCGAGGCCACCCCACCAGCTAATGAGGCCACCCCACCGGGTACTGGGGGCGGGAGGGGGTGGGACACGGGTCTGGCTCCAGACCCAGAATCTTAACTCTGGCACTCGCTGGGGGGCAGGGGAGATAAGGGCGCTGGGGGAGACTGGAGATAAGTCCTCATCTGGGGACCAAGTTCTGTGGGATGAAAAGTTGCAAGCGTGAGGGGTCAGGGGTCAGTCTCACGTTCTTTCTATCCTGGAAGGCTGAGGGCAGCTTGGAGAAGCCCCATTGTGGCAACCTGGAACTTACTCTGCTTGATTCATTCACTCACTCACTCACTCAGTCAATAGGAACAGAATACAGGACGGCACATAATTAGCTTCATGTAAACAATAAATGTAAATGATTTAAATGGGTCTATTAAAAGACAAAGACTCATATTGGATCAAACCTCACTCATTTACCCTGGGACAAAATATTTATTAAATGTCTAGATTATTCTAAATTCTGCTTTAGATTCTAATGATAGACTCAAAAACAGCGATCTGGTGCCCCAGCCGGTGTGGCTCAGTGGATAGAGTGTCGGCCTGCAGACCCAAGGGTCCCGGGTTCGATTCCAGGGCACATACCTTGGTTGCAGGCTCCTCCTTGGCCTGGCCCTGGTGCAGGAGGCAGCCAATCGATGTGTTTCTCTCACAACGGTATTTCTCGCTGTCTCTCCCTCTCTTTGCCCCTCTCTTTAAAAATCAATGGAAATATATCCTTGGGTGAGGATTTAAAAATAAAATAAGTGGATAAAATGGTGATCTGCTGCCAAAACCAGTTTGGCTCGGTGGATAGAGCATCAGCCTGCGAACTGAAGGGTCCCGGGTTTGATTCCGGTCAAGGGCATGTACCTTGGTTGTGAGCATATTGTGCAAGAGTCAGCTGGTTGATGACTCTCTCTCATCAATGTTTCTAACTCTCTATCTCTCTCAATTCCTCTCTGTGTAAAATCAATAAAGTATATATTTAAAAATAAATAAATAAATAAATAAATAAAAAATAAAATAAGTGAATAAAAAGATGATCTGCCGCCAAAACCGGTTTGGCTCAGTAGATAGAGCCGCCTGTGGACTCAAGGGTTCCAGGTTCGATTCCAGTCAAGGGCATGTACCTTGGTTGCGGACACATCCCCAGTGGGTGGTGTGCAGGAGGCGGCTGATTGATGTTTCTAACTCTCTGTCCCTCTCCCTTCCTGACTGTAAAAATCAATAAAATGTATATTTTTTAAAAAAGGTGATCTGGGGAGAGACCTGTGGGGCTGGCATGAACTTGGGGAACAGGAAGACAGAGAGGACTGGCATGTGTGGAGAACAGCGTTAGGGTGCCAGTGTGGGGGGTGAAGTGGGAAATATCAGGTGCCCAGGAGCCTACACAGCACAGAGGCTGGGCCAGCGTGCCAGCCCCAAGGGCTCAAGGAAGGTCAAGATGCAGGAGATCCAGGTCCTGTGAGCCAACGACTGCGCCTCACTCTCCCAGCAAACCCCGCTGGACTCCTGGCCCTTCCCAACCCGCCCCCTCCCCGCAAAAGGAGCCAAAGTGACGAGCAGTGTCTCCTCCGGGAAGGAGGCCCACCGTGGCGTGAAGGTCTACGGGTGCCAGGTTCCACCATTGGTGGCTTGCATGCTAATTACCTCATTAAGTCCTGACTTCCGGCTGCTTTTCTCCCCATTTTGCAGAAGAGAAAACTGAGCTTCAGAGATGTGCGTGACCTAAGCCAGGCCAACAGCTGGTGGGTATCCAGGCTGAGGTGTGAAGTCAGGGTGCGGGACACTAATTGGCCCTGGGTAGCTGTCTCCTAGGAAACGCAGTGGAGAGACCTCAGCTGGCCGTGTTCTGACCTCTAGGCCTCATCCTGTCTACATCTGGGAGCTGCATGTCAGATCAGTGTCAGAACTTGATGACTCCCTCCCTCCTTCCCTCCCTTTTTCCTCCCTCCCTCCCTACCCTCTCCCTCCTTCTCTCCCTCCCTCCCTCCCTCCCTCCCTCTCTCCCTCCCTCCCTCCCTCTCTCCCTCCCTCCTTCCCTCCTTCCCTCCCTTCCTCCCTCCCTCCCACCTCCCTTATGACAGTGAAAGCCCCAAAGTGCTAAGCTGGCATTTCTCATTTACCCTCGAAATGACTCCACTTGACAAAGGAGAAGAGAGAGGCTCAGAGGGGAAGTGATTGCTCAAGGTCATGGCCAAGGGCGCTCCTGAGGACCGGAACTTTTGTGGAGTCTGTTCATTAGGTGGTAAGGATGGAGATATCCCAGGACAGAGAGACTTTAGGGTGGGACGGGAGCACGGGAGCAAGGGCACACGAGCAGGCCTGGATCCCAGGACTCGACTCCCAGGCTTCTGCCACTCACTGCAGGGCCCGCCCCCTCGGTCCAGGTTATCTCCTGAGAGCCGGAAGGCCGTGGGAAGGGTCCCCACCTCTCCCAGCTCAGGTCCCGTCCTGGGTCTTGCCCGAACAAACAGAAAATGCCAGGCAGTTCCCCCACCCCCCACCCCAGGGTGTGGGAAGGCTTTCCCCCCGGATTCCAGTGATTCCAGCACTAGCCCGGCCTCCACGGGGATCTGGGCCCTACGTGACCTTGGGCAAGGCCCTTACCCTCTTGGCGCCTCGTTCTGCCCCTCTGTCGTCACAGGCCCTGGTCAGACAGAGCTCTGCCACTTCCTGGCTGTGTGGCTTCGGGCAGGTGTCTGTCCCCCTCTGAGGCCCAGCCCTCTCTTCTGTAAAACGGGGAACAGCACGCAGGGCACGTGCTCCATCCTCTGAGCCAGGGCGTGGTGGGGAAGGCTGGCCTTTAGAAAGAGCCCTGTGCCCTCCGGGAAAGATGTCCTGGGTTTTGGACGCAGGACCACTCTGGCACCTGTTTCCCAGTCTGTCAGAGAGGCAGAGCTGTGACACGGGCGGACCTGCAGGGGCCGAGTGGCCGGAGGAGGCGGGGGGGGGGGGGGGGGGGCAGAGGCAACAGGAGGAAGTGCGAGGAAGTGGATCGGGGAATGAAGTGGGGCTGGGGACTGCGGCCTCCTGGTCATTCATCTCTCTGCCCGGTGAGGCAGGCCGGCCAGAGCAGGCTGCGCGGGCAGGCGGGCAGGCGGGCAGGACTGCGCCCATCTCTTGGGAGCTTGCAGAGTGCCATGGGGGCAAGGTGGGAAGGAGAAACAGGCCTGGGGCCTGGACGAAGGTGCCTCTGTTCTCTCCTCCGGGTCCTTCCAGGCCGGAAGCAGGTGCTCCCAGGGCCAGGCCTCTGTGCGCAGTTCTTCCTCCTCCCCAGACCCCGGCTCCAGACCCCAGCAGCCTCTCGGCCAGCCGCGACCCCGTGGAGCCGGTTGTGCCCGCAGCTCAGAGAGGCACAGTCCCGTGCCCTGGTCCGGAGCTGGGCGAGGATCCGTTCACCACCCGGCAGAGTTGCCACTACCTCTTCCAGCTCTCGCTAGAGACAGCGGGACCCCACGTGTGGGTGAGGAGGAGGCCACCCACCAGGCCCACGCTGGGGCACAACATGGGCCTCAGCCCTGATGGATGGGGAAACCAAGCCAGGGAGGGTCCTCTGGCTCTGAGGCACCAGAGATGCCATGGGCTCTGCATTTGGGCCTGCCCACCTCCGGGTGCCAGGCCGGCCTGGGGCAGAAGAACCTGGGAGGTGGGCGGATGCAGGAGCTTGCACCGGGTTGCTGTGCTCCTCAGAAGCCAGGGCTCTGGGCTGTGAGATGTGAAGTGCGGTAAGAGTGACAGGTACCGAAGTCGACCAGCTGGGCTGGGGCTGTCAGAGGCCTGCTCCTTAATCCCTCAGAGCCTCGGTTTCCTCGTCCATAAAACAGGCGTGACCGAGCCCCACTGAGGACTCTGCTATCCCACACAAAGCACTCACTGTGTGCCTGGCTTTTTCTTCCACTTCTGGTCCAACACCCGGCACAGTTGCTGACATGTAGTAGGGGCTCAATATGGCCTGGCTACTGCGCTGTGATGATGGCGATTGCAACCCTCGCTTCCCCGCTCCCCGGCTGTCTGAGATCTTGGGCAACTCACCAGCTTCCCGCCTCCGGCCGCCGTGCTCACCTTCACTCTTCCCCTTCGTAAAACCAAAGCGACCATAGCGCCTGCCTCCGGAGCTGGGTGAGACCCATTCATGCATTCCACAAATGCTCAGTGAGTGCCTGCCACTTGGGGACTGGGGGTACGACTGGAACCAAACAGGAAGGAACCAGCAGCCCTGCCCTCATGGAGCGGACAGGACACCGTCCGGGAGACAGACTGGCCATGTGCTGGGCGGGGATGGGGAGGAAGAGTGGCTGTGAGCGCAGCCTGTGAGAGTTCTGTGTGGTGAGGCCGGATGAGAGCAGGATGGGGAGGATGGAGGGGGATGTGTGGGGCCTGTGGGCAGGGTGGGTGAGGGGGAACCCTGGAGGGTTCTGACGTGAGTTCTCTGGCCAAGTATGGACTGGAGGGGGTTAAGGGGTGGGGGGGGCGCAGGCAGCCCGGGGAATGCTGGGCTGTGGTCCAGGTGGGAGAGGAGAGGACGGGGCCCAGGACGGTGGCAGGGAGGTGGCCTGCCGTGGGATCATCCTCACACCGTCCCCAGGGAGATGTTTATCCCCAGTTGGCCTCGGAGGACCCGGAGCAGCAGCACTGCTTTACCGGGGCCTTGGGCTGTGGCCCGACAAGCCTCCACTCGACCTGGGAATCCTCGCCTGCGGGGCCTCTCTGTGCCCAGACCTACCCGGAGGAGCAGGTGCAGCCCCGCCTCCACCCCACAGGCTGCCCCTCTCCCCCCTGCCTGGGACACAGCGTCCCCCCCGGGTGCCGGGAGCCGGTGACTGTTCCTATCGGACAAGTAATAAGCTCCGACGGTGAGGCGCAGAAATAAAAACCCACTTGCTTCTACCATTAGGTCCTCTGCGAGCTGAGGACAGAGTCAGGCGTCCCGGCCTGAGTCCCAGCAGCAGTGCTGGGCCGTGCACCCCCGACCCTCGCTCCAGGGCCTGAGTTCTGTCCGTGACAGCCCAGGCAGCCTGCGCTCTGAGGCAAATGGGGAACCGGCCTGAACAGGCTCCGGCCCCTACCGGCCCTGCTCACGGCGACCCCGAGCCAGCCCACAGGCCCAGAGCCCCTTCCCGGGCGGCCGGGGCTGCGGGCCCTGCAGGAAGTGCCGGCTCGGGGCAGGCCTGCCGCTTTGATCAGCTTTACGAGCCGCGCTGTTTATGGAGGCCCGGCCCCCGCCCGGCTACCGGGGCTGCGTCTCATCAGCGGCACTCGGGATATTGGCAGTCCCGGGGGAGCCCGCCGCCGGGGTCTCGGCCCCATTTCCTCCAGCCTGGCCCCTGCCCTGCCCCTTGGCCTCCACCCCTGGGAGCCGGGTGAGAGGGTCCCCTCAGGCCAGAGCCCCTCCTGGAGGGGCCTCCTTACTGCTGTCTGCGAACGAACGCAGAACGCAGAGCCGGCTGGCCCACCTCAGGCCTTTGCCCGGCCATGCGGCCGCCTGGAGCCCAGGCCCCAGCTCCTGCCACGCCGCTCCTCCGGGTCCCCTCCCCGGAGAGGCCCTGACCTCCCGGTCACCCTCCTGCACGGCTCCCATTGAGTTCCTCACTGCCCGTGGCACAGGGACTTTCTTGCTCATTCTCTCTGCTGTGAGTTTTTTACTTCTTCCCGGGACAGGGACCTCATGGGTCTCGCCACCGCTGTGTCCCCAGGGCCCGCATGGCTTTGGCACACAATAGGCACCCAATAAAGGCTTCATGAGTGAAGCAGCAATAAAGTCTTCGGAGGGAATGAGCTGTGAGCAGCCTGAGGCCCCAGAACATTTCTCAGAGTCCTCATCTCCCACCTTCAAATGTCCCGGAAAATCCACAGACACGGATGCTGCATACCCACGGGAGTTTCAGCTCCATTCTACGGATGAGGAAACTGAGGCTCAGAGAAGTGGTGTAACTTGCTCGGAGTCATTCTCCCCTTCCCCCGCCTCAGCCTTCTCATCTCCTTACAGCCCACGTGCCCCGCCCACCCTCCCAGCCCCCTCCCCCCTCCCCAGGCCTGGCTGAGGCCTGTGACGGCTCCTGACAAGAAGCAGTGGGAACAGGTGTCCGACCAGCCAGGCCAGTTCTGGAGCACGCACAGGGGACTCCTCCCACCCCGGGCAAAGCCGGGGGACGACTGGACACCTGCTCCCACACCTGCCCCTGCCTCCTCACCCTCATGCAGGCCCTGCGAGCCCCCCAACACCCACGAGGCACAATGGATGGCTTGTTCGGAGACCCCAGGACGCCGCTCCCCACTCCCTCCGCTCCGCCTGCGCTCTGTGACCTGGGGCAGGTGCACCGGCTCTGGCCCGGGAAGGGAGCCGCTTTCCGCCCCCTGCACAGACACCGTTGGCGCCAGCCTCCCCACTCCCCCCACCAGCTGCTGGGGAGCCTCGGGCCCGGGGCAGGGGGCATGTGGGCACCTGCTGGGGGCGTCTGGGTCCCATTTCTCACAGAATTTGTCAGTCTTCCCAGCAGCCCTGGAGGCGGTCTGTGGGCCTTCCTTGTCCCGTCCCCATGCAGGCCCGAGACAGAAAGGGCAGGGCACTTGCCCAAGGTCACACAGCGAGCAGAAGTGGGGCCCACGCTTGCATGTTTTTCCTGTTCTTCTAGCTCATCTCTCCTGGGGCTATCCACGTCCCAGGAGCCTCTGCTGAAAACCTACTGTGCTCCGGGCACTGAAGTGGGTCCCAATTCGTTGAAAACAGTCCCTCCGCAGAGAGGGGTTTGCCAGGCCCTGGGCTGGGGCTGGGCACAGAGCAGCGTGAGATAGACGCCGCCCGGGAGGGCTGACCTCCCAGTGGGAAGACAGAGAATAAACAAGCAAAGGAAGAAGCCAGCGGGATTACTCAGCTGCGATAAGGATGGTGAGAGAGGGGACTTCAGAGAGTGAGTCAGGCTGCAGGGCTCTGAGGAGGGACGTTGGAGCTGAGACTGAAGAAGGATCTGCCGTGGGAAGAGGAGAAAGGCCTGGGAGGGAGCTGGACCCGTGAAAGCAGCGCCCCGAGGCGTGAGAGCGCCGGTGTGAGGGGCACAGGGGGCACCCCCACTTCACAGAACCGTGCTCAGTGCCACCGGTGTGCCAGGGTCTGAGGGCGGAGCCGGGGCACAGCGTGGCCGCGATGACAGAAGCACGGCCCGCGTGCGAAGGTCTTAGAGCCGACTGTTCTGGCTCCCAGGCCGGCAGCTGCAGCCGGCTCCCACCCACCCCTCCTCCAGGAAGACTCCCAGAATGCCTGGGCCTGCCAAGACCTGCTCACGCTGGGACTCCACTGCCGCCTCTGACACGGCCCCTCCTCTGCAGCCGGCTCCCACCTCAGGATGCAAGGAAGGGCTTAGGCACCAGCAGGATGTTTTATCCATTAAGGTCCTGGCAGACGCCGGAGACGGGTGGGGTGGAGGTGGGAGTGAGAAATGACTTCTGCAGGCAGGACAGCGCCTCCCCTGCTGTCCGGGGCTGGCTCTCCCCAGGACTGTCCCAGCTCTCGGCCCTGAGTGTGCCCGCCAGGCCGGGGGGGGGGGGGGGGGGGGTAGAACACAGAGAGGCTGGGCCTTCTCTAGGGCACCCTGCGGCTCCCAGCCCCAGACCTCAGCCGACAGGCAGAGACCACACGGGAGGCGCTCACACCGAGCCGGATCCACAGAGGGACAGAGGAGTCATTCTGGCCTCCACAGGGTTTGGAACAACTTCCCACAGATTTCCAACAAAATCCAGACCTCCAGTTTTCTCATGGCAGCGGGCCCGCTGTCCTGCAGGACGGTGGACCCGCCCACCCCAGTCCCTACCAGGCCCCACTGCCCTCCATACACCTGGTTCCTGCCCAGCACCTGCAGGCCCCGGAGTTGTCTGACATTTGCCTACAGCAAGGAAAAGAAAAACAAAGGGTGGAATTTCAGGCAGGGCTGAGGGGAGGAAGAATGTGGACTCCCACGAGCAGCCCTGGAGGCGCCGGGATCTGCATGAGAGCTGACCTTCCCAGCTCTGCTGACCCGAGGCCCCTCTCCCTGCGGCCCCCTCCCTGCGGGCCCTGTGCGCACGGCCCCGCTGTTCCCGCCGACGACATGTGGGTCCCGCACACGTTTTGCAGACGCGTGTGTCTGTCTTCGTGGGCACAGAGTAGTTTTGGGGACGGATCTTGGACCTGTCGTTTCCTGGCTGTGTGGTCTCGGGCAAGGGCCTCACCCTCTCTGGGCTCAGTTTTCTCTTTGGTGAAACGAGCCTGGGCTGGCACCAGACAGGAGGAAGAGTGGCCGCCACTATGGCAGTGGCCGGCAAACTCATTAGTCAGCAGAGCCACATATCAACAGGACAACGATTGAAGTTTCTTTAGAGAGCCGAAAACCGGCTTCTGCACACGGGCCACGAAGTTTCAATCGCACTGTACGTGCGCGCCCGCGCGTGGTGTTTTGTGGAAGAGCCACACTCAAGGGGCGAAAGAGCCGCATGTGGCTCTCGAGCCACAGTTTGCCGACCACTGCACTCTTGGGTATAAAGCCAAGTGCTTGGTACCTGCTAACACCTTCAGTCCTCGCCCAGGGATGAGGACACCAAGGCACAGAGAGGGAAGACCTTGGCCTGGGGCAATGACTTATCACTTAAAAGAATTCAACACCGAACAACAGTCCGAAACTGAACCACAAGCTCCTCTCTCCACACCCACGACCAGTCCTCGTGGGGTAGGACCAGCCGCCCAGGAACAAAGCCTGGCTCTGCCCGTCCTGCCCTTCGCTTCCGTGCACCTCGATTTCCCATCTGTGCGATGGGAACAGTCACAGTGGCCTGAGGACAGGGAAGGGCCCCGGTATTCCCGCTGCGGGGGAGTGGGTTCTTCTCCCGCTGGGTGTCCAGCTCTTTGGCCCTGGCTTTCTGGGATCCTCCTCCAGGCTTCCCCTTTGGACCTTCTGCGCGCCCCTCCGGCAGGGTCAGCAACCTCGTCTGTTTGGCCCCTCGCCGTTCCAGCTCAGTGCATGCTGGTGGAATGAATGAATGCTCGAATGAAAGAAGGAAGGAAGGAATGGACCAGTGCCAGGACCCGTTGCAGCCGGTCCAGCTCAGCAAGATGGCCGTGGGAAGAGCGTTTAGCAAGATCAGGCCCCAACGTTCTGTCTTGGACCGGAATGCCACAGACACATCTCTGGTGAGGGAATCTGCTGCTAAGCCTGGTGGGGAATAAGTAAATAAGTCCTTTTATTGCTCAAAAAGTGTGTGCCACCCCGTCTCTCTGCTGGCAGCCACGCTGGCCTCTGGGCTGTTGCTCCTTGAACACACCAGGCACATGGCAGCCTCAGGGCCTTTGCACTTGCTGTTGCCTCCGCCCGGAATGCTCTTCCTGGTCTGCAAATAGATGTGCGACTCCCTCCCTTTGCTCCTTCAGGTCCCGGCCCAAATGTCACCTTCCCAGGGAGGACACTCTTGACCTCTGTCCATCTCTGCGCTGGAAGTGCCCACCCCTGCCCTGGCCGGCTGTGGTATGTCTTTTTTGCTGCGGCTGTTCTCCATGGTGCCATGTTTTCATTTGTTGCTGGTCTCCTGCTGAACTCTGGGGGCAGGGAGCTTGCTTTATTCAAAGCTGTAACTCCAACAGCAGAACAATGCCTGGCAAATAGTAGGTGCTCAATAAATATATGTCCAGCCGGAACCGGTTTGGCTCAGTGGATAGAGTGTCGGTCTGCGGACTGAAAGGTCCCAGGTTCGATTCCTGTCAAGGGCATGCACCTTGGTTGCGGGCACATCCCCAGTGGGGGATGTGCAGAGGCAGCTGATCGATGATTCTCTCTCATCGATGTTTCTAGCTCTCTGTCCCTCTCCCTTCCTCTCTAAAAAATCAATAAAATACATTATATATATATATATATATATATATATATATATATATATATATCTCCAATTAATAAATAAATAAACACAATGGGAAAGAAAGGAATGGAATGGCTGAAACCGGTTTGGCTCAGTGGTAGAGCGTCGGTATGCAGACTGAGGGGTCCCGGGTTCGATTCCAGTCAAGGGCATGTACATTGGTTGCAGGCACATCCCCAGTGGGGGGTGTGCAGGAGGCGGCTTGTCGATGTTTCTCTCTCATCGATGATTCTAGCTCTCTATCTCTCTCCCTTCCACTCTGTAATATATCAATAAAATATATTTAAAAAAGAAAAAAAGAAAAAAAATGAAAGGAATGGAAGGCTCTAGAACAGGCCAGATTCATGCAACAGAGCAGAAACCATGCGCTGGAATGGACAGGATGCCCCATGACAACCAGCACAACCAGCAAAGCCGGCCCGGCCCTCAGGGCCCCACCAGGACTGACAGGCAGCAAGAACCCCCTCCTGAAAGTATGACCGAGAGCCCAGCAGACACCGCTGGGGCGGGGCCCAGCGCCGTGTTTGGACTGGGGTCCTCCCACGCCGCCTCCGCCCGCTCTCCTGGTCCGAGGGCCTTGCCGCCCACTCGGTGCCTGTTCCTGTCCGGCCGACAGGTCAGGGGTGGTTTCCGGTCTGGGCACCGGGGTACTGGCTCCAGTCTGTGGTGATTCCTGCTGACTCACTGGCCATGGCTCTGGACAGAATCCCATGAGTTTGATCATATTTGGGGGCGGGGGAGGGAGGGTCAGGCCTCGGCCAAAGAGATGAGACAGTAAGTCAGTCCACATGGGGGGGGGGGGGGCGGTGTGCTGGGCTGGCCACAGGCTGCTTCCCTGCCTCATAGCGGTTTCCGCTCCCCTCTCAGCCCCCAGCATGGCTCTGAAAGGACCCCGCCCCTCCCACCAGCCACCTCCCAGACTGGCCCAGGCCCTAGCTGGCCTGCTGGCGATGAAGGAGGAGGAGAAAAGACTTAGGTACCTTCCATGGGGGGTGGCTGACCAGTGAGAAGCTTCCCTGCCCAGCACAGACTCAGGTCCGACCTTGGAAACCTTAATGTATTTGTGGGGTGGGATCCTGATCTGAGGCTCGGGCCTCATGCCAAGGCAGTGGTGAGGTGGGGGGCCCTCCTGCCTGCCTGTCTGCCTGGAGGTGAGGGAGGTCCCGATTCCAATCCGGTCATTATCCTGGTGCCTCCCCCTCCTCAGCCCTCACCCACTCCATCGCTGAGACAGGTCAACTCACCTCCTTGGAATCGGACCGCGTCTCATTACATCTGTCGCCCCTCCGCTCAGGATGCCACAGGAGCTCCCCCCCACACACACTCAGAGCAAAAGCTAACTCCTCCCCGTGGCACCCCATTCCCTCGCTGAGCTCATCCCACCTCGCCTACTCTGTTCCAGCCACACTGGCCTCCTTGCTGCTCCTTGACTGGGCCAGCCGTATTCGTGCCTCAGGACCCTGGCACGTGCTGTTCCCTCTGCCTGAAACTCTTCCCGGGTACCTCACCTGGCCCCCTCCCTTGATTCCATCAACTCTGCCTGGCATTACTTCCTGAGAGACACCTTCCTTCAGCCCCGCCAACACAGAAGCCACTCCCTCTGACGTCCAGACCCCCACCCCCCACCTGTGCTCGGTTCTTCCCTCTGGACCCTTATTACCACACACTGTACCGCATACTCCGTGATGCTTGTCTATCTCCCTTCCTAGAAAGAATGACAGCTCTATGGGGGCTGGGAGATTGTCTGCTCCGCTCACTGTTTTGTCCCACATGCCCAGAGCAAGACCTGGCGCATAGTAGGTGCTCAGTATATTTGGGGCAGATGAAGGGAAGCATGGAGGAGCTAGAGGCACTGGCAGGGGTAGGAAGAGCACACTTTAAAACTCAGGCGGTCAGGGGGGGGGCCTCTCTGACGAGGTGACATTTAAGCTGAAGCCTGAGGTTGGAAAGAGCCAGTCCCTTGAAATGTTTGAGGCAGAAGGAACAGCAAGTGCAAAGGCCCCGAGGCTGGAACCTGACCCACAGGCTCAAGAAACAGAAAGAAGGTCGTGACGCTGAGTGTCGTCCACGTGAATGTGGAAGCAGGAAGCACGGGGTGAGGAAATGTGGGGATTGAGCCTGCTGCCTGCAACCCAGAGGTCCAAAGATCCTACTCTGATACCCCCGGACCCACGTCTGCCGGACAGATGGTTTTCTGTCTGTCTTGCCCAACAGCAGCCACAGCTGGAATCTCAGCTCTCCGCCCACGCCCCCTCAGGCTCCCCTCCCTACCCCACCGCCGCCACCCACATCCCCCTTTCCCGCCTGGTGCTGGCAGCGACGGGAAGCTGTGACTCAGGAGTCTGGCCGGCTCGGGGCCTCCCTCCCCCACGTCCGGGCGGCCAGGCAGGAGCCAGTCTTGGCGGACGGTGAGGGCCCTCCCACCTGACGTCCGAGGGGCTCGGGCCAGGGTGCCCTCCCCTCAGCAGGGCCGACACTCCGCGTGGATTCTCACTGGCGGCGGCAGCAGGAGGACTCGGGGCGGCAGCACCAACCACACAAACTTCCCAACTGTGTGCGATGGGGACCCCCACTGTCCAGGGGAGGAAACTGAGGTGCAGAGAGTCTGCGGCACTTGCTCAGCTCCCCCAGCTCCGGGGCTAGGGTTTCTCTTCTCTCTCTAAGCCACACACACAGAAACAACTGGCCGAGAGTCCAGGAAGGGAAATACCCAGCAAACGGGACACAGGGTGCTTCCTGGGGTGCCTTTACCACCCCCCCACACACACTTCCTCCATCAGCAACTTTCCGCCCACCCGCCGGACACAGTCACTTCATTTTGCAGGACACAAAAGCACATTTTTCCTGCCCTCCTTCCCTGAGGAAGGCCCGTGGGGTGCAGAGTGTGGGCTGCGTCCAGGTGCTGACTGCCTGGGTTCAAACCCCAGCTGTCCAACCCTGGACAAGTGTCCTCGTGGGTGCCCGTTGCCCCGTCCGTCCCGCCGCCCAGGGTTGCTTCTCCTGATGAATGAGGGTGCGCACAGCAGTAAACCTTCCTGTGGTTCTTCCTCTGGGTTCACAAGCCCGGGTCTGTGCTGCAAGCGCGTCTGTGAAACTCCCCAGCCGCCCTGTCCCCCGGTGAGAGGTGCGTGGCCAGGTCAGACTTCGTTCTCTGGAACCCACTCCACAAGCCATCGTGCTGTTATTTCTGGCTAAAAACGCAGTGCGGTCCTGGGGAGCCGACGAGCACGGGCTCCTTTCTCCTCTGATGAGGCGGCACCCCAGCATTTCTGGAATTCGGAGACATTCAGGTCAGTGTGGACGTGGGCCTCGGGGGCGGACGTCACTTCCACCCTGGGCTGCCCACTCCGTCCGGCCCCGGGCCCGGGGCCTCCCAGGCCCCTCTGGAGAGGGGATGCCGGAGTCCTTGACTCCCTTCTGCCCCAGCGTCACCCCAACTAAGAGCATGGGATCCTGTGATGAGGCCCAGAGAGGGGAACGGGCTTGCCCAGAGGCACAGAACCAGGGAGGAGCAGGGAGATTAGAACCCCAGCAAGCCTAACGGAGAGACACCGGCTCTCACCTCTTTCCTCCGCTTCCTTTGTGGATGGAAACGCGAGAGGCTAAGGATGGACCGAAGACCGCCGAGGCCTCGCTCTCCCCTCTCTCCCGTTCCAGCTTGGGTTCAAGGTGGTGTGGAACCCAATGGACCCACCTCTTACCACTGTGGCCTTGACTGGTGAATTCCACTTTCTGGGCCTCAGTTTCCGCGTCTGCAGAATGGGGGCGATGCAGAGCCTCCCTCATTAGCTTGCTGAGCGAGTTCCTGGAGATCACGCACACTTTAAAAGTGCTTGGCTGGCAGTTCTTCAAGAAATTAAACATAGAGTTACCATATGACCCGGCAATTCCACTCTGAGGTATACACTCAAAAGAATTGAAAACAGATGTTGGAACAAAAACTCGTACACAAATGTTCATAGTAGCACTATTCATAATAGACAAGATGTGGAAACAAATGTCCATCAGCTGATGAATGAACGGACAAAATGTGATACGTCCACACAATAGACTATTATTCTGCAATAAAAAGCAGTGAAGCCCTGACACATGCTAAGCCACGGAGCCACACGTGAAAGAAGCCAGACACAAAAGGCCACAGAGCGTGTGGTGCCATGAACGTGAAATACCCAGAGGAGGCAAACGCACACACACAAAGTAGGTTGGTGGTTTCCAGAGGCTGGAGGGGAGGGGGGATGGGGAGGGGACTGTCTCATGAGTACAGAGTTTCCTTTGGAGTGATGGAATGTTCTGGAACTAGATAGTGGTGGTGGTGATTGCACAACACCCAACGGACTGAATGCCACTGAATTGCACACTTGGAAATGGTTTAAAATGGCAAATTCTGTGTGTAATTCACCACAATAAGAAAAAGTGCTTAGCACAGTGTCTGGTGTTCTGCGAGGGTCCAGCAGCAGCAGCCAGCCTGTGATTACTGCCGTTGCTCCCGGGCATTGCGTTGGGCTCGGGGCTTGGAGTCCAGCGTTGGCTGGGGAGGCTTGAGTGGAGCCAAGACGACAACCCACAAAACGCAGGGCCTCTCTTCCCTGCCATCCACCCACGGCGCCCGGCGCGGGTCCCTGGGACCCCGCTCTCCATGCCTCAAGGCAGTCACTAGGTAACCTTGGGTAGCCCTGCCTGGCTGGGGGAAGAAAAATAACACAGCCCCAAACGCCACAAGACCGATTGTAATGCCATGGAAGGGTGAGTGCTATGAGGAAAAATGAGACCGGCTCCTGTACCCGGGTCATCGGGGAAGGCTTCTCAGAGGAGGTGAGTCAGAGAGCAGAATCCGAGAGAGGAGCCAAGAGATCTGGAACTGCGATCTGCAGGGCCTTGCCTAACCCGCCCTCCCCACCGGCCTCTCCCCCCTCGCTGCGTTCCAGCGACACCTTCGCTCGTAGTCACCGGCTGCTCTGTCCCCAGGCCTTTGCACTTGCTGTTCACTTTGCCAGGAACACTTTCCTCACAGCTGCCCCAGACCTCTCACCATTTGAGAGGGAGGGTCTCTTCTCAAACGCCGCCTCCTCCAGGAGGCCCTCCGGGACTGCCCTGCCGGGAGGGGCGCCTGCGGTCACTCCCCATCCCCCCCCCCCTGCTTCATTTCCGTCCTAGTACGTTTTCTGCTTAAAAAGACCTCCTTTATCTGTGTCTATTACCCGTCTCCCCTGCTAGACCATCAGCTCCAAGATGTTTTGTCTGTCTGGTCTTCTGGTGTACCCCGCTGTGCTCCCTGCCTCAAGCAGTGCCCAGCATCACAGGAGGTGCTCAAGCAATGTCTCTGGAAGTAAAGCAGAAATAAAGGAACCAGTGTCTCTTTGTAGAGAGGAGGGATCTCCGCCCAGAGAAGGGCTAAGACTCCCCCGAGGCCATGCAGGTGGGAGACCCTCTGAGCCCAGGCCTCGGGGAGTCAGGGAGTCCCTGCTTGGGGGTGAGGGCTGCGGGGCAGGTGGGAAGCCATGTGGCCAAGGGACCCTGGTGTCCTCAGCCCCACCTGCCTCCCTCCCTCTCGATGCCCTGCTGCCCACCCACCTCCCCAGCCAATGTCCTGGTTATGCCAGCCTCATCCCTGGGTGACCCCAACGGGTTCCCCCTCACAGGTGAGACCTGGGGTTGAGGGGAAAGTGCTAGGCAGCTGCCGAGTGAGCCCTGGGTTCCTGAAATTGCCATCCAGGAAGTGAGCCGGGCGTGAGAGCGCCCGCGTCACTGTCCCCGCCTGGTACGTGAGGCCCGGGCAGGCGGGCCCACTCCTCCGAGCCCTCCGTTCCTCCGGGGAAACACGGGTGGTAAGTCTCCCCTCACAGGCTGTGTGAGCAGAGAGGCCTCCTAGGGGTTGCACGAGACATCCTTACACCAACGGGTGTTACACAGGACATAATTACACTAACAATCCCGTGTTGCTTTTCCGAAGATCAATATAGCTGGATGTCCTGAGGTTTTGTTGTCGCTGACCTTGTTTTTGTTTTTGCTAAACCTGGCAACCTTATCCTGGCATGAGATGTGTCCACTGAAGTTCGCTGAATAAATGCACGAAGGAACAAACGAACGAGTGACTTGTAAAGGTATTACTTATAAATACCTTTGTAAAGGTGTTATTGTGCTTGTCATTGTTTTCTCAGTTACGGTTCAAAAGTTCTTGCCTCTAAGAACATTCCTGCTCGGGTCCCAGGCAAGGCCTTCGGGGAAAGCCGGGGCTTGCCGAAGGAAGTGACTCACCCCAGGCCCTCTGGGCCCGCTGCATCGGAGCGGCCCGGTCGACCGCACCCCCGGGCGGCTTCTGTCCTCCACGCGATAATAAAACCTGCCCGGGCTTGGCACGCATGACCCCTCTGAGCCTCAGAACGGCCCCTCCAGGCTGGGACAGCGGCCCTCCCAGGGTGCCAAAAAGGGAACCGGGACGCAGCGAGGTGATGTGGCTCTGCCAAGCTCATAGTGGCACCTCCTGGACGCAGCGCCTCCTCCCGGGACAGAGCGTGGGGCCCGGGAGCTGCAGCTGGCAAAGCTCCAGGCTCAGCTATAGCTGGTGAGTCCCACGGCCCCACGCTTGCTCTCCCAGCCGCTGCTGGACGAGGACCCGACGAGAAATTACTCAGCCCGGGTTTAACTTCATGAAGGAAATTCCTCCCCCTGGCAGCCTTCCCACAGTCCCCAGCTCCGCGGCCGGGAACTGCCTCCCCCAAAGCCCATTCACCTCCTGGCAGTGCCAGCAGATGTGGAAAGCCGGGCTTGGCTCGGAGCTGGCAGACAGTGGGTGGTGGGTGGGGCTTGCGCCAGACACACCCCACCAATGCAGCCAGCTCTGCATTTCATTCAGTCGTTCAGCAAACGTCTATGGAGTGCCTGGCCCCTCCTTTGTGCTGGCTGTAAGGAAAAGTGGATCAAATGAGGCGTGTTTAAAAAGCCTAACACAAAGCAAGCATTCACGTGGCTGGCCTTCTCCTCTGAGCACCTACTGTGTGCTTGGCACCAGGCTAACCCCTGTCTGGCCTGACAGGGAGACACGATCACACCAGGAAACCAGAGTGAAAAAGACTAGGAAGTCGACCAAACCAGCGGATGCCCATGTGGTGCTAGGTGCTGTCCTGTGTTAACTCAGTGGGACTGTTACTATTCCTGCGAGACAGAGCGGGGAGGGAAGGCCAACACTGTCTGCCATGGGACTAGCACTTGCTTTAATGTCTCCCACATTTAGGGAGAATGAGCAATTGCAGAGCACCTTCAGCGGGCGGGTGATCGATCCATTCATTCAACAAATGTTTATTGAGACCTACCATGGGCAGGCGCTGGGGACACAGCAGTGAGTAAAAGAAAGCAAGCTAAAACGCTATGCTGGTCAGAGCAGAGAGTCTGGAGCCAGATGCCTGGTTCAAGTCCCAGCTCTGCCACCCACTGGCTGTGTGACCTTGGACAGGTAACTTGACCTCTCTGAGTCTTCGTTTCACCTCCTGAAAAAGTAATAATAACAGTACCCACTTCATGGGGTTGTGAGGACTCAATGCATTTCTCCATGTCAAGTGCTAAACCCCAGAGCCTGGTGTGTTCTACCAGCTCAGCACATATTGAGCTGTGTGCGTGTTTTATAATCTCCATTTCTGGAAGGAGCAAACGGAGTCTCAGGAACATGATGGCACCTGTCCACCCTGAAAAGCTAGTTGAGTTGGAACTGAAATCTAAATGCTCAAAGGACTGAGAGGGCCCCTCCTTCAGGGTCCCAGGCTGGGTCCAGCTCCGGCCCCTCCTCCCACCCAGGCACAACTTCTATCCTTGGTCTTCAAGGTCCTGCAACGACATCTTCATGCATCGTCCCATGGACCACCTGCACACAAATCTCTGCTGGTGCTCCTCTCCACCAGCCCCTCCCCAGATGTGCCAGCACACCTCTGTCCATGCAGGGCCCTGGGGCCTGCCTCTAATGTGTCCCTGGTGGTGGCTGCACCGGGACCTCATGCAGCCAACTAGGCCTGGAGCAGGGCGAGACGGAGATTCTCCAGACAGAGGCGACAGCACACGCCACGTGTGAGGTGTTGTTTTATTTCAGACAAGAGGAATGGGGTGGGAAGGAAGGAAACAAGTAAGGGAGAGAAGAGGGAGGGAGAGGAGGAGGGAGAGAGAGAGAGAGAGAGAGAGAGAGAGAGAGAGAGAGAGAGAGAGAGAAGAAGAAGAAGAAGAAGAAGAAGAAGAAGAAGAAGAAGAAGAAGAAGGAGAAGAAGAAGAAGAAAAAGAAAGAAAGAAAGAAAGAAAGAAAGAAAGAAAGAAAGAAAGAAAGAAAGAAAGAAAGAAAGGTCTCATCTGTCTCAAGCTTGCCCAAACTGAGTTTGGGGCCAAACCACAGGGCTCTCATTTTTCCCCTGATTTTTCTGCCAGAGGCAGGAAACATTCTCCCTCGGGAGGCTCAGAAATAGCTGAGTTCAAAAACCAGGCTGGGTGAGAGGATTCCAGGCGAGGGGGCGGGATTTACACCAAAGGGCTCTGTGGAGTCCAGAGGTTCAGGGCCCAGCCACTGGCGCCAGTCGGCCTGGGTTCAAATCCCTACTCTGCCCCTTCTCAGCTGTGTGACTATGGATTTGACCTCAGCTTCTCACCCACAAAGTGGGAACCATAATGGTGCCAAGCCTGACTGCATGTAGGTAAATGTTATCATCATGACTGGCTTTCCCTCTATTTTTGCTGGCTCCACTCACATTCAAGCTCCTCATTCCCATTAAGGTAAGATGAACCCCACACTCTAGGCTTTCACCCAACCAGCAGCCCAAATAGAAAGTGCCTCCTTCCTCCCAGGTCCAGCTAAAAATCCCAGGCCTGCCTCTGATTGGCTGAGAGAATGCAGTGCTCTGATTGGTCAGTCCTTGGCCTCCACCCCCAGCTCCCAGGATTGAGGGTCAGAGGAGGGGAGTGAGTGCTGAGTAGGAACCAACCTAGTGTCTCCTATAGAGGCCCACAAGGGACAAAATTTTGGGAGAAGGTGGACTCAACACATGCTGGGCACCTAGCATGTGCTGCTTTACTTATATGATTTGATCGAAGCTCCTGACAGCCCTCTTTGGAAAATATCCCTTTGGGAAGTTTGGAGGGGTGAACCAACCACCCTGCCAAGGCCACCCAGAGCCGGCCTCAGCTCCCGAGCCCTGTGCTCCACCCCTGCCCTTCTCAGAAGAAAAGTAATAGGGGCAATTTATAGGATACTTGCCTTGAAAATAATAGTTGCTCCCTTTCCTCCTTCCAAACCCTGTCTCCACTGCCCCTCCCCACACCTCCTGAGGCTCCCAGAGGTCCGGGCAGGCACTTCTCAGGGTCACACAGCACAGAGATGAGAACCTGACCCTCCGGAGTCCACTCGGGTCCTGGAGGCAGAGCTGCCTCTAACCAATGGGGCCGAGCCAGGGAGGGGGTAGCTGGCCCCCTGGAAGGTGGTCAGGAGAGTGGGCTCTCGGGACAGGCGGCCTGGGTTGGACTCCAGCTCTGCCCCTGACATCCTGTTGGCTCCCGGCGGGGCCTCGGGCCTCAATTCTCTGGGTCTCACTTGCAGAATGGCCCTAAGCCCAGGAGCTGCCTCCTGGGGTTGTGGAGAAGTTCCCATGAGCTAATGTGGGCAACTGAGACTCACCAGCCAGCCGTGCCGCACAGCCCGGGGCCATGCAGCCTGGGCCTGGCTGGAGGCGAGCCCTCCGCCCAGGTTACCTCCGCCTTCGTGACCACCTGGAGGGCAGGGGGCTGTTATCATTACCCCCACTTTCCAGAGGAGGAACGGAGGCGCGGAGAGAAGGACTTCCCCAGCGTCGCACAGCCAGGAAGGGGCAGAGCAGGAGGGTAGACTCCAGGCCAGTCAGACTCCAGAGACCACTCGGTGAGCACCCTCCGTGCCCGCACACACCGAGGCTGGCTGCTATTGCTGTTTCCGTCACTGCTGCTGCTGCTGGTATCTGCCCCGCTTTCTGAAGTTGGGGTCCTACCCTAAGTTGAGAAACAGGGTAGGCCCAAACGTCTCACTATCCCACCCCAAATGGCCACCTCGTTGTGACCCTGCTGGGGAAACTGAGGCATGAACTGGGGAGGGGGTGGGACCCAAGGATGCATAGACCTGGGGTCAGCTATGGCTTCTGAGCCCAGCCAGTATTTCCTGGACCGCTCCCCAGCACACACACACACACACACACACACACACACACACACTCACACACACTCACACACACACTCCCCGTGGGGCAGGGCTGCCCCCCGCCTCCCCTGGCTCCACGCTGGCTGAGGGACATTTGTTACTGTGTCAGTTTCAGCTCCCACCCCGATGGGAGGCCAGCAGGCAGGGGGCTTCCTGGCGGCTCTGAGGGAGGAATGCGCCCCCGCCCCCGGCCCCATATGGCCTCCATCCCGGCCCCATCTGCTTCCCATTGCCTGACGCGGGGCTGCCTGAGCCCGCCTGCAGGGGTGTGAAGTTTATGTGGCTGGGCCTGGAGCTGGCGGTGACAGGGCCACACACGCTCACACAGACACACACTGGACACCCCCACCAGCCCCGACGTGTGTGCATACCCATTCATATATCCACCCTCCCATCCGCCCCCAAAAGCACCCACATTCTCACACCAGAGACCCCCCTACTCGAACGAACACAGACACACCCCAGAGATCTCCAGCTCCCACACATACATCAGAGCCCCCCAATCAAACACTGACACACACAGACACACGCCAACCCACTCCCAGAACGGACCCTCCCAGTATACCCACTCACAAATACAGACACACACAGTAACACTGGCCTGGCCCCCCCACTGACACACATACCCACCCAACAACACGTGCCTCCACAAATACACACACACATACGCCCTGCCCAGACACCCAGATACAACTTGCTTATCCAGAAGACAACCACAAAGCGGTGACCCACACACCGGCCCAGGCCCCCGAGAGGCCGCCAGCACAGAGCCCTGTTCCCACCCCGGCATTTCCTGCTTCCCCTAAACCTGAGCTGCTCTCTAGGGCCCTAACCCTGTGGCCATCATCTGACAACTGCTATCCTGCCCCATCCTCATTCCCTCCCAGCGGCCGAGAGCAGGAGACCCAGGAAGCCTGGAGACAGGCAGCCCCTAATGGAGGTCATCCGGAGCCCAGTCACATTCGAACCCAGAGCCAGGGAGCTCTGCATCCAGAGCTCTCTCTAGAACACGTGAGGTGTCTTCACCTGACTCTCCTGGGCTCCTCTGTGCCTGGACCATCCCTAGAGAGACCTTGTCACTCACCACCACCACCCTCCCCCCCACTGCGTTCCTCCCCCTCCCCCCATCCGAATTCACAGACCCATGAACTTGGACTGGGGGAAAGAAAGATACATCTTGATTTCACTAACCCCCAACTGGAATTTGGCATTTCCTTCCCTTACAGGCAGATGTGGGAACCAAACCACAGCGGAGGAGCTGGGCTGCGGCTTAGTCCCTCAGAAATCACAGGCCTTTCCTTGTCCCTCTGCAGTGGCCAGAAACGCGTCCATCCTCCTCTGCACTTCCAAGGGACCGGCAATTAGGCCCATGGTCCGATCTTGTCATTACCAGTAAAAGCATTAACAGACAGGTACAGCTGTCACCATATCAAACATCTGACTATTAAACATGTTAGTAAAATGTAGTTCAATATAATTGGTTTGCTTTTTATCATATACACTTTAATTTATAAATTTAAAACTAAATTCATAGACACAAGGCCCTGGCCAGTTGGTCAGAACGTAGTCCCGATACACCAAGGTTGCAGGTTTGACTCCTGGTCAGGGCATGTACAAGAATCAATGAATGAATGCAGAAGTGGAACAACAAGTCCATTTCTCCCTTTCTCTCTCCCTCCTTCTCTCCCTCTTTATCTCATAAAATAATAATAATAATTTATGAACATAAAAGGGGCCTATGGCACAAAAGCAGATGAGCCTCTGAACCAGCTCACGGTACTACATCATTTCACACTTTTACCACTTTTTGCCTTTTTATGGCGAGGATCACAGCGAGGCAGAGTAGCTTGACCAGGGATCCCACAGCCCTAAGTGGCTGTTGGGAATTGAACCCAGGCAGTCTGGTGCACCTTTGAGCTTTATACTTTCCTGTCTGTGAAAGCCAGGACTCATGCCCCACCCCCAGGAAGAGGATCCCAGGGTCTCGGAGGCCCCACCATATGCACTACCCAGGCTGGGGACCCTGGGAAGCTCCGGGCCAGCCCAGGGAGGACCCAGCCTGCAGCCCCAGCCAGGAGGGTGCCGGGCTGTGATTACAACGTGAGACTTTTCGCACATGTGCCAGTGACACGCAGGGCAGGCTCCCAGCTCCCAGCCTGCCTGCCCCGCTGGGGCTGCTGCAGCCAGATAAAAACGAGCTTCTCTCTGCAGGGCCCTGGAGTCTTCCATCCCTGTCCCTCCACTCACCTGACACCTGTCTGCCTGTCTTTAGCTTCAGAAACCTCTCCCCTACAAGATAGAAATGGAATCACCAGGAAAAAATAGGGGGACGCTTTCTTTGTCCTTTACTGCCTGGCTAGCTCTGGTGGTTCATTCATTCATTCATTCATTCCTTAGTCATTTATTGAGTATCTACTGTGTTCCAGGCAGGGGCCAAAGGCTACAGCTGTGAACAGAGCCCCCATCCTCACTGAGCTCACAGACAGGTGGAAGACAGAGGAGAGAAACAAGAGAACAAAAAGGTATAATAAAGATAAATAAATCTGCCCTACCTGGTTTGATTCTGGATAGAGCACCGGCCTGCAGACTGAAAGGTCCTGAGTTTAATTCTGGTCAATGGCCAGGTTGTGGACTGGATCCCCAGTAGGAGGCGTACAGGGGAGCAGCCAATCAATGATCCACTCTCATCATTGATGTTTCTATCTCTCTCCCTCTCCCTTCCTCTCTGAAATTATATATATATATATATATATATATATATATATATATATATATATATATCACAAATAAACAAAAAAACAACTAAACATACTTTAAAGAAAGAGAAAGAAATGAACCAGGGCCGCTGGTGCAGAGAGTGGCCAGCGGTGGGGGTGTTCAGACGGGGTCTGAAGAGGGGCAGGTGGGAGGGAGGGAAGTGCGGTGGGGACAGGGGTCAGGAACAGTGTGCACGTGGAAGGAAAGGCAAGTCCCAGGTCTGACTGCCTTGAGCTTTGCTTTCTGTCTCCCTCGAGTCTAAATCCAAAAGTGAACTCCCTCACGCCGGGCCACCTGCCCTCCCTTCTTCTGTCCATCCTCCCATTTCCTCCTCCCTCTCGCTCTTCCCGGCCCAAGGGCCCAGGGTGTTCATTCTATAAAAATCTGTGATCTATTTGTTTCCCCTTTTCAAGGGAATCCCTCCGTCGTCCCCACGGGAATGGAAGCCTCAGAGCCCACCGGCCGGAGGTCCCGCTCTCTGCTCTTCCCCCAGCTGTGCCACACACAGGGCCTGGCCCATGCCACTCGACAGATGAGAAAGACTGAGGCCCAGAGAGACACGGAGGCTGACTCCAGGCCCGCGTGGCCATCCTGGAGCTGGGCACTCAGCTCTGTCCCACTCCTGGTCCAGGGCCTCCACTTCCAGGATCCCCTGCTTTCAAGCCTGGGTCAGGTCTCACCACGGATGGTGGGAACAGTGGTGGGAACATCCACAGTGGTGGGCACATCCCAATACGTGTATCTCAGCCTCCCCTTGTGGCTGATGAAATCCTAACGGGAACCGGCCCCATCCAGGCCTGGCTTTGTCCGGGGCTCCCGGGCGCCGACCAACTCATTGAGCCCTCCCGCCCGCCGGAGGAAGGGTGAGCCCATTTTACGGAGGAAAACGTCGAGGCTCGCACCGAGAGAGAAGCGAGGCTGCAGGGAAGGGAGGGGCGACCCGGGCGGGCGGCGGGGAGCCGGGCCGCGGGGAGCCGGCCGGGCTGCACGGCGCTTCCTGCCCCTCCACCTGCCGGCGGGGCGGCCGGCGCGGGGCGCGGGGGGCGGGGGCGGGGAGGCGCGGGGGCGGCGGCCGGGCCGGCTCACGTTTCCGCCCGGCCCGCGCCCCCGCCCCCGGCCGCCGCCGCCGCCGCCGCCGCCGCCGCTGGCGGCCCCTCATTAAGGCGCCTCGCCTTCCACCTCCGAATTTTCCACGCAGGGTTAGGCTGGCGACGCGCTGTCTGCGGGCCCCATAAAGGCCGCCGTGTGCTGCATTCGTCTCGCCGGGGCCGGGGGAGGGGCGGCGGCTGGAGGGGCGCCCGGCCTGCGGGGCGGGGCGGGGAGGGGGCCGCCCGCCAGGCCCGGCCTGCTCCCGGCAGACGGGGCCCCCTTCCCAGGACGCGGCCTGGAGAACTGCACATTCATAAACATACATTTAAGAAAACACAAAACAAAACAAAAAGCACCAGCTGGCATTTATGGAGCTTTTCTAAAAAGTGCCGAGAGCTTCAGAGCGCGGTCCCCCGAGACTCCCCGGCCAGCGCCAGCTCCGTGTGGGAAAGGTTTCTCCTCCGAGCCGAGCCCCGTGCTGCCGGAGGGAACACCAAGCGGGGGGAGTTGAAATAAATGGTCCGGGTCGCACCGGAGGGGTGGGAGCCATTATCGTGAGTCTGAGCGCAGCTCAGGCGTCTCCACGGAGTACCTACTATGTGCCAGGTACTGTCCTAGAGATGGGGACAGGGCAGGGAACAGAGCACAGCACTCCCTCCCTACCCTCCTGTGGCTGCCAGTGCAGTGGGGGAGCCAGACGGGGGCAAATAAACACCTAAAATAAAGTGTCAGGAACACAAAATAGAGTGTGGGGGGGAAAGAGGGGAGGGGGCTTGGGGAGTGACAGTGGTGGGGGAGAGCTCTGTGGTAGGGGTGGGAGGGCAAGAAGCCGTCCATAGGATGGTGAGGAAAGGTCTCTCTGATGGTGGGAGCCCTGGGCATCCGAAGGAAGAAGAAACAGCATGTGTAAAGGCCCTGAGGCAGGAGCATTCTTAGCGGGCATTTCTCTTTTTCTTTCTTTAAAGTAGATTTTTTTATTGATTCCAGAGAGGAAGGAAGAGGTGAGAGACTGTTAGAAAGATCAAAGATGAGAGAGAATCTGTAATTGACTGCGTCCTGCACATCCCCCACTGGGGACCCTGCCCGCATGGACCCTGACTGGGAGTCAAACCTTGACCTCCTGGTTCATAGGCGGGCCTGGCCCGGCTCAGCTAGCATTTCTTAATCATTTACCATAGGCGGCTCTCATGCATTACTTTTTCCGTTCCTGTCACCCGCTCTGCCAGTTCGGGAGTCTGTGTAATTCCCCTTTCCAATTGAGGAAATTGATGCTCAGAGAGGTTGAGAAGCCTGTCCAAGGTCCTTCAGCAGGTCTGTGGCCAAGCTGGGATTTGAACCAGGGTCTCTTGTACACATAACATGGTACATTGATGTGACACAGGCAAGGCCAGGTCTAGGTCTCCATCTTGTAGCACAGGACTGGCCAGGGCAGCAGGGGCTACAAGATGGAGCCCCTGCTCCCCTATCCCTAGCTCTCTATCCCTCTCTCTTCCTCTCTGTAAAAATAATAATAATTATAATAATATATAGTAACATCTAACTTTTTTTCAGCCTTGCTGTGTTGAGTGAGCACTTTACATGCATTTGTGTATTCAACCCTCATATGAGCTATTTTACCGATGGAGAGAGATTGAGACACAGACGGAAGCACCCTTACCCAAGTGCAGACCTGAGATTTGAACCCTAACACTTGCCCTCTAAACACACCTAGGCAAGTCTAGTGATGAAGATGATAGTAATAAAGCTGCCAGCCAGTGTTTCCCGCATATCACCTGTTAAAACTCTTCTCGGCCTAGGGGGAGCTACTCCGTTATCCTCATTAGACGAATGAGGAGACTGAAGCTGCGGGAGGGGCAGCAGAAGGCAAAAGTAGGGTTCTCCTTGATTAGACAGCGCCCCTCTCTCCCCCCATTCCCTGCACCCCCTCCCGCCCCCCTGCCCCCACTGCAACCTCCTGAGCTGGAACAGGCAGGGTCTGTAAACAGAAACTGAAGGTGGGAAGAAACTCAAATGCGCCTTAAATATCCCATCTTCAGTTTCTGTCTCAATCTCTCTCCATCCGTAAAATGGTTCATATGAGGGTTGAATACACAAATGCATATAAAGTGCTCACTCAACACAGCAAGGCTGAAAAAAAGTTAGATGTCACTATATATATATATAATTGATTTTATATATATATAATTGATTTTTTTTTTTACAGAGAGGAAGAGAGAGGGATAGAGAGCTAGGGATAGGGCAGCAGGGGAGGGCTCCATCTTGTAGCCCCTGCTGCCCTGGCCAGTCCTGTGCTACAAGATGGAGAACTAGACCTGGCCTTGCCTGTGTCACATCAATGTACCATGTTATGTGTACAAGAGACCCTGGTTCAAATCCCAGCTTGGCTACAGACCTGCTGAAGGACCCTGGACAGGCTTCTCCAAAGGGCCCGGACTTGATTCCTGTCAAGGACACATACCTTGGTTGCAGGCTCCTCCCAGGCCCAGGCACTGGCCAGGGTGGGTGCAGGAGGCAACCCGGTGATGCGTTTCCCTCACATCAATGTTTCTGTCTGTCTTTCCCTCTCTCTTCCACTCTCTCTAAAAAAGCAATGGAAAAATATCCTAGGTAGAGTATTAACAAAAATTTAAAAAAAAAATGGAGAAAATATTTTTATATTGTATATCTTTACTAATTAAAATATACGGACTGTGAATAAGTGTATGGAGGATGTTCAACATCACTCATCGTTAGGGAAATGAAATGAAAATGGCAATGAGATACCACTAAATGCCCGATAGAAGGGCTAAAATCTAAGACTGGCCATACTAAGTGTCGGCACAAATGTGGGGGAACTGGAACCCCAGTGCACTGCTGGCCAGAAGGCAAAATGTTGCAGCCACTCTGGAAAACAGTTTGACAGTTTCTTATTAAACAGTCCAGCAACTGCGCTCCAAGAGAAATGTAAACATGTGCCCACGCACAAACAAACTCATATGACCATGAGTGTTTATAGCAGTTTTATTCGTAATTGCCCAAACTGGAAACAATCTAAATGTCCATCAAAGCTGAATGGAATATCCACATGGCAGTTCATCCACACAAAGGAATACCACTCAGCATTAAAAAGGCACCAACTGTTGATACACACTGTAACACTGGAGAATCCCCAAATAATCACACCGGGGGAAAGAAGTCAGGCCAAAAAAGAGAACAGACCATAGGATTCCATTGCTATGATTTCTAGAAAATGCAAATTGGTCAATAGTGACAGAAAGCAGATCATCAGTAATCAGGGTGGGAGTGGTTGAGGAGGGAGAGGGAATTACAAGAAAAGACATAAGAAACTTTGGGGGAAGATGGATATTTTCACTGTCATAATTGTGCTAGTTTCACAGGTGTGTACATGTGTCAAAACTCATCAAATTTTGATATGTATATATGGTAGTTTATTGTGTGTCAATTTAGTCTTTGAGAAAGCTGTTAAACACACATGTGTGTGCATGCGTGCAGACACACACTGCTCACCGCTTAGGATGGCTAAAATAAAAACTAAAAACCGAAGATACCAAGTGCTGACCAAGCTGTGGAGCAACTAGAACACTCTGATATTTCTGGGGGGAATGCAAACCGGCACAGAGCTCTGGAAGACAACGGGGCAGTTTGTTATCCAATGAAACTCATACTTCCTATCCACCCCAACAATCCCATCTTAGGTAGTTACCAAAAGAAATGGTGAGCATCATCCCATGCATCAGGAGGTCACCAGCTCAATTCCAAGTCAGGCATGTGCCCAGGTTTCAGCTCAATCCCAAGTAGGAGGGTGTTGAGGAGGCATCTTCCCCAGGAGGCAGCCGATTGATGTTTCTCTCCTTCTCCCTTCCTCTCTCTCTCTCTAAAGTCAATAAAAACATTTAGAAAGAAAGAAAGAAAGAAAGAAAGAAAGAAAGAAAGAAAGAAAAAAAGAAAAAAAGAAAAAAAGAAAGAAATCAAACATATGTTCACACAAAAATCTCCATGTGAATGTGTCTGGTGGCTTTATTCATAGTCGCAAAAAAAAAAAAAATAGAAACAGCTCAAGTGTCCATCAGCTGCTGAGTGAATAGCAACTGTGGAATAGCCATGCATATGGTAGAATAGAAATCAGCACTAAAAATGAACACAGGATACCCCGGCCAGCGTGGCTCAGTGGGTGAGCGCTGACCTATGAACCAGGTCACAGTTGGATTCCCAGTGAGGGCACATTGCCCAGTTGCAGGCTTGATTCTCTCTCATCATTGATGTTTCCCTCTCTCTGCCCCTCTCCCTTCCTCTCTGAAATCAATAAAAACATATTTAAAGCCGAAACCGGTTTGGCTCAGTGGATACAGCGTCAGCCTGTGGACTGAAAGGTCCCAGGTTCGATTCCGGTCAATGGCACATCCCCAGTGGGAGGTGTGCAAGAGGCAGCTGATTGATGTTTCTCTCTCATCCATGTTTCTGACTCTATCCCTCTCCCTTCCTCTCTGCAAAAAAATCAATAAAATATATTTTAAATAAAGATATATATCTTTATTTAAAATCTATTTTATCGTTTATTAAACGATAAATAAACATGAACACAGTATTGACACATTCAGCAGTGGGGATGCATCCCACAGGGCTGAGCGAAAGAAGCTGGCTCTGCAGACTGGAATGTTGTTTCTTGTTTCTTGACCTGTCTGCCGGTTCCACAGGTAGGTTCACTTTGGAGAAAGGCACGGACCCGGACACTCCTGATGCGCTCATCTCTATACAATGGTCAGACCTTTGTTAAAAGTTAGAAAAAAACAGAGTTCAGAAAGAAAACTGTGACGTCCGCCTCCCTCCTGCCCTGAGCCTAACCTGCAGGTCTCCTCCACAGAGGCCACTAGACCCAGATGCTGCACATCTGCATTTACTCTGTGTTTTTTGATAGAGAGAGAGAAAGAAACTGATTTGTTGTTTCACTTATTGATTCATTTATTGGTTGCTTCTTGAATGTGCCCTGACCGGGGATCAAACCCACAACTTTGGGGTATCAGGATGCTGCTCGAACCGACTGAGCCTGGGCTGTATTTGCTCTTGAAGTATTCCGGAAGGGCCTCGACCTACAGAAATCCTTCCCTGCCTCTTGAGTCCCTACATTTTTATTTTTCTAAAAAGCCCTGGAGGGGGTTGGGCTAGAAGAAGTCAGTGGAGGCAGTGGGGAGAAAAGGGACATGTGTAACACTGTCAACGATGACGATTTCTTAAAAAAATAAAAAGCCCTTTCAGGACAAGATTAGATAAGGACAATGCAGTCAGACAGGTCTAGGTTCAAATCCTGCGAGGCCATTAGCACCCGGGGGACCTTGGGCAAATGCCTCTCCCTGTGTGGCTGGCCTCCTCCTCTGCACAATGGGCATGTGACAGTGAGCGCGTACGCACCTCGAGGGCTGCAGTGATAACCTTCATTCCTGGCTCAGAACTGGTTGCTCCACCTCAGCCAAGATCCTGGAAAGCCTCTGTGCGCACAGGCCGAGGTGGAGCGGGAGCGGGAGTGAGAGAACTCAGCTTCCCTCTCTCCACGCTCCTCCAGGGCTCTCTAGTTCCATCGCCTCCACCAAGGGCGTCTACCACTTCCTTTCATTCAGCAAATACTTACTTACTGAGTGCCTACTATGTGCCAGGCACTGCGCCAGGTGTCTGCCTCGGTGCTCACCATAGTCTGGTGGAGGAGGCTCTGGTGGGGGAAGGTGTGGGGCCAGGGAGGAGTGGGGGAGTGGGGGAGTGGGGGAGTGGGGGAGTGGGGGAGTGGGGGGAGACAGAGTTCTGAGTCTGCCCATCGCTCCCTGGCGTGAAGCTTCAGGACTCAGGCCCCAGGCCCTGGCCGAACACAGAGGTGGGGGTGGCTTAGGGTGCAGGTAGAGATGGCTGGGGAGGATCCAGAGAGAGGAGAATTATAAAGATACTAGTAGCCTGGTGTACAAAATTCGTGCGTGGGGTGGGGGTGTGTTCCTCAGTCCGGCCTGCACCCTCTCCAATCTGAGACCCCTCGAAGGATGTCCTACTGCCGGTTTTCAGGGATCGGGCCTAAACTGGCAGTCGGATATCCCTCTCACAATCCGGGACTGCTGGCTCCAGCCACTCGCCTGCCTGCCTGCCTGCCTGCCTGATTGCCCCTAACCACTCTGCCTGCCGACCTGCTCACCTCCAACTGCCCCCCACCAGCCAAATCACCCCTAACCCCACCCCGTGCCAGCCTGCTCACCCCAAACTGCCCCCCCCCCAATGTCCTCCTCACTGGACTGCCAGCTCTCTGCGAACAGGGACAGGCCTGCCTGTTTGCTGTAGCATCACTGGTGCCTCGAACACAGCCCCCGCACACAGTAGGGCTCGGTGTGCTGGGTGCAGACAGGACTGAGCTGCCGTCACCGGGGCACACAGCGGTAACCACAGACCTGCTCTTAGCCCAGAGAGACCCGGATGGGAGGGTCACAACTGAAGCCCATCAGGGGCACCCAGCCTCTCCTTCCCAAGATAGTGGGTCTCACCAGCGGAAATCAACCTGGCCTGGGGCAAGGCAGACCCTGGTTCAAATCCTGGTGCCTAAGAAAAGATCCCCAAAATCCACTCTTTTATTCTCCAAGAGGAAAACTCATCTAAGTTACACTTTATTTATGGCAGTTTATCGTATGGTGGTTACATCTTGAGAAAACTGTTACATACTCACACACTTACCTACTAAACTGGCTGAAATACAAAATAAAACCCCAAAATAACAAAGTTCTGGAAAGGATGCAGTATAACTTGAATTCTTTCCTTCATTGCTGTGGTCCCCACAAAACCTGTACAGGAATGTGCACCACGGCATCTTCCCAAGAACCCCAAGATAGAAACTAATGTCCACCCAAGGATGGATGGATAAACAAAACGTGGTACAGGGTCAGTGGGACATTCGTGGAGTGGAAGAAGCGAGTTCTGACACATGCTACAACATACATAAACCTCAAACCCATGCTGAGTGACAGAAGCCAGGCACGAAAGGACACAGGGTGACTCTACGGCCCACTTATGCGATTCCATATTTGTATGAAAGGTCCACAGAGACAGAAAGCAGATGACGGGTTGTGGGGAGGGGGGTTGAGGGGAAGAGGAAACGGGGTGTGGCTGCTGAGGGATACGGGGTTCTGTTTCCGGTGATGAAATGCTCTGGAATTAGAGTGTGGGGATGGTTACACAACCCTGTGCACATCCTAAAAAACTGCTGAACTGCACGGGGTAGGTGGGTGAATTGTCCAGTATGTGAATTAGATCTCAGTGAAGCCGCCAAAAAAGCACCTGGAGGAACCAATGACCTCACAGCTGTGAGTCCTCAGGAAAGTCCCCCTCCGGAAAGTGCTTTCTGAGTTTAGTCTCGGCCTCACTCACTCATCAGGCCGGCCTCCTCACGGCCAGTCAACAGCCGGCGTGGTAAATATTTACACGCTCGGTGAAGAATGGACCCGCCGGGGCTGGAGGGCGGGCCACCCGTAGACGCAGAGGCTGAGAACGAAGTTAACCCACGGGCAGTGCCCAGGGTGGACACCGAATGACACCCAGACATCATCCCGCGGCCATGATCACCACAGGGCCATGGTCATCGTCACGCGGGACCGCCTTCGTCCTGTGACATCGCCAGGTCTCGAACATGGTTCTTCAGCATGCGTGCTTCTGTCTAGAAAAATAACAACAAACCCCCACGAGCCCATCGCAGAACATCCGGAGAGATATGAAGGAGAGAATTCGAACCCCGGCCACCCCGCCATCCACACAGGACCACCGTTGACCCCGGAGCCCACGTTTGCCTGTCTGTGAGGGCAGATGGATACCAATGAAGGCACATTTTAAGCAAATGAGACCGTAAATTTGTTCAGGCTGCTCTGCTCGCTGCTCCCTTCACCTGTCCGCAGGTGTCCGCACCTTTTGAAGTAAACACGTGACCGTCCAGTTTATCCACGAAAATGTCGACTGATGGATTGCAAACCAAGACATGCTCACTCTGGGGAAGCGACAATAATACGGAAGCAGAAAAAGATAAAAATGCTATAAGAAGGCAATGCCCTCCGCCTAGCCAGTTGTGCAGTGGTTAGAGCGCCGGCCTTCAGACTGAACGGTCCCAGGTTCCATCTGGTCAAGGGCACGTACCTCGGTTGCAGGCTCAATCCCTGGCCCCGGTCAGGGTGCATGCAGGAGGCAACCAGAGACACATTGATGTTTCTCTCTCTGTCTCCCCCCCCCCCCCCCCCCACACACACACACACTACCCCACTCTACTCTAAAAATCAATGGAAAAACATCCTCGAGTGAGGATTAACAGCAACAAGGCAATGTCCTCCTCTTCACCAACACCTCAACCGACCCCCTGCCCCCAGACAATCACTATGATCAGGGTACCTGTCTTACAGGTCCTTCTTTTTTCTTTTTTTAAAATATATTTTTATTGATTTAAGAGAGGAAGGGAAAGGGAGAGAGAAAAACATTAATGAGAGGGAATCATTGATTGGCTGTCTCCTACACACCCCCTACCGGGGACCAAGCTAGGCACTTGCCCTTGATTGGAATCGAACCTGGGACGTTTCAGTCTGAAAGGCCTTCTTTTCTCATTTCTTCCAGTCAACAGATATGCATTGAGTACCCACCACTCGTTTGTTCTTTCATTTGATCCTTCAAGAAATTTTTGGAGTGCTTGTCATACGCCAGACGCCTTTCTTTCTCTGTCCATGGGCTGCACACACCATACGCATTTTGAGGGCTGTGCTGCTGTCTGTAACCGCCACAGAGTCCTCAGAACAGGCAAGGACCCCAGCGAACACATCCAGTCCCCTCGCGCTGGGCATGAGGTTGTTTATAGCATCCTGCTCTCTGAGAAGTGCTGGGGGGATGTGTTTATGTGCGTTTTATTTTATTATCGGATCAAAGGCTGAGCGAGGTTTACTGATGTGTAAAGTGAGGCCCAGAGGAGGCAGGGACTCGTCCAGGGTCACGAGTGAGGTATGGGTGGCACTCCAGTCCACAAAGACAGGGTCGCGTTCCTCAGGAAAGCCCCTGGCCAGGCTCGGCGTTTTCCTGGGGGTAAAGCTAGGTTTCTTTGCGCACCCCGAAGAGTAACACATGGGGTTCACTTCTCCTTGTTTCTGCCTTTTCAGCCCCCATAAAAGTGTTCATTTCAGGCCACCATGCCAGCTAAACAGAATGGGTTTGGAGCACCGACTGCCCTCACCTGAGGCGCTTCCAGCTCATAACTGGGGAGGGGGGGGGGGGGTTGACCCAGGACTTCATGGAGAGCTTCCAGCTCCCCTGTCACCCGGCACCACTCCAGACTCCAGGGGACACAGGATCCCAGACCCTGGGGGTCAGCAGGCCCACTCAGGCCTCAGACTTCTGTGAGGGCGGGCGTGAGGGTGAGGAGACACAAAGAACTAGAAACATAAGGGTTATTCTCGGTGTGATTCTGGCCAAGTTCTCTACCCTCTGGGGCCCGGAGTCCCCTGATGGTAAAATGGGCATAATAATGGCCAGTGTTTACTGAGGATCTACTCTGCCAGGCCCGAGGCCAGGCAATCTGTAAGGATTCACTCATTTAATCTGCACAACAACCCTGGGCAGGAGGCGCTGCCCTTCAGATGAGGGAGTGGAGTCAGAGAGGCTGGGCCGGCTGGGGTGGGTCGCGCAGCAGGTGAGCAGTGGGGGGGAGACTGAAGCCCACGCAGAACCCAGCTCCTGTGCTACACTCACATTGCCCAGGGTTGTTGCGAAGATTAAATCTGTGCAAACCTGGGAGTGAACCCTCAGGAAATGTTTGCTGTCGTTGTTGTTGCTGTTGTTGATGTTATTATTATTATTATCATCATTATTATTATTATTTGACTGGCTGGTGGCTCTTTGCCTCACTGGTCTTTATTTCCTTCAGTTGCTGGAAAATCCAGACAAGACATTGCCCTCTTCCCCTCCCTCACTCTTCCAATCCACCAGTGGCCAACGTCCCTAAATCTGACTCCACCCTTCTCTCTGTCTCATGGGCGAGCCCCGGGAGAACTGGGACCTGCCAGCTGCTGGCCTGGCCCCCACACAGCCACCCCGGGGATCTTCCCCAAGAAAGAATCCACTCATGTCCCCCTCCCTCACCTCCGTGGCTCCCAGTGCTCAGGATAAATCCCTAACTTCCCCTCAGGGCTGCGTGGCCCTGGCCCCAATTCCAGCTGACCTCTCCCATCGGCTGGCTGTCCTCCATCTCCAGGCCTGCTCACACAGTGCCTTCTGAGGTCAGGGGTCAGAGGAGCTTTTGCCTTTGGCCCTCTTTCTTCCAGGAATCACAGGGGCAAGATTCAACAACTCCTCCTCCTCCTCCCCCTCCCCCTCCTCCTCAGGCCACCCTCTAGACTGGCTTCCCCACTCTCCTCAGGGTTTGGCAGGTGAATGATAAAAAGCTCCGGGATGCATTCAGGGGCTCCGAGGAAGACTTGGGGGGGCCCTTGGCTGTAGCCACCTGTGGTGGGTTGAATTTGTCCCCCAAAAAGACACGTTTAAGTCCCGACTTCCAACACATGTGAACGTGACCTTATTTGGAAATAGGGTCTCTGTAGATGTGATGGAGTGACGGTGAGGTCAGACTGGGTTAGGGTGGGCCCAGATCCAATCACCGGTGTCCTTATAAGAAGAAGAAGGAACAGGGAGAAATCAGACACAGAAGAAGGCCCCGTGCAGAGGGAGGCAGACAGCAAACGCTGCCGCGGTGCACCGAGGAAGCCGGGTGACCAGGAGCCGCCGGAAGCAGCTGGAAGGGGCACACCGGGATGCGGCCCGAGAGGCTGTGGGGGGAGCACAGCCCGCTAGCACTCGGTTCCAGACGTCCAGTCTCCAGAACTGTGAATCAGCTCCTGTTGTGTTAAGCCACCCAATGTGTGGGGATTTTTTATGGCAAGCCTAGGAAACTAATACATGACCCCGCTGTGGTCACCCAGAGCGGGTCCAGGCCCGGCGGGAGGGCAGTCCTGCCAGGTGGGTGGTCCTGCCCTCATGGGGCTCCTGGTCTGGAACCTCTCCTGGGCTGCAGGGACCACACAGGATACCCCTGTCCCACCCAGTTCCTCCTGGGCCCCCCCCCACCCCATGTCCACACACACCTCTGGCTGCCCACCTGGCTGGGGAAGGGTGTTGTGGGGTTTCCGGAAGACTGGTTAAAGGACAACACAGGCCCCGCTCTGTGAGAGGTTAGAGGCAAGCAAGTGCAGTAGTTAAAGACACATACTTTGTGGGCTTCAGTTTTACAAGTTTTAATTATACCCATTGCAAAGGTAGGAAAAAAAACAAAACACAAAAAGCAAAATGACAACAGTCATAAAAGAACTCAGGATTCAAATCCCGGCGCTGCCACTTACTTGCTGTGTGGCCCTGGGCAAGTGACTTGACCTCTCTGTGTCTCCGTTTCCTCTTCCCGGGGTCCGATGTGAAGGTGTGAAGAGCTCGCCTCTGTGTGGCCCTCGGTACTGAGTCTGGCACAGCGAAGGTGCTCCCTAAGAGTGGTGCTCCCTACGGTATCTCCTGGGTTCACACACACGTGCGTCCGCCCTCCATTCCGCAGAGTTTTACTGAGTGCACGCCTCCTGGGTGCAGGCTGCGAGGCACCGGGCACCTGGCAGTGAGTAACGCAGACAAAATTCCACCCGCATGAAGCTGACATGCTGGTGGGAGAGCCAGTCGGCAAAGAAACTGTGAACGGCGAAATAGACGGTTTGTTGACGGCGACAAGTGCCTGGGAGAAAAACAGGGGCGGGCACTGGAATGCAGGGAGGGGGAAGCCAGCCACACGGCTCTGGAGGCCCAGCCTCACTGCCAGAGAACTGTAAGTGCAAAGACCCTGAGGTGGCAGAAGGCCCCGGGCCGGGCCACAGGGAGGGAGGGAGGGGGATGGGAGAGGGGAAGAGGTAGAGGTGAGGCACCCGAGGGCCAAGGTGAGGGCTTTGGCTTTTCCTGGGAGTGAGATTAGAGCCACGTGGGCAGATACATACACCTGTTTATTTTCTCTAATCCAAAAAGACATTCACAGCATCACGCCGGGGGCAGTAAAGGCACCCAGATGGGTGTGTTGATCACATGGCACTTGTGCCTCACATCTAATCTTTTCATGTTTTTAAATGGGGGGAAAAAAATCAATTTGCATAACGTGTGTGGAATTGACGGTTTGAAAGCAAAAAGGAGCAAGGAGGCTCAAACCCCTGCCCACCAGAGTTCCACCCATCCCAGCTCAAGAGACATCCATGAGTAGCTAGCTGCCCGGTCACTAATGGGGCCCAGATGTGCCCAGAGGTGGCCCTGGCCCCAGACCTGCCTGCCTGCCTGGACACTTGCATGGTGAGCAGCTTTACAGCCAATTTATTTTCTGGACTCACTTTAAAGAAAAGCCCGGGGGAGGCTCTCATGCCCCCGCCGCCCCCCACCCCTACCCTGCGGCTCCCACCCCCTCAGCCCTGAGGACAGAGGGAAAGCTCAGAGGAGTAGAAATCCAACCAGTGCAAACAGAAAGTCACCATTTGGCAGCCACCACAGTAATAACTGATTTAGGCAAAAATCACCAGGGAGGGCTAACATTCGTGGGTGGAGGCTGGAGGAATAATGGGGATATTCACATGGTCTCCGAATGTCTCCCCACAAGATTCGGGTTAAGCACGAACAGGGGAAAAGAGGAACGTTACCCAGGCGAAACCTGGCATTCACCACCTTAACCAAGTGGTCCGCGGTGACCTCAGCGGTGATGTCCAAACTGACCTCCTGTGCCTCGTGACACCTTGCACCTGGATCCGGCCCCGGGTGCACAACCCAAACTTACAGTCATCTGGAGGAAACACTAGGAAAGTCCAATTTGGGGAACAGCCTACAAATGGCTGGCCTGAAATCTTCAAAAATGTTCAAGTCACAAAGACCGAGAAAAGCCCTGCCTGGTTTGGCTCAGTGGATAGAGCGCTGGCCTGCAGACTAAAGAGTCCTGGGTTCGATTCCGATCAATGGCACAAGCCCAGTTGCAGGCTTGATCCCCAGAAGGAGGCACGCAGGAGGCAGCTGATCCATGATTCTTTCTCATCATTGATGTTTCTATCTTTCCCTCCCTCTCTGAAATCAGTAAAAATGTATTTAAAAAAGAAGAAGAAAGACCAAGAAGAGTTGCTGTCTCTCCCCACGCCACCCTCCAAAGGACTGTGGAGGCATCCCTGGGGCAGTTGGAAAAACTTAATTACCATAATCCATGATTATGGATTAGACACAGCATCGCACCAAAGCTAAATTTTCTGGTTTTGATTATTGAACTCTGGTTAAGGAATACATGCTGCCTGCCCAGCGTGACTCAGTGATTGAGCATTGACTTATAAACCAGGATGTCACTATTTGATTCCTGGTCAGGGCACAGGTCTGAATTGCAGGCTCAATCCTCAGTGTGGGGCATACAGGAAGCAACCGATCAATGATTCTCTCTCATTGATGTTCTCTCTCTCTGAAATCAATTAAAATCTATATAGCTGCCCTCTGGGCTGCACTGTGACCCCAATCCCACAGGCTCTGGCAGGCCCACCAGTCCCACCTGCCTCCCCAGCCCCTAGGCCCCTGGTCTTTCTTGGGGTGGGTGGGAGGCAGCTCTTCTCTCAGCCTTTGCCCTTGCTGCACCCTCCCCTGACTGGGACTTTCTCCTCCTTCAGGTTTCCACTGGAATGTCAGCCCTTCTCCAGCTCCCTCTCCAGCTCCCTCTCCAGCTCGGGCCTGCCTTATCTGAGGGAGCTCCACCCACGGCTCTCCGGCACGTGCTCACTTTAATTCCATCCTGGCACCGTCACTGTAGGAAAGCGGCTTGTTTATTTAATTACTTGTTTGTGTTCTGTCTCCCAGCTAGAACCTAAGTTCCCAGAGTGCAGGGACTGTCCATCTGTCCGCAGCTGTACCCCCAGGGCCCAGAACAGGACCTGGCACACACATAGCTCACTAAACCCGAGGGAGGCACCATCATCACCCCATTTCATAGAAGCAGGAACTGAGGGTCCTTGCTCCAGGCACTGAGAGTCAGGGGCATGAGCCAGGCATTCCCTGGCCCCCAGGACAGAGCCAACCTTAAATGCCAGCCCGGGTTTTCCACCAGGCCCAACCCTTGGAGTGAAGTCATGTATGTATTCATTCTCCTTCAATGTCAGCACCTACTGTGTGGGGGATGGAAGTGGCAGCCTGGGGACCTGGGACACAGTAGGCCTTCAGCAAATTGATGCCCAGCCCCACAGGGCCCCCAACTCTCTAACTTTCCCCCCAACTCTCTAACTTCCCTTCAGGGAGGCCAGCTACAATTTGGCGATTGTTAGAGAACTTTTTTTTTTTTCTTTTGGGAGGAAAGCTGCAAGTCATTAAGGGCTGCTCCCGGCCTGCGGGTCACCATTTCCTGTTTAGAAGAAAGAATCATCTCTCCTTTGGAACATGAAGCTGCCCCCACCCCCAGCCTGACTCCGGGGCTCCGATCCGGGCCGCCTGCACGCCTGCTCAGCTCCCCGCAGGAAACTGGCACCTTCAGCACCTTTTGTGCTCAGAAAGGACACTCATTTTCTCCTGGCCCCAGGAGGGCCCCGAGGTGAGGTCACCACCACCGCCTGCCAGCCAGGAGTGAATTATCCCAGCCCAGGAGGCAAGCTGACTGTCTTCCCGTCCTGTCCTGGAGCAGGAAGCTGAATGACCCCTACCCTTTGGCCTGGCTTCTCACCCTCCTGGCTCCAGCCAGACAATTTCCTTGCATCAAAGGCCATTTGGTACCCAGCGGCCAGACAAGAGGTGTGGGTCCAACAGGGAGGCCAGCGGGGCCCAGAGCCCTTGGAAACAGGAAGGACATCCTCTGTCCCCTTCTTACTCCTGGCATTCCACTCGTCAGCTGGGAGCAGCGGCCAAGCCCTCTCCCAAAGCCCTGCGCTCGGGCACAGCCCCCCGCCTGTCGAGTTGATAAGACCCAGGGAGCCAGCTTCGCAGCCTGCGGGCCTGGTCAGCTTCAAAACGGTCAACAGAGTAAGCGCCACATGTAGAGTGCAGGAGCCTGCACCCCCCTGCATTGTGACAAACCCCACCCCCCCACCCCCGCCACAGGTGCTTCCCCACCTCCACATCACACAGGACACAGGCTCACAGGAAAGCCCATTTGCACAAACAAGTCCCTGTCAAGCCCAGGAGCCCAGTCACATGATGTGCAAGAGGACGAAAGTGAAGGCTGTGTCCGTTCTATCTGAGCTCCACCAATCCCTCCCCCTCACCGCCTCCCTAAAGGCCCTCTGAAATACCCTCTCCTCTAGAAAACAAAGACTTTCTTACATATAAATTAACCGTTTTATTGAATATCAATAAACTGTACATATAACTATACAAAATGTTTCCTTAGTACAAAATGTTGCTTGCAATATAAATACCAGTGTACCTTTAAAAAAATGTAAACATCTTCCTCCTGGGCCCACCTGTTGGGTCCCTGAAAATAGTTCTGGGAGACACATTGGTTGGGCCAAAGCACCCTATTTGGGCCCCCGACAAGTGAAGGCAATTACTCACATTCCCTTTTGAGATGCTGTTAAATTGCCCGTGAAACAGGTGCCACCATGACAAACAGGAGGCTGAAATAGCTGCCCGGGCCTGGGGCATCCTGGGGTCTAGACATGTCCTGTGTCAGAGACCGCCCCGGGGCGGATGGCTGCGGTTACTCACACCTCCCACCTCCCGGAGAGGTGGCCTGAGGGTTTCTGGGGTGGGGAGGAGGAGTGGGGTCCCCTGAGTGGGGTGGGAGCCTCTATCAGTCTGTTGGCTTTTGTCCTGTAGCTCAAAGCAGCTGTATCCAAACAGTTTTGGATACACAAGCCCACACATCAAGGCCAACTCCAGAACGCTCGCTGGGAAGCAGTGGCTGCCAAAAGGAGCCACCCTCCCATCAGCCGTCCACAGAGCCAGCCGAGGCCCCGGCAGACACACTGGAAAATGGTCCTCAGCGCCCCCGAAGCTAACACAGCCGGAAGGGGAGCGCAGAGGGGAATTCCGAGGCGGGGAGAAGGATGCAGGGTCCTTCCTTCCAGAGCTGGGGGAGGCCCTGGAAAAGCAGAGGAGGCCGTGGGGGTCAGTGGGGGCCCCCTGAGCAGCCTGACTCTTGGTGTTTGTGGAGCAGGGACATGCGGGAGAAGGTGCGGGAGCATGTCTTGCACTGGTACTTCTTGACATCTGAGTGGGTCTGGAGATGGGCCCGCAGGTTGGAGCGGTCGGCAAAAGCACGGCTGCAGTGGGAGCAGGAGAAGGGCTTCTCCCCTGGGAAGAGAAAGCAGGAGGCAGTCAGGGGACAAGAGCTGACATTTATCAAGATCCCTACCCACCCACCCTCGCCTTTAGAGCCCTGCCCACCCCCAACACCGAAGGAGTCCCATGACCCAGAAACACCAGGCCATCCCTGTCCAAAGGCCTGGTTTTGATTGGGAGCTCTGCTGCTTCCCACCCTGCGACCTGGAGCAAGTCCTCTGGCTCCTCTGGGCCTCCGCTGGCTCACATGTAAACTGTGTGTTCACCCACACACAGGGGGCTGGCTGATGCCAGCGAATGTAGAATAATGTGGTCATCCACACAGTGCTGGCAGGAAGTGCTCAATGGACAATGACGGCAACTGCGTTCACTGGACACGGACTGTGCCAGGGACAGTGTGGAAACACTTCTCACTTCGCCCGCCCTTGCCTCCGTTCAGAGGGGATGAAACTGAGGCCCAGAGAAGCTAAGTAGCATATGGAGGGTCAGCCAGCAGGAACCTGACTAAGTCCTTGGTTTTGACCACTCCACTGACTACCTCTCAGTTAAGGAGGCTGTGGTGGGTGTCCCTTGTTGTCTCCTGAATTTGCTTCATCTGGGGATAGAGCAAGAAGAGTCAGCCTTAGAGGCCTTGGCCCCCGGCCACCCCAGCAGATTTGGCCACCGCTCTGGGCCAAATTGAAGCTCGTCACACTCAAGAGTAATTTCAAGTCTCCTTGTCTGCCCCGCATAGGAGGCTACAGAACCCTTTTACCTTAGGATTTGTTTAAAACCTCTCCCCCCCTGTGAGCCTCAAGCCCCGTGCCTGGATGAGCTTGTTTTGGAAGTCTTATACTCTAGGTACAGGGTAAGTGTTCAGTAAGCACTTGGACAATGAATGAATTTTGTGAAGACCTCAGAAGACCATGACTTATCAATCACCATCAGATCACCTTTGTCATAATTCCTGCCGTAACCAAGAGGATGTTACGACAGTCTTATGTTTTGTTTTTTTCCTTCGGGGTACAGCATTTCCCAAATAAAAAGCCAGAATAGTAACTCATTAAATAAATGCTTAAACTCCCACTATGTGCTGGGGACTATTTTATAACACTGAATATTCTTTTCCAAAAAAAAAATTACAATTCTCAAGAAAAGAAAAAAAGAAAAGAAAAGAAACAAATAAATAAATAAAATGCCATTCTCTTCCCTCTCACTGATCAGCCCCTAGGCCATGGCCCACTAGTTAAATCCCAGTGCTGGAATTCAAGAACAGCAGGGAATGAATGAATTACATCAGCCTACTGTGTGCTGGGAAGAAGGGGCCCAGAAGGCAGATGCCGAGGCTGGCTGTGGAACCTATCCATCCAAAGGCTGTCTGTCTCCTGAGGCAGAAAGGGGCAGCCCAGCCAGGGAACTGGGAGAGAGATGTAACTTGCTCTGCCATTATTGAGCACCCGCCTATACCAGGCCTGAAGAGCTTGATGATTGCATTCTACAGGGTCTAAGTGAAGTTCTTCCTCATCCACACACGAGTTTGTGAACAAATCTGGCAAATGCGCCCCAGGGCACAGAAAGCCACTTCCCTCAAACCCCCTGGGGGAGGTGAAGGAGCCCAGTCTCCGGTCTTATAAGCTGTAACTTCCTTCTCTGTGCCTCAGTTTCCTCATCTGTAAGGTGGGGATTATGGCACCTCCCTCCCTCCTAAGGTTATTGATGGGATTACTGTGTTAACACCAGTGAAGAAAGCCCTGCTCACTGCCTTCCACACAGCAAGTGCTCAGTGAAAACCACTTTAACGCTAAGTAGACTAGACACAAGCCTGAACAAAGGGGAAGGAGGCCTTGGAGGATATGATGTGGTGGAGGTTTGTGTGCAAGCAGGAGGCACCGACCTCCACCCCTTTCTGGTCCCCCACCCCCAGACGCCTTTATGGTGCTCCCGGCGAGTGTGAAATCAGCACCAGGCCGGCAGGGACAAAGGCCGCCAAGGGGGACACTGTACATGCGATACTCCCCGGATTAAAGGGGCCTGACACGCTGTGGGCCGGCAGCTGCGGCCCAGAACAGGTGCTGGGCACCGATGCCCTATGCACCTGCTCTACCCCGCCAGCCCCACCCACCAGAGCACCATTAAGGCACACAATGAGTGTCAATGAGAATGGCCACGGTGAATTTCACCAAGCTTTCTGTGTCTGAGCCATGCCTTTACATTAGATAATGTCTCACGAGAGGAGAGGAGGGCCACGGTGGCTCCACCTCACCTCAGATAGAGCCCATCAGCTGGCAGGCACGCAGGACAGAGGCCAGGGAGTCGGACTTGTGTACATGTTAAAATCGGGACCATTTGTGCACAGAGTAAGAGAAATAGGCAGCCATAGTCTGCAGGCTGGGGAGAATGCCAGGGTCCCTTCCTGGGAGTACGAATGACACCAGTAATGCCTGCAAATATATTACTCACAAGCTACCCCACTGACCCTCATGGCTCAGAGGTCAGCTCCTGCCTAGGCCAGGAAATGCCAGAACTGAGTCTCCAACCAGACAGTTTGACCCCAAAGCTGATACTATGACCCTTGAACCTTCTCCCTCAACAGTCACTCCCAAAAGAGCAGCCCCAAACTCGGTAGCCTCCGTCATTCAAGTTCTGAAAAGTGGCTACCTTTTGCCCATTTCTAGAAAGTTAAAGGACAGAAAAGGCTCCATTTCACAATTTTCTACACATTACGTTTTTGAAATTTTAAGACATAATCGTGTTTTCTGCCAGCAAAGGTATTCCGGGGTCTGCATAATGGATTGAGTTTATCTACTCCCAGGTGTGGGTGGGGAGAGCCACCCTGATAACTTTTTATTATAATGTGATTAAAGAGCCACTTTATAAAACACCCTCGTAATCCACCCTATATGATTATACTCTTGAGGTTCAGAGAGGTTAAATCACCTGATTAAGGCCACACAGCATGGAAGCAGAACAAATACAAACTACCCATTTTTGTGCATGTTGATCATGTACCAAACACATTTCAGGTGCTTTCTGTATTCTTTCTTTCATTTAACCCACACAGAACCCTGTCTCCCCTTTCTCCCCACTTCCCCCCCAATCCCAGGTATCTTATGCTCAATTAACAGATGAGAAAACTGAGGCTCAGAGTGACATAGCAGCAGCCCAAGGTTTGAGAAAGTTCTCCACGTGGCGTTCAGAGCCAGGTGGGGGGCCTCTAACAGCATCCTGTCCGGCAGAGGAGGGGTGGGCTGGGAGGGCAGAGGAGGGGTGGGCTGGGAGAGGGTGGAGCAGGGAGGGCCCTTTCACACCTGGTTCCAACAGCAAGGTGTTGGTTGCAACTTTCCCCGCATCCAGCTCTTACCCATTTGGCTGAGAAACTGAGATTGCAGAGGTACTTGTCAAGTTAGCCCCTTAACCCATCTGCTTAGCTGCTGAATGAATACATTTTCCTGCCAAACATTCCAGAGCCAGGCCCCTGAACACTTGAGCTAGAAGTCATAGGACTCAGTGTCTACAGTAAGCCCAGTCTCACCAGAGCTGGTAAAGAAGAAGGCAGAGGGGTCGGAGAAGGGCAGCCAGCCTGCAGGGAGGGGCACTCACCGGTGTGGGTCCGGACATGGCCCTGCAGCAGCCAGGGTCTGGAGAAGGCCTTCCCGCAGGTGCCACAGACGCAGGGCAGGGTGTGGCTTCGGATGTGCATCTTGAGGGCACCCAGGCTGACATATTCCTTGTTGCAGTATTTGCAGTTGAAGGCCTTGCGAGACTGGGGGTCCTTGGCCCCCGCGAGCCCAGACAGCTGCTTGGGCAGTGGGCCCAAGCCTGGGAAGGAGGCATAACCTTCGGCCTCCAGGGAAGAGGCTGAGGTGGAAGAGAAGGAGGAAGGAGCTGGCGAGGGTGGGCTGGGGGGCTGGGAGCCTTTCCCACTGTCCTCGTCCGACAGGGAGGTCAGCTCCACAACCTTGGGGACCTCCCGGGACAGAAGGGAGGGCCAGCCAATTGGCTGGGCTTGTGGTGGCAGGAGAGAGTCCCAGATGAGCTTGGGCAGTGAGGCCGTGGGTTTGAGGACCTCAGGAGGCGGAATGGCTGCCAGCAGGTGGGCCTGGTCGTAGGGCTGCTGGAAGGTGAGCTCTGAGAAAAGACCAAGAAAAGATCAGTCGGTCAGTCAACAAACACTCGCCTGCTATGGGCCAGGGGTAGAATGGGGCTGGCACTTAGTGCGTTAGGTCCCTGCCTCAAAAGGCTACCCCTCAACCCAAGTCCTGGCTCTCCCACCTCAGCCTCCACATCTTAAAAGGATCCCCCTTTCCCAAACCCAAATCACGGCGGTAATTCCCTCTGGAATTCCCCAAGTCCCCAGCCTAAGCCAGGCAAGACCCCAGCACCCAATCACCCCAGCTGAGACACCACCCATGCTCCTCTCTCTCCCCCCATACACATCTTTTCTCCCCCCCCGACCCTCACCTCCTTTATCCCCCAAACCCTGGGGACTCCGGGCTCTTCCCAGCCCCTGGCCAGGGTCTCTCCCTAAGAGGGACCCCCACCCCCCACTCTCACGTCTCACTCGCGGGCTCCCTCTGCCCTCGGCAGCTGAGCCCTGCCCTCCCACCCAGCCCGCCGCCCTCCAGGAGCCCTCCCCCAACCGCCGGATCCACCTGCCGCCGGCTCCTCGCCCCTCTCCCCGCCTCTCCTCGCGCTGCCTCCTTTGACTCGCCCATGGCTCCCCGTCCCCTTCCCCACGTCCGCTCCCCTAAACCCCCCACGAACCCTCCCCAACGGGGTCTCCGTGCCCTCTCACCTGGGGAAGAGTCGTGCAGCTCGCTGTAGTTGGGCCTCCGGCGGGGGCAGGCGGACTTCCTGACGAGGAAGGAGCGCGGCATGGTGGCCGGAGCTAGCCGGAGGCGCCGGGCGGTGCTGGCGTCGCAAAGACCCTCTCCCGCGAGGCCGAGCCGCTGCGCTGTGCGCGGAGCCGAGCCGCCAACTCCTTTAAGTACGCCCAGCCCGTGGGGGCGGGGCCGGCGTGGTCCCGCCCCCTTTGTCACCTCAGCACCAATCGAGGGGCGCCCTTCGCCGGAGGCCACGCCCCAAGCAGGTGCGCGAGGGGCTGGTGGGGCTCGCGCCGCGTGGCGCTGGAAGCCGGGCGGAGGCCGGTCCAACGTCGTGCGGCCGGAGCCGTACCGACCGCTCGGCGGCGGCGAGCTGCTGGGGGGCGGGGCGCAGGGATTCCCCCCGGCTTGGCGGGACCCCTTTCCGGACCCCGCGCCCTGGCCAGCTCAGCGCTACACGGTCGGCCGCCTCTGGCGCCCCCTGGCGTCCGGCACGGAGGACCTGGGCACCTGATGTTCCGTAGCCGCCTCGGCCTCCAGCTCGGGGAGAGGGCGGAAATTTCCTCGGCCGGCTGGCACTACGCGAAGAGCGCGGGATAGACGAGGAACAATACACATTTCGGGGGAGGAGGCGAGAAAACGGACATCCTCACGTAGCTTGTTTTTGCAAAGCTATCTGGCATCATTTAGCAAAATGCATTCGTTCCTTCGCTTAGTGAGTGTTTACTGAGCGCCCACTGTGGTCCGGGAGCTGAGGATTCAGCCCTGAGCAAAACACTCGCGCTCTCTAGCGAAGACCAGCTAGCTCACCGTCCCGTGGGGGAGACGGACGGAGTAAACAGACTAGTACAATGCAAAGGAAAGTGTGCTTTGGTGGGGGTGGGGGGTTGACCACAGGGCGCTGTGACCGTCCAAGAGAGGCAGGTTACCTGATAGGGGGACCCAGGGCAGTTTCCCAGAAGAAATGAAGAAATACTGAGGGGAAAGGCCCGAGGTAAGAATCAGTAACTACCACAGGGCCATTGAGAGCAGCTCCGAGGGGTGGGGGTGGGGTGGGTAGGCCGGAGGGGTCAGATCTGCTGGGCCTCCGGGGTCTGGAGGAGTTTGAACTTTGCCCCAAGGCCACTGGGGAGCCAAGGAAGGATTTTCAGCTGTGGAAGGTCCTGTTTAGGTTTCCCTGAGCAAGATCCACTCTGGGCAGGTGGGAGGAAGTAGCAGGGAAATGTGGTGCCCTGGCAGGTCTCCTCATACGGCTGGAGGTCATCCGTCCCGTGTGTGTAAGGGACCTAACACTGGGCTCCACAGGAGGAACGGACTGATCCGATGTGGGTGGGGAGGGGTGTGCCCAGGGGAGGGGCAGCAGTACCCTCACCCACTGACTCCAGAAGGGGCTCTGCTAGGCCTGGGGTAGGGGTTGGGGCCTAACTTGGTTCCACCTGTGAATCAAGGACTAGGAAAATCTGTAAGTCCCTCCACTCACCACCTAGAATGAAGGCGGGGCCATAGTTACTAGGGGTAACACTTGTGAGCAAAAGTCATCCACACCTTGTTCTAGTGGGTGAATCCAGGATAGAATTCAGGAGACAGCCTTTGAATGGATAGGTTGCACAGCCAGCCTCAAAAGATAATAATCTTTTAAGAAGATTAATTAGCCGGGACCAGTTTGGCTCAGTGGATAGGGCGTCGGCCTGGGGACTGAACGGTCCCGGGTTTGATTCTGGTCAAGGGCATGTACCTTGGTTGCGGGCACACCCCCAGTCGGGGGTACGCAAGAGGCAGCTGATCGATGATTCTCTCTCATCGATGTTTCTAACTCTCTATCTCTTCCTCTCTGTGAAAAATCAATAAAATATATGTTTTTAAAAGAAGATTAGTTAATCTTCTTCATAGTCATTATGAAGAACACACTCCCTCCTGTGCCTGTATAATCGTAAGGCCAGGTCTGTCCCTCTGATCCCCCCCCCCCCCCCCCATGTTCCTGGCTCACCCAGAGTAAAAGCCAAAGTCCTCCCCGCAGCCCTCCCTCCGGAGCCCGGATCTCACCTCTGCTGACCTTGTCTGGAGCCACTCTCGCCCTCCCCGAGCACAGTGATCCCCCGCCCACTTCCTTTCTGCTCCTCACACCTCAGCCCGAGTCCAGCACAGGGCCTTGGCACCTGCTCTTCATGCTCCCCGCCCCTAAGTCTCTCTTCCCCCAGATCTTCACCTGGCTGGCTCCTTTGCAGTCTCTGTTTCAGCATTAATGTCACCAACTGCTCAGCCTCATTAGTAATGAAAGGAATGCAAATTAAAGCCACACTGAGATGCGACTTCACACCCACCAGCAGGACAAAAAGTTAAAATTTGGTCCATATCAAGTGCTGATGAGGATGTGAGGACAGTAGACCTTGTCCCATGCTGGGGGAGTATCTGGGTGCAGCCACTTTGGAAAACTTTGGCTTTAGCTGGTAACGGGTGACTTTATTCCTCCCAGTAATTCTCCCAAGTCAACTGCATCCCAGGGTTCTCAGCCCAGACTGCCCAGGCCTGCACCCCACCCCCACAATCATATTGCTTCATCAGTATGATAGGGAGGGGGCCTCTGGTATTCAAATATTTATTTATTTGTTTATTTTAAAGTCCTCACTCAAGGATATTTTCCCATTGATTTTTAGATCCTGACCTGGGCCGGGGATCCAGCCTGCCACTGAGGTATGTGCCCTAGAGGAATCCAACCAGAGACCATTGCATCCGAGGGCCAATGCTCTAACCACTGAGAAAAAGTGGCTGGGGCTGTATTAGCACTTTAAAGAACTCTCCAGGGGCCCTGGCCAGGGTGGCTCAGTGATGGAGCTGTAAATTGGTACAGCCACTATAGAAAACAGTAGGGAGGATCCTCAAAATACCTTTAAAAAGCTATCACGTGACTCAGCAATTCCACTTCTAGGTATTTCCCTGAAAAAATCAAAAACACTGATTTGAAAAGATATATGCGCCTCTCTCTGTTCATCAAAGCGTTACAAGAGCCAACATATGGATAGGTGTCCATTAATAGATAAATGGATAAAGATGTGGTGCATATGTACAATGGCCTTTAAAATATGTACTTGGCCTTAAAAAAATGAAATCTTGATATTTGTGACAGCATGGATGGACCTAGAGGGTATTATGCTAAGTGAAGTAAATCAGACAGAGAAAGACACGTACCTTATGATTTCACTTATATGTGGAATCTAAAAAGTAAAATAAAAGAACAAAACAGAAACTTGTACTAGTATATTGGAAGAACAAACTAATGGTTGCAGGTGGAAGGGGAAGACGGGATGGGCAAAAAAAGTGAAAGGGATTAGGAAGTATAAATTGTCAGTTATAAAAAGTCATAGGAATTTACATCATAGGGAATAGAGTCAATAATATTGTAATAGCTATGTACAATAACAGATGGGCACTAGAGTTATTGAGGTGATAACTTTGCAATGCATATAAATCTCTAATCACTGTTTTAGACCTGAAACTAAAATAATATTATATGTCAACTATAATTGAAAAATAAGTTTTTAAAAAAGAAAGAAAGAAAAAGCACGAATGGCCTCAGCCTGTTTTGCTAAGTGGTTAGAGCGTCGGCCCTCAGACTGAAGGGTCTCTGGTTGGATTCCAGTCAAGGACACATACCTCAGTTGCAGGCTCAATCCCAATAGGGATTCATGTAGGAGGCAAACGATTGATGGATGTGTTTTTTTCACATTGATGTTTCTCTCATTTTGTCTCTTCCCCCTCTCTCTCTCTCTAAAAAATATCAATGGAAAAAATATTCTCAGGTGAGGATTAACGAAGAAGCATAATGGAGGAATGGAAGGAAAAACCCATCACATTGTACACTTTAAATATTACAATTTTATTTGTCAGCTATGCCTCAATAAAGCTAAAAGAAAAAAATCAAAACATAGACAAATACATACAGTTAGTTGGATTTACAAAAGGTTCAAAAGCAGGCAAACTAGCCCTGTCCTATGTAACTCAAAGGTTAAAGCTTTGGCCAACGCTCTGAGAGGTCGTCAGTTGGATTCTTAGTCAATGGCAGGTACCTGGGTTGCAGGTTCAATCCCTAACCTTGGTCTGGTGTGGGAGGCAATCAATTGTCTCTCTCACATCAAGGTTTCACTCCCTCTCTCCCTCTTCCCCTCCCTCCCTCCCTCCCTCCCTCCCTCCCTCCCTCCCTCCTTTCTTTCCTCCCTCTTTCCCTTCCAATCTCGCTAAAAAATCAGTGGAAAAAATATCCTCCGGTGAGGATTAACAAAAAGCAAATAAAAGCAGGCTGAAACCGGTTTAGCTCAGTGGATAGAGAGTTGGCCTGTGGACTGAAGGGTCCTAGGTTTGATTCTGGTCATGGGCATGTACATTGGTTTTGGGCACATCCCCAGTGGAGAGTGTACAGGAGGCAACTGATCGATGTTTCTCTTATCAATGTTTCTAGCTCTCTATCCCTCTCCCTTCCTCTCTGTAAAAAATCAATAAAATGTTTTTGTTTTTAAAGAAACCCTATAGTGTATAGGGATGTGTATGGAGGTGGTAAAACTACAAAGAAAAGTGAGGAAACGTGGAGAGTGGACAGCTGGAGGAGGAGGCTTCCGGAGTTCTTGGTCATGTTCTATTTCTTTTATAAAAATATACTTTTATTGATTTCAGAGAAGAAGGAACAGGGAGAGAGAGAAGCATCAATGATGAGAGAGAATCATTGATCCGCTGCCTCCTGCATGCCCCCCACTGGGGATCCTATGCCCTGACCCACCGGGAATCCAACCGTGACCTTCTGGCTCATAGGTCAAGGCTCAACCACTGAGCCACCTGGCCCAGCTATGTTCTGTTTCCTAAGTGCAGAAAGATCATTATTCGTTTTTAAACCGAACATAGGCAATGTAAACACGTTTGGCATACAAGATACATTTAACAAAAAACAATTTAAGTCTCATCCTTAAGGGAGCCTGCCTAAAGTAGGATCTCCCCGCCCAACACCACTTTCTATCCCATTGCCCGGCTCAGTTTTCTCCAAAGCACTTAGTAGGGGCTCAATCTGGTACTTGATGGATAGGTCACCCTCAGCCTCGGTGTCCTCAGCGGTAAAGGGTGGGGGACTGGTATCCCGGAGTGGCCGGGATGGAAAGGCCAGTCCCGGGCTCCGCTCCCCATTCCCGCCGCAGGCACCTGCGCCTGGGGAGGCGTCTTCTCCCTTCCGGCTCCAGTGCCCCGCCGCCTTCCCTTCCCTGGCCAGCCTTCGCCCCCTCCCACCCTCGGGTGGGCCCTAGAGGCTACGAGGTGGAAGGGGGCTGTGGGCGAGGCCCCGGGACCTCAGGGAAAGGAGGACCACGCCGTGGTGTCAGATCCTCCCGGAAATGGGCGGCCTCCGCCCCGGGGCTGCGGGGGACCCGCCGGCCCCCTCACCCTCCCCGCCCCTGGCCCGGGGCGCTGTCCTCCGGCGCCCTCTGCTGGCCGAGGCGCTTCCTGCAACCGTCTCTGGGCTGTGGCGGGGCCCGAGCACAAGTTGGGAATTCCTAATGTGACCAGAAAGCCTCTAAGAGGAAGGTATATTTGACTACAGCCCTGCATCTTCCACAGGTGTCCATCCTCCAAAAGTAAAAACAGTAACTGGAGGCTCAGTTGGAACATGGGTTAGTACACCAAACGCTGCTGGCTCCATCCAGTCAGGATGCTTACACCAAGCCATCTCTGTCAGGCTCTCTCAACTTGCTCTCTCTCTCTCCAATCAAAACCTCACCAGTCATCAGGTGAGGATTTTTTTTTTAAGTAAAAATAACTGAAAAATGTGATTTACTACCAACCAACCAACCAGAAAATAAAGTCTCCCTCCATCCCCAGATCTCCACGTTCTTCCCCAAAGGCAACTATATTTACCAGTGTCTTGTACCGTCTTTCAGAGACAAGGAGATAGATAGTATACGGATATTAGGATGCACATCCATCCTTTCTTTATGTAACACAAGTGGGGCCCCCCCGCACACTAACCTACACCTTGCTGTTTCCTCCCAAGTACCAGGATCCAATGTCTTGAAAATTGTTCCATATCGTTACACACAGCTATCTGTTGCAGGACTGCAGACTTGCATTGTATGGGTTATACCGTATAATCACACATTTTATCTAACGAAGGGACTGGCCGTGGGCACTTAGATTAAAATTGTTTGCCACTACAAACAAGGTGGCAGTTTCAATGAAATACCTTGTACACGCATCTTTTACTCCTGATCAAAGGTATGTTACATAAAACGTTGATAGATTTGTCCAAATGTCTTCCCGAAAGGTTACACCAAAATTACACTTTCACCAGCAGGGAGGTGAGGGCACCTTCAAGAAGCTGGGCAGGGGCAGGGTATTATCTGTTTTCTCTCCGCTTATCTGATGAGAGAAAGTGAGATCGCACGGTTACAATTTGCATTTCACATGAGTGGGGTGGAGTGCTGGTTTTTGTTTTTTTACATATCCAAAGCCTTTTCAGTTTCCCTACCTTCGGAGCCATCCCTTTGTGTCCTTTGGTTACCGAGTTGATGAATTAAGAGCTCTTAGGCTAACTGGCCCTGCTGATTAGATTAGATCATTAATCAGTGAGCCAATCAATCAGAGTCAGTGTTAATCTTCACTAGGAAGAATACATTGTCTGAGGAGAGTTCAACGAATGAGTCAACCTCTACCTTTATCCTTGATTTAAAAAACAAAAACCTTTTTAGTGTCTCGCAACTTGCCTGAAAACAAACAAGTGATTCAGCCTTGGGCCTGACCCAACAGGCCCCGTGAAGCAATCCAAGTCACCCTCCAGGCTCCCAGCGGCTTCCAGGGGAAGTTTCCGGCCACGCCTGTGGGGTGCGGTCCAGAGTTGGGGCTCCAAGAGAAGATGTAGAAGCCCTTTCACTCCCGTTTGCTGAGCACCTGCTCTGTGCCAGGTGCTTGCCCTGAGCCCGCATGGGGGCCAGTTAACAAATGACAATGCAGTCAGTCGTGTTACCCACCTGTCAGAACGCTCCATATGGAATAGGTGTGGAATCATGTCAAGACATTAAGTGGTGCCCTAGCGGGTTTGGATCAGTGGATATAGAGCATCGGCCTGCGGACTGGAGGGTCCCGGGTTCCATTCCAGGCAAGGGCACATCAATGTGTGCAGGCCAATCAGTGATTCTCTCTCATCATTGCTGTTTTTATCCCTCCCTCCCTCTTCCTTCCTCTCTGAAATCAATAAAAATACATTTTTTAAAAAGACCTTAAGTGGTAAAGAGCAAAGTGCAGAACAGCATGTACAATGTAATACCGTTTGCACAGAAAGAGAGCGAAGTATGTAGATATTTCTTAGAGATACAAACCAAACTGGTTGTCTCTGAGGGGGGATCTGTGGCCACAGGGCAGGAGTGGGAGGGAGATTTACTACATGCCCTTTCCTGTGTCCTGCATTTTTTAAAATGTGCAAGCATTCACTTCATTAACTTTAATAGGATAGCAAAGTTGTCCATCATAGAGAACTTGTTAAATATGTAACAGTCCAATCAGGGGAGTGTTTTGCAGCTGTTAAAATATCAAAACTCAGCCCTGGCTGGTGGCTCAGTGGTTAGAGCATTAGCTCTGCACCAGAGGGTCTCAGGTTCAATTCCTGGTCCAGGGCCTGCATCTGGGTTGCAGGTTCCATCCCTGGCCCCAGCCGGGGCATGTACGGGAGGCAAGCAATCGATGTGTCTCTCTCACATCAATATTTCTCTCCCCTCTCCCCACCCCGCTTCCACACTCTCTAAAAATCAGTGGTCCTCAGGTGGGGATTAATAACAACAACAAAAGTCGCAGCCTGTCTATGTCCACATCAGCCCTCCATGGTCACCATCTCTCCCGGGAAAGGCCAGTTTCACTGTGGCCACAGGATGCCTGCAGGACCTGCCCCCTGGGCCTGAGCTCACCCAGCCAGAGGCTCCAGCCACGGCGGACCCCACCCACCGCTCCAGCCCCAGCGGCTTTGCAGGGGGGGTTTCCTTTCCCCGAATGTTCTCGTCCCAGATGTCTCCCCAGCAGCACCACCACTGGACAGTGTATGTTTTCCTTACTTTGCTGATTGCCCTTTAGACCAGAGTTTAGCAAGCTACCAGTGGGTTTTGTTTGGCTCTTGAGCCAAGAGTGGCTCTTACAGGTGAACATTTGAGAGTAGGACATGAACTTGGAGACCCAATGACAGGGAACTATTAATCTTCAAAGGAGAATTCCATACACTTTCAAAGATATGCATTACAAAAGAAAGAAAAAAAATCATATTTAAATTCTATTGTATTTTCAGTTTGCCAATCAAAAAATTGTGGACATTTGTTTTCTCTTGTTATGTAAGTACCTACACACCTTCCTCACTGTTAGGCTGCTGGGGAGAAAGATCAAATGAGGAGGAGGGATGGGGTGAGCTATGGACATCGGGGAAAGAAACCCCCCCCCCCTGCAAAGTCGCTGGGGCTGGAGCGGTGGGTGGGGTCCGCCGTGGCTGGAGCCTCCAGCTGGGTGAGCTCAGGCCCAGGGGGCAGGTCCTGCAGGCATCCTGTGGCCACAGTGAAACTGGCCTTTCCAGTGAGAGATGGTGACCATGGAGGCTTGATGTGGACATAGACAGGTTTCGACTTTTGTTGTTGTTGTTAATTCCCACCCGAGGACCACTGATTTTTAGAGAGTGTGGAAGGGAGGCAGGGAGAGGGGAGAGAAATATTGATGTGAAGAGACACATCGATTGCTTGCCTCCCCCACATGCCCCGTCTGGAGCCAGGGATAAAACCTGCAACCCAGATGCAGGCCCTAGACCAGGAATTGAACCCGAGACCCTTTGGTGCAGGGCTAATGCTCTAACTACTGAGCATTAAAAACCTAACTATCCACTCTTCGCTCTAGAGAGCCCCACCTGGGGAGAGGCTGTCCCTCCCTCTTGTTCACTGCTGTCACTTGAGCACCCAACACAGGGCCTGGCTTATAGCAGGATCTCAATAAACATTAGCTGAATGAATGAATGAATGAATGGACTTTTAAGTGGGGAAAAAAAGGTCAAGTGAGCAGAATATCTAATAGGCTGCACTTTGTGCAGAATCAAATAAGTCAGTATCCACCGTGGAAGCCCCGACCGGCTGTGTAAGCAAAAGAGTCTGGTCCTTCTGAGGAAGGGAGGAGACAGGGGGTGGGAGGACCTTTCTTTTTCTCCAAACCTAATTATATTTTATTGATTTTTTACAGAGAGGAAGGTAGAGGGATAGAGAGTTAGAAACATCAATGAGAGAAAGACATCGATCAGCCGCCTCTTGCACACCCCCCACTGGGGATGTGCCTACAACCAAGGTACATGCCCCTGACAGGAATCGAACCCAGGACCTTTCAGTCCACAGGCCGACGCTCTATCCACTGAGCCAAACCGGTTTGGGCTCCAAACCTTTTTTAAAGGGTGGGAATGTTTTCCTTCAGATACATGTATCGCCATTTTTAATAAAAAGCCCAACCACAAAACCCACGCAGATATTGACTGCCTCTAAGACTCGGTTTCCTCATCCGGCCAATGGGCTAGTAAGTAGGGTGACCGACCGTCCTGGTTCGCCCAGCTCTGAAGTTCTGAGACCCGAACAAGGTGGGCACCAGGTTAGAAGGAAGTTGTCCTCGCCTAGAGCAGTGGTTCTCAACCTTTCTAATGCCGAGACTCTTTAATACAGTTCCTCATGTTGTGGTGACCCCAAGCCATAAAATTAGTTATGAAGTAGCAACAAAAATAATTTTATGGTTGGGGTCACCACAACATGAGGAACTGTATTAAAGGGTCTCGGCATTAGAAAGGTTGAGCACCACTGGCCTGGAGGGTGGCAGGTGGATGTGTGAGGGGCCAGGGGGGGGGGTCTGAAACCAGTCTCTCCCCACATGCTGGCTTGGCATCACCCCAGGAGGTCCACCCTGGCACCCCAGGCCTGAGACAGGGTGTTGGGATCTCCCTGGGGTGCAGAGAGCATCTTCCCCAGTTAATCTCCGAGCATCGGCCGCGGGGAGCTCACAGCACAGTATCTCTCAGACTGTGTTGCAAACTAATTGGGCCTGGGCTGCCTCGCCCTAGGCCTGGGCTGATAGCACCCTGTTATCTCCATCTTCCTGGCAGAAGTCTGAACCTGTCTCCAGGAAAAGCCCGGGGCCTCTGCTCCCAGCACCCACCACTCACACCTCTAGACTTCTGTGTGGGAGACAAAGGCCAGGAGGGGAAAGTGTCAGCAAACCATTTTATTGATCAAAGTTAGCTCTTGGTTTTGGACACAGACTAAAACCCCAACCCAATTCGAGACGCCACATACCTGGGCTCATCTCCCCCACTCTCCCCCTGGCTCCTCCGCGCCAGCCCCCAGGGCTTCTTCCCGCTCCCGGTCCACAAAGGGCCTTTCCCAGAGCACTGCCTCCACCCTGGCTGCTCCCTCTGCCCCAAATCCCTTCCCCCGAAGTTTCCTAGAGCTTGCCCCAGTTCCAACTTCAGCACCTCCTGATGCTAATGTCAGTGTCTCCCTTTCCCCTCTCGGTCACATTGGCCCCTTTGATCCCCGCAGCCAGCCCCGCCCGGCAGGCATGATTATTAGCCCCATTGCACAGATGGGGAAAGCAAGGCCCAGAGAGGTGAGGTGCCAACACACTCAAGTCACAGTGAGCAAGTGGCGGAGTGTCCCTGGCCCGGCGGACAGGGCCGTTGTGATAACCCAGACAGGTCCCCACTCCCCTGGAGCTCACAGGTGAGGGGCCCACGGTGAGTCAGAGCAGTGACTTCCAGATCGAGCCCAGGCTGAGGTCACAGGACGGGCAGGTGAGAGGAGGGGAGAGTGGGAGGACATTCCGGGCAGCGGTGACCAGTGACCTCCATGAGTAAGGAGCCCAGGGGTAGATGAGTGCTCCCGGATGTGAAGTCCTTCGGCAAGGCAGGGGCAACAGCACCGAGAGCCCCACGCCCTTCGAAGTTTCTGAGACTGCCACTATGTTTTAAAACCAGAAATGCTCAAATGGAGGGTCAAAATTTGTGGTCTTTTAAAAAATATATTTTTATCTAATACATGAACACTTTGAAGACATATACACAGTGACCAGACTCTCCGAGGGAGGGTCTGAGGATGCGTTTTGTAACATGTGCCTCCCAGGTAATTCATGTCACAGAGCACGAAGCACTCCAGCCCCGCCCGGCCACCTGTGGTTCTGTGGCCCTGGGAGGTCCCATCCCTTCAACCACAGCCCCGCCAGGTCAGGAGCGAACCGCCACACACACCCTCTGTTCTGACTTTACCTTGCTGCTCTCCCTGATCTTAGACATAGGGTTGCCAGATAAAATACAAATGTCCAATTAAGTTAGAGTTCCAGATAAACAACAAAGATAAGCTTTTTATAATAAAACTGCATGGGACCAACTGATTCTGTCTCTGAAATTCAAGTTAAACTGGGCTATATATACATATATACATATACACACGTATACACACATACACACACACACACACACACACACACACACACACACACATACATATATACAAGGCTCCTATGTTTTAATTTGCTAAATCTGGCAGCCCAACTTGGAGACTGCTCCTATCAGCACTCTAGCACAATCTTAACCAGCAGGTAATTAGCTTGCTTCTCATCTTTTGCTTTTCAGGAACGATTGTTCCATGGGAATCCTTGCACAAAGGACTCTGACCTCATCTACAATTGTATCTGTAGGGTGTGTGCCGAAGAGCCACTTAGTCACTTCTTAGCCTGGATTTTTGTGGCCACGGCTCAGACAAATGCCTCTCAGACACTCCGGAGAGCAGAACCCTTGCCTCTCCCAGTGTCTCCCTTTGCCTTGCTCTCTTTCTGCTGGTCTTTCGTCCTCTCTGTCTCTCTCTCACTGTCTCTCCTGGGGTGTGTGTCTCTGTCGCTCCTGACTCTGCCTGAGTGTGTCTCTCTGTCTTTCTCCGTCTTTGTCTCTCTGAACCTCTCCATTTGACCCATCAGCTCTGCTATCAAATACTCAGGTAAGGATGCTCACCCTAGCACTGTCTGTAACAGTCAAACTGGAAACACACTAAATACCCGTTAATAAATAAAGTATGGTCCACCCTCCCCCGGAGCATCAGGCAGCCATTAAAAACAGCACCACACTGACATGTGGTTATAGGCAGGAAGTAAAGCATTCGCCTGTGTTAAGTTTCAACCAAAAATACGGTGACCCAGGACATGTGAGTAGTCCACTAGTGAAGGAAATGGCTGCGTGAGGGGCAGGGTGAGCATTCTAGGCCAGCGCCATGGGGAGCTCAGCCCATCTGGTTTCCCAGATGATCCAATAAATTCATAATTCTTTATCTCCCAAAAGAGCATTATGTTTAACTTTGTGCACATCTGCTTTATCATCTATCTGTATCTTTATACTTATATACAGACACATGCTATTTTTTTCTGAATCATTTGAGAGTAAATTGAAGACATCATGTCCTTTCCTTTTAAACTCTTCCATGCATATTCCTCTCCCGCTCTCCCTCTTTTTAACAGAACTTTCTTTACATTTTTTTTTGTTAATCCTCACCTGAGGATATTTTTCCCATTGGTTTTGAGAGAATGGAAGGGAAGGTGGGGTAGGAAGAGAGGGAGAGAGACACACATCATTTGGCTGCCTTCTGAACCTGCCCCCACTAGCGTGGGAGATTGAACCTGCAAACCCAGGTATGTGCCCTTGACCAGGAATTGAACCTACAACCCTTTGGTGCTGGGGCCAATGCTCTGATCACTACTGGCCACGGCCATGCACTTCTCTCTCTTAAGAGCAAGGACATTCTCTTATGTAACTGTGGCATAGTTGTTAAAGCCAGGAGATCTAACACTGGTGAAATATTGCTTATTCCACAGTCCACATTAAAATGTCAGCAACTGATGCAATAACATCCTTTACGACAACCCTACCCATCAAGGATTCAATCTGGGGACCCTGCAGAATTGCAGTGAGTTCTCATACCTCTCTAGTCTCTGTTAATCTGACCTTGATATTTTTTTCAAGACTCCAGCTGTTTTGTGGAATGCCCCTTGGTTTGGCTGACTGGCCTGATGTTTCCTCACAATTGGACTCACGGTAGACGTTTTTCTGTTGGAACCTCAGAAGTGGTGGTACCGCCTCAGTGCACCCATCGTCATCGTCACCGTGGTGTGTCCCACCATCAATGATACCACCTGGCCACTTGGTGGAGAGAATGCCTGCGAGGTTTCCCCACTGCAAGGTTACTAATTTTCCCTTTGTACATAATTTGTGGGAGATCATTTGAGATCAAGTAAATGGTATTTATAATCAGAAAAGGCATCACTGAAGTCTTGCAACCTGTAAGGCCTGAGCTTGTCCACCTGATTCTAAACAACAGCCAAGTTGCTGCCCCACCCCAGCTACAATATCTTTGTTGCAACACACCTTACTTCCTGAACTAGCCTGAGGATGCATTTCACCTGAGGCTCTTTTAAAAGATACAGATTTCCAGACCCCACCTACGCCTACTAACCAGACTCTCTGAGGGAGGGTTTGAGAACCTATTTCGTAATAGGTGCCTCCCGGTACTTCGTGTCTTCAGGCTGAGTTTGGGGAACATTTCATCTAATACTGGTGTTTAGTCACCAAACAGCTGGCCTCCGGCTGCTTAGGTGAGGAGGTCACTAGGTTGTCTCAGAAACCGGTGAGAAAACAGTACTGCTGTCCGTAGCTCACTTTTTTTTTTTTTTTAAAGCGCTTACTTTGTGCTGGGCCCTGTTCTGATGCTTGTTTATTTATTTTTTAAAATATATTTTATTGATTTTACACAAAGAGGAATTGAGAGGGACAGAGAGCTAGATGTGCCGCCCTTGACCAGAATCGAACCCGGGACCTTTCAGTCTGCTGGCCGACGCTCTATCTACTGAGCCAAACCGGTTTCGGCTGTTCTGATGTTTACATGGATTATTTCACTAGGTTCCCACAACTCTATGAGGAAGACAAACGTTTATTAACCCCATTTTATGGATGAGGAAACGGAGGCACAAGGAGATTTGAAAAACTTGTCCAAGGTCACACAGCTAGCTAGCAGTGTGGATGCCGTGTACCCGAAACCATCAGTCTAATGACACCCATGAGGAACTGGGGATGAGAGAGATTAGCATCATTGTTGTTAACCATGTACTCATAATGCCCAATCAGCCCCCATAAGGGACACTCAGCAGACACTGGAAGGCCAGGGCATAAGGAGAGGATCCAGGGATCATGTGGAGGGCCTGGGCAGGTCAAGTCTCCACCTAGAGGTGGCCATCTTGTTGGGCCACCTGAGTTTTGCCTCCTCTGTGAGCCCGTCCAGACTCCTGGGCTTCAGGTTTGAGGACACGCCTCCCTGCAAGGATGGGCACTGGGGCCAGTTCATCCTGGGGAGACACTGCCCCCTTCAGGCTCTCTTTACCACTGCACTGGCCCCTAATTGTGGGCTGGAAGAGTGGCCATGAAAGAAGTACCACTGTAAAAAGGTCCAGTTTTAGATCTATTTCAATTGTAGGTACATTCATTGAGTCTACTTGGGGCCAAGTATGGAGGACAGTGGTGCACAAACAGACATAGTCCTTGCCCTCAAGGTTAACTTAGTGTGGGAGGCAGCCATCAAAGCAAGTAATTGCAGCCCTTTTTGGTGTGGATTGGTTGGTTGGAGGGTTGTCCCATACACCAAAAGGTGGCAGATTCGGTTCCTGGTCAAGAGGCATGCTCAGGTTTTGGGTTCATTCCCCCATTGGAATGTGTGCAAGAAACAACGGATCTCTCTTTCTCTCTCTCTCTCTAAAATAATAATAATAATAATAATAATAATAATTAAAAGACTAAAAAGCCAATTGCACAAGTATTTTTAAAATATTTTATTGACTTCAGAAAGGAAGGTAGAGAGATAGAAACATCAATGAAAATCACTGATTGGCTGCCTCCTGCACACCCCAAGTCAAGCCCACAACCCAGGCATGTGCCCTGACTGGGAATTGAACTGGAACCTTTTGGTTTATAGGTCGACGTTCAACCACTGAGCCACACAGGCTGGGCTGCAAAAGCATTGTATCAGGTGTGAGTTGCTTGACACTTATAGATGTTCAGAATATTTGTTCTGCTAATGTACAGAGTAGGGTTTCCAGACTTAACCAATAAAAACACAGCATGCCCAATTAAATGTGAATTTCAAACAATTTAGCATGCATATTCCTGGCATTCACTTTCTGACTTGGGAAAATTATATTCCCATGCAATATTTGGTACATATTCATACTAAAAGTTATTTGTTGTTTGAAATTTTCATGCAACTGGGAGTCCCTTATTTCTGGCAACCAGAATATTGAGGGATGAGGTTATAGAGGTAAACAGGAATCCTATCCTCAGAGAGCTTATAGTCAAGCAGGAGTATTTATACATGCATTTGATAAATGCCCTAATTAGTACTAGAAGTAGAATCTTGTACAGGAACATAATACATGAAATTCTGACCTAGACATTCAAACTGCATTTGGGAGGCGAAGGTGCGGGTTGGGGAAACACCCAATATCCAGAGGGAAGGAGGGGGCATGACCCACTTGAGGAGCAGAAAGACCCACTTGAGGGGCAGAAAGGTCTGGATGGTTGAGTGTGGAAGCAAGTGTCAGGAGTTGAGGTTGGACAGGGAGACAGGGGGCAGAGGACAAGAGGCCTGGAGGGTCATGGTGAGGCGCTGGGACTTTACCCAAAGGACAACTGGAGCCTCTGAAGGGTTTGGCTGCTTGGTGGGGAATGGGTTAGGTGTCAGCTAGAGAGCACTGGAGAGAAAACAAAGAAGAGTTGTGGCAATAATTCAGATAAGATCTCAATTATTCAGATGGTGGATTTTGAGATGCTGATGTTAGTGAGATGGTAAAAAAAAAAAAAAAAAAAAATGACCCTAGCTGGTTTGAATCAGTGGATGGACTGTCAGCCTAACTGAAGGGTCCTGGGTTTGATTCCCATCAAGCGTATGTACCTCGGGTGCAGGCTTGATCCCTGGCCCCTGTCAGGACACGTGCAGGAGACAACCAGTGTCTCTTTCATATCAATGTTTCTATCTCTCCCTTTCCCTTCCACTCCCTCTAAAAATAGAAAAATATCCTTGGGTAAGGGTCAACAAAAAAACCCACACACAAATGTGTTATATGGGAGCTTAAATCAATACAATTTGTTGACATGCGGTGTTGAGGTGGACAAAGGAGTTTAATATGATGTTCAGGTTAATTCTTGGGCAACTGGAGGGATGGTGGAACCACCTAGCAGGAGGTGTGAGTAGTAAGAGAGCAGATGATGAGTTCAGTAAGAGCCAAGGAGTACCTGACTGATGTCTGTAAGTCACATGGGTGAACAAGTCTAGGAGCCAAACCGGTTTTGGCTCTCCCTCCTTTTAAAAGCAATTGCTTCTGCCGACACCGGTTTGGCTCAGTGGATAGAGCATTGGCCTGCGGACTGAAAGATCCCAGGTTCAATTACGGTCAAGGGCATGTACCTTGGTTGTGGGCACATCCCCAGCAGGGCGTGTGCAAGAGGCAGCTGATCGATGATTCTTTCTCATTGATGTTTCTAACTCTATTACTCTCTCTTCCTCTCTGTAAAATAATCAATAAAATATATTAAAAAGAATAAAAGGAGAGCCCAGTAGTGTCTCATTAACCTATGAACCAAGAGCTCAAGGTTAAGGTTCCATTCCTGGTCAGGGCACATGTCCATGTTGCGGGCTTGATCTCCAGTGTGGGGCATGCAGGGGGCAGCCCATGAATGGTTCTCTCTCACTGATGTTTCTCTCTTTCTCCCCCTCTCCCTTCCTATCAATAAAAGTATATTTAAAAAAAAAAAAAAGGAGGGAGCACTGAGTATGTTGTAGATAGAACTGGAGGACTAATGTTCTGCTGTTTAGTAATAACTAACCCAACCCTTTCTACGTGTTTTAAATATATATGTAATTAAGTAAAATTTGAATATTTCATTTGCAATAGTAAAAGTTCAACTTGTCCAAAAAACTTTTTATCATAGGGAAACATTCAGACATTCAGAGAGGGAAAGTGTTTGCCAGATGTCCCACGGCCAGAAGAGTGTAGAACTTAAAACACTCAGGACCTCAGACCCTAACTTGTGAAACCTTTACTCCCACGTCTTGGGGCTGCTGCTCTGCCACCTGAACGGAGCTGAAGCAAGTGTGTAAAGCCTTGTTTCATGGAGCATTCACTCCTCACCTCACCGGATCTCCCAACTGTGAGAAGTGGGGGTGCGCTCACTTTCCAGAGAGGACTAGCCCAGCGGGGCTCAGCTGGTGAAGTGTCAGAGCTGAGATCAGAACCAGGGGGACTCCCTTGTGACAGACAGGAACTTCCTCTTAGGAAGAGCAACAACCTTCTAGAGACTCCGAGGCCCAGACGTCAGCAGATGGAAGCAATGAAAACAGGCACTGCAGCTGACCGGTTGGATAAATTATGAAATTTATTTATATTTCGCCTTTTAAAAGCCAAAACGTAACAAATTTCACTTTCTGGAAAATCATCTTATTAGAAATACATGAAGTGCACTTAATACAAGGAAAGCAGTTTCTTAGTACTACCAGTGAGATGGACACATTCTCTTGTTCCCTCAAACGAAGGTTTTACTCAAATTTCCCTTCAAACTTAGACCGAGATGATCTCAATTGAGGGAGGTCTGAGTGATCTCTTTCCAAAAACCACAGTGAAGAAGCTGAGCTTACCACCTGGGCCTCCCAAGCAACAGCACAAGAGAAAAGACTACTTTGCCCCAAAGGGCCCTGTCTTTGCTGGTTACTAGGCATCGAAGTTCTTACTGGCAGGAAAGGAGAGGCCCCTAGCAGCAGGGCACAGGCCCAAAGCCCTGTCACTTGCAACCTCAGTCACTGACCAGAAGAAATTTTCGTTATCAGACTAGAGGTATGAAAACGCAAACCTAGATCCAGATGCCCTTTTGTCGGCCAGAGGTTCTACTCCCGTGGATTTGACTGCCAGCTCTTAGCCCTGTGTTTATTAATATCGTGAAACATGTTCAACTTCAAGCTTCTTGAGCTGCTACCAAAGTAAGTTTCCAGGAGACAGTTTCCATTAACAACTGCTCACAGGAGATGTGCCTTTGAACGGTGTCTTGTCAGAAGAGAGGGTAGGCTGTGATATTAGATTTCCTATCACCTCCCGCTGATAAAAAAGCAATGCTCAGTTTAATCTAAGTTTTAACCAAAGATAAAGGAACTGGTATCCACTCGGGCTCCAAACCTCTTCTTTCTTTTTCACTTGAGGATTCCTTCTTGTACCTCAAGGACAAGAATGCAAGCAGGGCCCCAAATAGAAAAGTAAACATAACCAATCATTTGAAAATACCTTATTAGTTTGAAAATCATAAGCCAAGAGCTATGGTCCTCCTGTCTCTCTCAGCCGACCTTCCTCCCCACTTATGGAGAAATGGAGTTTAACCTAAGTTTCTAACCTAGAAACACTTAATTCCACTAAAAACATGTGGTTCCACCTCATCCTAAAAAGGCACCATGCAGGCATTTAAGACTGAACCAGTACATTCTAAGGGTGTGTAGGAGTGGTAGCAAAATATCACTAATCAAAACTTCCAGCATCAGACCATGCTAAACCCAGAACATTTAAATGCGGGACTTTTAAATGTTTCCTGGGAGGTAACTCTAGCTCTGGCAGCTGTTGCAAGGACCAATGAACAGGAACTTCCTCAGCACAGGAGTTCCACCAGTGACCAGATCACTACTGCCAGAGTTCACACACCTCAGGACGAGGAGAGGAGACACTTATCTCATTTGTGCTATTCGTGACCCACAAAAGGTCCTGGCTGGCCTGGAGGACCTGAGAGAGGAGTGCTGGGTGAGAGGAACAAGAGTGAAAGGACAGGTGGAGAGGCCGGGTTTTCTTCGGAAAGCAGCAGCAGAAACCCCAGGAAGTAGCCGAGGAGCAATCAAGGACAAGATGTGACAAACCGGGTTAACTGTAGGGGAAGAGCCCCAAGGAAAGAAGGGCTCTGACCTGGGAACCTGCTTCCCTGTTAGAAGTGACCCTGTCCTAACACCACGGCCAGGTCTGTAGTATGTTTCAGATTTCACACATAACATGTAATGGAAGCTCTGGAACTCAAGACGGACAGTAGAAGCCGTGCTCACTGATCGATGATGGAGCGTTGCAACACCTGATTCATCATGTCCTCTTCATCAACATCGTAATCCTAGGGGCAAAACACAGACACAACCTCAGCGCTTGTTTGCAGCTCCAAGGACCCACTTTTAGTAGGAGAAGCAGGAGAGCAGAGCACAGGGCCCTGGAGAAGGCTGCCAGGGCCGGATCCCAGCTCCTGGTTGGCAATGCTTGCCATGGAAGTCTAGACTGACGGCTTGATCTCTCTGTGCCTCTGCTGCTTCATCCAGATGATGAAAACAAATGGGGAGACTGAGGACCAGAGAGCACCCAGAAGAACCTGACACAGACCAAGTACTCTAATGTGGAGTGTACTTTTGTTTGTGTGTGTGTCTTAATTCTCACCTGACGATATTTTTTTCCATTGATTTAAAAAAATATATTTTATTGATTTTTTTACAGAGAGGAAGGGAGAACGATAGAGAGCTAGAAACGTTGATGAGAGAGAAACATCGACCAGCTGCCTCCTGCACACCCCCCACTGGGGATGTGCCTGCAACCAATGTACATGCCCTTGACTGGAATCGAACCTGGGACCTTTCAGTCCACAGACCGACGCTCTATCCACTGAGCCAAACCGGTTTCGGCTCCAATGATTTTTTAAGAGAGAGTAGAAGGCAGGGAGGGAGGAAGAGAAACATCATGTAAGAGAGACACCTCACAGTAATTGGTCGCCTCCTGCACATGCCCAGATTGGAACCAGGGATCAAACTTGCATCCCAGGTGCATGCCCTTGACCTGGAATCAAACCTGTGATCCTTGGATGCATAGACCAATGCTCTAACCACTGAACTGGCCAGGGCGAAACTAGCCTTTCTAACTCAATGAGGCAAATATTTCTACTTGGGTATTATATTTATCTCTATGGCATTAACAAAAGGACAGTTATTTTCAAGTCTGAGTTTCAGATATGTATCAGACCATGAATACTCTTCACAACAAACTCAGTAAAGTCATGCTTTACTTCTCAGGTCTTGAAATAGAGCCATTAAGACTGACTACACTCCTGGCTGGTGCGGTTCAGTGGTTGAGCACTTACCTATGAACCTGGAGGTCAGTTCGATTTCTGATCAGGGCACATGCCCGGATTGCAGGCTCAACCTCCAGTAGGGGGCATGCAGGAGGCAGCCAATCAATGATTCTCTCTTATCATTGACTAGTGGCCCGGTGCACAAGATTTATGCACATTAAAAGGGGATTAGAGGAAATATTTTAATATTGCTATTTGCCCTTTCTCTATAATAGAAGTATCAGATATGAATGAAAATTAGTAAAATGTATATGAAAATCTTCTTCCTGTCAGAGTCTGGGGCGCACCACGGGACCCAGAGTCAAGTCCCCATCCATCCATGTGCACCTCAAAATTGTGCGAGACCCAGACCCAGCTGGCCACCCCACATTGGGCTAGATCTAGACCCAGCCGGCCCCACTCTTATCAAGCCCTGCTGGGGGGGGGGGGGGTGCAGCCTCAGGTCCCCTGGCTTAGTGCCAGAGTGGGGGGGGGCACAGCCTCAGGTCCCCCAGCCCAGACTGGGGCAGGGGCACACCTTGAGGCCCCCCCGTCAAGCACCACTAGGTGGTAGATGCAGCCTGAGGCCCCCCATCAAGCCCTGCTGGGTTGGGGGCGTGGCCTGAGGTCCCCCTGGCCTGGCACCAGGGTGGGGGGTGTGGCCTGAGGTCCCCTATCAAGCCCCATGGAGGTGGGGCAGCCTCAGGTCCCTGCTAATTGCTTGTTAAGGCTCTTTACAGGAACTTGGTGTCCACTGTGGGTGCAGCCATCTTGTGTTACAAAAACGCCCCCCCACCCCCCGCTGTGGGCACTGCCATCTTTGTAGCAGAGTGATGGTCAATTTGCATATTCCCTCTCTATTATATCTCTCCCTTCCTCTCTGAAATCAAAAAGTATTTTATAAAAAGACTGACTACTACAAAATTCTAACTTCAAGCAGTTGGCCAAATTTATCTATCACTATACTGCTAAGACAACAGTGTGCCTTCAAAATCACTCAGCTCTAGGAAAAGGACACAAACCTAATGACCACATCTGGCCAGTGGATATGCTTTGCTTGACCTGAAGAACGTTAAAAATAAATATGTAAGACAATATATGAAATTCTGCATTTCCAGCTTCCTGGAGTTGGTATGGGCGAAGGAAATGGGCAATATTGTGCCTGTACTTACACATGACAAGGATCAGCTGGAGCTAACTGCAGCATAACGAGCCACACACAGTCTAGCCTGAAAATCTGACAGGGACCATTTCACTACTTACCTGGCTCCATGGGCATCTAAGCTAAAAATCCCAAACCAGCTCAGCCAGCATGGTTCAATGGTTCAGTGTTGAGCTATGAACCAGGAGGTCACAGTTTGATTCCCAGTCAGGGAACATGCCCAGGTTGCGGGTTCAATCCCCAGTGTGGGCCATGCAAGAAGCAGCCGATCAATGATTCCCTCTCATCAATGATGCTCTTTCTCTTTCTTCCTCTCCATTCCTCCCAATAATAATAATAATAATGATGATAATAATATATTATTATTAATATTATATATATATATATATAAAAATATAAATAAAACAAAAAAATCCCTAGCTGGTTTGGCTCAGTGGATAGAGTATCAGCCTGTGGATTGAAGAGTCCTGGGTTTGATTCTGGTTGGGAGCACAGGCCCAGGTTGGGCTCAATCCCCAGTGTGGGGCATGCAGGAGGCAGCTGATCAATCATGACTGATGTTCTTTCTCTCTCTCCCTCTCTCCCTGTCTGAAATAAAAAAAAAAACAACAGCGGAGGACTGAGAAGGTGGGGCAGTTCTGTACCGTGCTGCCTTCCACTGGTTAAGACCTCCAAGAGCAAAGGCCTACCGAGGTGAGGATGCCCCTACTGTCACTTGAAGAGGGGCAGCACTGAGCTGGCCAATATTTGTGGTGCTGCTTGTCCTGGCTCAGGGGAGGCGTTCCACTAAGTCTGAAAGATTAAGACATCGAGGGGACTCTCCGCCACCACCCGCAACCGGCTTGGCCCTGCCTTTGCTCCACACCCGCGGATCCCGCGGCCTCCACCGCTGCCACCGCCCGAGGCCTACTCTGCCAGGCCTTCGCGCGCGCTGTGCTGGCGCTGTGCCTTCCGTTGGCAGACCCGGAGAATCCTCTCTCCGCTGCCGCATGGCCAGGCCAAAGCATCAGACACTACCGCCATGCGGATTTTAAAACTACAGGGGAAATTGAGCCACAGGAGCTACCATCGCTGCCGCACCCACCGCTGCCCCCAAGAATGGGAATCCACCAAAATCAGAGCTCACTACGCCCCGGGCTCACAGAGAGTGTGGCTTCAGAAAATAGCCTCTGCATCCATAGCAGCTCCACATCCGCACCAAAGAGGACACCATTGAGGGTGGACTCTCCCCATGCAGCCATCACAGCCCGCGCATAATCTTCCCAGCACACCCACCATGCTGGGAGGGAGATGGAGCGCGCTGGTGAGGAAATGGCACGGTGCCTTCCATTAGCCGCCCAGGCGAGCCCTTCCTCCGATGCCGCAAGGCCGAGCCGAAGCTCTCGCCACCACCGCCATGTGAACTTTAAAATTACAGTGGTAATTGAACCACAGGAGCGACCATCACTGCTGCACCTGGCACCGCCACCGCAAATAAAGGAAATCCACCGAGAACAGAGCTCACCACGCCTTGGGCTCAGGGAGTGGGCGACCTCAGAACTTAGCCTCCATGTCTGCAGCTGCTCCGCTCCCACACCGAACGAGTCACCTTTGAAGGTGGTCCCCCCGCCTGCAACCATCTCAGCCCAACTGCAGCTGTCCCAGCCTGCCCACCATGCTAGCAAGGAGCTAGCGCGGCGCCTCCAATATGCAACCCCAACACCCTAGAGGGGCCGTGTGCCCTGGGTGAGCCGAGTGTTCCAGGGGGCCGTGTGCCCCAGGTGAGCCGTACCCCCCCAAAGGGGAAGGGTGTCCCAGGTGAGCTGAGTGTCCCAGGGGGCCAAGGGCCCCGGGTGAGCCGAGTGTCCCAGGGGGCCATGTGCCCCGGGTGAGCCGTGTGTCCCAGGGGGCCGTGTGCCCCGGGTGAGCCGAGTGTCCCAGGGGGCCGAGTGCCCCGGGCGAGCCGTGTGTCCCAGGGGAAGCAGTGGGACCCATGGGAAGGGGCGGTGAAAACCAGAGGAGGAGCTGACTCTATTCATATAGTCCTGAGATAGTCACCATAAAACAAGCAGACTGCCAAATGAGGAGCGGATTCTATTCATGGGGTCCTGAGATGGTCACCATAAAACAAGCAGATTGTCAAATGACAGTGGGGAGGGGAAGGAGACCTGGGGGGAGATAGGAGAACAAAAGAGGGACTGGTATGCATGAACATAAGTACAACCAACGAACACAGAACTCTGGGGAGGGAGGGCATAAATGGGAGGTGGGGGGGGGGCAATGGTAAGCTATGTACACAGATAATACCTTAATAAAATAAAAATTTAAAAAACAACAACAACAACAAAGAACAAAAATAAACCCCCCAAAAATCTCAAACCAGGTTCTATAACAGGTAGAAACTATACACACCAAAGGGATGGAGAGAATGGTGGCAAAAAAACAATAATTATAGGAGCAATTTGTCACTCAGTCTAAGATAGCTGGCCAGTTCATAGTTTTATTTCTATTGATTTCAGAGAGGAAGGGATAAGGAGATAGAAACATCAATGATGAGAATCACGGATCAACTGCCTCCTGCACGTGCCCCATGAGAGATCGATTCTGCAACCGAGGCATGTGCCCTGACTGTGAATCGAACCATGACTTTCTGGTTCATAGACTAAAGCTCAATCATCAGCCACACCAGCTGAGCTGGCCAGTTTTTCTTCAATGCCACTCAAGAAAGTCTGTGGCCACTCATCTGGCTCACAGACTGCACAGTTACATTCCAGGGAACCTATACTTGTAGCATCAGTGACACAGCCCAATAATAGGGCCCAAGGTTCTTCATGTAAAAAGAGGGAGGAAGGGATCAGAGCCCGGGCTCCACTTACCACAAAGGTGTCGTAAGAAAACTGGTGCCGCCGCTGGATGTGCTCGATGAAGTTGGTGCTGCGGTAGTTGGGGTCTCCCCAGGGCATTGAAGCACATATTGGACAAACCTTTCAACAAAGAAGCATGGTCTTAGGCACCTGATGTCTCAGCTGATGTCCACTCTCTGTGGCTCATGTCTGAACCCTGCTCTCCCAGGACAGCTTTCCTGACACACCAGGTCACTCCCTTGTGTGCACATTGACATCAAGTCAAGTAACACTCGGGGGTGGGTAAAGGCGTAAGCCAGGATACTACCCTTTTCTTATCCCCTACTGTGGTTAGAACAATGCATCAGCCCAGTGGGGTTCTAGACTATGGCCTTCCATCCCACACACAAAATGATGCAAGACACAAAGAAAACCAAAGAAATGATAGATGAGCAATGCCCCAAGGAAGTTAAAACACGGCCTTAGGTTCTGTTTTTACAGAGTAAATGGTCAGATGAGGCAGCTCAGGCTGAAAAGCCCTCAAACAAGCAGTTGATTTGGGTTTTGAAGACCAGGAGGCACTGGGAGAGCCAAAGAACACAGGAAAGTATGTTCCAGAAGAGGGGCAGAGGTAGCAAGGAGAAAAGGCCAAGAGGCAGCATTACAGGCAAACAGCCAGACAATCAGTGCAGCCAGAATGAAAAATTCATGGAGATGGCAGAGGGAAGCTGGGGAAGGGCAGAAGCAGGCATATGCATCCGGCTTAGGGATGGAATCCCATCATTTACCAGAAAGATATGGTGACAAAGGGGTAGGCAAGAGATGAATCTGAAATGGAGGAAGACTCCTTGAGTGGCAGAGGAGGCAGGCAGCTGGAGCTGGGGCCTGAGTCAGGACGAGGGCCAGAAGAGGGAGCTCCCAGAGGAAAGTGCTGGAATACTGACAGATAAGGAGTTCTGTGGAGGGAGAGAGATGGGACAGGGGGCTGAGGGCTGAAGAAAAAGAGGCTTCAAAATGATCACATGAATTTCAGGAAACCAAAGGAGGGGAGAAAACAGAGAAATTAGGTTGTAGTACCAGAAACAGAGTAGTTCGGCAATACTGATCAAAATTATGAATACACTAACCTCCAACCAAATCTATCCACAGCTAAGATTTTATTTTACAGATAGACATAAACATAGGCAAAGATATGTTAAAATTTTGTCAGCCTTTTAAAATTTACTATGAAAAACTTCATGCCTACAGAAAAGTGGATGATAGTTTGATAAACCAGCACCTACCCTAACACCTATATTTAAATTTGGCATACTTATTTCAGCAAATGGAAGCATTTATTTATTTTTTTAAAAAATATATTTTATTGATTTTTCACAGAGAGAAAGGTAGAAGGACAGAGTTAGAAACATCGATGAGAGAGGAACATTGACCAGCTGCCTCTTGCACACCCCCTACTGGGGATGTGCCTGCAACCAATGCACATGCCCTTGGCTGGAATCGAACCCTTTAGTCCGCAGACCAACGCTCTATCCACTGAGCCAAACCGGTTTCGGCTGGAAGCATTTTTTAAAATGTTTTTATTGATTTCAGAGAGGAAGGGAGAGGAAGAGAGAAACAGAAACATCAATAATGAGAATAATTGATTGGCTGCCTCCTGGACACCTCCTACTGAGGATTGAGCCAGCAACCCAGGCATGTGCCCTGACTGGGAATCAAATCATGACCTCTTGGTTCCTAGGTTGATGCTTAACCACTGAGGTACACCAACCAGACAAATAAGGAAGCATTTTTATTTTTATTATTTCTTTTCATTTTTTTAGAGGTTTTTTTGTGTTTGTTTTTTCTTTAAAGAATAAATTTATTCTTTTTATTTTTATTTATTTCAGAGAGAAAGGGAGAGGGAAGATAGAAACATCCATGACAAGACTCATTCTTTGGCTGCCACCTGCACACCCCTTACTGGGGATAGCCTGCAACCTGGGCATGAGCCCTTGACCGGAATCGAACCTGGGACCCTTCAGTCCACAGGCCAACACTCAACACTCTATCCACTGAGCCAAACCAGCTAGGGCAGCATTTTTATTTTTATTATTTTATTAATCCTTATCCAATATTGTTCCACTGATTCTTATGAAGTGGAAGGAGGAAGGAGGGAAGGAGGAAGGGAGGGAGAGAGGGAGGGAAAGGAAGGGGAGGGAGGGAGGGAGACAGACACATCAATTGGCTGCCTTCCCCACAGAGCCAGGGATCAAGCCTGCAACCAAGGCACATGCCCTTGACTGTTATCAAACCTTGGACCCTTCAATCCACGGGCCAATGCTCTATCCATTGAGACAAATAGGTTAGGGCAGGAAGCATTTTTAAAAGTTAGGGAATTAAAATGTGTATGGGCCAGATGTAACCCACAGGCTGCCAGTCTGTGACTTCAGATGTAGATCACAGACCTCCTAAGATAGAAGAAAGAATGAACACTGATACTCTGAACTTAAGATCAGGACAGCTCATGACAGGAACTTAATGCAGACAATAGCCACTAGAGACTGCCTACCTAGCAGTAACAGGGTCCTGAAAATGGGGTGTACGATGGGCCAAGCCAGCCCATCCCTAGTTTGGGGAGCTGGGATAAGCAGAAGAGGGGGTTCACTGGTGGATTCTGTAGCAGCACAACGTTAAGAACCCAGGGAGTCTACTGTAAAAAAGTGGCTGCACTGACCAGAATTTGTACTTGACAAGAAGTTCAACAAAGTCAAAAGATGGCCAAATGGATCTTAAAGTTTCCAATAGAGAAATAAAGAATGCCTCAAGGCCTAATCCTATTAGCAAAATTGTAGTTCGTGCCTCACTTTTTACAGCAATGGAGCTGAAGACTGCCCATAAAACTAGGTATATATTTCAGCAGAAGCAGTCTGAGATAATGGGAAAACTAAAACAAACTACAGAAGAAGTTGTATTAAGACCTAGTCAGGCCCTGATTGGTTTGGCTCAGTGGATAGAGCATCAGCCTGCAGACTGAAGGGTCTCAGGTTCGATTCCGGTTAAGGGCATGTACTTTGGTTTTGGGCACATCCCCAGTAGAGAGTGTGCAGGAGGCAGCCTGATCAATGTTTCTCTCTCATCGATGTTTCTAACTCTATTTATTCCTCTCTGTAAAAAATCAATAAATTAAAAAAAAAGACCTAGTCTGTAGAAAGGAAGAAAGAAAAGAAAGAAAGAAAGAAAGAAAGAAAGAAAGAAAGAAAGAGAAAGAAAGAGAGAAAGAAAGAGAGAAAGAAAGAAAGAAACGAACTATTCTGTTAATCACAGTAAGCGGGAAGGGCAGCACTGTTGAAGATGGACAAAATTCAAACATTTTATTCAAAACAAGAAATGTCAATCTGTGTTATTTAAAGTAAATGTCTAAGGACTAATAAGCATTTTCCTATTAATTTTAGTTTCAATTCTTTTTCTCCACAACTATGAAAAAGCTACTCTCAAAAGGAAAATGGCAGCTTGACAGAGAAGAAACGTGGTGGATACCAAGGGATCAAGTTAAAGATACCAACAATGGACCAAGAGACATCACTTGCTCCCTGATGTGGAACCTGGAGAACACATCACTTATGGAGCATCCCTGCATCTAATCATGAAGAAGCAGACCAGCCCAAACTGAAAGACATTCTTCAAAACTTGCCTGTCCTCTTTAAAAATGTCAAGGTCATGAAAGACAAAGAATAGCTGAGGACTAACGAGACATGACAACTAAACCTAACACACCGATCTGGGATTTGGGGACATGGAAGACTGATACGAAGAACATTACAATTTCTAAGATGTAAACATGAATCCCTCAACAGACATTAGATTGTCTCAATGTTACATTTCCTGAGTGGGACAAACACACAAAAAAGTGATTTTTTAAAAGCAAATGTTCTTAGGAGTTATATGCTGAATTATTTAGAGATATGATATCTATAACTTATTCTCAAATATAAGCAAAAAATTTGTATATAGAAAGTATGGTTAAGCAAATATGGTAAATGTCATTAATCCAAAAATCTAGGTAAAGGATACATAAGAGTTTACCATATTATTCCTGTAATTTTTTTCCATAAGTCTGACTTTTTTCCATAAAAAGTATTAAAAAAAAAAAGTTACTCTTACCACAGATTTGGTGTCCGTGCTATGGGATAACTTGCAGTGTTCCACAAGTCCTTCTTGATCAAAGTTCTTCTCGGGACAATAAGGACAAGGAAAGGTATAACGGTTTGGGACATTCCTAAAAGATGAAAGGCAGGGAAAAAGAAAAACACCTCTGTGAGTACATTTCCATGCAACTTCAGTCACTTTACCTTGCAAAAAGAAACAAAGTTCACTGAACGTTTTAAGACAAGGATTGTGGTAATTACTTCAGAGTCAGGTCAAATGTTCTAAAAATAACATCAGCACAGCTAATATTTGAAGTGAACATCAGAGAGTGCTTCTCTACACCAACCCCATACAAAAACTTGCATCAGCATATCTACTATACTTTCACTTTCTATTATTCATATAACTCTATCCCGAACATGCAAAGTGTCCAGTGTGACATTTAAACACACAAAAAAGATGACCTCGACCTAAGGGAGTGATTTGAGTCATTTACCTTGGCTGAAGGGACACATCCTTGGTGGTGGCCTTCACACCTTCCATGATGTAACTCTGGTATTTGGAACAGGTAGCCACGTGGGCCCGGATCTTAGATAGGAAGAACTGGGACAGGAAGAATCAGAGTTGCCACAAGTTAGTCAGAACCTTGTACCAGGCTCAACATTATCCCAAAGCAAGGGCAAGATAAAAACTAAACCTATTCCACCCTGGCAAACATCTCACCGGTCTCCCGGCTGTGCTGATGGGACTGAACCCCCGACTGTTTATTGCCGAGTTTCTGTTAAGACCAAGATTGGTGTTTTACTTGACCAAATCAGGACATTTGCTTCCACTCTACACTAACTCTCCTAGAGGTCTGCTTTATTCACCATATGCTCTCTGCTTACAGACACTCCAACACAAGTGAAGTTTTTAAAGTTTTCTATACTAATATTTAAATTCATCTCCTTACAGCAAGCCAAGAACTACATTCCATTTTGTGCAGAAAAAAAAAAAAAAAAAAAAGAACAAAAAAACTGACCATGTAAGTAAAAGGGATAAAGGCTAGTAATCCTAGTTAAAGAACAAATCGACAGATTATGGTAAGTGATCTCTACAAAAAACCTTAAATCTGAATCTATTTCTATAAAACCATTAGGTTTTATAGAAAAGAAAACCTAAAGAATGCTTCGTGACAGGTGTTCTAAAAAGAAAGAAAATGTGTAAGGAATGAAGAAAGAGAGGAGACACGGGGGAGAACATTTTTAGAGGTATACCACAATACTATCACTAATCTTTAAAATTAGGAAAATGAAAAGCATACAGAAGAATCCATCCAAATCCCTTTATGCTTGCATGATTTCCGTTTCTTAATTTTTTAAAATTTTTATTTATTTATTTATTTATTTATTTATAACATATATTTTATTGATTTTTTACAGAGAGGAAGAGAGAGGGATAGAAAGTTAGAAACATCGATGAGAGAGAAACATCGATCAGCTGCCTCCTGCACATCTCCCACTGGGGATGTGCCCGCAACCAAGGTACGTGCCCTTGACCGGAATCGAATCCAGGACCTCCCAGTCCTCAGGCTGACACTCTATCCACTGAGCCAAACCGGTTTCGGCCATTTATTAATTTTTTAAATTAAAAGGAAACTATAAGAAAAAAAGCTTCAATATTTAAGCCCTAGTTTACCATGATGCTTCTGTCTTATCTCCTACTAAAGTACTTGACTTCAAGCTAGCAACCAGAGCTCCCAATGAAAAGGGAAATAGCCTCATTCAGAACTGTACCCACTGTGTACCCCTCATGCTAAATCACTCTGAAAGATGATTGTAAGGCATATGCATGCTAAAGCTATTTAACTAAGGTGTTAGAATAATGACATTAATGTGCAAGAATGTCCAAAGTCCTTTGGTGAAAAAATTGTTTCAAATGTGAAAAAAGTTGTCGAAATATATATTATAGTATGATCCTATTTTGTAAAAATCCTACACCTGTTTTTCAAAGGGTAGAAAATATTTTTCATTCTTCTAAACTGAACCACTTTAAAGAGGTAAGCTCTGGAGTGGGAACAGCCTATATTATTTTATACTAGTGGCCCAGTGCATGGATTCATGCACATTGAAAGGAAATTAACTAGAATATTTTAATATCACTATTCATCCTTTCTCTATAATAAAAAGTGTCAATCAAATGCATGATCAACAATGACAGATCAAAATACATGCATGCAATTGGAACTAGTGAGAGCTTTATATGTATCACGCATGCACAAGTCAACTTAGCCTTTTATACAGAATAAACTTGCTTAATTAGACCTGCTTTCTGATTTAGCTAAACTATTTCCAGCCCAGTGAAGCACCCCAACTTTTCTTTCAGTAACTGTCAGCAACACAGCAGTAAATATCAACACAAAGCAGATTATTATTGTAAATCATGCAGGGAGAATAAAAGGTACAATATTTAACTGCAGCAGTGTTTGACTATATTCCGTGCAGTGAGAAAACCTGAGGTCATTTTAAAGGTCCACCATTTCTTACTTCTTTTCAGTCAGGTCAAGTTTCTAAGCTTTCTACATCTCCATTTTCCAGCTAATGAAAAGAAAATAGGATTCTGAGTGTCCTATCTACCTACTCCAGGACTTCTGTGGGGATCAAATGAGATGAGACACGGTAAAACCCTTCACAGACATTTGGTTAAAGTGTGAAATGTTTGCACCTGGCTATAAAGCAAGTCATGTTCCTAGACGGAAGAAACTGCAAGGAGGCTAGTTGTAGCTAGGCAGAGGAAGCTGGTCGTTGCTATGTGACCTCATCACCCAGTGCCCCCACAGTGACCATTTCTGGGCTGGGCTAGGCTGTGGGCCGCATTTTGCACCATGGGGTCTCGGCAGTGATGCAATTTGGTGGGCGGTCGCTCTGGGGTGGTGGTGGGGCCTATGTCCCACTTGAGGGAAGCCAAGTGTTTGTTTGCAGGCACCAGGTCCATGGTGCCACTTCTCTGTAAATGGACAGTGCCCATCAAGGCAGCTCCTGCATTGAGTTTCTGCCCCCCTGGTTGTCAGTGCATGTCATAGCAACCAGTCAGACAGCTGGACACTTAACATATTAGCCTTTTATATATAGATTGTTGTACTGTCTAGGAATATTTAAAAACCAATAAGCCTGTGTATATCTCTTGGAAAACAAGACAGTAGCATTTCTTGTTACAACAGATATTAAAATAAATATATTTGACTCTAATATGGTTATACGAAAGAGCATGGGTGCATTTAGATGTTAGATCTTGCTATTATAATCAAACATTTCATATTGACCTTTGTATTATGATTTTTCCCTGTCGGGTGCTAAAAATTGATTAAATTTTATATCTGTAATTATATACAATTTTAAATGTATATAAATGAGAGAGGAAGGGAAAGAGAGCCAGTGAAACATTGATGTTAAGAGATAAACATCCCTTGTCTGCCTCCCACACGTGCCCTGACCAAGGATCAAACCTACAACCTGGGTATGTGCCCTGACTGGGAACAGAACCCATCACCTTTTCGTATACAGTATGACTCTTCAACCTAGCCACACTGACCAGAGCTGATATAGATTTTTAAATTTCCTCTCAAAACTAACTAAAGCAGATAACATTTTTGAGTCACTGACTTTACTTTATTAAAATATATTTTAAAATATCCTCATTATATTTTAATTAATACTGTGCATAATGCTTTGGAAAAATGAGCCATAGGGGAAAACTGGGATAACTGATTTCTATGATTTTCAAAGCTAAAATATGTAATATACTAAGCCCATTCTAAAAAAACAAAAAAACCCTCCAAAAACCCAATAAGGTTACTGAAATGAAACAGCACAGCCATTGCCACAGATAACCAGCATGCACACATGCTATTAGTCATCCATCATGCTCTACATGGCAACAGCTCTATGTTTTACCCCGTTTCATCACAGAAAGACCAACTTCCGTTTTCCTTCCACATACATTTTTACGGCAGCCATGGCAAGAAGTCTCTGTGCTCTCAATCTGCCGCTCGAGCTCCACGGCTCGGTCACCAGGTGCCAGAGGGCTGCGACATACCCCACAGACAGGCTTCTTCGGCTTCAGACATTCCTGCAGGCATGCAGAGCAAAAGCTAGAACAAGACATACAGAGAACCTGAGTCATGCATTGTGAAGACAAGACAACAAAACGGATAAACTTTTAAAAGACATCAATGAATAATGGATTAAAGACAACTTGTTTCCTGCTCCTGATTCAAATACCAAGGCCCCCTGCCATGGCCAGTGTGCTCAGTATTTAGAGCGTCGGCCTGAGCATCAAGGGGTCTCGGGTTCAATTCCTGATCAAGGACATGAACCTGTGTTGCAGGTTCGCCCCTGCCCCATCTGGAGCTTGTGTAGGAGGCAACTAGTTGATGTGTTTCTTTCACATCAATGTTTCTGTCTCCCTCGCTTCACTTTCTCTGAAAAGCAATGGGAAAAAATACCCTGAGGTGAGAGTAACACAAAACCAAACAAGAAAACCTGTCTCCCTATGCCAGAAAAATGAGGGTGGGGGATGGGTCCTGCAAAGAACACACAGGTCTGCCGAAACCGGTTTGGCTCAGTGGTAGAGCTTCGGTCTGCAGACCGAAGGGTCCCAGGTTCGATTCCGGTCAAGGGCATGTACATTGGTTGCAGGTAGGTCCCCGGTGGGGGGTGTGCAGGAGGCAGCTGGTCGATGTTTCTCTCTCGTTGACGTTTCTAGCTCTCTGTCCCTCTCCCTTCCTCTCTGTAAAATATCAATAAAATATATTAAAAAAAAAAAAAAACAACACACAGGTCTAGCTACAGAAACAAATGCAAACTACTGTGACACAGAGCAAAAGGTGTCACAGTACTCTAAGGGGTTTCCTGAATCTCGGTTTTTCCTCTGTGAAATGGAGATAGTAGTACTCACCTCTAGGAATGTTGGGAGACCTTAGTACAGTATCTAGCACATTTGAAATCCACCACAAACAGAAGCTGCTATCATTAGAAGTGAATGCAAAGCACTATGGGAACACAAATATAAGAGCAACTACCCTGTTTCCCCGAAAATAAGAGTGTCTTATATTAATTTTTGCTCCCAAAGATGTGCTATTTTCAGGGGATGTCTTATTTTTCCATGAAGAAGAATACGGTACACATTTATTGTTAAATGAAAATAAAGGAAATTTATTACCTGTATACGGTACGGTAGTACGGTAGTTGTCAACACAAACCAGACAAACTGTGAATTCTACAGTATCAAGAATTTACTCATTTATTCAATGACAATCATGTCATCATCTTCTGGAACATCAGCATACCTAACAATCCAATTCCTGAATTTCCTGTGACTCCATTTCTTTCAGAATCAGTGGACCAAATCTCTCATGTTTAGCAATAGCACTGTCTTTAAATGAGTGCTTCTTGTCAAGGTAGCCTGCTTGCAGTGCATTTGCAATGCAACTGTCAGTGATTTTCTCCCATGAATTCTTCACCCAAGTCACAACTTCTTGCAGTTTAGGTTTCACAAAGTTTCTACACTGATTTCTCTCCATTCACACAGCAGTGACGTCAGGGCTCCGCGTAACATCACTGGTTGCTAGATGCCAGTCGGGGCGGCCCTAGCGACCAGTTTACGGCAAATTAATTTTCATTCTGAGACAGAGCCTGGGGGCCTTATTTTCAGGGTGATGCCTTATATTTCACTCAGAAGGAAACCTGTAAGTAGTAGGTCTTATTTTCGGGGAAACACAGTAGTTGTGACCTAAGGACAGGGCTGGAAAGATGTCAGAGGCAGCATCTACAAAAAGAGCTTTAAGCTGAAACCGGTTTGGCTCAGTGGTAGAGCGTCGGTCTGCGGACTGAAAGGTCCCAGGTTCGATTGGTTGCGGGCACATCCCCGGTGGGGGGCGTGCAAGAGGCAGCTGGTCGATGTTTCTCTCTCATTGACATTTCTAGCTCTCTATCTCTCTCCCTTTCTCTCTGTAAAAATATCAACAAAATATATATTTTTTAAAAAGAGCCTTAAAAAAAAGAGTTTAGCTAGCAGAGCACAAGGCTATCCCAGATTCTTTGATTTAAAAACTCATGATCAGAGATGCAAATCAAAACAACAATGCGATACCATCTCACACCTGTCAGAATGGCCAACATCAACAAAACAACAAACGACAAATGTTGGAGGTTGCGGAGAAAAAGGAACCCTCGTGCACTGCTGGTGGGATTGCAGGGTGGTGCAACCACTGTGGAGAACAGTATGGAGCTTCCTCAAAAAACTGAAAATGGAACTCCCATTTGACCCAGTAATCCCACTACTAGGAATATACCCTAAGAAACCAGAAACACCAATCAGAAAGGATATATATGCACCCCTATGTTCATAGCAGCACAATTTACAATAGCTAGGATTTGGAAACAGCCTAGGTGCCCGTCAGCAGATGAATGGATCAGAAAACTATGGTACATCTACACCATGGAATACTATGCTGCCATAAAAAGGAAGGAATTCTCATCATTTGCAGTAACCTGGATGGAATTGGAAAGCATCATGCTGAGTGAAATAAGCCAGTCAATGAAAGAGAAACACCACATGACTTCACTCATTTATGGATATTAATGATCATTATAAACTAATGAATAGAAAGATAGATATAGAGACAGTAAAACAACAAGCAGACTGTCAAATGACAGCGGGGGAGAGGGGTTGGGAGATCTGGGGGAGATAGGGGATCAACCGAAGGACTGGTATGCATACATAAAAGTACAACCAATGGACACAGAACTCTGGGGAGGGAGGGCATATATGGGGGGGGGGGGGGCAATGGTAAGCTATGTACACATAATACCTTAATAAATTAAAAAAAAAATTCAAAAAACAAAAAAATAAAAACTCATGATCGCCAAAACCGGTGTTGCTCAGTAGATAGAGCATCGGCCTGTGGACTGAAAGGTCCCAGGTTCAATTCCGGTCAAGGGCATGTACGTTGGTTTTGGGCACATCCCCAGTAGGGGGTGTGCAGGAGGCATCTGATTGATGTTTCTTTCTCATCGATGTTTCTAACTCTCTCTCTCCCTTCCTCTCTGTAAAAAAATCAATAAAATATATTAAAAAAACAAGAGTGGCCGAGACTGGTTTGGCTCAGTGGTAGAGCGTCGGTCTGCGGACTGAAAGGTCCCAGGTTCGATTCCGGTCAAGGGCATGTACACTGGTTGCGGGCACATCCCTGGTGGGGGATGTGCAGGAGGCAGCTGGTTGATGTTTCTCTCTCATCGACATTTCTAGCTCTCTGTCTCTCTCCCTTCCTCTCTGTAAAATATCAATAAAAATATATTTAAAAAAAAAAAAAAAAGAGTGGACTGATGATTCTTGGGGAAAAGAGGAGTGGGGGGTGGGGGAAGAGACTGAACATAAACTGTGCACCTATGGATGAGGACAATGGGGATGGGGAAAGGACAGAGGGTGGGATGGGAACCTGGTGGAGGGGAGCAATGGAGGGGGAAAAATGAGGAACATGTGTAATAATATGAACAATAAAGATTTATTAAAAAGAAAAAAAAACAACAAAAATTCATGATGCATCTAAGGAAATAAAAGCCTAACACTGCCTCATAAGTAGCAAAATATCAAGATAAATTCATGTTTTAGAAAAATAACTCTGGGACTAGCACAGAAAATAGAATTATTGGTTTAAAATTTTTTTCTTTTAAACATTTTCTTTTTAAACATACATCTTTATTGATTTCAGAGAGGAAGGGAGAGGGGAGAGAGAGATAGAAACCTCAAGGATGAGAATCATTTATCAGCTGCCTCCTGCACATCTCACACTGGGGATCCAGCCTGTAACTGAGGCATGTGCCCTAATGGGAATCAAACCGTGACCTCCTGATTCATAAGTCGACACTCATCCACTGAGCCACGTCGGCCAGGCTTAAATTTTTTTAAGGTGAAGAAAGACAAGACACTTGAGGTAGAAACCAAAAGATGGCTAACAACAAAGGACTGTGAGGGCCTGACTGAGGCAACAAAGAATGAATTCAGGAAATGATTCAGAGGTGTAATCAGGAGGACTGGTAACTTACCTGAATTTGGAGGAGAAAAAAGGCCAAGTTTCTTTAAAAAAAAAAGTTTTTATTGATTACAGGGAGAGGGAAAGAGAGAGAGAAAAACACCCATGATGAAAGAGTATCATAGATCAGCTGCCTCATGCACGCCCCCTACTGGAGATCGAGCCCACAACCCGGACAAGTGCCCAGACCAGGAATCAAATTGTAACCTCCTGGTCAGAGATTGACACTCAACCACTGAGCCCAAGTTTCTATCTTGAAACCTAAACAGGTGGGTAATAAGGCATGAAAATACCCCAACTACATACCCAACCTGATAGGTTTAAGGCAGAATGTATAATCAAAGGTAATCTGCACATCTGACAATTTTTTACTGTTTCTAAGAAGTTTCTTCCTCTTTGTCACTAAAGCTAGATGTTATTCTGCTAGGCCATATTCATTCTAGACCAGGCTGGGAAGTGAGAGGGTCTAGTAATTCACCACTGAAGGCACAATGTTGAACGAATCTAAGTCCCCATCCTCATAGTTGTTATGTTCCAGAGTGGAGCAAAACACAAATATTAGAAAGTGATTAAATACATGAAGGAAACAAAGCAATGAGGATCAGCTGGGGTGGATCACAGAAAGCTTCATTAAGAAGGTATCATTTGTGCCGAAACCGGTTTGGCTCAGTGGTAGAGCGTCGGTCTGCGGACGGAAAGGTCCCGGGTTCGATTCCGGTCAAGGGCATGTACAGTGGTTGCGGGCACATCCCCGGTAGGGGGTGTGCAGGAGGCAGCTGGTTGATGTTTCTCTCTCATCGACGTTTCTAGCTCTCTATCTCTCTCCCTTCCTCTCTGTAAAATATCAATAAAATATATATTTAAAAAAAAAAAAAAAAAAAAAAAAAAAGAAGGTATCATTTGAACTGAGGCCTAAATTTAAAAGGAGGCACACAGACCTGGATGCAGAGTTCCAGACAAAGAGGAAACCGAATACAGAGGGGTGTCCGAAAAGCAGAAAGGACGACCGTTGGGGCCATGATAAATGCCTGCCAAGAAAACAGGCTGCTTTCGTTTTCCATTTCCTACATATGGCCTTCTAGTTCAGCCTTTTAGATCCTCCACCCTTTCTGTTACAGTGCTATGTACAAAGTCCTTTCTCCTGGGCACCCAGCCACCTGTCTCATACTGGACTGGAGCAGGATAGTAATTTAGAGGTTGAAATGAAAGTTTTATAAAAATCTAATGCTACACCCAGCCAGAGCTACAGTGATGAAGTTTCCAAGCACAAAAGTTATCAATAACCAATTAGGCAGGGCAAAAAAAGCACTTGGCTGGCCCTATGAGAGACTCAGAAAGGTGCAGCCGTTTTCAATCAACTTTGAACTGATTGCACATGTAGACGTAATATGGTGCGTATAGCAGAGTGTCAAGGTTTGATCCTGACCTCTGACCCAGGAAAGGTTCATCTGGCTCAAGGAAACCTCAAGGTTTGTTGGTCCTCAGTTGGTAAATTCTGCTAAGTCAAGCTTCTTTATTCATCCATTACCCCCTCCCCCTCAGTTTTGATTCCTATAATACCCTCCCATTGCACAATGAAATTTCACAACAGCCTGAACATTTGCTGGTACTTATTTATTCGCCTGATTGTGAACTCTGAGGGCAGAATCACCCTATTTCTTACTATACCCCAAGAATCTGGCACATAGTGGGCATACAAATATTGTGGTCTGTTGAACATAATACTGGAAGATGGATGCTCACTGTGCTGGGCACTGGGGATAAAAACAGGGAAAAATAAAAAAAATGGTCATTGCTCTCATGCCCCTAAATTTTGTTCTGTGCAAAAAACTGGGATTAACTTAAATGGGGATGGTGACAAGGGAGGTAACAAATTGGGACTTGAAGTCTGAAAAGGATTTGGGGTAGTGGTGACGGGGGTGCAGATGGGACAGGAAGAGTTCCAGGCAAAACGAATTGCAAACAGAAGAGCCCAAAGCTAGAAAGAGCTTTGTGTACCTGAAGAAGCAAAAAGTAGTCAGTGTGACTGGGGAGCTCTTCCTCTGCAGGATTGCTGCAGAAATAATGCCCGTGATGCCCAGCAGGTACCCACTGACCAGGAAAGGGGCCCTAAGACCAATGCCAAGGTGATGGCTTATGGCACACACTGAGGGAGGCCATGGAGAAAATGCCACTCCTCAGAGGCAAGAAGTAGGTGCCAATTCTTTTCGCGCAGGACCTGTCGGATGCAGCAAGGCAGAGACTCAAATCCGGCCAAACTCAAAACACCTACCGCAGTCCAGGGCCGGTCCTGACATTATCGCACACACACCTCCCTTAGTCGTCCTAACGCCTCCTAGCTATATGCAAGCCATGGAGGCTTAATTCCCAACAACACGAAACACACCTGAACCCAAGTAAATAAGAGTGCTAACGGTCCCATTCTGCCGCCTCTCCAGCCCCTTTCACAGCGGAGGCAGACTGGTCAGATTTGCAGCATGACTTCCCCTTTGTTCTTGTAGCCTAGCCCAGTGTTCCTCCACCTTCAGTGCACATCCGAATCACTGGGCAGAGCTGCACAGTGACGCCAGGTGTGCTCCACTGGAGGGGCGACGCTCGCTCTACTCAAGGGGAGCTGCGGCTCTCGAGGGCAGAACCGCAGCGGATAGCTGCACTACCCCGCGCGGGAGGAGCTGACAGGCCGCTTGGAACACAGTGGAAGCTCGTCAGGAGAGCGGGATTCTTGGAAGGAAGCAACTTCCACGGGTCTTCGGAAGGCCCCGCGGAGAGGCCACTTTGGGCCGAGACCTCCACCTTCTTTCTCTCCCCCCCGCCCCGCCCCCGCCGCAGCCCGAGACCCTCCCTGCGGAGGCCTCGCCCCTCGGCTCCATCCCCTCCGCCCAGTCAGGCGCCCCCAGACCAGGCCCGGGTTCGCCGCTTACACGTGTCCGCAGAGCACCCGCACCGGCTTCTCGTACACCTCTAAGCACACGGGACACGTGAAGCGGGCCAGTGGGTCGGCCTCCGCCGCGGGCCCCCCCAGCTGCGCACCACCCTCGCGGTTCTGCTGCTGCGCCGCCATCTTGCTGCCGCGGAGCGCTGCCTAACGGTGGCCGAGAAGGAGGAGCCCGACGGGGGCGGGGCCAAGACGGCCCGCCAGCGCGCGAGGGGCGGGGCGAGGGCGGGGCTGGTGGACGCGAGGGACTCCTGGAGCGGGGCTTCTGGGATATGGCTCGGCCCGAGGGCGGGGCTAAGGTGCGCCACGCCTCCTGGCCCCTCTGATTGGAGGGAGGGAGAAAGGAAAAGTTAAGGGAAATCTGGAGGATAGATTTTTTGAGATCGGCAAAATTCCAGCCGGTTTTGGGCTTCCACCTGTTTCCTACATAAAAATCATTACTGTTGCTTCGTATTTAATTATGCACTATTGCCTAATATTTCTCTTCAAGCCGAGTGGACTTCTTTAAACTTAAGCAAACAAGAAAAAAAGAGAAAAAATTAGAACAAAAAGAATAAATAAATTTAAGCAAACAAAATTTAAAGGGAGATCTGGTATCACTCCTGAGCTACAAATAAAAAACAAGTATCACTTATATCTACAAGGGAACTGTAAAACTACAATGGAAATTTAAAAATATATCATCTCCCACCCCCACCCCCACCCCCACCCCCAGGTGATTTTGAGAGTATGTTTATTAAAATTAGGGACATACATACATACATACATAAAATTAGGGACAGTCCATGTGACTCAATGGTTGTGTCAACCTATGAACCACATCACGGTTCCATTCCTGGTCAGGGCACATGCCTGGGTTGTGGGTTCAATCTCCAGTAGGGTTGTTCAGGAGGCAGCCAATCAATGATTCTCTCTCATAATTGATGCTTCTATCTCTCCCTCTCCTTTCCCCTTTGAAATCAATAAAATAAAGCAAATTGCTTCCTTGGTTGCAAGTCTCCTGGGGACTCTCAGGGGTCAGGAGATACACACTTGAGAGGGGAAAAAAGACTCAGACATGTTCTGGTGAGAGAAAGCACCCCAAATCTATATCATTCGTTCATGCTGAATACTGTTGATGCTAAAAGAGAGATTAGCCATTACTAAGTAGGTGTTGAAGACAGGATATCACCACACTGAGACTTGCTAACGAAAGCAGAAATAATGGCAGCATTATTTCCCTCCTTAAGTCAACATTATTTGATATTATGTTCACTTGCCTTCTAGTGATAAGGTTCAGCTTCCAATCCGTACAGGTGGGGAAGGTGAAGCTTGAATAGACTAAACATTACCCGAACAAGAAAGGAGCAGACCTCCCTCCCAGATGTTTTGAATCCCAATTTTCTCCACTTTCTACTGCACCCAATTGACTCTTGCATATATCTATTTAACAAAAGACAGTTTTTTTTGTTGTTTTTTTTTTTAAAGGAAGGCTGTGCTAACAATTCTTCATGGTTTTCTTAACCTGGAAAGTTAATGATCAATTCAGCCTCTACCTGAAAGGAAATAAAAGCCTCACAGGAAGGAGTCTACAAGGGATAAATAAATCATGTTAGTTAAACCAGGTTAATTGAATGCAAATTTGTGCCATTCCCAATATGCCAACATTTCTGACTTGATCCCTAGTCAGGGCACATACAAGAAGCAACCAATGAATGCATAAGTGGAACAACAAATCTCTTTCTCTATATAAAAATAAATCAATAAATTAAAAAATTTTCAATTCCTCTATCTCACTAGCCATATTTCTAGTGCTCAATAGTCATCATTGCTGTTTCTATTTCTCTCTCCCTCTCCCTTCCTCTCTCTGAAATCTGTAAAAAAATATTTTTTAAAAAGGGGGACATAATCTTGGATTGTAAAGAGTTTTAACATGAGTAACACCCATGCAAATATTTATTCAACCAATACCATCTATGTGTCAGGCATCCTAATGGATGTTTGGCATATGGCTGTGAATGATTTGGACAAATGGGAAAGATGTAGGGAGATGACCACATAAAAATAGCAGTTTATCAATTACTCCAGCAGGTCACACAGCATTTTCGGTTTATATTATATCAATAATTATATGCAAAAATTATGATCCAGTAAGATGTGACAAGAACTAGAAATGAACAATGAATATTACCAAGACTGGTTGAAATAGGGATTTAAATCCACCACCATCAGCAGAAACTGCATATATTGTGACTTGAGACATTGGCTAATGATAGAATGAAGTCATCACAATTAGTAAGACATTGAAAAATGAAGCATTTGCTGAAACCGGTTTGGCTCAGTGGTAGAGCGCTGGTCTGCGGACTGAAAGGTCCCGGGTTCGATTCTGATCAAGGGCATGTACCTTGGTTGCAGGCACATTCCCCGGTGGGGGGTGTGCAAGAGGCAGCTGGTCAATGTTTCTCTCTCATCGACGTTTCTAGCTCTCTCTCTCCCTTCCTCTCTGTAAAATCAATAAAATATATTTTAAAAAATATCCTCAGGTGAGGATTAACAACAAAAGAATTAAAAATAAAAATATTTTTTAAAAAGAAAAGAAAAATGAAGTATTCATATAGAAGTGGAATTGCTGTGTCATTTAAATTTATTAGAAACTGCCAAACCATGCCATTTCCCAAAACCTCTAACGATGTCTGAGCTGCTTCACAGCCTCACCAACATTTGGTTGTCTACATTTTGCTTTTAGCCATTCTAGTAGGATCTTGCAGTTTTAATTTTTTAAAATATATTTTTATTGATTTCAGAGAGGGAGAGAAAAATGGAAACATCAATGATGAGGGAGAATAATTGATCAGCTGCCTCCTGCACATCCCACGTGGTTTTAATTTTTATAATGATGGGTGATGAGCACTTGTTCGTTTGCTTACTGGCCATTTGTATGTCTTCCTTTGGAAAATGTATGTTCAAGTCTTTTGCTAATTTTTTTATTGGTTTGTCTTTTTTTATTCTTCAGTTGTAGGAGATAAAATATTGTTTTGTATTTAGGCCATTATTTTTGTAAGTTTTTATTTTGAAATAATTTTAGACTTACAGAAAAGTTGAAAAATTTTAAAGAATCCCAGAAACCCCTTCAATCAGGATTCCTCAACTCTCTTCTTCTTCTTCTTCTCCTTCTCCTTCTCCTTCTCCTTCTCCTTCTCCTTCTCCTTCTCCTTCTCCTTCTCCTTCTCCTTCTCCTTCTCCTTCTCCTTCTCCTTCTCCTTCTCCTTCTCCTTCTCCTTCTCCTTCTCCTTCTTCTTCTTCTTCTTCTTCTTCTTCTTCTTCTTCTTCTTCTTCTCTCTCTCCTATATAATAGAAGCCTAGTATACTAAGAGTCTGGTTGTCCAGTTGGCCATTCAATCAATCAAAGCATAATATGCTAATGATATGCTAAAGATGCTTAACCGCTTGCTATGACATGCACTGACCACTAGAGGGCAGACACTCAATGCAGGAGCTGCCCCCTGGTGGTCAGTGTGCTCCCACAGGAGAAGCCCTGTTCAACCAGAAGCCCTGAGCTGTGCTCAGGCTGGCAAGCACAGTGGTGGTGGCGGCAGTGCTAAGGATGTTCCACTGACAGCTTAGGCCTGCTCCCCACAGGAGCCAGCCTAAGTTGTTGGTCAGACATCCCCTGAGGGCATGTGCACTGACAAGGAATCAAACCATGACCTCCTGGTTCATAGGTCAATGCTCAACCACTGAGCTACACTGGCTGGACTAAACCTTTCCTAGGTTTAGGGAAGATAGCATTTACTATCTGCAAATTGCTTGTTTAACAATCTGTCTCCATTTCCTTATTCCACTTGTCCTGGCTTACAAGTAGATCTCAATAGGGCTACTAAATGCTATACTTGAACCCAGGTCTACTGGTCGTAGGGTCATTTCTGTGCCATGTTGCTGGGGACCTTAAATGCTGATTTCTTATTCACTATACCCTGTTGTCTCCCAGCACCAAACACCTGGTCTAGACAGCAAGGGCTGTGATCACAGTCTTTCTTGTGCATAGACTTTCAGTGACTCCCAGGTGCCCACAGGGACAAAGCAACTCTGACACTTGAGATGCTCAGAGACTAGCCTGATGTACCATCACCCCAATTTCCCAGCTCGCCCTGTGCACTCATTTTTCTAACCACATGAATGACTTGTTCCTTATCCATTCTTACTAGAGTGCAGGGGTCAGACCTGGCATCCTCGGGCAAACACAGTATTTTATGTTTGGTATCAGTATGGGATCATGGTTTCTTTCCCCTCCCACTAAAGCCTTATAGTCTGTTACTGTCATTATTTATTTTGATGTTCCAATTGTCCCATATTTGACCAAAAGGAACTCCTCCAACCTGGCTTTTGTGTCCTTTCAACATGTCCCATTACTTTGAGCATATCCTTACTTTCTGTCTCAAAAAGATGTTCCAGGTACACATTGCAATTTCCTGCCTGAGTCTTGAGAAGGAGAATGTCATTTCTCCAAAGAGCTTGGTTCCTTTAGTGGAGAATGGTATTTAGAAAACAAGATCTGGGTTATGGTTGCTATAGGGGTGTCACTTCTTGTGGGTTCTCTCAGCAGGTGGAACTAGGAAGTGTATTTACACATGGAGTTTGTAATTGAGAAGTTTCACTTAAAAGTCTGTCCTGCTTCTCTTCAGAAACCTAAATATCTGATCATAATTAGTAGGAAAATTGGCAACAATCAGCTGGAGCACAGTAGGGGTTCAGTAATATGTATTTTCTCACTAAAATATTTATTGGAGACTTCCTGTAAGCCAGATATTATGTTAGACTATGTTAATACTAATGTCTGATACTATATACAGTATGAGACTATCCCTTTCTAGTACCTAGTAATGTCCACCTTATATGTTTGAAGACAGTTGAGTTTCAATTTCCAGTACTTTCTTTCGATTGCTTTCTTCCCTCCAGCTGGGAGGAAGGCTGGAGAGCTTCACAAGTCCAACTCACTCAAAGACCAGCTCAAATGCTTCCTCCTCCTTGTGGCTGTCCCCAGTTTGCCCTGTCCAATGTCCCCTCTCCATTTTATAAGCTCTATACCCCTCTCATAACATTTAGCACCTTTGGTTTTGAATTATAGGTTTTTAGTTCATCCTACTCCTAGTTTATTAATATTGTCTTTCTGATAAGAAGACTGTCCCTATTGTTGGCTCCCTTTAAGGGCAGGGGCTATGTCTATTTTGCTTAGTTATAATGCTCTATAAATCTAACATCAATGAAAAATTCTATCAGAAATAAACACTGTTGAACCTCTTATTGCCTGTGGGGCAGACAGTAGTAATAAAATTGTGAGCAAAACAGGTGTAGCCATGTCCTCATGGAGATAACTGACTACTAAGGGAGAATGCCTGTGGGGCAGACAGTAGTAATAAAATTGTGAGCAAAACAGGTGTAGCCATGTCCTCATGGAGATAACTGACTACTAAGGGAGAAATTAAAATCACTTAATATGAATTTGTGGAATGACTTAAAATAACACATGATCTACATTTGTATTATTGTCCCAATATGTACACATCCTTAGAAAATATCTAGTATTGGCTGATGTTTTGTTTTCCATCCTAGGCTATGTCTTTTTCATTCCACTGCATGTTTTGCAAAGTTATGTAATCCTTTAAAAGTTATCATAGTAATCATTAATACGGATACACCATTCCCCTACTGATGGACATTTAGAATGTTTTCTTATTTTTATTTTTGGAATGCTTAAAAATATTTTTTATTGATTTCAGAGAGGAGAAAGAGATAGAAACATCAATGATGACACAGAATAATTGATTGGCTGCCTCCTGCACACCACCTACTGGGGATTGAGCCCCAAACCTAGGCATATGTTCTGATAAGGAATCAAACTCTGACCTCCTGGTTCATAGGTCAATACTCTACCACTGAGCCACACTGGTCGGGCTAGACTGTTTTTGCATTACAGACAATGAAGTGACAGGTCTCTTGTGTATTTACACTTGTAATTCCAGTAAATCAATTGCTTGGTTATTGGGTTGCTTTCCCTTTTTGTCCTATACATGCCTATATTGCTGGAATTCATGTGTTACTTTTGTGATTAAAAAACACCACACCCCTATAAAATAGAAGTAGGTAGATTGTTCCCGTTTTTGGCTCTTATGAAGCAGAGGTGCTTAATCATTGTCAGATGACTGTTATATAACCTGCTAATCATTATGTAATAAAATCTGTAAAAGATACTTCTGTGATTCCACATTACCAAGCGAAGAAATATCGGGTTTTCAACCCCGTCTAAAATGAGAAACATGGCTCTCTTCAGTGACTTTGGTTCTTTTCTGATGTGAAATGTCACCAAGTTTCAATGGCCAAGGTTTCCTACTGGTAAAACCTTCTTAAAAATCTGTTCCCCTTTTGACTGTCACAGAACCACCGAGCTGGAAGGGACTTATTAGCAGGCTCATGCAGTCTTGCCACAGCTTCCAAAGGACAGTTTAGAGCTGTTGCAAAGTCAGAGAGTTGGGGTGAGGCTGGAATTCCTGCAAACACTATAACCTTGCAGGTGATTAAGAGAGAAGCTTAGACACTAGCTGATAAAGGCTGAAGTACAGTACATAAAGTCCTTGAGTGATGCTCAGACAGCAACAGATATAGTAATCCCTGCTGTTTGAATAGCAGGCAGGTGGTTGGGTCTCCAAATGCTTCCCCATGTATTATGTCATTGACTCCTGAGACAAGCCCACTGGCTTTAGCTGGGGACACCACGGCTGAGAGAGAGAATCCTACAATTAAGGAATAACTACTGGCACCTCATGATCAGGCTTGTTCAGAGCTCAGGAAAAATAGATGTATAAGGAGCTCCAGGTATTATGGGGGAGTCAGGTTTAAAAATGTAATCCACTGTAGTTAAGAGCTGAGATAAAATGATGAAAGATAGCTCAGCCTGAGTGATTAAGAAAACACCACACCATGTGAACCAGGAAGTCACAGTTTGATTCCCAGTAAGGTCATATGCCAGGGTTTTGGGCTCCAGTCCCAGTTGGGGGTGTGCAAGAGGCAGCTGATCAATGATTCTGTCATCATGGATGTTTCTCTCACTCCTTCTCCTTCCTCTCTGATATCAATAAAAAATATTTTTTTAAACGATGACAGTGTTGTGGGGAACCAAAGGAAGGCTGGTTGTTGCCTGGAAAAGTCAGGGAAAGCTTCCAGAAAGGCTGTGAGGACTGAGCTGGGGCTGGAAGCCAGAAAAATTAGGAAGGGAGGAGGTGAGGGGAAGGACATTTACACGGTGGGAACAGCATTTAGCGGCACAGAGGCCAGGAGAGTAGAAGAGCATGAGAAGCGCAGGGAGCCAAGAGCATGTTGGAGGAAGAGAACTTGGCATGGAGTGGGGTCTAGTCTTGAATAAATGTCTGGGATAAGTTAGAGAGACAGATGAATGATTCAGTTGCAAATATGTTCAACAGCCTTGAGTATGTACTAGGCACTTTGCAAGCACTACAGGTTCAGTGAGTGGTGAACCACAAAAACCGAGTCCTCGGGGAGTTTATGGGCAAGGTGGTGAGTGGGACCAAAGACAAGCCCATGAAGTGAAGTAATAAGCCACCAATGTCGATGCCAAGGTAGGCCAAGCCGCTAGCTACCACAGGTGCCTGGTGAAAAGTCAAAAAGCAATGAGACAGTATCTTGGTTTTCCCCATTGCTGACTTCCCTTTAAGGAAATTGAGGGCAAGAGAAAGGTCATTTCTTTTAACTTAACCACATTTAAAAAGAAATTATATTTAGATCTTTATGCAAACTATTATTGTAATAAGCGATTTCCATATATGAACTCAAGTCTCACATGAATTCCAGGAGACGGTACTATTACAATTCCATTTTACAGGTGAAAGAACGGAGGCGCGGGGAGGTTAAGTAACTTTCCCAAGGTCAGGCAGCTAGTGAGTGGCCAAGGCAAAGCTGGGCCCCCCCCCCTCAAGGACCGACAGCCTGTTACATCAACATCCCTCTCTAGGCGGATTCCGCCTCGCGCGATGCCGGCTTCTCTGGCTTCTGTAAGCCTGGGCATCTCCGCCTATAAGGAGGAGGCGAGGGGTCCAACCGTCAGCCTCTGCTCAGGCTCAGGCGGGAGCACAGCTCGGGGTCATCTCGGTGGTGGGCAAGTCCGGGGGGCGGAGGCCGAGGGCCGCTCAGTCTGCGCCGGCCGCGCGGACTCCACCGCCCCGCTCCTCACCGGTTCCCATGGCAACTCGGCTAGCTGCCACCCAGGGGCGGCCGGCGTGCGTCACTTCCCGACCCGTTTATTTCCGGGTCCTGGCCCCAGCCGGGGTAGAGCCTTTCAGCCTCTCAAGTGAAATTCCGCCGTTTCCGTGCTCGCTCTTCGGCCTTCCGCTCCTCCGACCGTGGCCCGCGGGCATCGGCCTTGCCCGGCCCAGCGCGCAGCCGCGGCCCGGCCTCCCTTCGGACCCGCCTCCGAGGAACGTCATTTCCTGGCCGATTGTTTCCGGGTCGCCGCTGGCCCCGGGTACTGGTCTCGAGCCCCTGCAGCCGCCGGCAGCGGCTAGAGCCCACCCGGCCCGGCCCAGCGGCGCCCGTGGCTCTTTCTCGCCTCCCTCGGCCGGGCGTCTTCGGGGCAGCGGTGGGGTAAGTGCGGGGACCGCGACGGAAACAGCCTCGGGGGTTTTCCCGGGCGGACGGAGCGTTCGTCTCGGCGTCCGGGGAGCGGGGTCCCCTCACGCACGGCGGGGATGCCGGGCGGGCCCGCCTTTTCGGCAGCCCGGGGCCCAGCTTGTCTTCAGGATCCCTGTTCCCCCAACGACTGCCCGGCAGACACCTAGGACCAGACACGGGTGGCTCAGGGCAGCGCGGAGGAACACCCCCTCGTTGGCATCTAACCGAGGAGGAGGACATCCCAATTCCACCGCGAGGCAGCGACGGCGCAGTGGTCCTCAGCCCGATTTTTTGGCGGCTGACTTGGGTTTGTACTCACCGTGTGACCTTGGACAAGTCACTGAATCTTCTGAGCCCCAGTTGCCCAATGAACTAGTTAACTGGGAGTGAGCTTGCCTCTTAGGACGGTACTAGTGATGAGATGAGCTAATTGCTTGCGAAGCACCATCTCTGGCATACAGCAGGCATCGCACAAATGATAGCTGCTGTCAATTCATTCACAGGCCCGTGGGGAGGCCCCGAGTTTGGGTCTAGTTTTTTTTAAAAAATATACCACCGACGTGGCCTTCCAAGGTTACCAGGCTGGGAATAACCGCCGCCAGCTTCTGTCCCCTGAAGGGAAGGGAAACTGCTTCCTCCAGAGCCCCTCGGAGAGGCAGCTGCCGATAGGGAAGCCCGATTTCAGCACCACCGGGGTTATTTTCAGAGGTTGGGAAGGCCTCTGTCTCTGATTTTCGCTGGAATCTGGTTGGGATGTGGGGGCCCTCTGGTCTTTAAGCTGTCTCTGGAAGCTGTCTAGGATATGTCCCCAGAGCCTCGGGCTTGGAAACGAGTGCAAATGAATGGGGTGAGGAGGTGCAAGGGTTGAACTGCTCTGGCCACGCTGCTGCTAGGAGGCTGAGGGAAGTTAATCTAAGCCCGCTGAAGCTAGACCAGAGATCTGTAAACCCGTGGAATGGGGCAATGCTGGGACCAAAATAGCTCCTGCTGTGCAGGGAGGGGGCGCCTTCCTATGCAGCTTGGGGAATGTTTCTGCTTGAATGGGCCAGCTGAGGTAAAGCCAAGCTATTGCTTTGCTTCCCAGAATCATTTCAGTTCCCTTCAGTGGGGTTTTAAACAGATGAACTTTTCCTTTGTGATGTTTAAAAAATAATAACAAAAAAAGCCGCCGCCTCCCTGACTGCGATATCTTATCTCTTCACTGATTTGCTTTTCACAAGAGGCCCACGTTGTGCCCCTTTTGAAAAGCAAATCAGGGAAGTGCTGACCAAGCCTTTTGGCTCTGAGCACCTGCCTGACTTTGTTAGGGATGTTCAGTGCCCATTTTTTCCCCCCGCCAGACTGGCACATCTTGGCTTTCCAGTCCTTGGGTTGCCTGGAGAAATTAACAGCTTCTGTCACTGTGCTGTCTGGTCTGTAACCACACTGTTTTTTCAGTGAGCGTGTTTTCGGTTCTTGCAGAGTGTTGGAAATAAATTGCTGGTTCTATGCTCGGAAAAGACACCTGCTATGACCAGCTATAATGCAGCCTGTATTCTCAGAAAATGAAATCAGGACGGATGATGTCAGCTGCTTCACCACTGGCCAGTCTCTGGCCAGCCTCTTCCCTTGGCCCTTGAGCTTACATCATAGAGCTTCCAGCCCCGTTCTGTGAGGGAAGATGGGAATTTTGCTACTATAGGAATTTTGGAACTCAACTCTGCTCTCCCTGCCATAGGGCCCTCTAGCTTTCAGCTGAGCCCTTTCAAGTAGAGCTGTCCAGCAGACCCAGCTGACAGCTTTGCTTAAAAGCAGTGCAGCTGAGAGCTCGAGCCAGGATTTTGACATCAGACGAAGGTTCAGATCTCAGATCCACTTCTTAGCTAGCTTTGTAACTTAGGACAAGTGACTTGGCTTCTCTGAGCCTCAGTTTTCCCTTTTTTTTTTTTAAAAAAAGAATATATTTTATTGATTTTTTTACAGAGAGGAAAGGAGAAGGATAGAGAGCTAGAAACATCGATGAGAGAGAAACATCGACTAGCTGCCTCTTACACATCCCCTTGCCTCTTGCACATCCCCTATTGGGGATGTGCCCGCAACCAATGTACATGCCCCTAACCAGAATCGAACCTGGGACCTTTCAGTCCGCAGACCTATGCTCTATCCATTGAGCCAAACCGGTTTCGGTGCCTCAGTTTTCCCTTTAACCTTGGGGCTATCCTGTGGATTTCATTGAATTACATTGAGCTTCAGGGCCCATATATACTAATTGCTTGGTGAATGGTAGTAATTTTAACAATAAATGAGGCAGATGGGAAAAAGCACAGGCGTCAGGATTGGCCAACTCAGATTCAAATAAAATGCAGCTTTGATTTGAAGCTCTGTTGGGGAGATTGTTTAATGACTTGGTTTCCTCATAGCATTATTACATGGTTTAGACGTGATGATGCAGTTGAAGCAGAAGCCCAATGCTTAGCACATAGGACCTCAATAATTGTTTGTTTCCTTCTCTCTTTTCCTTAATTATCATTTAGCATTCATTGTCTTTCACCTTTTTTCTCACTACCTAGATTGGTTCAAGATTCTTCTTAGATGGGTTTTCATCCTTGACTTTAGGATTTTGAACACCAACTAGGCTATTTAGGTTTCTTCTCCTTGTTTATTGTTTGCTAGCAACAAACAAGGGTGTGGATGTGGTGTGATTACAGAGCAGCAGATGCAGAGCTTGAGGGTGGCTGACTTTGTAAAAAAAAAAAAAAAAATTAGAGCCCTTGCTGGTTTGGCTCAGTGGATAAAGCGTCGGCCTTCTGACTGAAGGGTCCCAGGTTCAATTCTGGTCAAGGGTATATTGCCTGGGTTGAGGGCTAGATCCCCAGTGGGGGACGTGCAGGAGGCAGCTGATCAATGATTCTCATCATTGATGTTTCTATCTCTCCTCTCCCATCCTCTCTGAAATCAATCAAAATATTTAAAAAAAAAATTTTATTGACTTTTTACAGAGAGGAAGAGCGAGGGACAGAGAGAAACACAATGAGATAGAATCATCGATCAGCTGCCTCTTGCACACCCCCACTGGGGATGTGCCCGCAACCAAGGCATGTGCCCTTGACCAGAATCGAACCTGGGACCTTTCAGTCCGTAGGCCGACGCTCTATCCACTGAGCCAAACTGGTTCCAGCCAATCAAAATATTTTTTAAAATAAATAAAAATAAGAAATCATCTTCTAAGGGCTCAAGGCTGACTTTCTTGGATGAAAACTCACAGCAGTGTTTAGGAGGCTAGATGTCCCTCTATTTAAATTGTTCTCAGGTACCAACAAGCAGTCCTTGGGGCCAGAGGCAGGATGGAAGCTTTCCTTAGATAAATAAAAAGTGACAAATGCTTGTGGGTGTCTATTAGCAAGAACAGTGATGTCTTCTCTCAGGTTGCAATACAATTTTGTTTTTCAAGAGAACATACGTAGTTTGATATTAGATAGTAAGGTCTTTCAACTAGAATTGAGGGCAGGACTATGTCTTCTCAACTGCTGTCCCCTACTGTTCCTATCCACCCACACTGCCTCCAGCCCAGGGCCTGGCTTGAAGTAGGTGCTTTGTAAATTCTTTGATGAACTCAGGAATCAAGGGGTGGTGGGAGCACCACAGGCTGCAAGTCAGAAGGTCAGGCTTGAGTTGTTGGGTCCATCTTTTTCTAACCCTGAGCTACTTAGAGCACATCCTGTCACAGAGCCTCTGCTCCTTCTCTCTCCAGTTGATCACCAGGATTCTTGGGAGAGCTACAGAAACTAAAGTAAAGCATCATGATTATTTACATCCTTTGCATCATTCATTTAACCTGTTTTATCAAACATTTACTAAGTGCCAGGCTCTGTGTTAGGCAACATGGTGAACAAAACAAATGTATTGCCTTTGTGGAGTTTACTGGGTAATGGAGGGAGACAGAGAGGAAGTTAGTAAATGAATAAATAAGGTTGATAATTTCAGATGGTGATTATTCCAGGATGAGTGGGTAAAGAAGGACTAGGAAGGTGGGAGTTACTGAGCTGGGGTTGTCAGGGACGGCTGCTATTTGAGCTGAAGCCTCAATGAGAGAGCCGGCTATGGGAAGAGTCAGAGGAAGACGAGGCAAAAGGAACATGTGCCAAGGTCCTGAGATAGAAAGGAGCTTGCTGTATTTGAGGAGCAGACAGGTCATGTGGATGGAACTTGAGGGAAGGGAAAGACTGCTATGAGAGGCCTTTGACTTTGGTCAGGGGGTCGAATGCCATTTCCACTGCTAGGAGTCTCCTTCACTCAGACAGCAGGTATTTCTTTCTTTTTTTTTTTTTTAAATATATTTTATTGATTTTTTTACAGAGAAGGAGGGAGAGGGACAGAGGGTTAGAAACATCGATGAGAGTGAATCATAGATCAGTTGCCTCTTGCACACCCCCTATTGGGGATGTGCCCGAAACCAAGGTACATGCCCTTGACCGGAATAGAACCTGGGACCTTTCAGTCCGCAGGCCGATGTTCTATCCACTGAGCCAAACTGGTTTTGGCATACAGCAGGTATTTCTTTCTTTTTTTTTTTTTTAAATATATTTTATTGATATTTCACAGAGAGGAAGGGAGAGAGATAGAGAGCCAGAAACGTCGATGAGAGAGAAACATCGACCAGCTGCCTCCTGCACATCCCCTACTGGGGATGTGCCCGCAACCAATGTACATGCCCCTGACCGGAATCGAACCCGGGACCCTTCAGTCTGCAGACCGACGCTCTACCACTGAGCCAAACCAGTTTCGGCCAGCAGGTATTTCTAAAGCACATGCCCTACTCCCTGCACCCAGGGAACTGTGGTCAGGACAGGCAGGGCAGGTGAGTGTGAAAATGCACATCTCTATCCTGTCAGATTTGCCCCATTCTGATCTTAATTTCCTGAGAAAGCTTGGTGTCTTGGGGTGGTCTAGCACCTTCAGACACAGGAATGGCTGCTTGTCTATCAAGGTCTTTTTAGCCAGCATACTGATTGCATACAATCCTCCCACCAACTCTGAACTCTGGATACTATTTTTTTCAGATGAGAAAACTGAAGCCCAGAGAGGTTGAGTAATTTGCCAAAGTAACCTAGAAAAACAGACCCAGGATTCACTCCCAGGAAGCCTTGCTTTGGAATCTATTTGTCTCCCCATGCCATATTGTCCACCCCTGACCCTGGCAATATTCCTCAATAAATCCAATTTGCTCCCAGCATTGTGGCATCAAGAATTTTGCTGGATCTGTAAATGTGCTACTAACGGGTGGCCAAGCAGACAGCAAGAGCGTATAAATTGTGTATCCCAGCTCAGAACATTATATCCTCTCCCAGCGGAACTGTAACTGCTCTTAAGGTAAAGGGGAATGCAGACCATCACAGCAGATATGAGCACTCTCAGCGGCCAGCAGCCATCGTGGTCTCTTTTTAAGATTGCAAACAGAATCATGTCCCACTTCCCCTTGCGTTGAACTCTTCAGGCAGGTGCTTCACAGGGCTCTCGGAATCAATATAAAATTCTTAACGTGCTTTTTGCGGCCTTGGGGAATGGGATGTTGCATTTGCCTGCCACTTCATCTCCCCTCCTCTTACCGCCGCTGCTGCAGCCGCACTGTGGGCGTCCTTCTGTTCATAGCCACGCTCGCTCCTTCCTGCCTCAGGAAAGCAGGGTGTGGTGGTTACAGGCATGGACTTTGGAACCAGATTGCCAGGTCTCTCATCTCAGATCTGTTTCTGAATAGTTTTATAACTTTCAACAAGTTCCTCAGTGTCTCTAAGTGTTGGTTTTTACATCTGTAAGATGGGGATAACAGTAGTATCTCTCTCCGAGGGTTGTTTGAGAGGAAAGAATGTGTTAGTACGGATAGGTACCTGGCACACAGTAAGCACTGATAGTGTTAGCTCAGGGCCTTTCTCCCTTCCGACACCTCTGCTGTGACACCCCTTGTCCACCTCTGCCTGGCACATTCCTTATCTTTTGGGTCTGTCACTGCCTCAGGAGGATTTTTTAACACGACTCCTCCCCACAAAACCAGCTTATGTGCCCCTAATATTTTTCATTTGTGAGCTTCCTGTGAGCATGTAGTACATGTTCAGTAAATGTGCTGAGTGAGGAGCAAAATGGGGCCCAGGGCTGGTGGTGCCCACTGTACCTTGGGCCAGTTCTGTGTTTGTTTTGCCACAGCAGCCGCAGCTGATACGTGGACCGTTGCAAGGGATGACCTGCTTCTCGTTCTTCCCCTTGCAGAACACTCCGCTGGTCCAGGAGGGCAACATGTTAGTGCTTCTAGCCATGTCCCTGCCTCTAACCCAGAGGCCATGGAGGAGATAAGGTAGCCCCTCATCCCTGGATCTGATGGGGAAGCCCAGTTCAATGGATACAAAATATAAGGATGACTTATTTCGGAAGTATGTGCAGTTCCATGAGGGCAAAATGGACGCCACCCCCAGCAAGCAGCGGCCTGGCAATGATGAGTACCTGCGGGTGGCAGCCTCGACCTTGCTCAGCCTGCACAAGGTGGACCCCTTTTATCGATTCCGGCTGATCCAATTCTATGAGGTGGTGGAGAGCTCCTTGCGCGCGCTGAGCTCCTCCAGCCTGCGGGCTTTGCACTGCGCCTTCAGTGTGCTGGAAACGGTGGGTGTCAACCTCTTTCTCTATCCGTGGAAGAAGGAATTCAGAAGCATTAAGGTAAGGTCTAAGGTAGGGCTGTCCACACTGGTCTCCCTTCTGCTTTCTTGTCCCTTCCAGTCCGTCTTGCGAGGGCTTGTGCTGGTTTGATCACATCCCTCCTCTGCTTGCAGACTCTCGTTTCCCACCGCCTTTGAGATAACAACCAGAATTACCCCTATGGCTTCTCACCTTGCCTGTCTGTTTAACGTAATCTCTTAACTGGGTCCCCACCCCTGGCAGCTCACATCTGCTGCTGGGAGGTTAGAAAGGCAGGCAGCACCTAGGTTGTGTGGAACCTTGAGGCCCAGGGCAGAGGGCCTGGATTTATCCTAAGTGGATTGAAAAGCAAGGCGGTGCCAGGATCCGTTTACATTTGAAGAGAATCCTCTGGCTGGTGTATGGGCAAGAGTGGGGCAGGGAGACCAGTTAGGAGGCCAGTAGTAACAGAGGAATGAGGAGGATGAATCTGGGAGAGAATTCTGAATCATTCTGAAGGTGTGATGACTCAGAAGGGTTTTCACTAAGTCAGGGTCTTAAGTCTGACATAGAGGGTGGGGCAAGAGTAGGTTTGTGAGGACGTGAAACGAGTTTATTCTGGTATTAGTATTATTATTTTCCACATGAACAATTATTTATATTATTTGCCCCACCTATATTCTTCAGACCTCTTAGAAATGCCAGCAAGGACTATTCTCATTGCTCATCTGACCCTGCTTCTGATCCCCGTTCCTCACTGAGTTTGCCTTGCTCCTCTCAGGGAGTAGTGCTGTGCGCCCTGAGTAGAAAGCTAATTGAAGGCTTTGTCCCCTATGCTTAAGATAGGAGTGGTGCGCCATTTCCCTCACACCAGGGCGCTGAGTTGTTGGTAAGCATTAGCCTCTGCCTCCTGTAGTGAGAAGCTATTGGGATCGCTCCCTTCCCTTCCTGTAGTTTCCTGCTTCCAGTGCAGACTTGGATGTGCTGCACTTTGAGGCAGTCTCCCTTGTGTGTCAGAGAGAAAGTCCTGCTTCTTTGTCCCCCTTTCTTCTAGACCTACACGGGCCCCTTCGTTTATTATGTCAAGTCCACGTTACTGGAAGATGATATCCGAACGATCCTGAATTACATGGGCTACGTGCCTGAGTTGGGGACTGTGTACAAGCTCACAGAATTGGTGGAGACGCTGCAGGTGAAGATGGTCTCCTTTGAACTCTTTCTGGCCAAGGTGGAGTGCGAGCAGATGCTGGAAATCCACTCCCAAGTCAAGGACAAAGGCTACTCCGAGCTGGACGTGGTAAACGAGCGCAAGAGCAGTGCAGAGGATGTGCGGGGCTGCTCCAACGCCCTGCGGCGGCGGGCTGAGGCCCGGGAGCACCTGCCTGCTTCCATGGCTCGAGTGGCACTCCAGAAGTCGGCCAGCGAGCGGGGGGCCAAGGACTACTACAAGCCGCGTGTGACCAAACTCTCGAGGTCAGTGGATGCCTACGACAGCTACTGGGAGAGTCAGAGCCGGAAGCCACCCCTGAAGACCTCTCTGAGCTTGCGGAAGGAGCCTGTGGCTGCAGAGGTAGGGGATGGCCTCAAGGATGAGATCATCCGCCCGTCCCCCTCCCTCCTGACCATGTCCAGCTCCCCCCATGGCAGCCCTGATGATCTTCCATCCTCCTCCCCCAGCAATGGCCTTGGCCTGCTGCGTGGCACCTACTTCTCTACTCAGGATGACGTGGATCTCTACACCGACTCAGAACCTAGGGCTGCATACCGGAGGCAGGATGCCCTGCGATCGGATGTGTGGCTGGTCAGAAACGATGCCCACCCTCTCTACCACAAGCACTCCCCCCCCACCAAAGAGTCCACCCTATCCAAGTGCCAAAACTGCGGCCTGTCCTGTAGCTCCTCCCTCTGCCAGCGCTGTGGCAGCCTGTTCCCCTGTCCCCCAGCCTCCAAGCCCAGCACCTTCCCCAGCAAGTCCTCCACCCATGACAGCCTGGCCCATGGGCCATCTCTGAGGGAGAAGTATGCGGGCCAGACTCAGGTGCATCTCCACTCAAAATCCAAGTCCTCCACCACAGCCACCTCCCGCTGTGGCTTCTGTAATCGTCCAGGTGCCACCAACACCTGCACCCAATGTTCGAAAGTTTCCTGTGATGCCTGCCTCAACGCCTACCATTATGACCCCTGCTGCAAAAAAAGTGAGCTGCACAAGTTCATGCCCAACAACCAGCTGAACTACAAGTCCACCCAGTTCTCCCATCTCGTGTATAGATAAACTGGGCCTTGCACCTCCCTGCTACAAGGGCTACATCACTGATCTTTCTGGTTTCATGGGGAAGAAGTGTTAATGCATTGATCTGGGAAGCAGAGAACTGCACTTGTCCATGTAGGTGCCGGGGATCTGGGTCAGCTGCACCATGTGGGAGTTCACTTAGTAACTAACATATTTCAGCTGATGGCTGCTTTGTCTCCTGACAAGGGAGAGGGTGGCGCTTCCATTCAGATTCATTTTTGCTAATCTCTCCAATCTCCCCCCCCACCCTCCCTCCCTCCCCTTTTAAAGAGGATTTCTATCTCTGGGATTCTTGCCACATCTACCGTTCCCACCACAAAGCCAACTTGGACTGGGAAGGGTCCTCCAGGTCACTTCCTGGATTGGTGAGCTAGAGGCCTGTTGGCTTGTGAAATGAGCCCTCCTGCCACACTGGGCCTCTTCCAATGGCTCATCCCCTTTGCCACCCCCTCCCCAAATACAGTGTTAGCTGAATGTCATCCTGTGGCCACCACAGCTCGGTTCAGCCCGTGGCGTTTGTGAACTTGGCTCCAACACATCGAAATGTGGACCTTCAACAGCAGGACTCCCCTTTCTGTTGTTTGCACATGCCCCTCTTACTGTACTGTAAATAGGTAATTTTTGAAGTTTATTTTTAAATAAATATTCAACTTGCTGTGCGTTTCAAAGTGGTTAAAACATGTAGCTATTTATAAAAATGCCCGGTTCTTTAGTCTTCCAAGGGAGTATCTCATGCCCTTCTGTGATGTGTCCTCCACTCACTGCAGTGAAGGTAGAGCAGAAGAGTGTGGGGGCAGAGGAGGCACAGAGACAGTATCCCTTAGTTTGTGGAGAACCACTGTCTTCCCTACAATAAATCTCTATACACCTACCTCCAGTGTGCACTTCGGGGGTTAGTTCGGGCCAGGAGGTCGGTGCACCTGCAGACTGTGATAACCTAGTGACGAGTCAGGAACCTCACCTGCGGATCTACAGCCTGGTCTTTGCCACTTGCCGAGTGTGAACCTTGCACTCCAAACTTCTTCAGTCTTGCTTCAGAAGGAAACTCATTTGGGATTTCCATCACCCCTCCATCTTGGTCCTCTTCTCTTCACCTGTTTCCAGGACTCTGCAACATTTGCAATCTTTTTGCACTAAAGGTGGGCAGGAATTGATGTGCACCCATGAATAGGTGTGTCTGGAGATTCTCAGCTGAGCCTAAGCACTTCCAAACCCGAAGGCCCTTTAAACTCCTCATGTGAATGACTGACCCCTGGATTTTCCTTTTGGGGTGCAGAGCAGGAGTGGGGCAAGAGTTTAAAATAAAACTGGTTCCTTGTGAAATAATAATATATTCTAGCCATAAATGTTTGTGATGTACAGAATGTTATAGGGATTTACATTCAGTGTATTTTTTGGTGGAAAGAGGTATTCAGCTCTTGAACAAATTTAAATCTGGCTGAAACCTGAGGCCACTGTGAATTTGCTGGTGTTCTTCCAACTCAGTTGAGTGATTTTAAGGTTTTTCAAATCTTCTATGGCTTTTTTATATATCTAGTAGATCAGATGTAGATATTCAATGTGTATGTAAAGCTGAATTTCAACTAACTTTATTACGAAGACCACCCCTTTCTGGGGCATTCATCTTTGATGTTCTTCTTTTCCACATTTCAGAAGTGTTAATGCCTGTCCCACTCCTGAGAGCTCTAGTTTTCTAGTTTTCCATTTCCAGATCACTCCAGCACTACAGTAACTCTTAACCAGCCATGATGCCACGTAACTTATGCAGTGAACAAAAGCAGGAATGGCTAACTTCTTCTCAGAGAGAAAGTCCAGTATTTGTATCATCACGGAAATACCGTGTTCGTGGACTGGAACAGGAACTCCTCTGACCATGCTCCTCCTCGGTGTGCGTCTTACTGTATGAAGTTGCTGTGAGTGAGAAAGTTAATTATATGCTAATTTAAAAATGCAGATGTTTTGCATTTGATTTCTACTAAGAGTTGAAATGTTAAGAGATGATATAAAAAAAAATAAAGTGTCTTCCATTATTAAATAAAGTCGTTGTGGTTTTATGTTGCCCTTCCCTGCTGCTTTGAAGTTTGAGTGCTCAATTCCCTCCCCACCTCAAGCTATATTTAGTTCTTTAATAAAATTTTCTTCTCCATAAAACTGACAAATAATAAGAGCCAGCTTTGAGTGCTTATACTGTGAGCTTGGCACTTTATATACTGAGACTTTACATGCTAGATCGTATATAATTGTTTCAACACTCCTATAAGATTACAGATGGGGAAACAGGTGTACAGAATTCAGCCATGTTGCCCAGGAGAAATTACTGTTGGTGGTGACTGACAGGCATTAAATGATACTTGAAGGTTGTAATGAAAAAAATTAATTCAATTTTTAATTCTTTTGATCCATTTAAATGCCTCAAGGAGGAAGTCAGTTTAATGCTAGCTTGTCTTTAACAGAGAAAATAGGCGTCGGGCTCAGAGCCTTTGGCAGAATCTTAGCTAGGTTTTCAGTTACCTTTTTAGTATAGGCGTATTGGTTTTCCATCTACAGCAATGATAGGAGATTCCTTTAAAAATAAATTTGTGTGTGTGTGTGCGCTTTTTTTAAAAAAAATGACGGTTGACTCAAAAGCAAAATATATGGCAAAAATCTTAAGGATGGTATATGAGCAGTGGTTATTTGGGGTGACCTGTGCTCACGATACTGAATCCACTGGTGGGTTGGCCCCACACAGTGGCTCAGTTGCAGGGGAAGAGACTGAACAAGTGTCTCCATTTCAGGCACTGGCTGAACAAATAAATATCCAGGCCTTGGGCCATATCAAGGCCCAGGTGCTGGGTTTGGTTTTAGCTATAGCATAGGAAATGGCACCCACCATTCTGGCTGCTAGGAGCAGCAGCTTCCTAGAGGTGAACACCCAGCCTGGGAGAGCAAAGGAAGCCAGACATTTGGTTCTGCATCTAAAGTGGAGCAGAGACTTCCAGCAGATGGCTTAATTTGTATATGTAAATGACAAGCATATTTAAACATCATCAGGCCCACCAGATGTACATTTGCTCAGCTGCCATCTCCGAGCACCCATCTGTGGCACCCACATGCCTGTGCCGGTGTCAGAGGGACGAGAGCTGCAGCAAATTGAACCCTGATCTCCATTCATCTCTTCTCCCTTGATAATGGAAGCCCTGCTTTTCAGAGATGGCCATCTAGAATAAAAACGGCCTTTTCCAACTGGGCAGTCCCAACTTGGCATTTTCTCTGTTTTCCGAGTCCCACATGGAGAACAACAGGTTCATGAGGGGAGGAGCTGGGGATTAAGAAATTAGAGAAAGAAAGAGACAAAAGACAGAAATAGATTCAAAATGGGTGCTAGATGGGCGCCACCTTTCTGATAAAGAGAGTCACACTCACCTCAGACAGTCACACTCACCTCAGACAACAAAGCATATTTATTGGTTTCCGAAAGGGATTTTATGATCAAAAGGATTTTCGGGTGTGCCCAAATCCAATTCATCAGGATCTGGGTAAGCTCCTTATTTTTTGGTTCAAGATTTAGCATATCAAGACCTGGGTGGGTCAAGGTTCTTTTTGTTCCTCATTCCAAGCACATGGATAAAGTTAAGAAATCAGTACTTATAACAGAATTCTGCCAGTGCTCTTGGGCTCAGCTGATAAGAATTAAAAGAGCATTCATGTGCCTTCCCAGACGGATCTCTACACCAACTGATGTAAGTGAAAAAGTAAATGGCCCGGCCAGTGGTTGGGGTTTGATCCTGGTCAGGGCACATGCCTGGGTTGTGGGGTTGATCCCCAGTAGGGGGTGTGCAGAAGGCACCCAATCCACGATTCTCATCAGTGTTTCTTTCTATCCTTCACCCTCCCTCTCTAAAAGAAATAAAACTTTTTTTTTTTTTTTTTTTTTTAAGAAAAAGCAAGTGGAAATTGGCATCTAGTTTAACTGAGAAGTCATGAATGGGTGGGGTCAGGTGAGCCTGGACTGTGCCAAGAATGGAAGAGAACGAAAGTTTAATCACAGGGTTTCTGAGAAGCCCGTTTCAGGAGAATCTCCAGGTTAGGACTCTGTGGCCTTCAGCTAGCTGACTTTAGAAAGCCCCTGATTGAGGCCTAGGCAGGTGGAGGGATAGGAAACGGGAAGACTCTCATAGTGCAGCAGGACCTGGGGTATCTGGGTGAGGCTGCCTACACAGCAGATAATTGTTTTTGTAATTTTTTTTTTCTTCAGGTTACCCAATTGTTCATGTGTAGAAAGCAACTGATATTTGTGTGTTGATTTTTAATCCTGCAACTTGGCTGAATTCATTTATTCTAACTTTTTTTTGGTAGAATCTTTAGGATTTTCTATATATAAAATCATGTCATCTGAGAATAGATATAATTTTACTTCTTTCCAATTTGGATGACTTTTATTTATTTTTCTTGCCCAATTGCTCTGGCTAGGAGTGGTGAGATGGGCATCTCACCTTGTTCCTGATCTTAAAAGCTTTCAGTCTTTCATCATTGAGTATGATGTTAGCTGTGGCACATACATTTTCACATATAGCTTTATTATGTTGAGGTGATTTCCTTCTATTTCTAGTTTGTTATTTTTATCATGAAAGTGTATTAAATTTTGTCAGATGTTTTTCTGCATCACTTTGTCCTTAATTCTGTTAATGTGATATGTCACATGGTAGTTGACTTTGAGCATGCTCATATTTGGGTTTGAACGTTTGGTAAGAATACTTCATAGATGCTGTTTATTTCATCAGGAGGCACATGTTGCCCATTCTCTCCCTTTGGGATATTAACAGTTTATCAGGGGTGGGCAAACTTTTTGACTCCAGGGCCACAATGGGTTCTTAAACTGGACAGGAGGGCCGGAACAAAAGCAACCTGACCATGCTGGCACTCTCATCTTGGGCTGCTGGTGAAGGAGCAGAGGGGAGAGCAAGAGAACCTTCCACTCTTTTGGCTCCGTGGGCTGGATAGAACAGCTGAATGGGCCAGATCCTGCCCACGACTGGCTTAGTTCCATGATTTTATTGGACATTGCAAAATGGGAATATTCCAATTCTGGTCTTCCTTCTTTGGCAATTACAATACTATAAAAAAACTTTCCTGTGTTGATGTGAATCTACACATGTGACAAAATTGCATAGAACTAAACACACACAGGAGTACATGTAAAACTGGCATAGTTTGAACAAGGTCTATGGATTGTACCAATGGCAAGTTCCTGATTGTGATATTGTAGGGAAAATTGAGTGCAGGGGTCATGGGACCTTTCTGTACTATTTTAAAAATTTTATTTTTTCATTTACTATTTGATTACCAGTGGTATAGGAAAGGAGGACAAATGCTTAATTCTTTCCTTTTAGCTTTGCTTAGAATAATGAGTTGATGCCTTTGAATCCACCAAGAGTGACTAATTTTTAATTATTATGAACTCATTGATTTCAGTATATTTTGTGTTTCAGTGCATTATTATTGTAATCTCCCATACTCAAATTCCCATCCCCTTCTTTTTTTTGTTAATTCTTACCCGAGGATATTTTTCCATTGATTTTTAGAAAGAATGGGAGGGGGAGAGGCAGAGAGAGGAACATCAATGTGAGACATATTGATTGGTATGTGCCCTTGACCGGAATCATACCCGTGATTCTTTTTTTAAAAAAAAAAATTTATTTATTTTTTACAGAAAGGAAGAGGACAGAGAGTTAGAAACATCGATGAGAGAGAAACATTGATCAGCTGCCTCTTGCACACCCCCTACTGGGGATGTGCCCGCAACCAAGGTGCATGCCCTTGACCGGAATCGAACCTGGGACCTTTCAGTCCGCAGGCCTACGCTCCATCCACTGAGCCAAACTGGTTTTGGCATACCCGTGATTCTTTAGTCCACTGAGCCAAACTGGCTAGGGCTCAAATTCCCATCTTTAGCCAGTAGGAACCTCCTTAAGCTGGCTCCTGCATCCTGACATGACCCTGAAATCTCCGATTGCTTCCTGTCTGGTATGAGAGGGGCTTCAGGTTCATCTTGTACATGCCATGCCCAACCCCTGGAATCAGATGTTTCTTCAAAGAGCCCTGAGTCCTTTCACTGTGCAATGACATTTGGAGACCAGATTCTAAGCACTCAGGGGGCTGAATGCCACTGGGTTGGTCACTGTTTCTAGATGTTTTCAATGGGGAGAGCTAGGAATAGGTTGACAATTTAAAAACAACAACATATAAATTAGAATTCAGGACCGCAGAATTTTCATTTAACCTCATATGTCTTTTTCTCCCCATGCTCAGACTCCAGGGAAGCCACTACTAATTTTGATGTGAGGGGTCATGGGCCTGGGATGGCCCTTGGAGTGACTGTTATTCTCAGAGCTGGGGCAAAGGACTGAAGTCAGAGAGCATGAGAGCATTTGTAAGTTTGCACATATGCTGAACTGGTTGCTTACTGCTCTATTAGGAAATGAAAAATCAGTGACACAAGTGAAGGCAGGGTGGGTGAAATGTGGTTTAAATACAGTTCCTTACTGCCCCCCCCCCCACCTTAGAGGGACCAGGGTTCTAGAGTTGACCTTTCCAGTCTTTCTTCACACTTCTGCTAAGTTGTCCGCATCCCTGAGCACCACTGTTCCACACTGTTGTTCTCTGTGTGTGTGTGGGTGTGTTTAATATATATATTTTTTATTGATTTCTTACAGAGAGGAAGGGAGATAGAGAGTTAGAAACATCAATCAGCTGCCTCCTGCACCCCCCCCCCCCCCGGGTTGTGCCCACAACCAAGGTACGTGCCCTTGACCGGAATTGAACCTGGGACCTTTCAGTCCGAAGGCTGACACTCTATCCAGTGAGCCAAACCAGTTTAGGCTCTGCATGGTTTTGTATGTACTTCCTATCTTGCATTCTTCTGAAGCTTGCTTTGAGCTGAAGCTTGAATCTGAGATTTCTCTGTTAATATGATCATTCTGGTTTTGTATATTTGTCCCTCCATTCTTTTTTTTCTTTTTTTAATATATTTTATTGATATTTTACAGAGAGAAAGGGAGAGAGATAGAGAGCTAGAAATGTCGATGAGAGAGAAATATCGACTAGCTGTCTCTTGCACACCCCCTCCTGGGAATGTGCCCGCAACCAATGTACATGCCCTTGACTGGAATCGAACCCGGGACCTTTTAGTCCGCAGACCGACGCTCTACCACTGAGCCAAACCGGCTTCGGCTGTTCCTCCATTCTTAACTGCTGAATAGTATTCTACATTACTGTGTCACAGTTTACCCATTCTCCTAGTGACAATCATTTGGCTTGTGTACAACAACTTTCTATTACAGATATTTTTGTAGGTTTCTCCTAATGCATGAATAGGTAAGAGGCCTGGCCAGTGTGGATCAGCTGATTGGAGCATCATCCTGTACATCAAAAGACTGCAGGTTTAATTCCCAGTCAGGGCACATATTCAGGTTGTGGGTTAATTTCCTGATTGGGGTGCATATGGGAGAACCAATTAATGCTTCTCTCTCACATCAATGTTCCTATCTCCCTCTCCCTTCCTCTTTCTCTAAAATCTATAGATATAAAAGCCTAAGTGACTGAACGACTGGTCAACCGGTTGCTATTATGTGCACTGACAACTAGGGGACAGACGCTCAATACACAGGATTGGGCTCCCTCCTGTTTGGATTGGGCTCCCTCCTGTTTGGATTGGGCCTGTGGGGACAGGGCCAAAACTGGCTATCTGACATTCCCCGAGGGGTCTCAGATTGTGAGAGCGTAGGCCAGGCCAAGGTACTCCACCTGTTGTACGAATCCATGCACCAGGTCTGTAGTCAATTAAAAAAAAGAAAGAGCTGGCTGATTTGGCTCAGTGGATAGAGTGTCTTACAGATTTAAGAGTCCTGGATTCAGTTCCAGTCAAGGGCATGTACCTTGGTTGCAGGCTCGATCCCTGGAGGCAACCAATCAATGCTTCTCTCTCACATCCATGCTTCTCTCACTTTGTCTCCCCCTCCCTTCCACTCTCTCTAAGAATCAAAGGAAAAATATCCTAGGGTGAGCAACAATGAAAAATAAAGAGAAAAAGAATTTCTCTAGGGTAGGTAAACTTGTTTTATAAATGATCAGATAGTGAATATTTTCAGCTTTGTGAGCTAAGAGGCAAAAAAAAAAAAAAAAAGTATGTACTTACGTAATTAGAGAAAACACGTTTTATAAAATTCAAAACTTTATTTATGGACATTGAAATTTGAATTTCATATAAATTTCATGTCATGAAATATTATCCTTTTTTGAAAAAAAATTTCAAATCATTTGAAACTGCTGCGTCAAAGCATGGGACACTTCCAGGCTTTTGATAGGTGTCTCCACGTTGTCCTCCAAAATGACTGAACCAGCTGGCCCTCCCACCAGCAAGTAGGAGTTCACTTTGCCACAATGTAAACTAACCACATTTTGTGTCCCCCCCCCCCCCTTTTTTTTTGTAAGCAAAGCCCTATTTTCTTCCCCATTTGCATCAGGGCATCATCTGTGCAGAGGGTTGCTGGTTCCTTATGTCTCCAAGACCAGGCTGATTCTAAAGTCCCCAGATCCCCCATCACTGACCTACTTCCTCTCCACAATCTGAAGCCCATCACGAAGAGCAGCAAATCATTTCTCAGGAACCAGGACCTAACAAATGCCCCTCACAGCTTACATGGGAATGACAACAGAATAAGCCTGACCTTCCAAGTGGTCCTTAAAATAAATAACAAACTCTTCATTTTAACAAAGGAAATTGCTTTAAAAACATTACAAGATTCTGTCCTGGCTGGGTGGCTCAGTAGGTCAGAGCATCGTCCCAATACCTGAGGTTTTCAGATTTGAACCCTGGTTAGGGCACATACAGGAGTCAACCAATGAATACATGAATGGGTGGAACAACAGATCAATCTTTCTCTCAAAATAAAAACAAAAACCCCACATGCTTCTGATTCACCTTGAGGACAAATCAAGCTTTGCACGAGCTATATTTGGAGAAAACGTTAAAGCCTTTGATAAACCAGAAACCTCAGCTGTCCAGCAAGTAAGGAGACTTCCCTGGATGGTGTGCCGGTTCCTTAGAGCAGGGCTGGGACTGTGGGAAGTGAGCACCAGGAATGTGCTAACAGGCTCTTCCATGCGGCCGGGGCCTACAGGTGACCTGCATATCCCCATCATCCCCGCAACAGCCCTCAAGCACTCAGCTCCCTCTCACCCTGACTTCAGGCAGGTCATGCAGGGAAGCCTGGGAGGACACCAACTCCCGTTAAGAAACGCTAAGGTGTCGTCATCGTGTGTCTCCCCCCCCCCCCCCCCCCCCAGGTCTGGGATAATGCTGACTGGGGTGGGAAAGGATGAAAAACAGGATGGGCCAGTGAGATAACCGGATCAGAGGAAATTAGAAAGTCTTCCTTCTTTTGACACATGGCCAGTGAAGTCCCTGAATATCCAACTCCAGCCCTACCCAGTGACGCTCGGTTGGTTGGAGTGTTGTCCCCTGCACCAAAGGTCTCGGGTTTAATTTTCTCCCTCTCCTTCTCTAGGATTAAGGAAAACATATATTTGGGTGAGGATTAAAAAAAACTTAACTCCATTTGTGTGAGAAATGGCAGGAGCCTAAATGGAAGGGGGAGTGGCTACTTTTCCCCTTTAGGCCTTGACTCTGTCTGTGGTGTTTTCATTGAAAACATATGGCCTGGGGCCTCGGGAACTGGGCTCCTGGTTGAACAACTTCTTAATGATTCTGGCTGCTATATAAGGAACATTTCAGATTTGATTTTCTACTTAACCAGCAGGAGAAACAGATGCCTGCATTCTAAAGGGAATGGGGGAAGGATCTCTTTTTTTTTTTTTTTTTTTTTTAATTTAAAGTTCTAGTCAATGGCAGAACATTGCTGCTGAGATTCCTTCTTGAAAATCAGGGACCAGTTCTAAGAACAGATCCCCCCAAGCCAGGCCTGCAACTTGATGGCCATGACTTGGCTGAGGAGAAGCTGGCCACCACCCTGTCCACCCTGACTCTCCCACCTAAGCAGAAGTGGGATCCTGTCTGTGGCTACCCCACTGAGGACTGTGCCAAATGTGTGGGCACCTCTGGGAATGTGGAACTGAGACCTTATAGGCTGTCTTGCTGATGGCACATCTGATGTGGGTTATAAGGAGAGAAGGATTAGCACTGACCAATCTTTCTGCATTCCACTCACACAAAAGAATCTGCAGGCAAATCACGGCCTGTCTGGGCTGACTTGGGGGAGTCGGGCTGCCAACATTCTGGGCCAGGCCTTGCCCCTTGGCCTGACCAGGGCTTGGTCAACAGTCGCACTGTGAAAAGAGGTGGCTGGCCAGGGGGTGGGAGGTCTCAGTTTTGCCTCTAGGCTGCGGGTCTGAGCATCAGACTATGGAATTGAGCCACCTTCTGCCTGGCCCCGGCCCAGGCCAGCCCAAGCTTGATCTCTGAAGACCTAGGAAAAGCCAGCTCTTTTCCTCACCTCCACAAGGCAGGTATGTCCTCTGAATTTTCTGGCTAACCGACCAGCTTCCCCAAAGGCACTGACTTCACAGCCTTCACCTCACTCTAAAGTTTACCTTCTCTACGCGCTAAATATAACTCTCCTGTCCATGGCCTAGACCAGCCGTGGGCAAACTACGGCCCGAGGGTGGCCCGTTCGGCTGTTCTATCGGCCCACGGAACCGAAAGAGCGGAGGGTTCTCTTGCTCTCCCCTCTGCTTCTTCACCAGCAGCCCAAGATGAGAGTGCCAGCATGGTCAGGTTGCTTTTGTTCCGGCCCTCCGGTCCAGTTTAAGAACCCATTGTGGCCCTGGAGTCAAAAAGTTTGCCCACCCCTGGCCTAGACATAAAAGAAAATAAATATGCAAGAAGTCAAAATTATGCTGGATTTTTAGAATCGAGGCATTTATTACACCAAATAATATAATTATTAAATATGCTAAAGGTAGATAGAAACAATTTTTTATTCTCAGGCAAAGACATTAGAAAAACCCACCAGAAAAATGCTCTATGGGCGCTTGCCTATTCCAAAGATGACCAGCCAGCCAGCCAGCCAGCCTGCTGAGGAACAGAGGAGACCACAGGAGCCAGACCAATGCTGGGTCCTGCCAGGAAAGGTGCCCCATACCCATAGCCAAGCCTTGGGCACCTTCCCCCAGTACATCTCTACCAGTGTCATCTTCAGGTCTCAGCTAAAAGTGGGAGGCCAGGCAGGACACAGTGGCAAGGAGCAGTCTGAATCGAAAAGAACCTGTTTTCATTGCTCACTCTATAAAAAAATTTTATGTTCCTGGCAAGATATTGAGTTTGCAATGCAACTTCCACCTCTGAGATCAGACCCTGAGTTTTAGGGCAGGAAGTAAGTTACTTGTGAGTTGGGAAATGAGAGAACTATATGATCCCTGCCTATCCTCCCCACCTCATGTGGACTAAGGTCTCTCCCTCTTTGACCTCTTCTCTTTCTTTTCCACTAAAAGGAAATAAGAAAATTATGCACATATTACTCCTCCAGTGGGAGTATCAGGTGGAGTAAAAGAATCCTGTTTGGCTCAAATTACGGGGTAAAGGGGGAAATTACAAAAACAAAAATGATCATATTTTACTCTATAAAGTACAAATTTACTTTTCATGCATAAAAAGACACTGCGTGCTTCCTGCCTGACTGGCCTTACAACTTACACTTCTGGGGAAAGGGAAGGCATTAGGGAAAGGGCCTGGCCTTGTGTGCTGGACATGAGTCCTGAAGCGTTCCAAGGTCAGTCCTTCTGACATTCAGAGTCATGCTGCCTGAGGCAGAAGAGATGGACACATATTTGCTGCCAGCCAGGGCCCATGCTAGCCCACTGGGTCCCCACAGAGAACCAAGCACATGCACATGATGCATTAAATCACCCAGAGGGTGCTAAGTCCCAGCTCCAGCTGGGACCCTGAGCCACACGTGGGAATGGCAAAACAGCCCATAGATGGGCAACAGCAAGCAGGTACGAGGCTTGTTAAATTAGGGCAGGTGAGGCGCGGATGTGAGAGTCACTAACTCTGTATCATCTGGACATGATTGGCAGCTCCTTGCCCTCAGAGGCCCGGGGGCCAGGCCCATGAAGCCAGGGCGGGGTGTGCATGAGAGAGTGTAAGCACTCTGTAACAGAACGGGAGAAACAGGTCCTGCCTGGGGTCCCAGTGGCTGCTTGGGGATTTTAGGTGGGGATCGGATGCATGTGAATGCAGGCCACTGGGGAGGGGGTGGCAGGCTCTGGCCCGTCTCCATGCTTGGGCCAACTGGGACCCTGGCATGGAGGACAAGTGGGACTCCAAACAGTAGAGACTTGGGAAGAGGAAATGCTGATTAGCTGTGAAGGTGGCAGCAAGTAAATGGTGGGAAGACCCCATGGAGCCAAGAGCCCAAGAAAAGGGGCCTCTGAACACACAAGGACACTGAGTAGGGAATCAAGGCGAGGGAGGTGACTGCTAGGCTCTCACCGTTTATTCAAGTCTATGAATTTAAATTCAGAAGTTGCTGGCCTGCCTAAGCACTGTACTGCTATATTTGTCCTGTAGAGGGCGCTCTGACACCAGAAAATAGGCTCACTCATCCCAAAACCAGGGATGCAGCTTCCAAAAGGGGCTCCAAAGAAAGGCCTGTGCCTACGTGCTGGCTACCAGTGTAAACATTCACAGTATTTCCAGAGAAGGCAGTGGCTGCCTGTCACCCGGGGAGACAGCCTTCGAGGTGCCAGTCAGAGGTAACGAAGAAAAAGGTCAGTCTTTCTTTCTCAGGGTGTGCAAGCAAAGGGAGTGTGAGGTTTTCAAGGTTTCTGGGCCTGCCATGTAGGCCAGAACTGCTGATGCTGAGGCCCAAGGCACCTTGATGATGATAAGAAACTGGCAGCTGGCTCCTCGCCCTGCCCGCCCCCAGGGTCATGATGATGGCGTTAGCTGGGAATGGCTAACCAGCGTTCCCCGGAGGACACCCAGTCACAGCAGCTTCCACAACAGGATTTCTCCTCCAGGCACCTGGGCTGGACAGGTGACTGTTTGCCTTGGCTGCAGAAGCAAAAGGAAACATTTACCTGCACAGGTTTCCGTCTAATCTGCAGGCCGGGAGTGACTGGCTGGGTGAGGAGTGGGAGGTGACTTGTTTCAGAAGCCAGCTGGCCTGGATGGTCCGGGAAAAAAGGCAGCATCTTGGCTCCGCCCTGCTTTCATCTTCCCAGAGAGGCTGCCAAGTGCACGCACCTCAGGGGCCCTTGCTGGGTGTCCATCCCGGAGACGTGGGGAGGCCCTGCTTGGTCACAGCAGCTCCTGCTCCTCGTCCTCAGAGCCAGAGGGGCCCTGGCGCACCTCCTCGTACCACTTGTTGGTGAGGGTTTTCATCTGGATGCGCCCGTGGTGGAGGTCCTGAGGCAGAATACAAGCAACCCAGTGGGTCAGGGCCAAGGAAAGGAGAGGAGCAGCTTTGTACCGTGTGTGTGTGTGTGTGTGTGTGTGTGTGTGTGTAAGAGAGAGAGAGAGAGAGAGAGAGAGAGAGAGAGAGAGAGAGAGAGGAGGGGATAGGAGGCAGGGTACAGAGCCATAAGCAATTTCAGAGTGTTAAGTAACTGAGCTGAGCGGCTTCTTTGTGGGGGCGGAGACAACAGGAGGTGTCACTCAGAAACGGGAATAGGAGGCAGATGGCATGATGTTAAAAAACAGCGGCTCTGGCATCAGACACACTCGGGCTCTACTCCCAGCTTTGTCTTGCACTGATTGCGTGACCTCAGGGGCTACCTTACCTCTCTGGGCCTCAGCTTCCCCAGGTGTCAAGTGGGACAACAGCTGCATCTGCTGCATGGGTTGCTGGGAGAATGAACCTAAGCGATCGTGAACACCATTTGGTGTGGCGCCTGGCTGGTTATAAGAGCTTACGTATAGCATCGTGACTGTCAGGAGGGAAATGGGGCTCAGAGACAAAGTGGGGCTACAGCCGGGAGAACCACACCCCAAAGGGGCTGGATGATGGTTCAGCAAAGTAGGTTCAAGCTGGTCCCCATCAGACTGCCTGTCACCCAGAGATTGGCAGTGCTGAAAGGATGGAACAAGAGCCTGCGGCCCTGGCATGTCTGAAATTCCTCAGCTCAGATTCAGTAGCTGATCAATGTCCCGAGTCTTATCATCCAGGAAAAGCAAACTGTGTTAGCAAGTCTATTATTAAACTAGCACTAAATCCGGTAGCAAAGGAAAAACAGCAGATGGGATCCTGGGAAGGAGAGCCAAGTGGGAGGAGGCGGCCTGGCTGCCTCTCCCCAACACAGCATGTGGGCCTTCCCTGTCCCCCCTCCTGGCCTCTGACGGAGGAAGGCAAGGGACCCCTGGCCATGTGGCCCTGGCCTGTGTCCCACCTCCTGGGTCAGCCGCCGTGTGAAGAAGGGGTTCAGGTACTTGACATCCAACCACAGGAAGCCTTTGAGGTCCTGGCGCCTGATGTAGTGGGCTTCATACTCCTCCTCGGTGAGCTCCGACAAGTGCTCCGACTCCACTGTGTTGCCCTGAGGGGGAAGGAAGACAGCTGAGGGTCAGTAGATGGGCTGACTTCTTCCTGGAAGCCCCCACACCACTCAGCCTACCTAGCACCCCTTCACCCCTGGCCACCAGTGTCCCCAACCCTAACTGCATGTTCTAATCAATGCAGTGTGTCTGTTGGTAGCAAAGGGCTTCCTGGGAGGTAGGGAGGTTTGTAAAAACATGATGGATACCCAGGAATAAATCAGAATTGTGAATAAATCAGAAGTTCTGGGCTGGGGCTGGGCTTGGTTTGTAAGCTTCTGGATTCTAATGCGCAGATCAGTGCCACGGAGGGCAGGGGAGAGTAGTGGGAGGACAGGAGACACAGACACAATCCCAGCGGGAAGCAGAGAGGAATGAAGATAATGACTATACATGGTGCAGAGCAGGAAGGGAAGGCAAGTACCGTATTTGCCGGCGTATAAGACGATTTTTTGGCCCTGAAAAATATGCCTCCAAGTGGGGGGTAGTCTTATACGGCGAGTATATAACAAACTCTGTATTTTTAGTGGAAATGTTAGGGGGCCTTCTTATACGCCCAGTCGTCTTATACGCCGGCAAATACATATTTTTCAGGGCCAAAAAATCGTCTTATACGCCGGCAAATACGGTAGGTCTCAGGTTCACTGATCTACTTCAGCCCTGCTCCAGGCCTCTGCAGAGCCAACCATACGGGTTGTGAACAGTGTTTGCTATTTTGCTAGAGGAGCTACTTTCCAGCCACAGTCACTAACTGGGCCTCCACTGGGGAGCTCTGGCATTTGGTGCAGGTTTGAGGGGCTTGAGAATCCACAGGATGCTGGGCCCACTTGCAGAGCTGATTTAGGAGATCTGGGATGGGGCCCAAGAATCTGTATTCCTAACAAGTCCCCAGTGATGCTGCTGATCCAGGAGCCCCGCCTCGGGGAACCACTGGTGGAGACTGGCAATTAAGAGCGCAGGCTCTGAAGTCTGTGTGACCTTGGCTGTGTGATTTGCCTCTGTGTGCCTCAGTGCTCTCATCTGCAAAATGGGCATAATGAGAACCTCTGCTTCCTGCTGGTATGGTGACCTGAGACAGTGCCAGTGTCACAGGACATTCCTTGAACAGCATGTGCTTCCTCTGAGCAAACATCCTGCTTCTAACAGACCCAGGGTGGTAGACTCACCAAGTGTGGCTGCAGGATCAGCACCTGGCAACCTGTTAGAAACGCGAGTTCTTTCTAGCCCCACCCATACCTGTTGGACCCCGGAGCCCTTCACCAATTCTGACCCCACTGAAAGGTCTCAGAGCCTACACTAAAACTTTTTCTCTCACATCGATGCCTCTCTCTCTCTCTTTCTCTTTCTCTCTCTCTCCCCCTTCTCTCCCTCTCACTCCCCCCCCCCTCTTCCTTCCTCCCTAAAATCAATAAACATCCTCGGGTGAGGATTAAAAAACAACAGCATAGTTGGTGAGTGGGAGTGGGGGAGAGAGACCGCTGAGAGGAGGAAGGCTGAGCAGCCCAGCGTGAGGTCATCTGAAAGTTCCTTTCCAGCAGCTCAGAGACTAGAGGCCAAGATCTGCCCAGACCTGGACTTTCAGAGGGAGAAGTGGGCACATCCCCTTTCCCTGTCTCCTGGTTGAGGATTGCTCTGCCATCCAAGACTAATTCAAGTGACTGACGGCCTCGAATAAGGCAACTAGAAAAAGATGCATTTCTGGAAATTCTTTAGGGGAAATGGTGGGTGCACAGAGGTGGGAGGAGAGAATAGGGCGGCCTTTGCTCCTGTCAGAGTCTGACTCGTACATGGGGCCTGAGGGGGTCACAGGGCAGGGAAGACATGACCACAGCTGACTTGGGAGGGGCGGCGCACAGGCAGGAGCAGCTGCCAGGCAGGAGGGTGGCTTGGAGGAACAGAGGTGGGCAGTGGGATGGGGACCTCAGGTTCACAGCAGCTGGGCCCTGGGCACCTCAGCCCCAATCGGGCCCTTGTCTGGCCTCAGTGGAGGACACCCCTCTTATGGCCCTCAAAGCCACTGTAAGCACCTTCCTCCACTCAGGCCCCAGCAGGAGGCATTCAGTAGACATTGGGGGATGACAGTCCTGGGCCCTGAAGGCGTGGGAGGTTGCTGGCAGGCGAGGAGTGTGGCTGGGAGAGTCTGATACAGGTCCACCCCCCTGACCTCCATGGCTGCACCAGGCCACGAGGCTGGCAGATAAACTACCACAAAGATCCACGCTTCAGAACCCTAGTTCACTCGCTTGTCAGGTTGGGCAACTGCATGTACATGGGTGTGTGTGTGTAGATGCTGAACATCCTCAAATTGTTCTCATTTCCCCATTTCCTGGCAGTCACTGGGGACCAATTCTCTGCCCTGCTCTGGGCCCACCACGCACTAACCATCTTCTCTGTCTTGCTGAGGTTGACATCCTTCTTGTTCCGGCGATGCGCCTTGGCGTCCTCGATGTCCATGAGGCGGATGAGGGGCATGGTGCTGCCGCCCAGCAGCAGGATGGTGAAGAGCACGATGATGATGGTGGTGGTGCCGATAAGCTGCCGCTTCTCCATGGGCTCCAGGTCCAGGTGCAGGCTCAGGGCATAGGGGATGGCACCCCTCAAGCCTAGGGGCAGCGAAGGGAGTAAGAGGACAGATGGAAGGAGAAGGAGAGGCAGCGGCACCCTGACCTGTTCTCAGAGGACCTGGGACAGCCCAGGGTCATGGGCAGTCAAACATCCTGACAGATGCCCTGGAGAGCAACAACTTACCCTGAGAGGCTCTGGGGTGTGAGAAAGTAGGCCACAGAGAAGGGGGCCCACTGCACCAGGGACTTGAGGAGATCAAATGAGGTGCCCTGTGCAGGCTGTGAAGCACCGTGTGTGTGTGTGTGTGTGTGTGTGTGTGTGTGTGTGTGAAGCCCAACACCTCCCTGAGTGTGAGCCAGGCCTGTGCTAAGTGCTCTGCCTGCATAATCTCATTTGCTGTTCCCAGGAAGCCCTGTGAAGCAGGTCCTATAATTCTACAGATGAGGAACCGAGACTGAGAACAGTGGCCTCCCAGGGCCACACAGCTCGACAGGCAACAGCACATGCAATTTGTCCGGTGCCTCCCAAGTAGCTCCCGGCGGCACTGATGGCCTGGGAACCTATGTTACTTTTGGCTTGTGAAACACACTTGTTTTCAAAGGGCTCTAGCCCGTGTGCCCTCTGCATGGCGTGCGCCTTTGTAAGAGGTATCTTCCCTCCACTGTTCATTCAAGATTAGACTTACCACTGAACCACATGATGAACATCATCTTCGGGGTGATTTTATGATCACGGAAGAAATTCAGAAGGTAGGAAAGAGGGAAAATGTTCACTGCTCTGCCAAACAATACAAGCACCTGTTAACAGCAACAAACCAAGTCTTAGATGGAAAGCTCTGGTTCTTTAAGCTGAAGCTTGTTGAGGCTGACACAGGCCGTGTAGCACACCCACTCTAAGTAGGGCATCCCCTCAGTTATAAAAGGCGTGAATAACACAGTGCTAGTCAGAAACCCGGCTGGGGTTGCCTGGCTTCTGTGTCTGGGAAAGAACAATGCTTTTTACGTCACATCTCAGTAGTCAGAGAGAGGACAACAGCGATGGCTTTAGTAATGACAGCAGAACAGGGCCGAATGCCAAGAGGCCATGCAGAAAGTACCCAGAAGTTATTAAATTTAAGGGCGATCTAACGCCTCCAAAGGCACTCCACCTGGGGCAGGGCTGTGCTAATCACTCCCAGCGGGCTAGCTCTGGAGGCACGAACAGGTGTTCCTGCCTCTCCCATGGGGGCCCTACTCCTCAGGGGAAGGAGGGAAGATGAGAAGGGCCAACCTATACACAAACGTCATTCCCTGAGCAAAAGGAACACACAGGTAGGTTTTAAAAGATCACCCAACCCAGCTACGGCCATGGCTTTGGGTTCCTAACCATGTCCAAAGGCAGGTTGGCCTTAACAAAATACAGCTTTATGTGAAGTTTAAATCTTATCTAAGTGGATACTTAGAGCTATTTAATTTACCTCCATTTTTTAACCCCAAAAAGGATAATATACACACGCACATTCTGTAGGCTCTAAGTTTATCCTTTCAACCAGCACGGATTGAGTGTGCTTTGGAGTGTGCGTGCCTTAGATGGTCAAGTTAATAATGGCTCCCAATCATCTAACATTTATATGTCAGACAATGTGCTAAGCATTTTATATGCATTATATCTTGTTACATTTAGATCGCTGCAATGGTCTTATAAAATAGGTATTTCTGTCTCCATTTTGGAGACAAAGGAACAGAGACAAAGAGCGGTTAAGTAACTGGCCCAAGCTGACCCCAGCATGAAGTGGTGTAGCCAAGTCTCAAATCTGGTTCTGTCCCCAAAACCCATGCCCTTGACCACTGAGCCAGTGTAAAGTAACCCATTCGAAAAGCATAGGCTGCCCCCAGGAGGGGCAGGGCCAGCCTATGTGCTCAGAGAAAACCAAGTCACCACCCCGGGGCATCTTCTCATTCTCCTTTTCCTCCCAACCCATGGCTGACACAGTCACCTCCCTATTTCACCAGCTGGAATCCAACCTCCCAATCTGATACTTGCATTTCAGGTTTCACCAAAGGTGGCCCCGTTTACCCAGAGACCACACTAAAGACTATTATATTTCTGAAAAGACTTGCTTCTGTCCTCTTGTCCTGAAACTGGAGTTTGGAGGACAGATAACAATGACAAAAGCCACACGCTCTTGCCGACGGAGGTGGAAGTATCCAGGTTTCAAGGAGAATCATCTTTTTTCTTAGGGCTCTTTATCTTCTCTGTGTCTCAGTTTCCCCACAGGCCAAACAGGTAGACCTCTCTGGTTTGCACATGGTAAATGACTGTGCAAAATAAAAATTTTGACTCTCAATAGCTATGCTTTATTAAGTGGAGTTGGTAATAATAGTTGACTGAAGATGAATTATAATAATTCAACAATAATAAGGCATACTTCTTAAGTACCTTAAAGTAACATAGGATCTAAAGGGACAACAAAGATCAGATTAGGGATTGAAGTCTGAACAGCGGGAGGGCCTCCGGGAGGTGAGCTCACTCTGAGGCAAGAGACACAAAGAGGAACACAGACAAGCAACCAGGCTAAATGCCCGAACTGTTAGAAGCCACTCATGTCACTTTGATCAGATGCTTGAGAGAGCTGGACTTTTCTTTTATTTTTTTAAATGTTTTTACAGATTTTAGAAAGAGAAAGAAAGGGAGAGGGAGATGAGAGAGAACATCAATTGGCTGCTTCCTGCATTTCCCCCACTGGGGATCGAGCCTCCAATAGGGGCATGTGCCCTGACCAGGAATCAAACTAATGACTTCTTGGTGTATTGGATGATGCTCAACCAACTAAGCCATACTGGCCAGAGCTGGACCTTTCTTTTAAATGCTAAACTTTTATTTTTCCCCACAAGGACTTGATTCTTCTACAAATGATTAATCTTCTACTTTCCTTTTTTAGAGATGTATTTTAATGTGTCCCTGCTGCCATGCCCAGTCCAACTATAACAGTTTCCCAAACCTTCTTGATAGTAAGAATCACCTGGGATGAGTACCCTGGAGGAATCTTCAGGGGAACTAAGGGCCTAGTAATCTTTACACAATGCAAAAGGTCAAGCTTATGAAAGGACATCTGAAGAGAACTACAGTAAGAAATACATGCATTATATATTATCCAGAAAGCACAGAAAAGAAAAAAAAATCATCCTCAGTCCTACACACACTGGGAACATTTGGTGAAATTTTCTTTTTCTATGCATAATGTTTTTACATGGTTATGCTCAATTACATATTCAATTTTGAAATCTGCTTTTACCACCGAACATAAAAACACATACAATGTGCTTTTAAAAGAAGACCATATCATTGAAGGCCATTTAAAATTTAAAAAGAAGTAAAAATCCTTTTCTGAGGATATGCATTCACTTAATCCCACCCTTTTATTGTATGTTTGTGATTTTGTAACAACAACAAAAAAAACATAAACATAAGAGTGTCTATGTAGCTGTTGACTTTGAACAGTTAACAGTTACATAACTGAATCCAGAACATGTGGTCATTGAGCTATGAATAAGTAATTAAATAAAAAACAAGGAAAATACTTACTATGCACCAGACGACAAAGGAAATTTCAAACTTGTGAGGGAAACTAAAAATGGACAGGCCAAGAAATGCAAACACACATGTTTCTGAAACAAACCAAAGAATGGATTATTTAGCCCAGACTATTTTTTCCAATACAGTACTAAATTGTTAAGCAAGCAAACATTCACAAGTAAGTCAGAAACACTTTGAATATTTTCTGAAGCATCTGCAACCAATCCCTGGTGAAAATAGTACTGTGATTATCTCATTTTTCTCTATCACACAAGCAACATGTGCTTGCTATTCTGAATCTCCTAATTTAATGAGGCAACTGTCACATACTCGTGCAAATAAGTACTCAGTTCATTTGCCGAACACTGTGATTAGCAAGGATCTGGACTGCCGGTAAAGTGACACAATTCATTGCAGACACCACCTGACTAGTGTGAAAGGGCCCTTTGTTATCTTCCTTGCCAGAGTGGACAAAGCCAAGTGATTGACCTCATATATTTAATACCACCCCAGGTTTAGAAGACAGCTCACACCCTGCAGTATTTGCAGGAAGGAGTACATTTCCAGCTCTGGGCTCCATCCCACAAGAGCCCGACATTTATGCTCATTGTACAAGCTGTTGCTATGTATCCCAAAGAAAAGGACCTTGTACATTTCCACCACTAAGCTCCCTGCTTTGTTTTTTTCAATATATATATACTTTTATTGATTTCAGAGGGGAAGGGAGAGAGAGAAATGTCAATCATGAGATAGAATCATTGATTGGCTGCCTCCTGCATGCTCCCCCTCCGCGCCCCCCCCACCCCCCGGGGGGATCGAGCCTGTAACCCGGGCATGTGCCCTTGACTGGAATCAAACCCGGAACCCTTCAGTCCACAGGCTAATGCTCTATCCACTGAACCAAACCAGCTAGGGCTAGGCTCCCTGCTTTTATTGTGATGCACCAGAACAGCCTCATAACCAGGGGAAAAAAGACTGTATTGTAAAATAGTTGAGTATTATAATATAGCAAGGCTGTTTAAAACACTTTGCCCACATTGTTTTCCTTCTAATGTGTATCCTTTTAAAATAAATCACAAGCTGGACAGTAGATTCACTCCTTTCCTCAAATTTTTCCTTGAGCCATTAATATTTTTTATGATCTTTCCAAATGCTCATTTAGGTCACTTTGATGCCTACATTATGCTTTTCTCTGGCAGCATAAATTCTACTGTACAGGATTGGGCAAAAGTACATTTACAGTTGTGAGTAACATGAAACACAGAATTTATTTTTGTATTATATTTATTAACTAGAGGCCCAGTGCATGAAATTCGTGCATGGGGGAGGATGTAGGAGGTATCCCTCAGCCCAGTCTACACCCTCTCCAATCTAGGACCCTTTGAGGGATGTCCGACCGCCTGGTGGGATCAGGACTAAACGGGCAGTTGTATCCCTCTCACAATCCAGGACTGCTGGCTCCCAACCGTTCGCCTGCCTCTGCCTGATTGCCCCTAACTGCTTCTGCTTGCCAGCCTGATCACCCCCTAACCAATCTACTGCCAGCCTGATCAACTGGCTGCTTCCTGGTTGGCCCGATTGCCCCTAACTGCCCTCCCCTGCAGGCCTAGGTCCTCCCCCCCCCAACTGCCCTCCCTTGCTTGCCTGGTCTCCTCTGCCAAAGTGGTCACCTCCAACTGTCCACAACTGCCTTCCCCTGCCAGCAATCTTGTGGCGACCATCTTGTGTCCACATAGGGGCAGCCATCTTTGACCATATGGGGGCAGCCATATTGTGTCTTGGAGTGATGGTCAATTTGCATATCACTCGTTTATTAGATAGGATTACTAGAGGCCCAGTGCATGAAATTTGTGCACGGGTAGGGTCCCTAGGCCTGGCCAGTCTGACCTGTGGGGTGACTGGTGGGGCTATAGGGCAAACCCTGCTGGCACTCACCTTGGCTGGCCTGGGGGCTTGTGAGCTGGGGCAGCTTCTGCATTGAGCATCTGCCCTCTTGTGGTCAGTGCACATCATAGCAACCAGTTGTTCCACTGAGTCGATTTGCATATTAGGCTTTTATTATATAGGATTGTATTATATTCCATATGAACAACTGTAAACCTACTTTTGTCCAATCCTGTATAGATATGTCATGGCTAATTTAATGAATCCATTGTTAATGCTTATTGACTGTTTCTATTTCTTACATTACAAACTACAACAAGCATCCCTGTGCACAGTCAAAATCCCTGGTAGAATTGTGGGTCCAAGAGCTCATGCCTTTTAAATTCAGACATGTTGCAATGACTCTCCAAAGAAATGGCATTAGTATGCATGCACATTAATGGCCTGTCCTACACATACCTGTGCCAGAAGTGGGTATTATCAAATTTAACATTTACTAATATGATGGGTACAAAACAGAATTTGATGGATGTTTTGCTTTATACTCCTTTAATGGTGAGTCAGGGTCAAAGTCTTTATCCATGACTTTCTGAGAGGGGTGCTATGGAAAAAATACCTGCTGGGCCAGAGGAGACAGACCTGGCTTCAGAGTCACTTCTGAACCATGTGACTGTGGACAAGTCATTTGACACCTGAGCCTCCTTATCCATGGACTGAAGTCTGCACAGCCTGTCCCTGCCTCCTATTTAGCATGTGACAGTGGAACTCACATTTCAACATGAGACAAACCCCATTGAAATATCAGGGGAGATGCTGATGGTGACAGCTAGGACACAGTCACTTGGGCATCAGTGCAAAGGGACAGTGTGAGAGTGGTTCCTTCATGGCTAGGCATAAACTAGGGAAAGGGTGCATGGGGGAACCAATCATCCTGGTGTACCCCAGCCCAACAATGATACCTCCCTGAGTTAGGTCTTTCAAGATGCTCCTATGGACAAGTTTGGGAAATGCTGTTACTACATTCTTCTCTCAGAAGTTTACAATGCACGCTGCTCAAAAGTCCTGCAGTTCAGAAACTTGTTAAACTTTATCTTAGGATTTCCCACACTCTTTATTCACTTAACCCTCACCGATATCTGTTCCAAGGAAAACATTTTTGGAAATGTGATTTTAATACATTAGTATGCATGAGACTCCAATGTTCATAATTAGTAGCTTTCATTATTTTTGGTTTTAAAGTTGTAGGTAGCAAATATTCCATTTATTAAGTATTAGGTTTACTTTATAGAATTTGAAAGCCAGAGTAACAAACAAAAGATGATAAGAGAGTTCAAGTCTGGCTGAGGATCCTACTGCCTCTTCTGCCAGGGAACAACTGGACTCTTCAAACAGAGTAAGAAGAACCATCAGCTCAGGGAAGGCCCACGCCAGACCACTGAGAAGAACTCACCGCACAAGAAGGCCACGGTCCGGAGGGTCTGCTGCATGAGGATCTGGGTGACCGGGGACAGGTTATGGTGCGTATAGTGGGACATCACGATGCCTGAGAACAGGATGGCCATGATGCCTGGAGAGGGATAGTGGGGCACAGTACCCAGACATGAGCAGAGCAGAAAAGCACCTATCACATGATCCACAAATATGTCACACTTCCCACAAGTCTCTGGAGTCTATCGTGTTGTTTTAAGAAAAAGGAGCCTGGCCAGCGAGGCTCAGTGGTTGAGAATCCACCTATGAACCAGGAGGTCGGGGCACATGCCCAGGTTGTGGGCTTGATCCCCAGTGTGGGGCATGCAGGAGGCAGCTGATCAGTGATTCCCTCTCATCATTGATGTTTCTCTCTCTTTATCCCTTTCCTTTCCTCTCTAAAACCAATAAAAACATATTCTACAAAAATAAAAAATAAAAAGAAGGAAATAATAGCTGAGGCCTACCAGAGACTGCAGAGAAATGCTAAGGGGCCCTTCTCTCTGGTAGCTTCACTATCGGCTGGCTGATCTTGGGCCAAATTCCCATACCCCCATCCAAGCCTCAGTTTTCTCATCTGTGTAATGTAACTAAGAGTACCCACTCATGAAATGTATTATTTTTCATATGAACAACTGTAAATGTACTTTTGCCCAACCCTGATTGGTATGTCATGGCTAATTTAATGAATCTTTTGTCGATGCTTATTAATTGTTTCTGTTTCTAATCTTCATTACCCTGTTAGGAGGGTTATGAAGAATAGCCATGCAAAGTGCTCATTACAGGACAACAGTGTGCTGTCACTGTCATCCACAGATAGAAGGAGGAAGATGAGCCACTTAGAGAGCATAAGAATCTGGGTAGCCCTAGTCAATTTGGCTCAGTGGACAGAGCATCAGCCCGAGGACTAGAGTCTTGGGTTCAATTCTGGTCAAGGGCATATACTTTGGTTGCAGGCTCAATCCTGGCCCTGGTTGGGGCACGTGTGGAAGGCAACCAATCGATGTGTCTCTCTCACACTGATGTTTCTCTCTCTGTTTCTCCCCCTCCCTTCTACTCTCTCTAAAAATCAATGGAAAAATATCCTTGGATGAGGATTAACAAACAACAACAACAAAGAATCCAGATAGATTTTTATTTACTTTTTTATACTTTCCCTGTAATCACCATAAAATACTCTTTTTATATAGAAAGAGAGATATAACACAATGTTTTTACGACACTTCATGGGAGTCTACAACTTTTGTTGTTTACTGAGGATTTGAGTCTCACCATTTGGCCACTGCCCATAGTCACTCCTGTGCTACTTTACGAGGGTTTCTTCTCAGAGTGGCTGGGTCTAGGGCAGCCGTGGGCAAACTATGGCCCTCGGGCCGGATCCAGCCTGTTCGGCTGTTCTATTCGGCCCGCAGAGCCGAAAGAGCGGAGGGTTCACCAGCAGCCCAAGATGAGAGTGCCAGCATGGTCAGGTTGCTTTTGTTCTGGCCCTCCGGTCCAGTTTAAGGACCCATTGTGGCCCTCAAGTCAAAAAGTTTGCCCACCTCTGGTCTAGGGTCTCTAGTTCATGTAAATACAGTTATTTATTTTTTAAAAATATTTTATTGATTTATTTTTTTACAGAGAGGAAGGGAGGGATAGTTAGAAACATCAATGAAAGAGAAACATCGATCACCTGCCTCCTGCACACCCCTTACTGGGGATGTGCCCGCAACCAAGGTACATGCCCTTGATTGGAATCAAACCTGGGATCCTTGAGTCTGCAGGCCAACACTCTATCCACTGAGCCAAACCAGTTAGGGCTAAATACAGTTATTAAATAAGCCAAAATATATGAACTGCAAGTCAGACTTTATAAGCAAAATATTAACTCCTTCTGCCACTTTGTAGAAACAGGGATTACTGGTGAACATCCTATATAATAAAAGCCTAATATGCTAAGTGTCCAGTTGTCAGTTCAACCAATCAAGGCAATATGCTAATAATATAGTAAGGCCTCTCAACCGTTCGCTATGACATGCACTGACCACCAGGGGCAGAAGCTCCAACCTGTAGGTTAGCTTGCTGCTGGGGTCTGGCCCATGGGGACTGAGTGAGATGCGCCAGTCCCTCCTCAACCTGGATTGTGCACTGGTGGGGTCCCTCGACCTAGCCTGCTCCTTTCCTCTTAGCAAATAGCAAATTCTTTGCTCCTTCATCTTCCTGTACAAATGAGGCTAGATGAGGACTTTCCAGGAATGCTGCCTACAAGCTGCACCAGACAAGATTTGGGAGAAGGGAAGGAGTGGACCAGAGACTTCTATACTTGCTACTGCAGACCACTGAGAAGACTGCAGCTCAAGAGTCATTCTGAATGATTGATGTGGAGATAAAAAGAATAGAGGACAACAGCCTAATTGGAGTGGCTCAGTGGTTGAGCATTGACCTACGAACCAGGAGGTCATGATTTGATTCCCGGACAGGGTACATGCCCGGGTTGTGGGCTTGATCCCCAGTGTGGGGTACGCAGGAGGCAGTCAATAAATAATTATCTCTCATCATTGATATTTTTCTCTCTCTCACCTTCTCCCTTCCTTTCTGAAATCAATAAAAATATTTAAAACAATGCCGAAACCAGTTTGGCTCAGTGGATAGAGCATCGGCCTGGGGACTGAAAGGTCTCAGGTTCGATTCCGGTCAAGGGCATGTAGCTTGGTTGCGGGCACATTGCCTGGTAGGGGGTGTGCAAGAGGCAGCTGGTTGATGTTTCTCTCTCATCAACATTTCTAACTCTATCTCTCTCCCTTCCTCTCTGTAAAATATCAATAAAATATATATATTTTTAAAAAATATTTAAAACAAAACAAAAAACAGAAGACAGCAAACCTGGTGGTTCTCTCAGTATGTTCCTGCAAATGATCACCTGGAGAGCTGACCCTGCCTGACCTTGCAATAGAGCTATCAGAAGGCAAAGCAAAGGGAGATGGCAGAAGAGAGCCCAGAACCTGGGTTTGGAACTCAGTGGAGATCAAGGAGAACAGGGTATGACACAGTTCTGTTTTTATGGAACGGGCTTTAGCACTGCAGGCCAACACAGAAAGTTGCTGGCTTCTGGGCTTTAGAAGGACCTTGTTTCACTAGTTCATTTAAAAAAAATTAATTTATTTTTTTGCTTAAACAATAAGTGGTTGTTTTTCTTTTCTTTTTTTTCTTTTTTATTAAGATATTATTTATGTACATATCTTACCATTCTCCCCCTCTCCCATATATGCCTTCCCTCCCCAGAGTTTTGCGTCCATTGGTTATGCTTATATGCATGCATACAAGTCCTTCAATTGGTCTCTTATCTCTCCCATATCTTCCTCCCCTCCCCGCCACCAGCTCATTTAAATATATTTTTATTGATTTCAGAGAGGAAGGGAGAGGGAGAGAGAGATAGAAACATCAGTGATGAGAGAGAATCATTGATTGGCTGCCTCCTGTAGGCCCCATACTAGGGATCAAGCCTACCAACCAGGCATGTGCTCTGATAAGAAATTGAACCATGACCTCTTAGTTCATAGGCCAAGGCTCAACAATTGAGCCACGCAGGCCAGGCTACAACGTACTTCCTGAAGGCTGAGTCAAACCATTATCAGTTTTGTTAACTACCCAATAATAAACATATTTCACTATAAGACATCCAGGCTCAGAGGTATAGAGTAAAACAAGAGTCTCCACAGCACCTTTCCAGAGGTTAACTACCATTAACTATTTGATATGCAGATTTCCAGTTCTCTCACTAAGCCATTAAGAAGTTTATCTTTAAAAAGTAATAAACAGGATCCTGTTAGATATATGTCATGTATTGCTAGCACAGTGGATTTTCTTCAAAAGCCTCCAACATTTGCCTTTGTATGATTAGCAGTCCCAGGCCTATAGAACCTGTGGGATGGGCTCCTGGCCCCTCCATCCCAGCTGCGTAGTCTTCCTGCTCTTCGGGAGCATGCCTCGCTCCTTCACCCCTACCTGGGACCCTTAGCACCTACTGTTCCCAGCGCTGAACACCCTTCCCCAGACCCTCCCAGGGCTGGCTCCCTCTTACACACAGGTGTTAGCTCTAGGGGGAGACCCTATGCCATGATGCTTCCGCCCCCCTGCCACTGTCTATCACATTATTCTGATTTTTTCGTATCATTTCTCACTGCCTGAGATCATGCTATGTGCTTGTTCATTTGCCTATTGTCTTTCTTCTGCAGGTAGGACTTTGATCTTGTCTTGTTCTATATCCCTGATACAAGGGCAGTTCTTGGCACAGGGTGCATATTCAATATTCACTGAATGGATGAACGAGTAGTTTTTTAACTTTCTTAAAATTTAACAATATATCTTGGAGTGGCAGTACAAATAGATAAATTCATTTTTTAAGTGTCTGCATAGTATGCCATAGTGACAGTGGACCCAGACTCACTTAATTGTTCCTGTTACTGATGAACATTTAGCTACTTCCAGTTTTCCTCTCACAGGCAGTGCTACAAAGAAATTCCTTGGATATACGCCTGTGCATGTGAGTGCTGTACAGTACATTCCATCTTTGGCCAACATGTGCCCAGCATTTAACGGGAAGTGTTAAGTCCTTATCAATTTTGCAAACTCATCCTTCAACTCTGAAAGTTCCAACCTCGTGACTTACCTCGACAGAATGTGTGGCTCTGCCCCAATCCCCCTCCCCAAGCCCAAGTTGGCTCAGGGCCAGGGATGGGGACTGTTCATCTTTGGCTCTTTAGAGCCAGAGGGCAAAGCAGCCCTCAAAACTGGCCTGAGTGAAAAATAGAAATAGTTAGGTATAGATAGAATTAGAACAAAGATTCTGAGAATAGCCAACGCTTCCGAGTAATAATTAGGGAGACTATTTAATTTACTGTTGAAACCAGGATACTTCCTAGTAACACACATTGACGCCTCTATCAGGACTCTCACTTGCATCGTTCCCTTTAATTCTCACCTCAAGCTTGAGGGTGGCACTTTTATTGCATGAGGAAGTGAATGTTCAGAGAAGTTAAGCCTGCTGACTGAGGTTACATAGCTAATAATGAAAGGCAGAGCTGGGATTCAAACCCAGGTTAGTCCGGTATCCTTAACCACTGTGTTCCAAACACACGATTTGAGTAAATGATTTGTAGGAAGTGAATGTCCTGCTTGGTGGTCATGGAACCACTCACTATCAGTCCTTTGTGATGGTCAGAGAAAGCAAAGTACAAAAGGGAAGGAGGAAAGAGCAAAAATATCACCTTTCCCATTTATGCTCTTACAGCGGGATGTGGAGGGTCCTCACAACACACCAGGCAGTCCTCCCTCTCTCTGAAACCCTGTGGTAGAGATCCCAAAGGCCCAGAGGTAGACCATGTGTTCTTGGCTGGCATGTGCTGTCTTTGGCCTCACTTGTGTGAACAACAAAAATCCCCAAGGAAACGAGAGCCTACAAACAGAAAACACTGCCTCTCTGAAGAAAAGAAAAATACCCCCTTGTTTTAATCACAAATTCCAAATGGATGTATGAAATATATCTGCCATCAGGTACTTAGTGTTCATCTCAATGGGTGGGGAACATTTAGAAAAACAGAGGTTAAATAGCTAGGCTAGAGCCAAATGTTTCATAGGTAATGTTTATTAAGTGCCAAATTCAGGAAAGGTAAGAGAGGACACTTGATGGCAGATGCCAGGATAAAATTATCCAGGAGAACTGGCTTGGGATAAAAACAAAACAAAACAAAAACACCAAACCCCTGATGTTTACAAGTTCTCCAGAAAAAATTAACAGAGTCCTCTCTGCTTCCTCCTTGGCAAGATCTGCTCACAGAGTACCCACTGTGATTCCAGAATGATTGTGGGAAGAATTCTGTTCAATAGAGTCATTAAAACCCCCCGGGGATTTCCACATTGCCCAGGAAGAAATAACTGCTACACAAATTGCTGTCCTACCATAAACAACTAGAAAACTTGATGAAATAAAACTGTCTTCTGACACTGAATACTGGGCAGGGTAGGACTGTGATTCCTGATAGAAGGGAAACAAACACGGTGGCCCTTCCCACTCCAGGCCGGCCCACCCTACTGCCGGCCTTAGTTTCCAGGCTGAGGCTCAGGAAGGGGAACCCCAAACTGAGCTCAGCAGTCTCAATCTTGCTGAGAAGACAGATGAGATTTGGGGGAGGCCAAAGCAGCTAGAATACCAGAGAGGAGAAGCCACACGGTAGGAGAGAGCTCCTGAGAGTTATAATGGAGTCCCCTTGAATCTTGGACTGAACTGATCTGTACATGCAAGCAGTGAGATTCCAAGAGTCTGGGAGAGAATCAACTAAAAAGGAATAGGCTGAGCAGTTCCCTAAGCACACATAAGGCTGGGAATAGTGTGTGTTCCCACAGACTGGAATGGAGTGACCTTATAATGCATGGGACATGATCTAGAGTCCTCAGAAATGCATCAGTTCCTAGTGCTACTCTGGACCTGCCCTAACAATTTAAAAGTAAACCTCAAAAGGATTCTGCTGATTGCAGGAAACTTAGATATATGGCAGGCGAAAATCCAAAACTCTATGAAGAATACACGAAAATCTAATTAACAACACAATCAACTTCACAATGACTGGTGTCCAATAAAAATTAATAGGCAAGCAAAGAGCACTTACAGAGAAAAATTAATCAACAGAAACCAACCTAGAATTAACAGAAATGGTGGAATTAACAAGCACATTAAAATAGCTATTATAACTATGTTCCATGAGTTCAAGAATGTAGAGAAATAATGAATGGCATACATGCAAAAACATGTTGCTTAAGAATATTATAATAACTGAAAAAATAAGACACAAAAGCCTGCATACTATATGACTTCACTTCTATAATATTCTGGAAAAAGGAAGCTATAGTGACAGAATGCAGTTCAACAGGTGCCAGGAGCTAGGGATGGGCCGGGAATGATTGTTCTTGGCAGTCTGACCCCATCCTTGGAGGGAAGCCCTTCAGAGCCCTTCCTCTGGGAAAGAGGCAGAATTGGAGGTGATATTTTGATCTTTGCTAAGGGATGGTCAGTAAAGAGAAATGGGACTGTGACAACACAGTCAGGTCTAAATCCAGATGTGTCCCTATGGAACCAGTAGATTCCCTTTGCTGCAAGTTCTTCTGAGTTGTGACTATCTCTTGTGATTGAAAGCGACCCAATTGACATAACCTCTCTCACCAGGCAGGACAACACCTTCACTTAGCATTTCAATGCTCTCGTTCACTTACCGGAGAGTGAGATTCCTTCCGCAAGCCCATATGGAAGATACGCAAAAATGATCATCATGCCGAACTCCAAGGAAGGCGTTTTCCTCAAGTCAATATGCTTTAGCACATAAATGAGTGGTCAAGGAAAGAGAATTGAGGGACAGTTGGTGGGAGATCTAGTGAAGTCACAAAACTGCTGCCTTCCAAATATAAACTGAATAATAGATACAAGATTTTGCAACATTCTAAGGTAATAATTGAAAACCTGTCATCATGGATATTTTTCTGTGCAGGGAGACAGTTGTTTTAAGAATCTGATAAAGTGCTGAAACCGGTTTGGCTCAGTGGTAGAGCGTCGGTCTGCAGACTGGAAGGTCCCAGGTTTGATTCCGGTCAGGGCATATATATACCTTGGCTGCGGGCACACCCCCGGGGGGGGGGGGGGGTGTGCAAGAGGCGGCTGGTCGATGTTCTCTCTCATCGATGTTTCTAGCTCTCTATCTCTCTCCCTTCCTCTCTGTAAAATATCAATAAAAAATATTTTTTTAAAAAAGAATCTGATAAAGTAAGAAATGTAAATTCCTGAGACAAATGGTAAGAGGGGGTGGGATTAACATCAACCTAAATTAACTCAGTTAGAAATACTGACTTGGGCCCTGGCCAGTGTGGCTCTGTTGGTTGGGCATCATCCTATGCACTGAAAGGTCACCAGTTTGATTCTCAGTCAGAGCCCATACCTGGGTTGATCCCACTAGGAGGTGTGCAGGAAGCAGCTGATCAATGTCTCACTCTCACATTGATGTTTCTTTCTATTCCCCTCTCTTTCCTCTCTTTCTAAAAATCAATTTAAAATATCTTTTAAAAAATGCTGATCTGGAAGACTGGGAATGTGCCAGGCCTGTGGGGGGCAAAACTGGGGCTGCAGACGGACTGAGGACAGCTCACACTGCCAGGTCCCTTCTGGGCCTTGTTATTCTTTCATCTCTTTTTCCTGCATCGGATGAGATGAACTAATAGGGTTTTCCAGAACTTTGGGGTTCAATACTTCATCAAAGAGCCCTTTTTCCTATTCCTGGAGATTTTCAAACTCATCTGTCAAAGGAGAGCCTTTTACATATTCCAAATATTATTCATATGGAACTCACAGCACCGTTCACCTGGCTTTAGTACAGCAGATGCTTCCCTGACTCTTTTTAAGAAAAAGATAGATATGGAGTAAAGTACTGAGCTGGATAAAGTTTATTTCCTATTCTGTTTGTTGGTACAATATGAGAAGCTGTCAACCAACGCACTAGAGCCTTTAGACTTCTGGACACAAGAATCGAAGGGGAAATTCAACAGGATGGCAGATAAACATGCCTGCCACAGGCAAGAGAGGCTTTTCCGGCCATCTGTGAGACACACTGCTCGTGGAGGAAGGCCAGGTGGCACCGCCCTGAGACACAGGCTTAGGCTAGCACAGAAGTGGTCTGGTGCCCATTCCTGTTAGAACAGGACGGATTTTCTACAGCAATCAAGGTGTCACTGGGCTTCACAAGCCTCTTTCCTTCTCTGGCTGGAAAAGCTTATGGGTAGTTAGGCAAGAAAATCAGTGCAAATAACTTAGATGAGCTCACTTTGAAAGTCTCTTTTCTGGTCCTTTCAGAAAACCTTTCCAGATTTTCTCAATTTGACATTTTCAAAGGAAATTAATTTCCAATTTTTGGAATGTGAAGAGAGACAGCAGAAAATGAAAATTATATGAATGTGGTTATCATTCTCTAGGAACTAAAAAGTCTCCCAAATCAGATCTGATATCCAACAATGTACATGTTTTTTAAGCTTTAAAAAGTGACACCCTAAATTTCACATATTAAATTTAAAAATCCTTGAATTTAAATGAAAGTGCTCCTCAAACCACAACTAAGCATAAAAACCTTCCATCAAACACAACCTTAGACTAAAATTGGTCCCCTTAAGGAATAGGAGAAAATGGCTAACCATGCATATAATTAGGAATAATCCTCTCAGCCACACATGTTCATCATAGTAAAAGGATATTAATGCAGAGATTAAGCCAGTGAGAGTGCCGAGCGCTGCTGAGCCAAAGAACATTTTGAGGAAGTAGCCAAGGGCTTGTAAAAATGTTTGCCACCCACTGACATCTGACATATTTTTTCTTGTTAAACCTTCAGCTGTGCTAGGAAATAGAAGAAAAACAGAAACAAGTTAAAATGTTATAGACAAAGTTATTAGAAATTAACTTAGAACTAAAAATTTATTCCTTGATTATGCTGTCATTCATTCAGTCCATCATTTAGTGACTCACATTTATTCGTTTACCTGCTTTGTTCCAGGTACTAGGCCAGTTTCTGGGGGTTCAGAGATGAGCGCAAAGGCCCTGCCCTTAAGGAGTGCCCCCAGTCTACTGAGGTGGGAACTAATGACCATCTGGGGTAAGGGCAAAGGGCTGTAGAAACACAAAGTGGTGTTGCATAATTAGAAACCCAAGGAGGTGCTTCATAACATATGGCTGGGCTTAGATTTGGGATGCAGAACAATGAGGGAAAGCACCCAGGCAGAGGGAACAACACGTGCAGAGGCAGAGAGCCTGAGAATACCAGCCCATTCTGGGGGCATTCAATGACAGAGGTTCGTATGGATAAAATACAGAAAAAGAATGGGGTGTTTGTGTGGTGGGGACAGTGGCAAGAGGTAAGGCCAGAGCAGCAGGCAGCACAGGAGCTGTGAAGGGCTTTTGATGGACCAGGCGAAGGAGTTGGTATTTCATCCTGAAGGCGCTGGGAGTGTTTCTAGTATGGGGGGATCCTGTGATAAAACTGGAAATTAAGACTGTGGCATGAAGTCAGATTAGAATGGAGCTGCCTAAAGAAGAACCATCACTGGGTACAAGTGTTGGGTACAGAGAGAGTTGGTTTAGGAGGAAAAATTGAAAGAACTTTTCTTTCATTGTAAAAGAACAAAGTAAAACTGTCAGAAGCCATTAAATTCAATTGTTGGTTTCCCCCCAAAGGGAAACCGGTTATGCCACTAAAATGGAGTTATTCTCATTAAATATCCTACACTTGTAGTCTGATCGTACCTTCAGATTGTCTCTTAAATCCACCCACTTCTCTCCCTTTCTGCCCTACTATCTGCTGTCCCATTGCTCTCTCTATACCTCCTTATCTCCCTAGGAACCAACCCATTCTCCATTCAATGCCCTGAAAGATCCCCATAAAATTCACATCTGATCAGGTTATTGGTCTATTCAAAACCCATCAACCATTTCCTGCTGCTTTGTAGGAGGAAGCCTAGTCTTAGCATAACCTTGTTAACAGAGTTGGGGTTCTTAAATTACCCAGGATAGAAATCAACAGGAAGCCCCCTATACCCCACGCTCCCCCCTGAGATATTTGCAGACAGATTTTATTAAGCTTAATGCTCGAGCACAAGGGAGGCAGCACCGAGGAAAGGATGGTCCTCTAAAACGGCTCTGCCTGGCTGCTTTTATAAGTGGGGACAAAGCAGGTTTGCGCCCTAAGGCAGGCTTTTCTAAAACGTCAGGTTCGCAGAATTTCCCATTTCAGGGTGGGGTGGGTGACTTCCTTTTCCTGCTGCGTTGCTTGGTAACTACATCCACACCTGCGCTATTGGGGCAAGATGGTGGACTGCCTGTTACCACCACCCTGGGAAGGTCATATAGCAGTAAAACCTTGATCAATTGTGTGTGGGGGTCAGTAGTTTAAGCAGGCAGTTAGAAGGGAGATACAATCAGTTACTTCTGTGTTTTAGAGTAGAAAGTGGAGGGGTGATGACATTTTTTTCGTTCCTTCTTAACTTGGTTTCCTGGCCCAATCCCTGTGTTGTTTCCGCTGATTCCTCTCCCTGCTATACTTCTTGATTCCACTTTCTCCTCCTTCAGGGGAGGCCCAACTGTGACTGGCACCTCCTTACAGTCACCTTGCATCTCAGCCTCCCTAACTTCCCGATTTGTTTCTCAGAACCCAGGATCAGTGTTACTTCCTCAGGGACCCCTTCACACAGGCCAGCCATTTACAGGCTCTCCACAGCATGTGAAAACTAATCTTTCCATGAGGACCAATCCTGTTTAACTGTCATATGTCCAGGGCCTACGGCAGAGTCTAGTACACAAAAGGCACTCAATGAATTTTTGCTGAATCAGTACACAAAGCGAAGAATTATCAATAGTAATATTCAGCTTCATTATTCAACATTTCATGAATTGGTATATTTTAAAGCAAGATAATCTCTGATAATCTGATAGCTTGATCAAATAACGTCAGGAAGCCTTTCCTGGCAATTCACTGTACAATGTAACATAATAAAGGTTCTGAGAAGTCCTGCAAAAATTTATTTTTAATCTAACTTTTTTTTCACACAAATGTTTTCCAAACTCACTAAAAGTACAATTACCCTCCCTTCTTCCCCACCCCCTGCTACCGCCAATTCCCTTTCTTTCCTAGTAGTAGATCGCAGGTTAATATCCCACCTTGGGGAATGCTGGGATCCAATAAGGGTTCTTACTGGGAAAGTGCTCTTGAAGGGTAAGATCACCCCCAGTTCCCAAATGATCTGTGGGCCACAAGCAGACAGTAAGTATCTGGCCCCCACCCCAGATGACTCCCTCAGATGGTACACCAGATAGTGTCACTGCTTTCTTTTATGGAGAGAAGGCTTGTGCCAATGGTTCCTGAACTCAAGATAAATGAAAGTAGAATTGGACTCTTTCTGGCCTGGTAATTGTCTACATTTTATTTTTTCAGGTCATGTTTCTCTCACCTTAAGAATATAAGACAAGGCTGCTTCGGGTTCCATTTCATGAGCTTAAGCTGTAGCGCATGAAAGAGAACAAAAGGTTTCCTCTACAGCAATTATTTTAAGAATAGATTGTCATAGTAACAAATCAAAGCTAAAACTAATTTAATTAAAGTTAATGTAGAAACAGAAGATACTTCTTAACTTTCTGGCACTATTTTATCAACTCTGTTCAATGGAAAAGCTGCAGTACAGTATATAAGCTATAAGTTCATCAAAATAAAATACATGTAGCCTAGCCGGCGTGGCTCAGTGATTGAGCGTCGGAGGTCACATTTGATTCCTGGTCAGGGCACATGCCCAGGTTGTGGGCTCAATCCCCAGTGTGGGGTGTGCAGGAGACAATTGATCAATGATTCTCTCTTATCATTGATATATCCATCTCTCTCTCCCTCTCCCTTCCTCTCTGAAATAAAAATATATTAAAAAAATAAAATGTAGGTAACCTTTGGTAAGTTCTTCCTACAAAGTAGGCTAAAAACAGGGCAAACAATGAAACAATAAAAGGGCTGGAGTAGAAGAGGAAAGGGTCTCACATTAATTGACATCAGATGCTTATACTTGACTATTCAATCCTCAAATCCAATCCTAGGTGGAGGCTTTATCACCGTCACTTGAGTATGGAGAAACGCGTGGCTCAGAGAGGCGAAAGAACCGACCCAGGACCACACAGCTATCAGTGGCATCTCTAGGACTGGAGCCCAGGTCAGCCTGACTCCAAAATTGGGACTCTTCCCATTATAAAACATCCTTTAGTCCAACATCAGGATTTCTAATGTAGTCTATAATAAAGCTTTTAAGAAAATGCTAACTACCACAGAGTGTAGGCTTAGTAAGGAACCTTATGACAAAGGAAATAAGACAGAATTCAGGTTGCGGAAATTCTATTCTCTAACAGAACACTGGCTGGCTCCTAAAATTCTCATGGTTCATCTCCGACACACTGCCCAGGGCTCTTTTCTTCAGCTGTTTTGACTGTTGGTGACTTTTCTGTTTTCTGGCAAAATTGTTTGGGCTCACGCATGCTAATGAATGCCACAAAATGCAAAGGGCAAGGAAATAGCCCTATGTCAAATAAACACATTTGAAATGATCTTAAATTCATTTCCTTTCCCCAATGACAGTTGATGACTCTCCTTTAATGTCTCAGATACTATCAACAGGGCAGTAATACCAATGAACATTTGAAAAAGATCTGCAGTTTCCAAAGTGGCTTTCACCCAACAGCATCTCCCGAAGGGATGCCTCTATCACTACCTTCTGTGATGGCTGTGAAGAGGAAGGTGACCTGCAACAACTCCCGACTGCGGAAGAGTACGAAGCGGGAGAGTAAGGACTGTCTATGTTGTCTGCAACAATGCAGTCCCAACTCTCATCCCTCAACCGGCTGCTCCATCATTGTTAAACCTAAGTTCTTAGGACTCATCCCATACCAGTCACCAACTTAGAAGCTCTGAGGGTGAGGCCTGGGAATGCTACATTTAATAACATCCCCAGTGGCGCAGATGAGAAGCTCAAAACTACTGCTAAGAGGTAGGTCATAAAAGGGGGATCGCTCTAGACCTTGACAGCATCCCTGGGGCACATCAGGGTTTGTCAGGACAGAAAGATGGAGAAGCGGGTGAACTGATCACTCAGAGGACAAGCAACTGCACACACAGCTGCAAGGAAACATCTGTCCCTTTGTTCCTGGGACCTTTAGTTCTGTCCCTTGAAGAGAGCACACTTACTTGGTCAAGACGATGGAGACTGCATCGTTGAGAATACTCTCTCCAAAAACCAGCATGTTGAGCACTGGGTCTATGTGGAGTGCATTGAAAATGGCAATAGTAGCCACTGGATCGACGGCAGAAATTAGGGAGCCAAATGCAAAACTGTAAAGAAGGGAACAGAAAGGGCAAACTCTGAAACACTCATCACTTGGTCCACATGTTAAAGCATTAAAGCTGGGGAGTGTATCCGATATAACAAATACACACGCTATAGCTGAAGTAATGACAGAAGATGCACTCTTTTTCCCTGTGCTGTCTGTGAATTGAATTTGTGGGTGGAGCAGTGAAGTGCCCACTCTAAGAATTGTTAGGAATGGCCTGATTTCCTGCTATATGTATTAACACTTTGACCAGTGACGGATGGAAGACTTTTGCTTAAATGCATTCAAGTTCCCTGACTTTTTGGTTAGAGCAGTTGGAACCATGATAGCTCAGGGGCCTCCCCCAAATGACCCATGGGCTCCTGGGTCTGACCTCTGTTTTGCCCCTTGCCACCATCTCATATTTGTAACATCTAAAAAATGCCAAGAGCCAGCAGCAACTCTAGGTGCTCCAGAGGATGGGCAGCTTGGCTGGCAGGCACCAGCCCCAGTGCTGCCTCCCACCAGGCCAGCGGCTCTCGTCGACAGTACCAATGAAGGTCTCGTTTCCTCCAACAAATGTGTATGAATGGCCAAATGTGATTCAGGCACTGAAGGTAATAATAGCAGCAAACCTTTCTGTGGCACTTACCATGTCCCAAGCACTTAGGCACTTTACATAGAGTAACTCAGTAATTCACCATAGGAGATGGATCTATTACTGCCCCAATTACACAGGAGAAAACTGAGGGACAATGATAAGGAACTAGTCCAAGGTGGGACAGCGAACAAGAATTCAAACACAGGGCACCTGGCTCAGAGTCACTGCCCCTAACCACACCACTAGATATAGCAATATCCAGAGACAGACCAATTCAGAAATGGCATGTTTACACAGGAAATCGGGGTAATGAGAGAAGAGTACCCTGACAGGGGCCGGGGGTGGGGGACAGTTAGACTGGGTGGTCAGGAAAGGCCTCTGAAGAAATGACTTATCTGAACAAGGACCTGAACAAGAAGTAGATGGCTAGGCCAAGATCTGGGGCAGTGGCAACAGCAAGCTACCTCTGAAGTGGGACTCCCTTGGTTGTCTGAGAAACATAAAGGCAAGCATGGCAGCTGTACAGTGAGGGTGAGGGTGAGGGTGAGAGTGAGGGTGAGGGCGAGGGCAAGGGTGAGTGGCAGGAGATGGAGAGGGTGGCCAGGGAGATCACCCCATGGGGCCTTGTGGGCCACCTGTGGTGTCCGGATGACTCGTTCTCTCAGCAGTTTGTCTGTTTTCTACCTCAGTGTTCCTGAAGCTTCCTATTCCCTCACACTGCTATGCCCAGCACTGCCTTCTTTCTACTCTAGCAGAATGGTCAGCCTGCTCCTTCTATCACACAGGCAAAACACGCAGCCCCAACGTGACAGCCCTGCACGAGGGATGTAAGCCAGAGACTGCCCACCTCTCCTTCCCCCCTCACCAGCCTGCAGTCTGTGAAGGAAGAGATAGCCCTGTCCACTCCACCATCAGCAGCGACCCTGATTGGTCACTGGACTCAGGCTCAGGGAGAGGGGTGCTGGCGGGGGGAGATGCTCGGCTGCCTTCCCAGTAACAATTCTGATTTCCTGGGAGTTCCCTGTGAGTTTGACTCAGAGGAATTCTACCAGGAGAGCCTGCTCACCTCAAGCCTCTGGATGCCAAAAGATGGGCTCAGCTCAGAGCCAGTTCCCAGACTTACTGTCCTCACAGAAGCTGTCACATGTCTTCTGAGCTGTGACCTTACCTGCCTCTCGCCTTCAGTGAGTGGCAGGGTGAGTACTGTGTTCAGTCATGGGTATATTCCCAGGAGTGGTACTGAGCATGGCCCAGAGAGGTGTGTGGAGAGTGGGTGGAGGGAAGGACAGGTAATGCCACCAAACAACTGCCCTGTCTGGCTGGTAGCTGGCCTTGAAGCCCTTGTGCTGCAAACCAGGCTCAGACCTTCTCATTTCCTTTTATCCCCACTCTCATCACTCATGCTGACATCGCAGGGGCCTTGAAGGAAGAAGAATGACTAACAAGTGTATTCTGAAGTGGTGGGTGGGGTGGGGGGAGAGTTCTGGGAGCCTCGGGTGGGATGTGTGATGTGTGCTGACTTTGCTCAGCTCAGCTGGCCCCTCTCTCCACCCTTCAGTGTAGTGCAGCAGAGCAGATAGGTATGGTTCTCCCTCCTGAACACCCATGCACCCTGGTTTTGGTAATAGCACCCCAATTTTCCTTTCGGGAGCCAATTCCCCTTCTCTCCCTTCATTCATGTAGTTGCATTGGGCATCTGGGAGTGCATAGGGGACCCAGGCTTGGTGAACAAGGACCATCACCAGGCATTTTACCACGTCATGGGGAATTAGGTTGGCCCTTTGGCAGGGATGGCTGAAGGGTGATGTGAGCCCAGAGCCATCAGTGTAGGCACATGGAGTGAATGTGCCCAAGGATAAAGTGGATCAGGGACTAGCTGAGCTGAGACAGCAGAGAAGAGATTCCTGACATTGTGATGGCCATGTGGGTGTCCACTGTACAATGTCCACCTTTGCTGTATGTTCATAATAAAGGGTTGGGGGAAATGCTTTGAATAAATTATATAACACATTTAGCTTTGGTTGGGAATCTAAATTGGGGCAGGGCATTTCCAACAGTGACTATGAAAAGTCTGAATTATGAACTGCCTGAGTCATCAAGAGGCCTGAATCTAAGGGGTCATGTGACCTTGCCATCAGTTGCTCCATTTCACACCTTCATGACCCAGTTTTTTAAAAGATCAGAAACTAGAAGTTCAACTTAAAAGTGTGTTTTCTTGATTCTATCATCTCAAAGGATAGCAACATCAAAAAACCAAAAAGGAAATAGTCTGGGCTGGTGAAATAATTCAGGGTGCATTAAAGAGTAAAATATCTCTCAAGCAGAAATAACACTAAAATAGAGTGTAACAAAGTTTTAGGTTTAATGCAGAGGTCTGTGGGTCCCATGTTTGACTCGCATGGTGTTTTAAAGAAATGGATAAATTGTCAACATTTGAAAAGCAGAAAATTCCCTATTAATATCTAAAAATCTGGTCTCTTTTGAAAAAAAAAACTTTTAAAAATATATTTTTATTGATTTCAGAGAGGAAGGGAGAGGGAGAGAGAGGTAGAAAGATCAATGATGAGAGAGGATCATTGATTGGCTGCCTCCTGCATGCCCAACACTGGGGATTGAGCCTGCAACCCTGGCATATGCCCTAACTGGGAACTAAACTGTGACCTCCTGGTTCATAGGTCGATGCCCAAAGAGAGCCACGCCAGTGCAGTGAAAACAATTGTTTAATATCTTGTAATTCTGAGCCCATAATGGTGATTACTAGGAGGAGCTGAGAAGCGGCTGTTCCTTTCAGACAGTGCTCTCTGGTTCCCTGTCGCCACCTGGCCTATGGAATGCTCTGACAGGCCCTACAGCCATATGGGTCTGCAACTGCGGCTAACCTTTGCAGAACACTCCCCAGCGGTGGGACAGTCATTTTCCACAGGAAACAAAGGGTCTGCACCCATAGGAAGAAACTCTACCTGGCTGTTATTCTGCTTGTCAAGGAACAATTATCTTACTCTTCTTCCCTAAACATCCCAATCATCTGCCCAATTCAATTTTATGAGGATTTACCAATAATTTTCTGTGTCTCTAACCAGTTGCCCCCAAACAGGTTGAAGGACAGAACACTGGGACCTCTTCCTTTATTTGGATTGGGCTTGGGGCATTTCTTTCTTTCTTTTTTTAAATATATTTTATTGATATTTTACAGAGAGAGGAAGGGAGATAGAGAGCTAGAAACGTCGATGAGAGAGAAACATCGACCAGCTGCCTCTTGCACACCTCCTACCGGGGATGTGCCCACAACCAAGGTACATGCCCTTGACCGGAATCAAACCCGGGACCTTTCAGTCCGCAGACCGACGCTCTACCACTGAGCCAAACCGGTTCCGGCAAGGGCTTGGGGCATTTCATTTCACTGGCAACATACCTACAAAATGCAGGGCACCAGTTCTGTTTTATTTCCAGTTCTTTATGGAATAGGAATGTGACTTTTGCTACTTGTTTATATATCAAAACTATCCTACAACCAAAGCTCTGAAATTTATGTCCCTGGGAGAAAAGAGATTGGACTTAATGTTATCAGAGGCACACTGCCCATGAAAAGGGCTCCGAGATTCTAGTCCCCAAGGTGCTGCTAAAGGCTGAAAGCTCTGGCTGACGGGATGGGAGGGGCCGAGAGCTCCCTCTTCCTGGCTCCCCAGCTGTGCCTCAGGACAGAACCAAGTGCTGTGGATGCAGAAACAGAGCAGGGCTGCATCCTCACTGGACTTTCAGAGCGGGGAAACCAACTGAACTCTGCTTGTGCACTTTTTCAGCACTAGATCTGGCACCATCTGAGAGACAGCTGCCTACGTGGCCTCTTGCTAAGCTAATAATGGAAGTTCCTGGACTGGGCTCCGAGGCAGCAGCTCTGAGAGCTCACTGGAAGTAATTTCAGAATGAGAAGGACATGCACAATAGAGCCCTTGGCCCCCTCTGCTCTCCCAATGGACCCCCACCCAATTTAATGGAAATTCAGAGCAAAGAGATTCACACCTCACTCCCCACTTCATCCCTAATAAATCAAAGAAAAGACAACTTCTATTGTGGCCATTGAAAAGATATAAATCCAGGTGAAGAGCATTCTTAACCATAAAACTGGGGCAGCATGTGGTGTGTGTGTGTGTGTGTGTGTGTGTGTGTTTGGGGGGCAGTTAACTCATGAGTTATTCCTTCCAGAGCTCAAACTAAATTAATAGTTTCAATGTTCTGCTTAGGGATCTTCAAAATTTCCTCAATTATTTAAAAAAATATTTAAAAAATATTTTAAAAATTTTATTGATTTTTCACAGAGAGGAAGAGAGGAGGGATAGAGAGTTAGAAGCATCAATGAGAGAGAATCAGAGAATCATTTATCATATGCCTCTTGCACACCCCCTACTGGGGATGTGCCCGCAACCAAGGTACATGCTCCTGACCAGAATCTAACCTGGGACCTTTTAGTCCGTAGGCTGACGCTCTATCCACGGAGCCAAACTGGTTTCGGCTCCTTGATTATTTTTGATTAATTCCAGGGACCCGAATTAATTCAGAATAGATTCTACAGAGAAATCATCAGCAAAACAAAGAGAGAAAAAGAACAGAGAGGTACCACAGCCAGGAAGTAATATGGAGAGCACTTTTCAAAAGTAGTCACCATAGTGTTAGAGTCTGAAAGATTTACCTGTCTGTCATGTTGAGTTTAGAGATTACATCAGCCTGTAAAATAAAACACACAAACACACAGACACAAAAAAATCCCCTGGAGAACAGCCAAGAAGATTAAAATATCCATTAGTGCTTTATCACAAATGGATAAGGACATTCATCTTCAGTCCTCAAACCACTTGAACATTTTTAAAAAGTCCCAAGTTTTAGTATAAACGTGCAGCTGATTATCATACAACTGAAGTATGGCAAAGAATGCTATGTTTTTCAAGCCAAATTCAGTACAGTTTTCTTCTCTAAAGTTTATTACCATTTGGTACTAGAAGCTGGGCAATGAAGAAGGTTGCAGGACAGCAGGGAAGGTGAAATCAGATGGAATGGGCTTTAGCCTACAGCCATCAGAGGAAGGAAGCACATCTGATACAAATAGGAGAAATCTGTCACCCAGCTGTCTGCACCTCAAACTTTACAGAACTGGGGCAGGTAAACTTCCTGCTACCGACCATAAAGGAAAAGAACTGACCTGCACAAATGTGCATAATGCAAAACCACAACAGATACTACCTTCCTCGGTGGGTCTGATTTGAATGAATTCAAATAATTTGAACCCCAAACACCCAATTGATGATACTGGGAACTGGTTTAGCAATGGTGGAAAATCCAGAGATGAGTTAGAATTGATTGAACATATTCAGAATCATCTGTAATTTTTGAAACACAAATATACCTAACAACACAACTGATATTGTTATAATCTGAAGACCTTGGTGGTATCTAGTCTGCTTTATTTTTAGGAATTCCAAAGTAAGACAATATTGGTTTGCTAGTAAGAACAAACAAATACTTTTGAGGATTATGGGAAAAATTCACTCAAATTTAGACATTAAAGCTCTTTGAGGACATTGAGTTGAAACACAAGTTTAACATGACTTTTCTGTGCCTCATATAAGCCTGGATTTCCTTCCAGTGGAGCATTTACCTTGAATGTGAACCCCATGCCCCATGAGGTGTCTCTATCCCACCTCCCTGCACTAGCTCTAAGAATGTAAGATTTTCAAAATTTTTCAGATGGTTTTTCTTACCTGACCCAGAAAATAAATTCCTCCACCTACTACAAAAGCAGAAATTGCTGTACCAAAAACAGAAAACAAGGTGATGGAACCAATATTTTGAAAGAAGTTACCCTGTTTGAAAGAGCAGAAATTAGAGAAATGGTTAGAAAAACTGGTCTAGACAATGAAAACATGGCCCCCACACCTGGCCCTCCTGACATGCTTGGTTCTCTGTGAAGAGCACCATCGCCCACTCTGTTTGGCAAGTTGGGAACCTGGGAGTTTTCTCACATGCCTACATCTAATACAGAGCCTGTGGCTTTTATCTTCCCCATGACATCCCATCTCTATGCTTCTCAACATTGTCATCTCCACCGCCCTTGCCCAAGCCACCATCATCTCTTCCCAGGACCACTGTAATAGCTTCTAGCAACTCAACCATTCCTGCCTGGCTCCTTGTCTTCCAAGGGCTTCCAGAATGATCATTGCAAAAGACCAATCTGATTGTGCTACCTTCACTCTGACCCTCACTTTCACTCGAAATGCAGCTAAAACCCAACCCAAGCCAGGATGGTCCCACCCTCTGTGAAGACCTCTAACTCTCTCCTCTTTATTTTCTGGATGCCAGTCACACTGGTGGTTTTTTGTTCTTCAAATGTACTGTGCTTCCTGGGTTTAAACCACTCTTCCTTCCTCTTTGCTTGGTGAACTCTAATCACCCTAAGTTCTCAGGACACTCTTCCTGAGGGAAGCCTTCTCAGATGTCTGTCTTTCCCGCTAGGCTGCAGACTCAATAGGGCCAATGACCACATCTGCTTTTGTATAATGTCACTGAAATAATGGTTGTCAGATGCAAGATGGCCAGTTGAGCAGGTACTGAGGAACCAATTGTATTTCATGTCTGATCAAAGTCCAAAGTTTATACAATCATAACTTTTTGTTTAATTAAGAAAAGGTACATTACTATAAAGAATGTTAAGACAGTAGATTATACTATCAGAAACTCCTTTTTGCTTTCTAGATATTTTAAACAATTCTATTTCACTCTATCAACCTCAAATGTAAATGTGACAGATAAAATATATTTCCATCTATACTCTATGGCATTTAAGAGAAAATATTTGAGTCTGAGAGCATAGTAGCATCTTTTACATTTCCATAAAATTAAGAAAATTAGCTGTTTATTAGAATCCTGTGGACCCACTCAGGAGCAACACCAGGGAACACTGATGACCCCTTGACTGTGAGTGTGGACAAGGGATCTCATCTTTTTGCTAAGGAGCTGTCAAGCCATAGACAACAGGGACTGACATTTTAAAGCTCACTTCAAAAGGATATGCTCAGCTTAACCCTGACAACTCACTAATCCTGTCTCCTTCAGGAAGTTTCTTTGCTTTATTCATTGTGATTTTGATTTGGCTGCCCATAATCTGGCTTTCAATTACTTTGCTTGGCATATCAATACTTAGCACACAGGAACTTTCAAATAACTTAAGTCAAACACAATGATTTTTTTTTTCTAAACAAAAGACTTTCATCTATGAGTTTTTCTTTGCAAAAAGCTTCTTTACCTTATTTTAAAACTAGAGGCCCAGTGCATGAAATTTGTGCACAGGTAGCATGCCTAGGCCTGGCTGGCGATCAGGGCTGATCTGTGGGGTGACCGGCAGGGCAATGGGGTGGTGGGGGGGGGAGGGACCCACTGGCACCTGTCTTGGCTGGCCTGGAGCCTGCGGGCTGGGGGTAGCTCCTACATTAAGCATCTGCCCCCTGGTGGTCAGTGCTTGTCATAGCGACCGGTTGGTTGATTTGCATATTAGGCTTTTATTATATAGGATAGATTAAATTAAATCTTGGTCTGTTTATAGGGAGCTAATTCTGATAAATATATGTAGTTGGTTAATATTAATCTAGATATTGAAAATTTGCCCAAATACAAGTTACCACACTAGAAGAACTTCCCTTTGTTATACAAAGTGAATTTATCTGTTTCTGACATACTTATTGTTCTATCCTTTATATGATATTAATAATTTAAAGAGCTAATACCTGCCTACGTAATGCATATCAACTTAGAATAGTCTTACTGAATTTTCAATTCCAAGTACAAATTTACATTAGCAAATATAGCAATATTAAATTAAAACATTCAGAGTTAACTTCCTATCTTCTTTGGTGGAAGGTAAGAAGTAGACAGTCTCTGAATTCACATTTCCAAATCACATTGGTGCCTTTCACATAAATTATCACATTCTCTCCTGGAAAGCCATCTTCAAAGAAATTATTATTGTTTTTTCCCTCAATTGAATTTATTTGGGAGGGGGGACAACACTGGTTAATAAAACTATATAGGTTTCAGGTATACAATTCTCTAATACATCATCTGTATATTGTATTATGTGTTCAATATCCCAAGTCAAGAAATGATTTTTAAAAAAATTATTTTCCTCATATTTTTAACATGTTTATTTTCCTTCCCTCAAAAAATTAGAAAATAAAACTTTTCAAGCTCTAACATAGTAAGCAGTGTTATGTTTTTAAGTCAAAAATCAAATCTATTTCCTCAAATTTGTTTTGAAACATTTTCATAATCTGCTGATAGTACTTTTAAGATTTATGAAATGAAAGAAATTAAGAATAAAAATATTGACCTTTAATTTCTCCTTGCTTGTTTTCTTTTTTAGCAATTACCTGATGTCAGTAATGGTTTATAAGACTTGGGAATTTTTTTTTTTTACATTAAATTTCCTTTTCACATTTTAGATGGATAGATGTACAATAAAATACTCCCGGCTGGTTTTTTCCAGTGGTTAGAACATCAGCCCATGAATCAAAGGGTCTTGGGTTCGATTCCTGATCAAGGAAACATATCTGAGTTGAGGTTAGTTCTCCAATCCTGGTTGGGGTGCGTGCAGGAGGTAACCAATCAATGTGTCTCTGATGATGATGTTTCTCTCTCTCTTCCTCACCTCCCTCCTTTCCACTATCTCTGAAAATTAATATTTTAAAAAATCATCTGGTAAGGATTAAATAATAATAAAATAACAATTTAAAAATTCTGAACTGAACATCTTAGAATATTTTTGCTTTGGTACCCAGGTGAAAAATTAGAGATTAATTTGCATGTTTTAACCAAAAGTTTCTTGACAAATTTAACTCTTTCTTATGTTATTGTTCATACTACTACTACTAGTAATATTAATATTAGTAATAATAAGTATTATGAATAATAAGAAGCACTACAATTTATTTAATATAATGGGTGGTGCTTTGCACATATTCTTTCATCTAATGTAAATTTATTCTTTTTAAAAAATATATTTTTACTGATTTCAGAGAGGACAGGAGAGGAAGAGAGAGATAGAAACATCAATGATGAGAGAGAATCATTAACTAGCTGCCTCCTGCACACCCCCTACTGGGGATCGAGACTGCAACTTGGGCATGTTCCCTTGACTAAAATCGAATCCAGGACCCTTCAGTATGCAGACTGATGCCCTATCCACGGAGCCAAACCAGCCAAACCAGCGAGGGCTAGTGTAAATTTCAAAGCAACCTGAGAGGTAGGGTTTTGGTTTTGGTTTTTGTTTTGAATTTCTGCTGTACCCTAAAGCAATCCATAGGGGGCAGCACATGATTAGATCTAGGTCTCTGGCTCCAAAGCCCAGGCTCTTTCCTCTTTCCAATGGTTAGCCAAATCTTAGTCCTTTCAACCTTCATAATGTTTTTTTTTACCATACTCATAAAATAACCTTTTTATTACTAACATTTTAAATTGAACCATGTATTTTAAAACTTAAATATATTTACATTTAAAGAAAACTTATAGGCAAAGAAAAAAAAAATGCACACACAAAAAACTAGCTAAAAAGTGAACAACTCCCGCCCGGCAGAAAGAGCCCCACTGGAAGCTGGAGGAGACCAGACGTTATAAGGCACAGCAGGGAACCGTGCAGGGGCCAGCGGGGCCACTCTTAAGGGTGGAGCCCAGAAGCCAAGGACGAGCAGAGAGATGTAGGAGTGGGGGAATGTGCCTGAAGGAGTAAGAAGATGGTGCAGAATGATGGGGCTCCAGGCTGTGAAGAGTAGCCGGACCGGGAGCAGGGGGAGGTGGGGAATACGAGCTGGGAGTTGAGGTCCAGGGTAGGGTACTGAGAGGGGAGATACGGAAGGATGAAGGAGCCTAAGGAGGGAGAAGGCCGCACATGATGAGCTAAGAGAATCAATAGGCCCAGAGTATATGTCCCTGTTCACCCAGGACACATTCCATCCTTTTAACATGTGCTAGTCTGTGTCCAATAAGAAGAGTCATCCGTGTACCACTATATATCACTTTGGCCATCTTCCTAGGAAAATCTCCCTTCTATGGAATACACTAGTTTAATAAGCCACACTGCCTGAAACCATGAAAGCAGCCCACTGACCATGTCTCTCCTGTCCACAAGTCAGGCTGTCCAATCCAGCTTTTACCCTGCATACCCAGGATGTGTAACGGAGACACCACCGCTAAATCAACAACCAAGCTTCTAAGGAGCTTGCCTTACCAACACAGGAAGCCATCCAGACCAAAAACACTAATATGTGCCTGAGTCTTACCTTGTGTAGTGAATATCCTGACTCAAATATAATAGGTGGAAGCAATAGAAGGAAAAACATATTTGGACGAAACATTTCTTCTTCCTGTAAACATAAAACGGGTATTTTTAGAGGCATGGCATTTGTATAACTAAGAACTAAATCCACCAATGAAGAGCCCAAGTAATTCTTCTCTCAGGCCTGGCCCAGTGAAAATATACCATGCTTAAATAACTACCTGATAAAAACAGCCAAGCAGGAGAACAGACAAGAAAATAAAAATAATGCCCCACCATAAAAAAAAAAGGTGTATCTAACAATGTAGGACAGCCCTAGCTGTTTGGCTCAGTGGATAGAGCGTCAGCCTACGGACTTGGTTCCAGTCAAGGCAAATGCCTGGGGTGTGGGCTCAATTCCAAAAGCAGCTGGATTCCCCCTCATCATTTATGTTTTTATCTCTCTCTCGCTTCCCCTTCCTCTCTGAAATCAATACCAAAAAAAAAAAATTTTTTTAAAGTAGGATAAGTGAGTTTAAAAGGTGACCAGCAAAAGAAAAGGCAGAATGAATCACTTCTAAACACACCATAGTATGCTTTTTATCCTTTACTAAGGAAAGAAAATTAGTTTTAATGTAGAAAACTTTTCAATTCAAGCAGAACACTTTCAAAAACAAGTCCACAAATTGGAACCCTCCAGGATAAAGGCAGTGGTAAGCCCTAAAACAATCTGCTGAGAGGAAGAGTAAACCCTCTACGTGTCTATGACAGCTCCACCTTCTCTCTGTCTATCACAGACAGCTCTGCCATTTTCCTAAATCTGACTGAGATAAGAGTCCCCTCCTGATGCCCTCACAACTTGGGACATGGCTATCAAGCCAGTCCCTCACTATTCTTCCAGATTCAAATATTAAGTGCAATTATGAAAACTGTTTCTAGATATTGCCATCTTTGGTGGAATGAAATAATAGTTGGATTTTCTATACTAACATATTTCTCTAATTGTTGGTGGATTTGGGGAAAACACATATTGGTCTTCAAGCCCAAAATGACTACATGTAATACACAGTCTATAAAATATTGCAAAATTAGGCCATTTTTCATATGAAAATTTCTATGCCACAATCTTGACAGTCTGGTTTCTTGTCAAAATTATCTATTCAAAAGAATAACTAAATGTATTCTTAAAAATGTACAGCTGTTACCATAAAGACTAAAATAGCATTTAAGAAAGGCTCAAAATAGAAGCAAGTGACTTCTGATTAAGTCTTAAAATAACTCCCTGTACAACAAGCTCATGACTCAGGCTGGGACCACGTGAAAAGAAACGGGCTGATCTCTGGGTCTGTGGGGCACCAATTCTCGGGATCTGTGCAGTGGAGCCACCATACAGATTCTTTTGGAGTTTCAGAAACCAACCCTTCCCTGGGGAAAAGGAGAACCCGCCTACAATGGATTTCATAGTGGCCTCCAGCCCCAATTCATGTTCACCTGGAACCTCAGGATCTGACCTCATTTGGAAATCAGGTCTTTGCAGATGGAATTAAGGGAAGGATCCTGGTGAGGTCATTCTGGATTAGGATGAGTTCCAAACCCAATGACTGTTCACATTAGGGATAGAAAAGGACACTCAGACACAGAGAAGGCCGTGTGCAGATGGACTAAGGCAGAGACACAGCCAAGGAATGCCTGGGCCACCAGAAGCTAGAAGAGACAGTGAAGGCTTTCCCTGGGAGCCTGGATTATGCTCCCTAAGGCTCTACCAACACCTTCATTTCAGATTTCTAGCCTCCAGAACAATGAGAGAATAATCTCAGTTATGTTAAGTCACCAAGTTTGTGGCAATTTGTTACAGTAGCCACAGGAAATGCATCCACCACTTTACGGTGATTAGTGCATCAGAAAGGTCCCTGTTTCCTTTCGGCAACATCTCCCCCCAAATAGTCTGAGATGATTTTCGGTGGCACTTGAGAAATGTGTTTGTCAAATACCACTGACCCTGCAGATTGAGAAAGTCAGCTCTTTTTTTTTAAAAATATATTTTTATTGATATTTTACAGAGAGGAAGGGAGAGAGATAGAGAGCTAGAAACGTCTATGAGAGAGAAACATCGACCAGCTGCCTCTTGCACACCCCCTACTGGGGATGTGCCCGCAACCAATGTACATGCCCTTGACCGGAATCGAACCCGAGACCTTTCAGTCTGCAGACTGACGCTCTACCACTGAGCCAAACCGGTTTCGGCCGAAAGTCAGCTCTTTTGGATTCTTTTTCAATCCCAGTTAAGTCAAAGCCATCTCAGTCTGGTGCAACAGTGAGTACAGCCTCTCTCCAGTGTGCTGACCTCTTTTTGACAGAATGGACCTTAGAGACTTCAGTATTCCTTTTTTTTTCTTCTTTTAATCATGTTTATAAAAATGAAATTGGTTTTCCACTTAAAACAGTAATATGATGTCTCCTTTAAAATAAAGTTCATTGCGGCATTATGTACAACAGCCAAAAGGTAGAAACAAATCAAGGGTCCATCAATAGATGAATAGATAAAGTATGGTATAAACCTACATGGAACATCATTTAGCCATAAAAAGAAAGGCAATTCTGACATATGCTACAACATGGATGAACCTTAAAAACAACATGCTAAGTAAAATTAGTCAGACACAAAGGGCTAAATATTATATGATTTCACTTACATTTGGCAACTAGAATAGGTAAGTTCATAAAGACAGAAAGTATAATAGGGCTACTAAAAACAAAATCAAACAAAAAAAAAGAACAGAAAGTAGTGAGGTCCCAGCCGTTGTGGTTCAGTGGTTGAGCATCAATCTATGAATTAGGAGGTCACAGTTCAATTTCGGGTCAGGACACATTCCAGGTTGTGGGCTCAATCCCCAGTAGGGGGCATGCAGGAGGCAGCTGATCAATGATTCTCTCTCATCATTGATGTTTCTATCTATCTCTCCCTCTCCCTTCCCCTGTGAAACCAATTTTTTAAAATTATACACACACACACACACACACACACACACACACACACAAACACACACACATATTTATATAAAATAAATTAAGGAGGAGGGAATGGGAAATTGTTTAATGGATTGAGTTTTCACTAGAATGATGAAAAAGTTCTGAAAATAGTGGTGATGATTATACAACATTGTGACTGTATTTAATTCTACTGAACTGTACAATTAAAAATTGCTAAAATGGTACATTTTATGTTATGTATATTTTGCCACAATAAAGGTTTAAAAACATTGCTACAAAAATGTATATAAATTAAAAAATCAATTGATTTAGAGAAATATATTGAACCTACGACAATACAGGTAGAATGCAGGAGAGACAGCCTGAAAATAGAACTTCATGGAGAAAAAAACACACCAAGCTTCTTGCTTTTCTTATCTCCATTTGCTCCTTGCAGCATCCAGGTTCCAAACAGGTGTTCGCCTTCCTGCTTTGGCGTTACACAAACACTGGTCTTGCAGGAAGCCTGCCTCTAGCAGCCCCGTTAGAAACCTTGCCCTTTTCTGAGGTTAAGCATTGGTTGCCTGGATGGCTCTGCAGGCACTTAATTCATCACCCAACTTTGGCTCACTTGTCTGTACTTTTAAATGTATTACTATTATTTTAACTTGACACATCTGTAAAAATAAATCCACTAACACTGAAGCATATTAAACTAAAAGTGCGAGATAACCTGTACTCCTCTCCTCTCACTACTCAGAGCAGGGGTCACAACTCAAAGGTTTCCAGGGGCCACATGGTGCTACCAGGGGAGCAGCTGCCCCTCGGTGCCTTGAATCTCTGCTGTTAAGAGAGCTGCTTTTTCAAGAGAAGCTAGGAGTTCAGATTTTTATGTAAAAATTCCAGGATTTTATATAAATTAGTAATATTTAAATATAGAACAACTTTAAATTGTTTTTAAATCAATTTAAATTTTGATCAACTGCATTTAAATCAAGTGAAACAAAATGTGTTAGGTACCGTTCAGGCTCTGACAAGCCTAGGAGAAGAGAAAGGGTTCGAATCTGTACCCCACGGCCTCGGACTAGCCTCGGCAGGGATGGTTCAATTTAACAAGTTGCAGGAGGCAGAGATACTATTCACATGTGCTCCAGTGGGGCCTGCCCAGCCTCAGCTCAGCTGAGGGGGGTTCTATTCTATTAGAAGCTGAATATATACTTGAGAATTTATTTAAACATACATTTCCTGAATATTATGTATAACAATTTCAAATTGTGCTTCACACAATGGTCACATGGCTTGTTTTAGAAAGTTTATACACTACAGCACAGTCGCCAAACAGTGGTCTGCAGACCACTGGTAGTCCATGAGGTCCGAAAGGTTGGCAACCACTGCTCTATAGCTTAGCAGGCAGATTAACCCCAGGGGAGCTCAAATGTGATAAATTTTAATCATTCAATTCTTTAATATTTTGAAATGGACCTTATTTCCATTCACAAATTCAATTTTGTAGCACACTTGTTAATTTCTCAATTTGAATGCTCAAGTTTAAGTTTAAATTCAATTTTCAATTAGTCCTTATGCCACAAGATGATGCTCACTCTCTAATGACCACTGTGCAAACACAAAGGCATGGGCATCCACAGACTGAGGCCAGCATGGTGCCATGGAGGAAATATAGAATATACAGGGTCAGAGGGTGTGGACACATGACTCAACTCAGCCACTTTCTAGTTCTGTGACATTGGACATATCCCAACTTCTCTGGTCGTTATTTTCCTCAACTGTAAAAATGGGGTGATGATAATACTCAATCTACCTCCCATGGGTATCATAGAGACAGCATAAGCTATAGTTTGTAAAGCATTCTGCAAGCTCTACAATGTTGGACAAATATGTTTTATTATTCTCAGCTGTGAGAATAGAATAAATTGGGAGTTACCAATGTTGTTTAATATTTAACACTAGTTAGAGCCCTGTCTAGTGTGGTTCAATTGGTTGGAGTGTACACCAAAAGGTGGCAGGTTCAATTCCCAGTCAGAGCATATACCCAGGTTTTGGGTTCGATCCCTGGTCGGGGCATGTGAGGGAGGCAACTGATCGGTGTTTCTCTCTCTAAGGTTAAATAAATAAATAAATAAAATAATGCTAATTAGAGCCTTCCCTTAAGATTATAAAAAATGTGCATAAATAACGTAACATTGAGTGCTCCATGTTAACTTGAAACAGACACATGCTGCCAAAACCGGTTTGGCTCAGTGGTAGAGCGTTGGTCTGCGGACTGAAAGGTCCCAGGTTCGATTCCGGTCAAGGACATGTGCATTGGTTGCGGGCACATCCCCGGTAGGGGGTGTGCAGGAGGCAGCTGGTTGATGTTTCTCTCTCATCGACATTTCTAGCTCTCTGTCTCTCTCCCTTCCTCTCTGTAAAATATCAATAAAAAATATTTTAAAAAAAAGAAACAGACACATGCTTTTAAAAAGCTAAGTTGTAAAGGTATCAACCCTAATCTAATAGAATGTTAAATAAATTAATGTGATAATATAAACTTCATTGATAAGAAAGCCACCATAACTATCAGTGATGCTAAAATTAAAAACAACCAACCCCCCCATAATTACGTTAAAAATGAACCTACCTTCCAATTTGCCAGTTTTTTAAACTCTATAATTTTTATAACTGCTCCCATGAGAATACCTGGAAGAGAAAATGTAAGTTTAATATAAATTTAAGGTATGAGAAAGATTAGTCAGGTTTATTATTCTAGAGAAAGTGAGTATTATTGTCTTTAAATGGCTTTTATGAATTTCTGCAAGTTCTATGTCTGAAAACACAAGAATGGAATTTAGTGTGAAGTTTTATGAATTACATGAGCTTCTCACTTGCATCTCAGGCAAACATACTATCATGAAGTCTACAGACATCTTAGGGGAGAAACAGCTTTACAAAATAGGACCCAGGAACAGTTTGCCTGACACAGAAGATTTAACACCTTTCATTTTTCTATATCCACCCATTTTCAATGAGAAATGGGAGAAATCTTACAAGCCAACTTTGCCTCTTAGTCCTACCATTTTCAAAACTGAATCCAAGATCACTTTCTCAGACTCAGATGGCAGCCCAATGTAGAGTATTTAGTCAGAGATAAAACCAAATGCTGAAAATAAGTAAAAATTATCTGAAATTTCCTGGAACAAAACAGACGATTTAAGTTCAGGCATGTTTCCATAAAGCTGACAGTTTCATTACTCTCTCATATAATAATTCTCAAACAAACATCACGGGTACAATTTATGACTGCTGTGTTATTCACGAGGTAAATGATTCTCAACCCTGTTGGCTCATCAGAATCACCATGGGAGCTTTTTATAAAATTGAGTCACCAGAGCTGAACCCCAGACCCACTGAATCACAATCTCTGGTAGGGGGTGACACAAAACAAGTCTGAAGACCATTGTCATAGACACTTAATGACAGACTCCCTTTTCCCCCATCAAATACAGAAAACTGAAGAAACAGACCTTTTTGAGAGGGGAGAGAAGACAATACAAGGACAAAGAAGTTTATTGAGAAAAGAAGCTGTACTAACACAAATTGTCATGGAGAAGGAGGGATTTGAGGTGAAGAGAGATGAGCAATTTTAACTTTTTAAACCTCTATACTATTTGAATTGTTATATATTATTAAAAGAGTAATAAAGTTACTTTGAAAGAGAGACCAAGACAAAAGAAATCTGAGTGATAAAGGGAACCGATGACCATATTTGCAGAACAGGAGCCCACTCCAGCTAGAGTTCTCCAGTTGCTTCTTTTTCCTTATCTCTTCAAATTGTGTATACATTTTAAGGAGTTTTATATAAATTTTTATCAAGTAACTAGTTCATTAATACTCTTAAAATGTTATAAAAAAACAAAAGTCCCATTCCTTCTCTTCCTGCCCCAAGGTAACCAACCATCGTGACAGGTTTGATAAATATTCTATCAGACCCTTCTCTATCCCCTTATTTATATTTAAACATATAGTCCTGGTGTGTGTGTGTGTGTGTGTGTGTGTGTGTGTGTGTGTACACAAGGCACACCTATGTGTATTTATATAAAATTTATGGTGCTGTAATGTATCTTTCTACTATTTGCTATTTTGCTCAGTGCTAAGTCTTGATCTCTATATAAAAATAGACCAGGAATCATTACATGCAAATCTGCCTCATTCCTTTTAACAGTTCTACAGCATAGCATAAAAATACCACAGGTTGAATAGATATTTCTGCAAAGGAGATACACAAATGGCCAACAAGTACATGAAAAGATGCTTAACAACATTAGTCATCAGGGAAATGCAAATCAAAACCACAATGAGATACCTCTTCATGCCCACTAGGATGGTTATAATTTTCAGAAACACAGAGAAACCGGAACCCTCATACATTGATGGTGGGAATGTAAAATGGTGCAATTGCTGTGGGAAACCAGTTTGGCAGTTCCTCCAAAAGTTAAACTGAGTTACCACAGGATTCAGGAATTCCACCAAGACAAGTGAAAGCATACTTTCCTACAGAAACTTGTATATGGATGTTCATTGACAGCATTATTCAAAATAGCCCAAAGGTGGATACAACCCATATGTCTATCAAGTGATTAATGGATAAAAAAAAATGTGGTATATCCGCACAATGTAATATTATCTGGCAATAAAAAGGAATGAAGCAGTAATTCATGGTGCAATGTGGAGGAATCTTGAAAACATGCTAAGTACAAGAAGCCAGGCATAAAAGGCGTATTTTATGATGCATTTAAATGAAATATCCAGAATAGGCAAATCTATAGAGTCAGAAATGATTGCCTAGGATTGAGGAGTAGGGCTTTGGAGTTAATAGCTACAGGGCGTGAGGTTTCTTTATAGGATGATGAAAATGTTCTAAAGTCAATTTTTAGAACAGTTGCTCAATTCTTTGCCTATACTAAAAAACACTGAATTATACAGTTAAAATGGGTAACGTGTATGGTATGTGAACTTTATCTCAATAAAATGGGGAAAGAGGGAAATGGAGAGTGACTGCAAATGGATAAAGGGTTTCTTTTTGAAATGATGAAACTGTTCTGGATTAGATGGTGGTGGTGGTTGCAACAACCCTGTGAATTGTACACTTGGAAACTGTAAAGTTTATGGTATGCGAATTACATTTTAATTTTTTTAAAGTCACATTTAAAAAACTAGTCCCTCAGTGATGACTGTCTCCAACTGTTTGCTATTAACAGTGGTGCTACAATGAACATACTGGTGCATGCCTCTTGTGTAGCAGTGCTGCCCTAAGGTGGATCCAGAGACAATGAATGGCATAAGCTTTTTTATATCTGAAAATGTTGCCAAACTGTCCTCCAAAGTGGCAGTATGGCTTTTCACCAGAGCAATCCCCATATCTTCACCAACCCTGGAAAATCATCAGACTTTCACCATATTGGGGTAAGACACTACTTTAAAGTTTCAGTTTGCATTTGCAGTCAACCTGCCTTCAGTAATCATTCCTGAATACTAGGAAAGCTGAACCTCTTTTCATGGTTTCAGATTTCACTTTTAAAGCTAATGTTTTTCTGCTCTACTAAAACCTCAACTTTCGTTTTCCTTTGCAAATGTACACCAAACTTTAATACCATGACTAACACTTGTAATTACATATAAAACAGTAACATTTAAAAAAAAAAATCGCCGAAACCGGTTTGGCTCAGTGGTAGAGCGTCGGCCTGCGGACTGAAAGGTCCCGGGTTCGATTCCGGTCAAGGGTATGTACCTTGGTTGCAGGCACATCCCCAGTAGGGGTTGTGCAAGAGGCAGCTGGTCGATGTTTCTCTCTCATTGACGTTTCTAGCTCTCTATCTCTCTCCCTTCCTCTCTGTGAAATATCAATAAAATATATATTTAAAAAAAAAATAAAAAAATAAAAAAAATAAAAATAAAAAAATGAGTCTATTGCCTAAGTTTGTGTTTATATTTTTACTAGAGGCCCAGCGCATGAAGTTCATGCATAGGTACAGCCCCTAGGCCTGCAGCTAGCCCTGCCCACCCCCTCCCATCCCCAGTTCGCCATTGGGTAGTTGGAGCCTGCTGCCTGGGGGGAGGAACCGAGAGGTCAGCCGTTCCACCCACTCACCGGCCCCACCCCCACCCCGTCACGGGTTGCCTCTGTTTGTGGAGTGACTGGTGGGGGCCTTGGCCTGGTGCCATTCGTGTCCCCCACCACCCACCCCTAGTTCCCCAATTTACCATTGGGCGATCGGAGCCTGCTGGCCAGGAAAAGGGACCAAGAGGTGGTCAATGCACCTCATAATGACTGGTCAAGCAGTTGTTCTGTCATTAGGGTCAATTTACATATTACCCTTTTATTATAATAGACTAGAGGCCTGGTGCACAAAATTCTTGCACTTGGGGAGGGTATCTTGCAATGTCAATCCCCCGCCAGTGTCCGCGTGACCCCAGGCCTCAACACACAGAGCCACGGTACTCGCTTCCACATTGTGCAGAGCTGCGCATGCAGCCCCACCCACCCATGCACACCTGCTATGCACACAGCCTCCTGGAGATGGGTTGTTACAGCGTGAGGGTATCAGTACCACATAGGCTTTTATTACATATGATAGAGGCCTGGTGAATGGGTGGGGGCTGGCCTGCCTGCCCTGATGGGGGCCCCTGATTGGGGTAAGGGTGCCCTTGCTGGGAGGTGGGACCAGCTGGGGTGAGGGGCTGTGGTGGTTTGCAGGCTGGCCACACCCCTGATCAGGGTAGGGGTCCCCACTGGGGGCGGTGCCAGCTGGAGCAAGGGGTGTTCTGGTTGTTTCGCTGTTTCGGTTCCTGGGCTTTTATTATGTAGGATTTTTAAGGCACTAGAAATCTTTGTAAAATATGATATTATTATTACTACTAGTACTAGTATTATAATTGCTTGAGTAATCCTTTTGAGAAGTTCTAGGACTAAACTATGGCACAGCATTAAATTGGAAAACTATTCCTTTACCTTTTGAGATTCAGGTCTAATGTGAAGAGAAATTAATTTTTACCACACAACTGGCCACCAGGTGGAAATAATACCCTAGATACAATTTTGTATATTCCTATCAGTAAAGAGAATTTGAGCATGCAATTTCAATTTACAAATGTGTATTATTATAAAACATTGTTACTATATTACTATATTTTAAAATATATACAAAAAATAGAAATTGTAAAAAAGTGAGATTAAAATGAAATAGAAACATAAATCCTACTATTTTCTTTTGCCCCCAATGGATCTTCATGCACATACTCATTATGGACTTCATTGAATTAAATCAAAACATTGGAAACAATAATGATTTGTTGAGACTCTTCTCCCAGGGTTTGTCATTGCAACTTATTTCTAATCCTCAAGAGAATGTTGCAGGTAGGAAGGCTCAAAGAGTTTAAGAAGTTTGTCTGACAACTCAGAGTTAGCAAGTGACACTGGACTCACTCCTGGCTCCTGGGTACATTCTACCATCTCATGATACTGGTCTACCATGACCATAGTAAAATACCAGTGTTCTTGATAATTAACATTATAGGAAAAATGCTTAAAGTGCATTAATTGTAATAGCAGGTTACAAAACAGTATGTTGAACATGATCCTAGTTTCCTTAAAGAATATACTAGTGGGGAGGGAGGGAGAAAAGAATATACTAGTATATGCACACATACTTATTTTCACTGTATTAAAAATAAACACCCAGACACACAGTACAGATAATTTTGAAAATCCAGTTGATTCTACTACTTATACTAAAGTAGATACTATTCCAAAGGTACTCTAAAAGACAGAAGACCTGCCAGTAGGATGGGAATCAGTACCTCAGGGTTGTCTGTCTATCTATATTCTGGGGGAGGCTGTTTAAACGTTTTGTTTTTAAAACAGCTTACTTCTTAAAAGGAATGGTATTCCTTACTAATATGAAGAGAACGGTAATATGGTGAAAGAGGAAATTTATAGAAATCAGCACCAATATAGTCAGTTTCAGAATGCAATTCTTTAACAAGTTTGTTCTTTTAAAATTTAGACTATCTCACCTGGCTGGCATGGCTCAGTAGCTGCACATCGACCTATGAACCAGGAGGTTATGTTTTGATTCCTGGTCAGGGCACATGCCCAGGCTTCGGGGTCGATCCCCAGTGTGGGGCGTGTAGGGGGTAGCCAATCAATGATTCTCTCTTATCATTGATGTTTCTATCTCCCCCTTTCCTTTCCTCTCAGAAATAATAAAAATAGACTACCTCACTATTCTGGCATATCTGGAAGATTTAAATATAAAATACAGCTTAAAGATGATAAAATGCTAAGATAAGAGAAGATGACCATAAAACTAGGGAAGTCAAAGCAAGGCTCCAGGCAAAAGCAGGAAGCTATTCACACGAGGGCACATTTAGCTAATGGCAGCAAAACAGCAACACGAACTTCTAAGAATAAATTACCACCTCCGATCTGTGTTTCCAGAAACATGGAGGCGAAAAGTCTGTTAGCACTCTTCCTTAGAATGTGACAGCCTGGAGAATCCTCTGTCTAATGAAATCATTTTGTCAATCTGACAACCAGTTTTGGCCTCAAAGATAGCTACTCTAATACCAACACATGAATATCTGTTTCTTCTCTAATAAATCAAACACTTAAGGCTCAGGGAGAGTTACCTGTGGAACATCTTAAGTTGCATCAACATTAGGCTCTGAGTCTAAAAAATAATAAAAGCTGTTACAGTTAGGAGCCTCCCTTTAAGTTTCCTTTAAAAACATTTTTAATAACTTAAGTACAATTAGAATATAATTACTGTATTTGCTCCTCCCCCCCCAGAATTACTGTTAGTCAATAATTCAGGGACTGAATGATTTTCCTTACCTTCCACTCAAAACCCTTGACAAAAAGAGCACTAATCTTAAAAAAAAAATCTTTTAGTCAAAACAAGAAGGAATTGTCCAGTCAGTGTGGCTCAGTGGTTAAGTGTTGACAAGTGTTGACCTATGAACCAGGAGATACAGGTTCAATTCCCAGTTGGGGCACATGCCCGGGTTGATCCCCAGTGTGGGGAGTGCAGGAGGCAGCCAATCAATGATTCTCCCATTGATGTTTCTATCTTCCCCTCCCGTTCTCTCTCTAAAATCAGTAAGAATATATTTTTTAAAAAATAAGAAGGAATTACTACAATTAAAAACGCAGATATATTTAAGAAGGTTATGACAGGGAGAACTTTTGTGTATTCTGTTCACTCAGTGATCCAATCAAATTCAATTGTAAGTTAAAACCAGGTTTTCTATCTATCAGCGGTATTCCGGCTAAACCGTGGCATTGGAAAGTCAAATTTCCAGGCCTTACTTAACCCCCTTCTGGCCTTTCCATGCTCTAAAATAAAGTATCATTGTGAAAAAAGTCTACACCTGTTTTTGCTACATATGACAGAGGACAGTGGGCAATCCAATTATTCTTTTTCTTTTCTTATAAATTTCATCCCTAAATCTGTAAACAGTGAATCAGCCCTATATGGCCAATGAAAATAAATATATGAGCTTAAGTAATACATGGAAAGAATAGTAAAAAGGAAAGAACACGCAAAATTGATATAAACTTAAACCAAATAAAGTAATATAATTGATATATCTGTCTATAAATGGTTTGGAAGAGAACGAAGCATGATAAAAACAGGTGAAATTGTCAATGAAAAGGATTTTTATATAACTGTTTAACCAAGCTAAAAATTTATTTTTAAAAAAGATGCCCAAATTACAGAATTTCACTAAGTATATAAAGTATCTGAAAGCTTTGAATAAGGGCCAAGGAAGTATCTTAAAACATCATGTTGATATTTTTTATAAAAAATGTTAAAAAGTCTCAAGTTTCATTTAAAAATACAATAAAATATAAGGGAGAAATGTGTCTTTCTTACACAGTATAGTTAGGTCCTTTCCTGTAACAACACTTTCTTAGGAACTTTGAAGGCTTAGCCAACACACAAAAAGCCAATAATGTCTCCAAGTGACTTAGACTTCTGTACTTCTGGCTAGAAGAGGTAGGCTGGGAAGTTTATCCTGAAAGAATGAAGACCCCATTTTCTCTGGCATTTTCATCTTGGGTTTTTTTGGCACAAAAGTTGGAAATTCTTGACATGGTGAAAATCTCTAAAATGTAACTATTTTGTTACATTTTGCTCCAGTACTACAAAAGTTCTCCTTCAATTTACACAGCTTTATGAAATGCAGAACTATTTTGATAGTTTTGCCAGCTTTTCTAAATTGTAACCAAATGACCCTTAATAGAATAAAAACTACTTTCTGACCCAAGCACTGTCTCTGGTAGTTCTCTTAGTGTTCCAATCACCTGAGTTAGCAAATAATTATTTAAAGTAATTATTTTCCATTATCCCTCCCAAGACCTGCCTGTACAGTCTACAGTCTATGAAAGAGAAATTCGAGCTAGAATGGAATGCTCTCTGAAGACTTGAGATCTATCTGACTCTGACATTAAAGTGAGCCATTTCTCTTTCCTAAACTATAAAGTGAGAGCCCCCATTGGCTGTCAAATTCAGTGGCACTATGAATTAAAGTGCCAATTACTTGTCTTAGTTCAGTAGAATGTCAGCATAGCCTAGTAGCAGAGGTCAATGTGCCCCAATGTGTTCTAGAAGTAGAAAAGGCCTTTGAGCTGTACTGAGGGGTTTCTATGTGACCTTCATGAGATCACCACTCCTCTCTGAGCCACAATGTCCTCACATGTAAAATGGGATCATAACAACCTCATGGCAGGTTGCAGTGAAGATTATATGAGATCAGGAATGTACCACATCTTTTGTGGTTCCTGGCAGTAGGAAGCACTAAAAAAAAAAAATCATAGTTATTGCTACTGCTTTTTTTTGTTAAACTCACCAATAAGCACTTACCTAAAGAAACAACAGCAACACTCTCTGGCAAGAAATGTAATCTGTATCGAATCAGTAAATGCACCAATATGATGCAGATAGCTGTAGGAAAAACAAGACATTGTTAAAACAGCACATTTTGAAATGATAAATACCAAGTTCAAGGCAATAATTACTTTTGGAGGGCTGCCAGGGAAATGGATAACTATCAGTGAGACTGTAAACCTCAGTGGCATTTGCAATCTATTTAACTGGAAACTCAGTGTTTGTAACAGTTTCTCTATACTTCCTTACATCTAAGAGCATCCAACCTCAAATATTTTTCTAAGCAATTAAAATTATTCAAACTTCCCAGAGTCTAAGAAATGGTCCTCAACTTTATTGAAGTAGTCATCAACTGGAAACTCCAAATAGTGAAGACCAAGTCAATGAGATCAATCACTTTTATGTGACTATAATATGCTGACATGAAATATCTTACCACCTGGTGATTGGTTCTCTAACACAGGAAAGTGAGGGTGTTTTATAAACAGAACAAAGTAAATGCTTTGATTTGGTGATAAGAATGCCAGAAACCTAAAGATGGGATACTTGCTCTCCAGTTGGGTATTGGGGCTCCCACTGATTGAGGGCTCCCCATTTGCTAGGCGCTGTTCTGAGCACTTCCAAACATTGTCTCATTTGACCCCCAACACCCCTCTTAACTATTATTACCATTCTCTCCTTTGACTCTAGATGAGAAAACTGGGGCTCAGAGGTCCCTTCACTGGGAAGTGCTGCAGGGTGGAGCCAGATTCCGAACTTGTGCCCTTAACTTCAGGCACCCCCACCTTCCTCCTGGCTGCCTTCATGCCTCGGTCACAAAGTACAAATAATGTCTGACTTTCCTCACAGAGGTGTTGTCATGAGAGAAAAGAATATAAAACTATTTAAAAGGAATAAGTATTTCTGGATTCCCCCCCTCAAAGTATACTTTTACATAAATAATTCCTAAATGTAATTTCATGGTCCAAGTGTTAATGTGCATGTCTCTTTTTTGTTAGGCATCTAAGGTGGTATATTACCTTCTCAGTCAAAGTATCATCTTAATAATACTAAAAATAACTATTTTTTTTGTAAAAAGAAGTATTTAAACAATCTGCAAGGCTGTTACTGGCCATCCTCAGAGCCACATTGATAAATAAGATATCTTTAGCTCCATCAAAAAGCACCAGGTGGCCAGAGAAAGGAAATAGTTGTAAATATAGAAATTTTGTCCTTTCATTCTGTGCTCTAAACCAGTCACCAACTGGTGGTCCGCAGACCAGTGGTGGTCCATGAGGTCTGAAAGATTGGTGACTGCTGCTCTACACTATCAATCTGTGGTGTTATTAAAAATATTTAACCTATTTATACAAATCCTAGATGAAATACTAAGAAAAAAGTTCCAGTGAATAATCATAATATGTGACCAAAGCATACCAATTGTCTAAAAAACAGGCGGATGAGCACATAAGTACCAGTAGATAGATAATAAATTAGAGAGCTAAATCAGTTTCTAATCCTTTTTTGCACCAAGCTGGATGAAAAAATTAAATTAAAACATGCATTCTCTCCCTAACTGGTTTGGCTCAGTGGATAGAGCACCGGCCTGCGGACTGAAGGGTCCCAGGTTTGATTCTGGTCAAGGGCATGTACCTTGGTTGCGGGCACATCCCCAGTAGGGGATGTGCAGGAGGCAGCTGATTGATGTTTCTCTCTCATCAATGTTTCTAACACTCTATCCCTCTCCCTTCCTCTCTGTAAAAATCAATAAAATCTATTTAAAAAAACACAAAAAATGTATTCTCATAAATCAAACCATCTGCATCTTTCAGAGCAAAGGGAGAAACTATTAACAGAAAGAGCTAAATATCGGGCTCAAGGAAGGTCATCAGCCATTAAAGAGAATGAGGTCTGAAAAAACCCACAGGGCTGAAACTGGTTTGGCTCAGTGGATAGAGCATCGGCCTGCGGACTGAAAGGTCCCGGGTTCAATTCCGGTCAAGGGTATGTACATTGGTTGTGGGCACATCCCCCAGTGGGGGGTGTGCAAGAGGCAGCTGGTCAATGTTTCTCTCTCATTGATGCTTTAACTCTCTGTTCCTCTACCTTCCTCTCTGTGGAAAATCAATAAAATTTAAGAAAAGAAAAGAAAAAACCAAAAGGATGGGAGAAAATATTTATAACTCAGATATCTGATAAGGGCCTAGTATCCAGAACATATAAAGAGCTCTTACAACAAAATAAAAACACAATTTAAAAATGAACAAAGGACCCAAATAGACATTTCTCCAAATATATATAAACGACCACTAAACACATGAAAAGATGCTTAACATCATTAGTCATTAGCAAAATGCAAATCAAAGCTACAGTGAGATACAACTTCACACCCACTTGGATAGCTATAATTACAAAAACAAAACAAACTGGAAAATAAGGGTCAGGATGTAAGGAAATTGGAACCCTTGGGTCTTGCTAGTAGGAATGTAAAACGGTACAGCCAGCTAGTCTCTGTGGAAAAGTCTGGCAGTTCCTGAGAAAGTTACATAGAGAATAACCATTTAACCTAGCACTTCCACTCCTAAGTACTGTATATATCCAAGAGAAACAAAAACTTATGTCCATACAAAAATCATGTACACAAATGTTCATAGCAGAACTATTTACAATAGTCAACAGGAGGAAACAACACAAATGCCCATCAACTGAGGAATGGATAAACATAATGTATCCTTACAATGGACTACTATACAGCCATACAAAAAAATATAATTCTAACACTTGCTATAACATGGGTGGACCTTAAAGACATCATATATGATTCTATTTGTATTTTGAGTATGTAAATTCTTAGAGACTGAAAGCAGAATTTTATGTTTACCAGAGACTGGGGGAAGGGATAATGGGGAGTGAATGCTTTTAATAGTTATCAGGTTTCCTTTTGGGGTGATAAAAATGAACTAAATGTGCCGAAACCGGTTTGGCTCAGTGGAGAGAGCGTTGGCCTGTGGACCGGGTTTGATTCCGGTCAAGGGCATGTACCTTGGTTGCGGGCACATTCCCAGTAGGGGGTGTGCAAGAGGCAACTGATCGATGATGATTCCCTCTCATCGATGTTTCTAACTCTCTATCCCTCTCTTTCTCTCTGTAAAATATCAATAAAATATATATTTTTAAAATATGGACTAAATGGTGGTGATATAATAAATGCCACTGAATTGTACACTTTAAAGTGGTAAATTTATGTTATGTTTATTTTTAGCATGTATATATCCTTTAAAAAGAAAAAAGAGGATGAGGTATATAAAAAGCACTAACTTGGAAAGACCTCCAAGACATCCTGTGAGATGAAAAAGCAAGCTATAGACCCCATTTATATTAAAATAAACAAAACCCAAACTATATGTGCCTGTATGTGTACAGGTGCTTACAAATACACAAAAGTATATACAAGTACATGTTTCCAAGTTCACTTGGGGGCCTTAAAAAGCAACAGGAATAAAAACTTCCATGTGGCATGGAGAGTGTGCATACCACAAGTTAAAGTGCTTCCAACTTTTCATGCTGAAGCAGTAATTATGTAAGCTATATTAAAACACAGACGTGCCAATTTTAATAACGCTAATAAATTAATGGCTCATAAAATGGATGTGTCAAATGATGCTAATTGCTAACTCTAGTGCAAGTCAAGAACAGTGACTCACCATTGTTCCTGCAGAGTCAAAGTTCAGCAAGGGTTAAGTATATATAAGTCAACAGATTCCAAGCTTCTAAAAGTCAAGAGTTTTGGCATCCCTTCTCAAGAAAGAGGAAAACAATGTAATAATCCTTTTCCACCCTTTTGGGACACAAATGTTACAATTTCATTTGAATGACTAACATAGTAAACAAGTGGCAAATGTGTTCCAGGTTAGTAGTTCCTGAAGAATGAACTATGGACTGATGATTTCCCTCAACTTACCAGAGTTCATGTAGTGAGTTAGCAAGTTACCTATTAACAGTATCTTTTTTTTGTACTTTATCAGACATATCTAATCAGAAATATATAATAATTGTGTTATCTTAATAATATACAAGAGCAGAGGAAAAATGTCTTCAAAATTACTTAAAAAGCATTCCTTTCTGCTAAAGAAATGTTGACCTGCACATAAAAAGTAGAGATTCCAACTCATAAACTGCCAAGAATCTGATTAGGTGAAAATGGAACCTGTGTGACATTAGTGGGACTCTGGAGTCTAAGTTTATGAACTGTTTGAAGAGAAGACAATCCAAGATAAATATACAGCATTTTAAATACAGTTCAGTCCTTTCTGGCCCCAAGCATGCATTAACAACTGGGCAGAATTTTGCCTGGATGAAAAGCACATTAAAAAAACCTGTTTTGTGGGCTTTGGCACAAAATAATCTAAATGCTACACATTTAAAAAATTACTTTGAAAATCTTACTTATGCTTTTCACCCTCCTGTGAAAAAAGTGATCACAAAACAAGAGCTCCCCCCCCAGGCAATCCTTTTATATTCTCTAATATATCAAACTGACAACAATGTAAGTAGATTAATAAGGACTCAGGATTTAAAGAACTAAAGATTTCTTGATCAAGAAAAGAACTGCTTTTCTTCTTTGTATTCAGCTACCATATTAAAAGAAAAAGAAAACAAAAATCCTTGATTGTTGAAGTAATCCCCTAGAAACAGAATTTAATTACATTTACAGGAGAAAAGGTTGCCTAGGATAGTAAATCTATAAGAGACATTGTACACTTGAGCATTGTTGGTGGGAATGTAAAATGGTGCAGCCTCTGTGGAAAAGTTTGGCAGTTCCTGAGAAAGTTACACAGAGTAACCATTCACCAGAAATTTCACTCCTAGGTTCATACTGTTTACCCAAGAGAAAGGAAAATATATGTACACACAAAAATGTGTACACAGCCCTAGCCAATTTGGCTCAGTGGATAGA